>JAWWEE010000040.1:25255197-25303119 GCA_035221455.1 Xenops minutus | reverse complement strand
CCCTGATTGGCCTATTGTTAACCCTTCCCCTTGAATCTGATTGGCTGTGAAGCCTATAAAAGACCTGGCCTGGTGAATAAAGTTCTCTCTGCTTTCCTGCCCTCGGTGCATCTGTCTCTGGGACGTCTGGGGACCATGTGGCCTGGGAGGGGACCGGGAAAGGGGGAGCAAACCCCTCAATTGCTGCAGTTCTGAATACCCAAATATAGACAGTTTTCAGCATTAATTATTTGATGCAGTATAGCTTTTCACTATAATTTTTTCAGCTGCAGCTTTTGAGGGTTAAGTTCATTTTTATTTTATTTTTTAATAATTGTAGAAGCCACTCCATTGCCCTCATTCACTCAGCTCTGTCCTGGATCATGTTTTTAATGGGAACATGATATAGTTATGCTGTGTTTCTTCAGTAACTTCCTCTGAAAGTGCGTATTATTCCTTTCACTTAACTAACACAACTAATCCTCATTAATGACATTTAATGAGCCACACAAGTATGCCCTAAAGTGGATCAGACCATCTGCTTAAAAAACATGATTCTTTAATGTCCTATTTTTTAACTGAAGAGGTAAATTGCACATTTTAAGAGAAAGTATAAATATCTCAGAGTCAAGAGTTAAAGAAATTAAAAAAAAAATGTTATTACAGGTTTCTATATTTGAAACAGAGGCCTAAATTAGTGTCCTCTTAAATTTTCCTTCTATCTAGATCGTTATAAAGAAATCTTTAATTTAAGATGTCCAGCTCATGGGCATGGATAACAATAATTGATACCTGCCTCCTTATTTTGTGAATCATAGAAAAAATTGTTTTTACTTCTGTATATATTTATTCACATTACTGCAACCCCAAAGACAAGCTAATTATGAGTGAGGACCCCTCACTTTGCTAGATATTCTATAACCATCCAGCACAGCATATATAAATGCTGCAGAGTTTATCATCTGAACAAAAAGCAAGAGGAGAGAAAGAGATGGGCTGGTGGAGGAGACCTGGCAAATGGGCAGCAACGTGTTATGTAGGAGTTATAGCACATCAGCAGCCTCACTTTGCCAGTTTTGGGGGTTTGTTTTTCTTGCACTTCTTTCTAGACATCAAAGCAAAGGAGTTATAATGAGGGTCTGAAGGAGAATAATGAGGTACTTTTGCAGATGTCTGCAGGGTGTTCCTCCTCACTCAAAGGGGTAACATGTACAAAGACACTTTGAAGAACAAGTGAGCAATGGAAGTTGGCATCTTAGTTCTTTTGAAACAAAAGGCCTCAATGCTGACCTCATTTACAGTGGTGAAAGCTGTCACTCCTGTGAAGTCAATAAAGTTCCTGTAGTATAAAACTGGTCCTGGATTACAATCTGCCAAAACTTTCAGAAGCCTTGGTGACCACTGAAACCATACTCCAAAGATACTTTCAGATCATTTTTGCATTTAATGGAAGGTCTCTGTATATCCTTCTCTGACTAAAGAGGGTCTTGAAAGTGCAGGCTTGTTTGACAGAAGTGTGTAGCAGATCCTAATGTAGACAAGAATCTGACCACTTTGGTTTACATATTTTACACATACATGTGTATATGTGTCTATATGGAAAATATGCATATACATGTATATATACACAACTTTATGGAATAAATACTTAGGAGCCATTTGACCTGAGATGTCCAATAGTATCTAAATTTTCAGATTATTCCTGAAAGCATCTGGAAGCCCAGGGCTCACTAAATCAAGACTCAGCTCTCCATGTCCGTCATCTGCTCCACGTGAACTCAGGCTGGAGTCATACTGCCTGCATACACCTATGGTATTTGATATCACAGTCCTTCTGAAGGGTATCTCAGACTACCTTCCTTACCCAGAATGGGTCATGTGACACTTCTTAAAGGACAGAAATTATGTACAAAAGCAGGCACATGTCAGGAATTGAGCATGGCATGTAAGAACATCATTCCCTCTGCTCTGACGTACTGAGATGTTCCCCCACAGAAGCATCATCATGATGGCTCCAGAGCTAGCCCAAGGGACAGTTATCAGGAGAGCTTGGTGCACTGGCTTTGACTCAGGTCTTGGGCTTGCCCCAGAGCTGGTCTTACACTGTGACATTGATGCAGGCTCTAAGCCGTATTGTGCACCTCTCCTCACAGGGCTCATGTGTTATTAGAGCTGGAAGAAGCTCCCAGCACAGCAAGTCTGGATTTTGGGAAGGGAGGTTCTGCATAGGGGAAGTTCTGGCTGTCTACCTCCTACTTAGGTGAACACCCCTGCTGCAGTTCTGTTTCCCCTTCCCCACTAATTCAGTAGAGTGGAAGAGCATCAGAGAAACCACACAGCACTGCCTTATTTGAAACAGTGTAGGAACTAAGAACCCAACGTGAATTCAGTTCTGGGATCTAAGTATTGCAAAAGCACACTACAGGTAACATACAGATTTGGTTCTGCAGAACTCCAACTGATTTATAGCAAATTTGAGGAGCAAAGAAATTGAGAGCTAGATTTTTCCATTTAATATTGCCTTGCTTACAGAAAGAAGATGGTTAAAAATGGTAGGAAGCCAAAAGTTACTATTCCTAAGTGTCTCTCTATGTGCAATTAAACTATAAGTTAACCACAGCCACTTTACAATTAATATATTGATTGTCTATATTTAATTAGAACAGCATATAGAAGATAAATGCTATATATTTTTTTCTTTAATATATTGAAATTCTGCCTTATAAATCATTAATTTTTTTACCATTTGAGAAACGGAAGCATCAACCAGTGGCAGGGAAAAGGAATTATAAGCCTTGTAGAACAGCCCAAATACTTGCAGAAAAGTTTGTACTATCTATTGCAATTGCAATAGGATTCTTCCCTGAGTTATCCACTTCCTGAACCACCAGTGCCATTTTTGATTTCATAATTGTATGTAGAGAATGAACCACAAAATAAATCATGTTTTGCTTTTAATTTTTTTTTTTACTTACAAAGGAAGTGAATATGAAGTGTTTTAACTGTACAGCTACCTCAATCTGGAGCAAAGCTGTCACTGATGCCAGCTCAATTTATGTCCAACAGAGATCAAAATCAGTACATAGCCCAGAATGTATAGATCCTCACACTACTTTTCAAATTAATGGCAAGCATGACATTTATTAAAACTATGATCCCAACTAATTTGTCTGCAGAAAACCAATGGCTGATAGATACAAGAGCTTTACTGAAAACAAGTCTTGTCTAATTTTTCATTAAAAAAAAAAAAACAACCAATGAAACACACACATTAAAAAACCAGACAGAAGAAAACAGCGTAGGCAGTCTTGGCTTCAGCAAGTACCCACAGAAAGTTATAATTAGCTCGCTACATTCAAAATTACCAAAAGTTAAGGTGTAACCTCACCTGCTTTGTGCCGTCTTTAAGCAGCCTTTAAGATGCTTATCTGTAACCTCTTTCTGGTCTTTATTATCCGCCTTGGTCACAGTCTTTTTCTTGTGACAAATCAGTGTGTAATTTTTGTCATCGTTGTTTGCCCAGAAGGTACCAACTGATGTCTCGTAGCGTATACAGAACTCTACCTTAACTCCATCTTTCTGGTAAGGAGGCACCAAAGAAATCTTAAAGCAGAACTGATCAGTTTCACTACCACAAGAATTAGGCATAAACTCTGCGAGGATATCATAATAACTGAGCCAGTTATTCAGTGTCATTCGAACATACACCTGTTTTTCAAAGGATATATTGAGGACTCGTATAATGCCATTCATACAGGTAATCCCAGGAAGAAACAGGATGGATTCCAACATTACTTTTTGCTCTCGCACTTTTTGCAGAAGTTCTTCTTGAGAAGGAGGTAATGTAAACAGCTGAGAGAAAAAGTACTCATCCCGAGGGAAAACTTCATCTTCTATATCATTTTCTTGTCCTGTATTTGGAAATTCCCAGATATTGAACTCTTTAACAGACACAAGATCAAACCCAAATGCATCAGCAAATGAAACTTTTCTTGATATGTTCGTAGGAGCATCTGCCTCTTCTTCCTCTGAAGATGCAGAATTCCGCCTTCGGGGACGTGGAGAGAAACGAAGTTCAAGACTGAGTTTAACATCTTCATCTTCTGTAGCAAAATCATTTACAGTGGGGACTTGTAATAAGTTAGCCCTGTTAACCTGACTGGGTCCTTCAAAAGACTCCATTGGGCTCTCTGATATAAACTGAAAGAGAACTGTACAACTAGTCGCAGCTGATATTTGAGACACTATGATTTAAAATAAGGATTAATATTGCAGCTGACATTGCAAAAGGGAGTCAGGCCTATTAATAGATGCTATGGTGTGTGAGCTATGTTGGCCTTTCTCCATCTGACAGTATTAGGTGTTATAATTTTAATAATACATTTCAAATATTGTATTTCCTAATTTTATATGGCTCTATGTGCTAAGAAGAAGAACAGTATTTTAAAAATTACTTCTTTGCACTGTTAAATTGCACAAATAGAGCTATTTTTAGATGATCCATTTATGTTGCACAACAAATTCATTACATTGCATGAATGAGGAGCTATTCATCTCTGATTAGGATGTACACTTAATCTGGAAAATAGTTTCTATGTTGTAAAATATTCCTTTATATATTTTCAAGTCCATTTTTACAGTGTTTTCAGATATAAAAATGCAACGTCACATTCTGCCTTGGCTTTATACCATGCTGACTCAATGGGCCAGATACTAGGACAGCTTTTTCTAGCTAAGGGTTGGCCATCACAACTTAATTCAACCAGAAATACTATAAAACATTGAGGTGAGTACACTGGAGATGAACTTGTAATGCACCATTGTAAATATGTCTGAATTCAACACTAATTGGTTGATGAAATAATCTAATGCTAAGACTGCATTCAGCGTCATCCAGACAAACAGAGAGAAAAGCAACTGAAAGAAATAACTTATGCAGCCAACTCTGAAACACAAATCTGTACCACACAGCTATAAACAGGAGAAAGAAACACATTGTACTTCTTAAAGGGTGTTCAACCTTGTGCAGGACATCTTCATGTGATATGAAATGAAACAGTGGCTTCTAAATCAACTTAATCAGTTAGCATTTAATTTTTACTTTTATGGCATTCCATGCATGGGAAGATTCCATCTTTACAGAACAAAGATCCTGAACTCAAAATGTCACCCTTTTCTATCATACTATTTCACCTCTCTTCCTTTCCTTGCATCTGTCTCAAAGGGCAACCCTACACTATAATCTAATTGCACAGGACAAGCTAAGAAATAAAGCAAGACTATCTTGAAATTAGCCAAGACAGAGACTGACAGCATTAGTGGCATGACCACAGATCTCAGCACATGTTAGAAACCTAATTCGTCATTCATGACACTTTGAATCCTTTCCCCTCTTGCTATAGTTTCACTTATAGGAACTTCAGCACTGACTGTATGTCTATTACCAGATTATAAGGTAAACCACATCTTACCACCAATTGTCTTTTCTGATGAGGCATCCTCCCACACCATGAGATCATCTCCAGGTCTTACCATGCGTCTCTATCTTAACTCTGCAATAGCCATCCCACCTGCTATTGTAAAAACATTCCTAATTCCCTAATACCATAATACTTTGAAACAATGGCATATCAAGAAACATTGACAAAAGTATCTTTCTACCACAAACTACATAACCCGTACACTCCAGGGACATTATTTATTTTGAGTGCATGATGTACAAAGCTCTATTTGTCAAGAAGGGCCAACAGTAAAAGCATTCAAGACTTCTTATTTAAAGATAGGTGGTAGTGCTACCCAGTCATGTATTCATGAGTATCTAAGAAAGGAGTGAGATCTCCAGAACTTCCCCCACATAAGTACAAAGTTTTTCTCAGTGGGACTCCAGAAGAACCACTTCTGCCTGCTTCGATTTATGGCTCTGCACAGATCTGAGAACTGATTTGCTGCATGCACATCTTGACTTTGTACTGTGTGAATTAGGTACAGCTTGGAAAATGAGGCTTCTTGCTCTAATGGCAACTCAATTTCTTCTGTCAACATAATCTAAGAAAATATTACTGCAGTAATTATGCAAACATGATACTGTTACCTTAGTGGTTACACCTGTTTCTGTGAAAAGCTGTTTCCCCTTTTTCATTCTGTATATTTCTTACAAAAAACTGAACAGACAAATGCAAATGGGAAGGTAATTTCCCCAGTGGACTGTGGTGGGGCACAGAGGTAAGAGGTGCAGGCAAGAGGAGGGCTGCTGTTCGACTGCACCTGGCCATATCTCAGACCAAGGCAAGCTTTGAGAACAGATTCATTTCTAGTTGAAAATGGAAGGAGAAAACTAAATAAAGAAAGCCCATGGAAACTAGTATTGCCACTAGACTGCATGAAAATAGGTTAAAGTCTAGTTAAAAAGGGTTTTGATCTGTTGATTATTTTTGTTATAATTTTTCTTTTCTTAATGCTTGCTGACACCAGACAGAGATTTGTCTTGGCCCATTATGACACTAGTTCATTAAAGGTGAACCTTTCCATTGGCTTCAGTAGGTATTAGGTTAGACATTCTTCCCAAGCTACCAAATAAATCACTGTATGCTGTCATGCCATGACAAAGGCTACTTAGGAAGGAAGGATATACACTGCAGGATGTTCTGAAAACAAAGACATATTCAAAGACGTTTTTTGTTTAAATCAAAAATTGTCAGTGACACTAATTTACTCATATTATTCTGTGCATCTGTAACTGTTTTGCCATTCATTGAGTTCAAATCTTCTACTTCTTCCCTGGGTATAAAGAAACAAGATAGCTGTGAAGTAAAGGGTTATTTGTTAGTTTAGTCTAAGTGCTACCAGTGAACAACAAAGTCTTCAGTCTCATGCCATTACCTAGTTAGAGAAAGAGTGTGTACTTACTAAGGGCAGTTAAAATAGGAAACAGAAAAATGTTGTATAAGAAGTAAACAATATGAAAGAGGCAAAAGATTCTGCCTTTATGCAAGAAAGAAATACCAGTAGTTGTAAGGATGGAGACCAACAAGCATAGATGAGAACAGAGAAAAACCACATTCTTGTTGAAAAGTTTCCTATCCTTAAGATTCACCTTCTTCAGTGCAGAAGGGTAAAGGTTTATGTCTGTTCTCCACATGATTTAGGTCTTGTTTGGACAGTTTGCACTGCATTAAACTTTTCCTAACAGTACACATACTTTATCAAAATTGTATATAAAATTAGACCAATTCAAGCACAGTTACACCAGTTACACGTGTAAGGATTGAATTAACACTGTGAAAATGTGATAACGAAAAATAATATAATTTGTTCTCTGCATCTTGCAAACTGGTGCCCTAAAATATCTAAACCAGACAGTAGAGTAACTATTTCCTTTCAAAGTGTAACAGCAACAGGTAATTTTAGAACATTTTAATGGGACTTCTTTAATGACTTTTTTTAAAAGTCTCATTCCTTACTGGTTTTGAACACATCAAAATTAAGTGTTGAATCAAGACAAATGTTTAAGTAACAGCAGAAACAATAGGTAGAATTGAGTAAGAATGTGTAGAAAATAAGACAGCTCTGTATGGGGTAGCTTCTCTATTGACTAGCATAGTACACATTACAGTGAAAAACCTCACAGAATTAAATACATTAATTAAATACATAGCAGAGCAACAAAAACTACAGTCAAATAGACCTTTAATTGACAAATACTTGCCCCTGTCTATGTTTTTTTTCATATCTATTATTAGAACTGATGAGTTGATCTTTATTTGCCTTAACTGGAAGGAAAGAGACTATACCTTTCTGTGTCGACTGAAAAACAGTTATGCCTTAAGAATAGATTAAGATGGTTAGTATAAAATCTGGTTCCACTTTACTTCCTAACAGTGTATTCCTCTGTGCCCTAGAAAACTGCACTTCTTCAAATGATAGTATATTACTTGTTGCACTGCTATTAAATAAATAGATTTTCTCCTTGCAGAAACCACTATTCTAGCTGACTGTTGAATGGCCAAAACTGCTGAACTAGAGGTAGAAGAAATATTTTAAAGGTTACAGACTTTAGAAAAAAAGCATTGATGGCATATTGCAAGAGGTATTTTTAAACAGCAATTCATTCTTAAAGTATGTAGATCTAAGGAAGAAAACATAGTATTTAATTTAAACAATATTTTCTTTCTAAATTCTATAATATTTTACTTAAATATCATTAATAAAGGCTGAGTGAGGACAAAAGCTGCCCTCGATGGTTTTCTGCTCTTAGTTACAGGTTGTATGCACTGTCAGACTTTTTAACGAAACTTTGTCCTATGACTGTAATTGGTCTACTCTGTGATCCAAAGTAGAAAAGGATCACTATTTAAAACTTGTGCTTGTTTTCACAGTGCCAAGCAGAAAAATGGCAGGCTTTGTAAATATATGTACAGAAAAAGAAACATTAGAATTACTGTAAGGGCATAGCCTGGATCCAAACAATCACAACTAAGTCACTGACAAAACTCTGTTTAACCTAAATTGATGACAGAGATACAAAGAGTAACAGCGGGAAAAACAATCCTTGCACAGTGAAAATTCAGAAAAGATTACATTACTGGAATAGAATTTCCAAATACTTTGGTATCCTCATTCATATTTTCAATAATATTTCACTTATTGACAAATCTGCAGGAAAAACTATTTAACTAGTCTGGCTGATAAAGCTAGTCCCTTCTTTGCTACTGTGCTTTGTAAGAAATCTCAGATTTCTAAGGTTTTAGCAGCTCTGTAGAGAATGAAACAACAAAAATGCTGCTTTATTAAGGTGTGTGTGGATATTTGAAAAGGAATCTGCTTCCCCAGATTGGAAAAAGTCTGGATAGTAAGAGAAGACAGTGTACTTTCCCTACCTCCCATTCTGCTTTTCAGATAAAGCTAGAAATTGAGCCAATGAAAGATGTTCTCCCTCTAATGCAAAAGCTTTGCAGCCACTTCAGACAAGAGGGTTCTCACAAATAATAAGGATAAAACAGGGCATTTGTTTTACTTTTATAGAAGGAACCTTGATTTTGGAAAGAGAGATTTTCACCTTTAATGATAAGACTCAGAGGAAAATAAAAGTTAACCCCTGAAATAACGTGGAGAAAGGAAGAACAAGCAAGAGGCCCAGAAGTATGGGATTAATATTTTCCTTGAAGGCATATCTGGAAAAAAAAAATAAAAATCTTGGCAATCACGGCTTTCAGTTCTTCAAAATGTAGCTTTTTTTGCTCATCTTTTTATCTGTCATTCCCTGTAGAATGTTCTTTTATTTATTGAAAGAACTGTTCATCTGTTCAGGTATGGAGCCTTTTTCAACACATTTTTTCTTGCTTAGAATTTGAGTTCAAGTTTCCTGCTTTTGACTTTTGGCCATTTACATTTAAATTTCTGAATTCTTCAGATCCATTTAATAAACTCAGTTTCCTCAGTTTCTGAAAAGCTGTCCTTAAAATTGAAAACTTTAATAATATTTTTTCCTTATTTTAATTTCGGTATTTGTAGGCACTCAAAGTGTAGGTTCTGTGCCTTGTCCTTTAAAATTCTCTCAATTTACAAAGTCGCTACTAAAATAGCAGAAGGTGGTTGATTCTGTGTTTCTTTGTTGGAGATATGAGGAAAAGTACACAAAGTCCTTGTCACAGTGAGCAGTATTTGTTCTCCAGTCTACAACTGCAGTGTTCCAAAAAAACACAAATCTCAGTAGAAATAACCTAATAATCTACAGCGAATCCAGTATTCTGAATTGAAATCATATTTTTGATGTTATTATTGTAGGAACCCCTTTAGGCATGACCTGCTTACAGTTGCAGCAACAGAAATGGGATGATTGTAATAAATAGTCTAGAGTTCAAGATCACACATTTCAGAGCTAATCTCAATAATTTCTGCTACAACTTGGCAACTGTTCAGCTGCAAATAAGAGAGGAGGAGAACAAAATGGGTAAATTTGTCAACAGAAGGTTATGAAAAACTATGAGCAACAGAAAGATGATGGCAACTTTGGGATGTTTCAGGCAGGGAATTTCTGGTAGGGATAGACCAGGTCAAATTAATTTCTTCATAAGAGGTGATTGCTGAGTCTCAAGACCTAGGAAAAACAGTTAAATAGCTCATCATGTCATCACTAGGATTTTTGAGCACGCAAGGCTGTTAAAATACCAGGTACGTCCCATTCACAATGATTACTATAAAATTGGTCTATTAAATCTTGCACGCAAGCAGGTGGCAATCCTGCCCTGGCACAGAAATGCTAGATAACCCATGGAAACTACAGTGTTGCATTATAAATCTTGTTTTCTCATCTAAAAATATTGTGGCTACCAACTGAAACATAGGTTGGCAGATTTGGAAACCTGAGACAAGGCTTACAAGTGCCCAATCAAGATGATCAGTCAGGATGTGAACGTCAAGCTCAGGAGGAAAGTAATCATTTTAATGGATACCCTAGTTTCTCTCTCTCTCACTTTGAATGGGTATCTGAAGGGATATTTTCAAAGCCCATAAGAGCCTGAACAACAGCATCAACTTCAGCTTCATCAAATTAAATCTTTGATGACATCGTTGATGCCTCAAAACACAGACCTCATTTGTGAATACGTACTTTGACCATCAAAAGTGACCCAAAGGAAGACAATGCGTACTCTTTTCAAAGCTTCTACCATTTCATTTTGATTTGCTTTAGAATACATTTCAACCTATTTAATTACTTTCCTAGACTAATCTCTTGAGGTCATAGAATCATAGAAAGATTTGGGTTGGAAGGGATCTGAAAGATCATCTTGTTCTAACCCCTCTGTCATGGGCAGGGACACCTTCCACTAGACCAGGTTGCTCCAAGCCAAATCTAACCTGGCCTTGAACACCTATAGCGATAGAACATTCACAGCTTCTCTGGGCAACCTTTTCCAAGGTGAGATAACTGTCTTTTCCTTAACAGTGTCAGAACTCAGGAGGCCGAGGGCCATGTTAAAGTTCAAGCAACAGTTTGTGCTTTGAGGGTGCCAGAGCACAGCACTCTCTGGCTCTGAGTGGTACTTGCTCCCTCAAGTGGTTTCTTAGGTCAGTAGGATTGGTCACATGCATACTCAGCATGAAAGCTACGTGCACAATTGGGATCAGAGAGTTAATATGAAACAAAGGGGAGCAATTTGTGTTTGAGTTTTTTGGGGGTTGGTTTGTTTTTTTGTTTTTTTTGGTTGGTTTGGTTTGGTTTGGTTTTGGTTTTGGTTTTTTGTTTTAATTCAGTTCCATCAAGAATAGGCAGCTATAAAATACTTACACGCAGTACTTTCTATTAGCACGTAAAACAAATGTTTATTGTACTAGATACAACATGTTTGATTAAGTGTAGAACACAGGAACCAACATGTTGGTTTCAGTTTGTTCTGCATATCACTGGAGGGTCTAATCCTTTCACAACTCTGTCTAGCCACAATCAATTTCTCATTAATCATTATGTTTCAATGGGGAACACTGAAGGGTGTTTTCTCAGATTATAACTAAGTGAGAGGCTAACGTCATGGTCTGTTTATCTTCGTACTTAGTATAATTATTTTGTGTTTTTTCTCATTCAGCTACCACTTGCACCTTGACTTTTGTAAACATAGGCAGTTCAGTTTTCATTGTTAAGGATGTTGACATAAGAGTATAAAATAGGAATCTCGATACGTGCGAACAGCACATTTAAAGTCCAACTTTCATTTCTCCTGCTGATTATATTCAGTGGACCAATTATTCAACTGGTTGCTTGCAGTAAAATATCAGAACACCTAAAATAAATGCTAGGTTTCATGCTGCTATAATGAGTGAAGACTTTTCTAAAAACAGTGAAGGAAGCCTAGACATCTGTACAGTAGGAGAAAAAGAAGAAGGAAAACTGGTTCACAAGATTGCACCCCGAATTCTCAGCTCTCATGTACTTGCTAAAAAGGGTCCTCCTGTGACTGTGGATGAAGGAAGATTTCTGGAAAAGCCACCTCTATCTTACATAGCCTTGATTGCAAAGGCAATTCTTTCTTCCCCTACAAACAAACTGAATTTAGCTGCTATCTACAAATATATCGAAGATAACTTTCCCTTTTACAGGAACAAAGGTCGAGGCTGGAGGAACAGTATAAGGCACAACCTTTCACTAAATGATTGTTTCATCAAGGTGGGAAGATGTGAGGATGGCAAAGGAAACTACTGGAGTATTCATCCATCAAATTTAAATGACTTTGCTCATGGGGACTTCAGGCAACACCGAAGGTCACGAAAGCGAGGGCATCAAAAGGAGCTAGAGCACTGCCTTGCTGTGAACTATTTCATACCATGGGGACAATATCCCTCCTGCCCAGTACCAAATTGGCTTTACCAAACACCTCATTTTCTGGATCCACTGTGGAAAATGTTCTATGCTTACAGGTTGCCATTCGTGCATGAATATCAAAAATGGAATGTGAGCAGTGGTTTAACCATGGGGAAGTTTTTACCTCAACTACAGAGTGATAAACCACACAGCATTACTGGAGACTGGTTTTATGGATCTCCTGCCACTTCAGTTATGCAGCAGAATATTTTCTTAAATATTCAGCAGAGTTTCCCTAATTCACTTCTATTCTCTTCTGAAAAAGAGCAACAAAATGAAGCATTCAGACACATCTGTAAGTACTAGAAAGTATTTGAAGTGCAGTGACTTCACAGGCAGCTTGGGACTCTGTCAAGATACAATGCATTAATATATATTGCAGTTTTGAACTTTTGTATATGTTTAAAGGCAGCTGAAGAGCTTGCTTACTCATATAAGCCAGTGATTATCCATGATTACCACTTAAGTGTATTAGCTTTGAAACCATCAACAATGAATAGTGTTTTTAATAATTCTGCTAGTCAACAGTCATGCATAGATTACCTCAGTATAAAAGTAAATCCATTAGCACTGACTGCCCAATGACAGTTATTTTAAATTGTCCTGTATTAATCATGTTACTGTATACTACTTTCAATTGGATTCAAATTAATACAAATAAATATGTCTATGACTATACATTCAAATGGGTACACATATATTTACTTTTTTATTATATTTACTTTTATATTATATTGAGTAAGAAGCATTAGTACATTTTTCCTTTGTCAGTTGAGAATGTTTTTGAAATGCTACTTGCCACCTCCCATACTGAAAAATATTGAATTATTCTTCTTAATTAAATATTATACACTGGTTAAGTCTCATATGGGACTATTAATTCTGATACATTGTATTGATCCAAAAGTCTTTGTACATTTATATATCTTTAGCAGTTAAATTGGATACTTGTTCTTGTTTGAATAATTGTTCAAATTAATAAATATTCCAAGTGAAATAGGATTGCAATATTATCTATAATGTATTTTTAAGTTCAGATCGGGTTATTAAATGCATGGCCACATATTAATTAACCTACTTACGTGGTTAGCTAATGACAGTATGACTAATTGTGAGTTTACCCATTAATTAGGTATAATCAATTTAAGAAATTCTCATTTTTCAGATAATGTCACCTATGCAAATTGCTTAATCTTATACGTATACTTTTGGTTTACATGGTCATACTTATGTACATGGTTGCTCACATAACTACAGAGCATAGGATGATATAAAGTGCTCAATTAAACATACTTTTAAAATGTATGTATTTATCCAGCAATCTCATTGTAGCACAAACTTTTAACTGGGGAAGTGTAGCAAGCATTATGGTGGAAAAACACAGCTATGCTAAATTATAAAATTTCAGAAATACTTCCTTTGAAATACTCGCTCACTGAAAATATAGATTAAGACACTGCTGTGCCTTGGTCACAAAATGGCCTTGCATGTGGCCAAAACTTGAGACCTGGACAAAGGTGAGGAAGGTGGAGTGTGGGAGCTGGCCAGATGGGCAGACCAGCTTGAGGAAACAACAGACATAACTGGGGCTGGGGCAAGATGCTCAGGCGTGTTGATCAAGGAGCTATGAGAAGTTTAAGGAATACAAATTGTGAATGCCAGGCAATTATGAACAGATGAGAATGAAAGCTAGGGATAAGAAAAGTCAGGGTAGGTTTGATGAGTAGCAGGTAGGAAAAGTCTCTGCCTGCGATAGTTTGTGTACTGAAATGTCTGGAATAGAACTTAATATTCACAGTTCTTTAGCTGCAGATTACTTTAAAATTACACAGAGAACAAGTTAGTCCTGTTTGTTCTCACTGGCTCCATTAACTTGGCAAAAGCTTGTGAAGTGCACCTGAGGATACTCCTAGAATGACACAATGTCATTTGACTGCATCATCCCTGCTAATTAAGAGTTGGAGGAGGGGAGTAAGTGTAGCCTGACACTTTGCTTGAGTTAATGTGACCTACCACTTAGCAGGTCATCCTTTAAGCTTGAAGTAACCATTTTAGTTTGCTTTGGAAAAAGAATTGTATTTTACAAGTTAGTGACAGTGGTGGAAATGTGACATGTACCAAACTATATACATGCTTCCAGATCTTCATCCCAGTTTCCTGTGGGAATGCAATAATAGGAACTCATATGAAGGAGGGGACGTTCTTCTGTTCAGATGCTCAGATATTTGAAGACCATTTTGAAATAGTTTTCATACCATCAGTGATACACATACCACAGCCTGAGAACTCCCATCTTAGGTATTTCCACTCTGATTATGTAGCTGTTAGTATGCTTTTTTATGTTTAGGGGTTTTTTTAATGTGTTTTAACTTTTAGTTTGTTTGTACAGTATATCTGTGTGCTGTAGTGGAGGAGGATCCTTTTCATGTAATAAGCAACTATTTTGTCCTCATCATTTAGTGGGTATCTGTCACTTTGTTACTGTGCACAGTTCAAACACTGCTCTGAAGACAAAATTACCCAATCACTATTTTATTATTATCCTTCAAAATCATAATATAATTTACTTTCAGATTAACCTGAGAGATGAGGAACATCTTGAAACACAGGCTTAAAAGTTTGAGGTCCTATGTACACATTCACTTTGGACATTACATTTGTGAAATCACTGTGTAGCATTTTTTGTGTTCAAAGTCCAGCAGCCCAGCTCCCATTGCCCTGGCTTTCAGTTTTGAGTGTTTAGAATATTTCTAAGACCCCAGGCAGAAAGAAAACAAGTGACCACTCATGATAAGTTTGATTTTGGTAACTTCTCCAGAAATCCTGCAGCAGATGAAAGAGATGAATTCATCTCTTCAAGACAAGCTGCAACTGCCATAAAATACACAACAGTATTTCTTCCTGTAATCCCTAAAGGAGTTTTAAGGAAAGAATACCCAGAATTTTCTCATTGCATTATTCTAATTAATCTACAAAACAGATCTACCTTGGATATTAAATATAGCAAGACAACATCAGATTTTTCATACAATTGAAGGCAATATTTTAATGCCTTCAGCTGAGGTAAAGGCAAAGTTACGAATACACTATTTAGACAAGATGACATTTTTTCACCCTAGCCTCTGAAAACTTGACATTGGGGGTTTTTTGGGTTTCTTTTCAGCTGAAGGGGTAGGGTTAGCATGTAATTTTGTGATGAAAATGTCAAAGCACTAATTTGTAAACAACTTCAAGTAAAAATTTAAAGGCACTAAGAAACAAATCAAGTTGTGTATTTTTTCTGAATTCCAAAACCCTAAATCCACTTAGGATAAAAATAAGTATATTTCTGATCTTGAAATATAGTCATCCAATTAAAGAAGACATTAGATTTCTGATATAGGAAATTACCACTTAATGAGAAGACAGAAATGTTGTTGAAAATAGAATGAATTAATTACATGCTTGTATAGGAATGTCTGAGGTAGTACTTACAGTGTAAGAGACTCCCTTAGAAATAGAATAACAGTTATGGATGTCAAATTACAGAAAATTCAACAAGAACACAATATCTAAAAACTGCCTGTTGACAACATCAGCATTTTCCAGCTGAAATGTATTATTTGGCTTGATAAAAATGTCGGGAATTCAGAATTTCAGCATGTCGACTATTGTCCTCTATTATGTCCATAAATAAGACAGAGGTCATCTTTTTATAGCAGATCTACTTTGGGAGTCCACAGATGCAATGCCAGTGTATGACATAAATAGCTGGAATGGAGGTCATGTATGCTCTCACAAATAAAAACTGCCAATTGGTCTTCTTTTCTTTCTGCACTAAATAAAATTTTGGACCATACATTTGCTAACGCTTTCAATAAACTGTATCTTAATGATGAGCAGTAAAAGAACTAGGCCTGAACATGAGAACCTTTTATTCACAACATTATACAGGTAATAATTATAAGTTGAATTTCACTAGATTATTCAAATATTTCTTCCAAAAGTTTAAGAATATTTATCTGCTTGTTAAGCACAGAAAGTTAGTGTACAGTTTAATTTCTGATACATTTGCTGCCCAGCAATCTCCTGACTCTGAGACTTGTCCCCTTTCATATTGCAAATAACCACTCTCCAGAGACACAAAGCTTTGTAGAAAAAGAAGCTTCCAGGCCCCTACAGCCACTGCAACTTATGCACGCTAACTTTGGCTCACCAACAGGTATCCGTTTCTTGTACTCTCTGAGTTCTGGGCCAGGGAAGACAACCTTTGGAGGCAGCAGAACACAAATACTTCATCCAGTGTGCTGAGGCTCGTGTACATGGATGCAGGAGAATTTGTCAGGTTTGGGCTGTAGTGACACCATGAGGGGAAAAAAAAGAAAAAAGAAAACACTCAAAGTTTCTTTGAGAGTTGGTGTAATTGGAAAGGAGATTATGAAAATGCCCCAATCCCACAGAAACCATATAGCATCAACAGAGGACACAGATATGTGCCCTCCTGGACTCAAATCTTTGAATTTCTTTGGCATGTAATTTTAACTACGATCTTCCCAGGGTGGTATGATTTGATCAGTGTATGTTGAAACTATGAAAAAATTGTAACATTCCTAATGTATATTTTACACCAAATAGCGATAATCACTTACAAATTTAGTTCTCTCTGTGTTAAAAAAGGGTAGTGTCATGCCAAATGGATAATGTGGACATGGATCAAACTACACAATTTTTGTGCCATAAATGAAGTTCTGAACCTTTTTGCCAATACAGACTCCTGACAATATGCAGCTCAGCAGGTGAAAGGTGCCCAGGAAGAGCCACCTGAAACGGCTGAAAGCCACCGTAGTAGCCATGTACCACCTGGCCTCCATGATATGTTAGCATAGATGATATGGCTGAAAAAAAGTTGGAGGTCAGACTCTCCTGAGATCATAAGACCCTGTTGTAGCAATTTTCCTGAGAGTCTGACAGATTTCTTAGCACAATCTATAGTAGCCTTGACTCAACCTCAAAGCTCAGCAAGAAAAGTCCCAGTTAAAGGACTTGTTCCTGGAAAGTTCTTGCCTCCAAATAGAGTTGTCAGCTATTCAAAATCCCTTTGGAGATTTCAATACTTACAATTTTTACTTAACTGTTTTAACATTCATTTTAGTCATGTGTTTTCAGCATATAGACCTTACCTACTTGGAGCCTTTGAAGACAAGGTGTGGTTTTACACTACACTTGTGAAGTATTAGTGTATCTAAGGTCTGTTATGTCTAGAGCTGAAAATGAACATCTGATCAGATAGAAACAAGACAAAGTGCCAGGCCTGCTGGATGTTTAAATGGCTGCCTGTCTTCAAGTGAAGGAGTAGAAAAATAATAGTGGAAACCTCAGCACCAGCAAAAATAATCAAATAAATTTGGACTTCAGTGAAAAAAACAGCATAAGAATAGGCTTATGTTACAAAGTATTGGTTTTGTTTTGGAGCTGGAGAGATTTGCCTTTTTAAGCAGCGAACTGCAACAGAGCAGCTTCTTCCACACTCTCTTTAGTAAGAAGAAAGACATCAATCTGCTCATTGGAAAAGTGTCTTCATGTTTCCATGATGCCCAAATAGGTGTAAGAGAAAGTTTTACTAATGATATGACAGAACAAAACCAGAATAAATAATAATAGAAAAAGAAACCCCTATGTATCAGTCTGTATATACTTAATTTTTCATCTAGAGGGGGTTTATATAGGCCCACCTGACTTGTAACAGAAGCTGCCTCACTCTCCATGCCCAGAAGAGCATAGTTCTGCTTCCAAATAGCTACTCTAGTGACACACCAGAATTTTGTACATGAGAAATAGAAATTTCACCCTAAATAAACAGATTTAACATGTAATTCAAGCAGTTTGCTACTGTAGAAGCCAATTCCACAGAAAGTCTAAAAGGGAAGGCACATTCTGTACCAAACAATTCAAATACTCCAGTCTTCTAGTGTTGATGTTGACAGATTGAGCTGGCTTTGGCTGGGATAGAGTTAATTTTTTTCTCAGTGGCTGGTAAGGGGCTGTGTTTTGGATTTGTGCTGTACACAGGGTTGATAATATAGAGATGTTTTGTTATTGCTGATCAGGGCTTACACAGAACCAACACGTGTTCTGCTTTTTGTACTGCCACGTTGGTAAGGAGACAAGGGGTGTATGGAAATTGGGAGGAGATATGGCCATGACAGGTGACCCCGACTGACCAAAAGGATATTCCATAACATATGATATCACGCTTAATATATAAAGTGGAAAAAGAAAAGGGAGATGTTTGGAGTGATGGCGTTTGTCTTCCCCAGTAACCCTTACATGTGATGGGGTCCTGCTCTCATGGAGATGGCTGAACACCTGTCTGCCTACAGGAAACTGCAACTTAATTCCTTGTTTTGCTGTGCTTATGTGTATGGCCTTTGCTATCCCTTTTAAATTGTCTTTATCTCAACCCACAAGTTTTCTAGCATTACCCTTCTGATTCTCCCCCTGACCCCACTGATGGGGGAGTGAGTGAGTGGCTGTGTGGGGCTTGGTTGCTGGCTGGGGTTAAGCCAAGACACAGATATGTATGTATTTCTGTACTGTAAATAGATTAGACTTAGCCAAATGCACTCAGACCAGAATTATTAATAGCAGAACATGAATTCCATTTTAAAAACAAGCATTTAAAAATAAAAAAATATATAATTAGAATACTGTACTGTTTCAAAAGCCAGCAAATTAAAAAAATCTAGATAACAATTCAAAAATCAGTGTCTCTATAGCCTAGGATACACAGGTCCACTATAGAAGAAAAAATTATTATCCTTCTTTGTTTCATTTCCATAATAATTCTGAAGCTATGGATCACAATTCAGCCTGTTCAAGGCTTATGGAATTTATTTAATAATTTTGATACACAGAATATAACATGCTAGGGTTCTTCATATGACAGTAATATATGCAAATACTTAGGACAATAAAAATATTTAAATAGTCATTTAAAGCAGCCATTAAATGAAATTGAAACAGCATATATTCCACTCTTCCCAACCCAAATAGAGATTCAAGAAATTATATTCATTTTCTTTCTAATTTTGAACTTTGTAGGACTATTTTCATTACTATCCTTATGTGTAAAACCATCAAGGAAAATCACTGAAATAAGAAAATGTTGTAAAGGAGAACCATTGGAATAAGAGACTGTTCTAAATCTGGAGACTGGAGAAGTTTGAGAAAAGCCTGAAGATTCTTTGAAATGGAATTTGTCTGATAATAGCATCTAAAAAACATCATGAGAGTATTTTTACAGAAAATGTATGTAAACTGAACTTCGTAAACCAGAAGAGTTTGCAGTGTTAAGGAAGCAATGTTGCACCTGAACTGAACTAATAGCATGTTTTCGATAGAAGACATATTTCAAACAGCTCAGTAGTAGGCTGGTGAGACTGTTCATCTAATACAGAAATGTTTGCAAACATTTGAAGCATGTGTGTGTGTGTGTGTGTATGTGTTTATGTGTTTGGGTGTGCACACAAGCACCTGTGCATTTATAAATGCTCAAAATCTCATCCTTAAATGTTTTATAACTTTGTAACAGGTTGAACAACTTTATATAAGAAGTATAGCTAGTGTAAAAAGCACAACAATTATGCTCCAGTATTAATAGCTGGTATGTTGGCTGCCTTTACTCTTCCTCATATTCATGACAGAAAAGCTAGAAATGTACAGATCATTATCCCATTATGTTAGCAGTACTAACTCAAAGATGAGATTAAAAACTGTAATTCTGTTAATTCCAGTAGCCTGTGACACAATCAAAGAAAAAAGGTAATGAGAATACAACTCACAAAGCAGAAGTAAAAATAATGTCATAAAGGATACTCCATCAGTTAAAACCTCTAGATGTACATCTGATTGCTGCAGATGAAGAAATCATTGTATAAAACATCAAGCACTGGGTTCACAGACAATTCTGAAATGCAAAGCAATAAATTAAACAGCACACAGTAAGAGTCAGAATCAATCAGAACAAAATTTATGTCATGCTTGAAAGCCTTACTAGAATTCATACAGCAATGCTTCAGTTAGTAGATCTTTTGTTAATTGAGATACAACAATACATACCAAAATTTAGTAAGAAATAGCAGATGTGCTACTAGCTGATAATTACTTTGCAAATCTGAATCAAATAATAGCTTTCTAACAATTAGAGTAATCATAGTAATTTTAAGGGTGGAGAGAACAAGGATGATATCAAGTTTGTGATATAAAAAACTGGAATTAATACTTGAATAATCTCCATCATTAATCAAGAAATAAATCCATCTTGCAAGTGGATTTCTTGAGAGCAGTTAATAACTGCCATCACACTTTCCTGAGCCTGCAAACCAAATATAGATAGAAGAATGACTGATATTAGTTGTCTAAAAGTGACAATTCCCTTCTGAATATCATCAGAACATGTGACCTGTATAATATGAAGTTTTGAAGTTAAATGATCTTATAAGGAATTAATTCAGTAGCCAGCTTGATGACTACTGTGCATCACAAGCACAAAGACATAAAGACTTTGGTAAACCTC
The DNA here is from genome assembly GCA_035221455.1 of Xenops minutus. Lineage (NCBI taxonomy): Eukaryota > Metazoa > Chordata > Aves > Passeriformes > Furnariidae > Xenops > Xenops minutus. Next base: position 25,282,231 of record JAWWEE010000040.1, on the reverse strand, counting down.
TTGTATCTTGAGGTAAGCTGAAAAAATAGTGCTTTTTTTTTTTTTTTTGCATGCATTTATTTAAATTAAAAATCAAAATTGCTTCCTACAAATTTGAAAGCACTTATCTGCATTTCTAGTATCTTCAGAAGATTCAAACCTCAGTTTAGGGGAAGATGCACCACCCAACAGTTCATGGAATATTTTTCAGGCTGATCTTCCTGCTGAAGTTGTTCCCTTCTGCATTGCAAAGCTTTGCAACACACAGTAAGAGCTAAACTAGATGTTGTATGTTCCTACAGGCCAGTGGCAAAGGGCAGCTTCCTGCAAAGAAATGCCGTCCCTGCTGCAGCACATGCTTCACTATTCACTCAAAATCCATGATAAGTCAGGGGCCAAAAAAGATATCCTCTGCCTCTCAAACTGGTTTCATAAATATAGCCACAAACTCAGACTCTCACTCTTTTCCTTTCTCCAATTCTCTTTCGTCTTTGTTTCAGACTATAGTAAAAATGGACAGTATTCAAGACAATCTTCTGGTCTTCTAGGGACCTGACTTGTGAATGCTTGAGAGGGCTGGTAGCACTGTATCTTACTAAGGAAAGAATCTAAGCAATAGAAAATTAAAACAAAACAAACTAGAAACAACACAAAACCCATCTTGGTCATGATAACTCTGAGAATACAAACTGGTATTCCATTTGTCAAATACAAATTTTTCCTTAATAGCCTGATCCTTAACTCACGGAAGTCAGCCCTGACTTTTGTGCCTGTGAAAATGACTGTGAAATGCAGTAGAGAACAGGCCCAACGTACAACAGTGAATACATTGTTTTACACATTCAGACTATGCCCAAATGCTTTTTTAAAATCCATTGCCAGTGTGCAGTCTGACAAACTCCACAGAGGCTAATGACTGTTTGTACATTTGGGGTTTCAAACAGTTCAAATAATTAGCATGGGGAAAATGTATGAATGTGAAAGCAATGTCCTGTGTCTCAGTGACCAGAAGACATCTATTCATATAGAATGAGAATAGATTAATTGAACTTTGATAGGGGGGAAAAAAAAAAAGGTGCTTGCTAAACCTTTGGAATTAACAAAGTATTCTACTAGCAAACAAAAGCAAAGACAAGTTTCCAGGATCCAACATGTCAATGAATTGTTTCCTAGAACGGCAGTTTGATGTATGCACATGAAAAGCAACTGGAATGGCTAATTTTTCAAACTGTACTTCAATAGAAAGCTCTTTCTTGTAGGATTAAAGAAGAAATATGGCCTAACATGGCTAGTGGATGCTGCTGTGAATTTATGCTGTGATTTAAATAGCACTCTAGCAGAGACAAATACTGAAAGAAGAAACAAAATTTTAATTATACAGGAAAACCAAACTTTTTAAAAAGAAATTTCTTTTTTCTGAAAACTATTAAAGTGGCTACTCTGAAAACCAAAATTGCCCTTTTGTCTGCAAGATGGTATACTTCTCTCTAGTATTTTAACAAAATACCTAAGGCTCGTCCACATTATCCATTGACACCTGTTGCAAAATGGTGTCCAGGATTTACAGGTGTAAGCCAATATCAACACAAAGGCTGGCCTTCTGACTATGTGAGTCAATACATTAGTTTCATATATATTTCTCTGAATTTTTATATCCCATGATTTACAAGAGGAGACAGACTAAATGAAGGGTTTTCTGTACCTGCTATATTGAATTGTATATTTTCTTAACTAAGTGACATAGGTATCCAGCACATTTAATATATCTGGCTTTTTGGCAAATATATTATTTGACACTTGAAATAAACCATCTCCATGCTCCTAAAAGTGCCAACATTGCATTTTTGAATAAAGAAAGATTCAAAACATGTTAGTCCTGGTTCAGAGCAGATCATCTCACAATTGTTTATTACCCCAGCCTCTTGGTGGTATTTCATATTTCAAGTCAGAAACTTAAAATAGTACCCAATGACACTGATTGATTGGAGGAGTCAAAAGGATACATGTCATAAGGGAAAAAGAAGTAAGAACAGCATTTGCACTGAAGGCTGATAACAAAAGAAATGCTCCCAAATTTGTAGAATGGGAGCCAGAGAGTGTCAAGGTGGATGCGACTTTCTAGGGATGCTGAAATGAAGAGCTGGAAAGGACAACAGCAGCATGTAGATGCATGGCCTGCACTAAAGTTCTCTGTATTTTGTGTCATTATCTGCCTTAACATCTTTCTGGCATTTTCTGTGCTACAGATGGACTCCAGTTCTGGTTGCAGTGCACCCTTTCCCCGGCAGTTCCCTTTCCAGGAAGAGGCCTTCGGAAGAATAAGAGCCCTTCCCCTTCCTCTTTCTTCTGTGTCCTTTGAATTGCTGTCTTTGAGAATTTATCTTCACTTAGAACTTGGATTTGTAAGGCAAATAAACAAGTTTGTACTGTTTGCTCTTTTTTGCAGTTATCACGTGTGTAAGGGGAATTGAGGGAATGAAAAACAGGACTTCTGACAAGCAAGGTTTTATACAGATGTAGCCACCACACTGAGATGGTAGTAGTGATGGGGACACTTGTTCAGTGGGGAAAAGACAGAAAATTCAGTGAAGAGGGGTAGGCTCTGGCAGAAAGTCTGTCCATTCCTGAATTAGAAAGCTTGCTCACTCTGGCTTATCAGAGACTCCAGCTGCCTATCAAAAACCTTGTTCAGTCAGGAGGAAATGTGAAAAGACAAGAGTCGCAGTGACCTGGCACAAGCAGGAGATGAGCTATTGCATTCTCACAGTTTCATCACTACTTTGGGTCCATCACATCAATGGTGTGAGTCAGTGAACTGGGGACAGTGCTCAGAACTCAGAAAAAGTACAGCCTCACAAAATGGTGATCTGCAGCTCTAAAGGAAAAGCTATATATTAGATAACGTCACAGCCTGTCAGACCTGTGACCTTTAATTAAAGTATGTGCAATCATGCTCTTCAGTCCTCTCAGCAGTGATACTCAGCTCAAAATGAGATATTTTCAGAGGCATAAGGTTGGTTGGCAATGGGTCTGAAGGGAGTGTGCTAGGTCAATATTTCTGAGGTCCTGGTTGGGTCTGGGTGAATCAATAGCACTCTGCTGTCCAAAGTTGTGCTTTATATTAGTCTTCTTCATGGAGGCAAGTGACACAAGACTGACATAAGAGACTGAGACAGAAGATGCAATCCTTATGTACATTGATTGTGTCTGAAAAACAATACTTGGTGATGCTGGCAGTCTGTGTCAAAAATGGTCTAACTAACAGATTATTCTGAGAGTATCTTATAGAGTCATAGAATTACTTGGGTTTGAAGGAACCTTGAAGATCATTTAGTTCCAGTATCCCCCTCAAGGGCAGGGACACCTTCTACTGGACCAGCTTGCTCAAAACCCTGTTCAACCTGGTTTTGAACACTTCCAGGGATGGGGAATCAGCTTTTCTGGGCAACCTGTTCCAGTGTCTCACCACCCTCACAGTAAACAATTTCTTCCTAATATCTAATCTAAACCTAACTTCTTTCAGTTTAAAGCCATTACTCCTTGTCCTATTACTATAAACCTTGTAAATAGTCTATCTCCAGCTCTTTCAGGTCCCTTTTAAGTCCTGAAATGCTGCTAGAAAGCCTTCCCGAAGCCTTCTCTTCTCCAAGCTGTACAAGTCCAACTCTCTCAACCTGTCTTCACAGGAGAAGTGAACTGCTCCAGCCTTCTGATCATCTTCATGACCCTCCTCTAGTCTTACTCCAAGAAGGTTCACATCCTTCTTGTGTTGGGGATCCCAGAGCTGGAGGCAGTACTTCGAGTGGGGTCTCAGTAGAGCAGAGTAGAGAAGAATGACCTCTCTCAACCTGATGGCCATGCCTCTTTTGATGGAGTCCAGGACACATTTGGCTTTCTGGGTTTCAAGTGCACATTGCTGAGTCATGCCAAACTTCTTGTCAACCAGCGCCTCCAAGTGCTTCTCCTTAGCGCTGCTCTCAATCCATTTTCTACCCAGTCTGTATTTGTGCTTGAAACTGCCCTGACTCAGGTGCACAAACTTGCACTTGGCTTTGTTGAACTTCATGAGGTTTACATGGGATGCCCTCTCAAGCTTGCCAAGGTCCCTCTGGATGGCATCCTTTCCCTACGCTGTGTCAACTGCACCACAGAGCTTGATGTCATCCACAAACTTGATGAGGGTGCACTTGATCCCGTGTCACCAACAAAAATGTTAAACAGTGCCAGTTCAAATACCAAACCCTGAGGAACTTTGTTATACTGCATGGATGCAAGGTTGTTTAAACAGATACAATGCATACTGCATGGGTGAGCTACACCTGCAGTATTATAACCTCCTCTTCTTACTAAAGAGTTATTTTTTCACTTACAGGTGTATTTGGTCTTTCTGTCTGTATTGGAGAAACCAGGGGTATTGAATGTGAGGAAGGACTCTGTTTGGGGTCTGTGCCACTCAAAATTGTCTCAAACTGAGACAGTCAGTGAGGGTTATTTTCATTGCAAATTGTAGTGGTGGGTTTCTTTGGTGACATGGTCATCAAGCTTTAGAAATAACTTAAATTCCCTTTTCACTGGAAGTTCACTGGCAGGGTACCAGGGTGTGATTCTAACCTACATGTGAGAGGCACTGTATCCCATTATCACCACGAAACCATGCAGTCCCTGGATTTGGCTTTTTTTCATGTATCTACCATAAGAATTAGCTTGCCAAAAAAGTGCTTATCAGTCTTACATTAAAGGCTATTGCTGTTGTGAGAGAATTGAAGAATAGGACCATTACCAACACTTTTACCAAAATCTATGCATCTTCCTAAAATTCCTTCCTGATGTTCTTCTTTGTCAATAAGTTACTCCTAGAGATCTCTTGCACAACCTTCATTATGCTGCATTAATACTTTATTTGGGAAATATACTAAAAAATATTTTTTATATAATCTAATTTCCCGTAATTGCTGGGATGATGCTAAGCCAGTTTTTCAGGAGAAAAATGTTAATCAATTTTATTTAAAAAACACATTGAAATTCCACATAAGTTGGTGCCAGAGTACAAATGCTTCTCAAAAGGGAATGGAGAGGGAGGGATGGGAAATATATGCCAACTCTCAGTTTAATAGAAAGGATGTAAGATACATTTTATTTGAATCAAATGCTATTTAGCAACTTAAGCACCTGGAGCACATCTGATAACTTGGGTAAAATGTATTGATTTCTCTATTGATTTTTCTAATATATCTTCTCTGCGAGTGAGCTATAACTGAAAGTAGCAAGTGACTCAGCTAATTCCAGCTCTAAGTAGTGTGCAGATGTTCAAGTATGCAACGTGGGTCATCACTAAATTCCAGAATATGACAGGTCTTCATCTCCTACTTGGAGGTAATACATGATATTGGTGTGTTTCTCTCTTGACTTACAATATTTGAGGTTTTTTTCATATGAAACTTCTTATGCATTTTTCCATTGCTATGAACAAGTGGTTTTGTTCATAAACTAGATGTATATATGTATTGAGATAGTATATACCCTTTATACTACTATACATTAACTTTAACTTTAGGATCAGGAATATAGAACCTTTTTCTGCAGTCCCAAAGCTGATTCATAAGTTGAAATAATACACTGGGGCACATAAAATACCTGTGAATTTCTGGTCAATTTATTCCTACGAATAGCTCTGAAACTCTGCAATGTTTGTTATTCTCTTTGAGCAGTTTTATATAAACAAAGGATAGCAGGAAATTCTTGCACTCTCAAAAACACTAGAACTTCTGCCATTGCCTTCAATGTGACCAGAATTTCCTGGGCACAAACAAAATTCACTCCTGAACTCACAGGTTTTACTTTCAAAGAATCATGGAATATGCTGAGTTGGAAGGGACTCATCAGGATCATGGAGTCCAACTCCTAGCCCTGCGCAGGACACTCCAAGAATCACACCACGTGGCTGAGAGTGTTGTCCAATGCTCAAGCACTACTTTGTACTGTTGGATTTAGCATCACAGTGTGCTTTCTTAAATTTAGAGCATAGTCACAAAGTACAGATAAAAGAAAGACAAAAAAAAAAAAAAAAGGCAACCATGAGTTAGACGTAACATTGTAAGTATTTTCACACAGCAAGTAACACTTCAAATATACTTTTAGCAGTAGGAACCCAGACTTTAAGTTTCAATTCTAAAGGTCCAAAAATAGAGTCTGTAATGAAGAGTATTTAGGGCCTCATAGTGTTTTAACCAGCTGTCCACAGGATTATCTGCATGCCCTAAATGCAAAGAAGAGGTTGTTACTGTTCCTCAGATGGTAAGTGCAGTGAAGGAAGGGGAACAGCTGGGCCAAACAGTAAATGGCTGCAGTATGAGAACATTTTGCTACTCTTTGTGCAGATGCATAATAAAATGAGGGTTTACCCTTCTCCTGCAAGCATTATAACTACTCCTAATTTCTCTTACAGACTTTATTCAGACATTGTTTACTGCAATAAACAGAGTGGAGAGAAACAATTCAAATTATAACATCTTTAACACTCCAAATTATGCCCAAGACTTCCAGACTCATAGCGTGGCATGATCTTATTCACCTCTTCCAATTCCAGAAGTAAAAATTTACTGTGATATTTACTCTGGATTCTCTGCATTTGTAGCATGTTAAGAAGCAATTCCTGACCTCTGGCACCATGCCAGAAAAAAAAAAAAAAGTTGCACCAAATCACTCTAAAGGATATGCTCTGAGAATATAGAGTTTGGGAAAAAAACAAACACAAACAAACAAACAAACAAAACAAAACCAAAACCCCAAGAATATGGATTTTGTAAAAAGAAAAGTAGGCAAAGAAGACAAGTGAGGTCTGCTGCTCTCCATGTACCACAGGCTGCCCCGAACTTCCTCCAGCCGAAAGCGCGCCTGCCGTCCGTGGATCACCCGCGCGGGGACCCGGTCAGCGCTGCAACCCCAGCTGCGACACAGCGGCCATCCCGCCACCGCCACCCCGCGCACCTCCCGCGCTGGCCGCGGCGAGCGCCGCTCCTGAAACTTCTGTGTTATTCTACAAAAAAAACAAGACAACAATAACAATTAACATAAAAAAAAAAAATTCCAGTTAAGTCCTGTCGAATCCTGTAATCTTTCCCCATGCCTCTCGCACGGGCAACAAACCCCCACCGCGCTGCGTTAATGCGGCGCGGAGTAATGAACCACCCTCGCCCCCTGCTCCGCCGTCAGCCACGCGGGGGCACCAGAGCGCCGTGCTTCTCCGCTCCCCGCTCCGCGCATCCCCGCGCATCCCCGCGCATCCCCGCGCATCCCCGCGCATCCCCGCGCATCCCCGCGCATCCCTGCTTCCCGCGCATCCGCGCGCACCCCGCGCACCCCCGCTCTGCGCCGGAGCTGCCGGGGCCGGACCGCGGGACGGGCAGACTCAGCGATGGCCCGTCAGCCAGGAACCAGTAGGTCTTTGAGGGAAGGGAGGAGCCGTCTAAAGGATGTCGTGGACGAGTCGCGTTCACTGCCCCTTTCGTCAGGTGTGAATGGAGGGTTTACCAGCGCCAGGGTGCAGGTGTGGGTGTTGGCAGCGTTTCTCTAAAAATACCTCTTCTCTGCCCTTGTAACACTTGCTATTCTTGGCATATGGAAGCAGGACAGCAAGTCACCTGCTACACCAAAAGAGTAACCAGACCCACTCATCCTCTGAGTGCTGCTCTACGATGATAGTGCCAGCAGAGCTTCTGTCACCACAACTAGGTGAAAATAAGCACATGTGCTTTTAAGGACAGCTTCTAAACTGCCTTTTCATCTGTCCTGGGTTATTTACATTATATTCACCAATCATAACGGTATCAAAGACACCAAAACTCTATCTTACTCTACATAGATGCAACTTCGTGGCTGCACAGAGTCACAATATCAGAAAAAACATTCAAGCACAGCTATATCTCAGTGACTGCATATGATATTTTGCTGCTATTACATCTATAACTTACAAGTCTTGGTCAGGCCCTGACTCCTCTGAGCCAAACACTGGAGAAATAAAGCTTTTCTCGGTGCCCACTGAAAGCAGTGGAGGTTGGCCAGGCCCCATGGGGAGTGCTCCAGGCCTGAAGAGCTTACAAGTCTGGAAAGACAAAACAAACAATGACAGACATAACAGGCATGCAGGCAGCTGCCTTGGCCCTGACCCTGCCATTTTTTCTGGTCTAGTTTAACCCTGTCTGAGAGGGTGCACGACCTGGACTCTTATTTTAAATGCAAATCTTGCTGCTTACTAATACAAGGAAGCTGAATATACTTTCTTCAATATATTCTAAATTGAGCCTTTGAAAGCATTATAATTATTAAATATGTTTACATATATTTAAACCATCAACAGAAAATAATCAACAAAGTATCTTTTTTCTTCATGTTTTAAAAATCAGGTTTCTTCTTTTAAAAATTATGCTTCTCTTTTGTCTCTCCACTTTTGTTTTCTTCAGCCTTTCCTATTCTGTATCCATTATTCCCAGTTTTATATACCATTTCCTATTTTGGCTTTGTATCTTATATTTCTCTTTACTCGTGTATTCCCACTAGGTATCAATGAAACTATTACATGCTTAATTTAACACAGAAAAAATGTAATATTATTATTTTGCTTTTTATGCAACAGCGAATCCCTAGGTATTCTTTCCTCATTCTTTCCTTCTTACCTATCTTTTGATTTAGGCTCCAAGGCAGTGGTTCCCAAATCACTTCAGTTCAGCACTTTACCTTTTCTGTGGGATTTTAGGTCCCCAGTCTTCAGCCACACTGACTCTTCCTGGAGGATAAGAGTCTATCTGAAACTTCATTTCAAGGTCCAGTAAACATTTCTCAGTCCAGCCTTCCAACCTTGCCCTACCCCAGATCCTGCCATTTGTATTCCAACAGCCCTCTGGACTCCATTATTGCTCTGACCACCAAGACAACCTTAGTCAACTCACCTTGCCTATGCCAGATCTCTGCCTTCTACCTGACTCCAGAGCTTCACAGCATCCCCAAAGACAGATCTTCCCCCTGCACAACCAACCCCCTTCCTTCTTGAGGAACTGTCTCCTGTCTGGACAGCCACTTGCTACACAAGATCCATATCTCTCTCTCCTTAGTGCCTCACAGTAAGTGTTAGAGAATTACAGGAAGGAGAGATCTTCTTGGATGAGAAGAGTGGAAAGCAGGAAAGGGAAGTACGGAGGGATAAGAAATAGGGTTGACAGGAGGTGAAATGGCCAGAATATTCCTGAGGGTTTTGAACTTCCCTCAGCTCCCCTTCATGTAGCAGCATCCCTGCAAGCTTGAGATTTTAACTGAGTTAAATTTCTTTGATTGTAAACAAAAAAGTGCCATACCTTTCCCACTTTTTATTTAACCAGAATATAAATGTCAATAAGTTTCCTGCATCTGATTTCAGAAAATTGTTCAGGTTACCCTCCACATCTGCAGTTCTCCTTTGTCCTCAGAAAAATAAGACTGTCAAAGGGAAGAAACCTTCAGGTTAATCTTCATATTTTGAGCACTTGAGGGTTTTTTTCTCCTGGATCAGACTCTTTCCAGAAGGACCTCCAAGGTCTTTCCTTGAAAGGATCTTTCCTTGGAAGTAGAATTTTGTGGGTCATCACATAAATCTCAGCTGAACAAAATAATTCCTTCTTTATATATCTAATTTTAAGAAAGAATAAAGGACTCCATTTGTACTTACATATTTGCCTAATCTTTGAGTATATTGCTAAATTGAAAGTGTCAGCATGGTTTCGAAGGGATGTTCAGTATACTTGTGTGCTTCCTAGTAAAGATCTACCAGCAAATTAGGAAGACTTCATATTAACTATTGCTGCATAAACAAAGCTGCCTTTCTCTGGACCTTGATAATTTCTCTGCAGATGGCATGACAATGGGACTTAGTAACATTTCCTACCCCCCCTCTTCAAGCACATTCTTTACTTTATAGAGCACCAGTTTGTTTTTTTCAAATGTTCCTTGGGAGGTATTCACGCTCCCCACCTTCAAACTTGAACTTCAAAGTTGAGAGTATGTCTAGTGCCCATCTTCTCAGCATATTTTTCAAGAACAAATTATAAACATTTCAAGCAAAGTGCACTTATTGCAAGTTTGTTTGCCAAGTGCTGCTGCCTCCCTTCCAAGTTCCAGCTATGTCAAAGCATCTGGTTTACAAACAGGTTCCTCCCCTCAGCTGGTACATGGATGCCAGGGCACAGAGGCTTATCACTGATGAAGGAGTTTACCAGATGAAAGGGGAAAATGCTGTGGGAGTCACTTGACAGACTCACTTGTCACAGAATGTGTAGGTATGTTGTAGTTCCTGAGCAGATGAATGAAGTGATGTGCAGGAAGAGTTATTTCCCTGAGTTCTTCCAGAGCCTGATGTAAAATTCACGGAGGTCAATAGATTTCTTTTGATTTCTATGGACTTTACATTGGGCTTTCAGGTGATCGCTTGTTCTATTCATGAAACACTGTCTACCCTGGGGTTTATCTTCTTTAGAGGAGTCTGAGGTCATCTGAAATTCTTGAATATTTGCAGCTTAGCTTAAAAAAAAAAATGTTTATTGAGGAGATAGATATATGAGTCCAAAGTATTTTGTTAAGAAGGCAATGCTGCCCTTAGTCTCATTTTTACTCGTAGCTAGACCAAATGCAACTTATATAAGAGATAAGTTATTTTAACTTGATGTTCAGGTCAACCTCAATTCAAAGAAAACATAAACCTGGCATGGCATGAAGCTAAGTGTTTCTTCTGCATCACACTCCACATTGTGATCTAACATTACAGAAACTCAAATACAGACTGCCTACACATTTCTTTTTCTTATTTTTTTCTGTCAATAGCTTGCATAGCAGAATAAAGAACTTTCAAACACCCTTCTGCAGATTTGTGGGAACTCAAGAAGAAGTTGCAGGCAAGTGTTAGCCTGATGAGAATATTTAATGCATATGACAGAACTGCTGTTGCTGCATTCTCCCATGACTCTACTCCTAAATAATATTTTCCTGTGTTTTGCAGCAGATTTTAATAGCCCTGCTATTTTAATAGCCCCTGCTAGTTTCAGGGGCTTTCATCCTAATTTCTTGTTATACGTCAAATGTGGACTTTGGTGTCTTGTCTAGGTAATAGAGCTGGCACAATTTTTCAGAAATCTTGTCTTTTTTTCCATTCCTTCTCATTATAATAAACTTTATAATATATGAAAAATTGCATATCTTGCCTTTATATAATTTCATTACATAATGAAATATATATATCCAAATATGTTATTTTCTTCATAATTTCATAGCTCTGCATGAGGTTGAGACCTGATCCTATGCCATACTGTACGTTGACTTTCCCTTTTTTTGTTATGAGGAAGGAACAACTGAGTCATGAAGTAGGGATGATGATCCCAGTGTCAGAATTACCTGTCTAAATCAGTGGAACTAAACTTTCAATATCACAGAAAATGTCCTAACTTTTTGCTGTCTCAGTTATCAAAATTTTGAATTGTGCAGGTCTTTACTGCCTGGGCACTAGACAAGTTATCAGATGCGTAATTCCCGGTCAATTCCTTGTAGCCTGGAGTTTTGTGAACTGGATGGGTCTCTCCCTAACTTTTGTGCATGTGTGCAGAACAAAAGGGCAATAGGAGCCTTCCTCAGATCTTAAGAATCTCTTGCAAATGCCAAGGCAATGACAAATGCAGTATTTGCAGAAAAGAGAATGGTTGTTTCATTGTGGTCCTGACTGCACAGCACCTCAGCTTCAGGTACACCTGTGCTGCTGTATCAGCTCAAGGCACTGGTCCATGTGGGAGCTCACTCTGCACAGCTTACAAGATAGCTTGATTGTGTTCATCATGGGAGCAGCTAATACGATATCTGTATATAAAATTCTGGCTAAGTTCTCAGAAATTTTAACAGTCATCTTTATTATTGTAAGCCCAAAATTTAGAAAGCACAGAAATAATAATGCTATCATTAAGGCGTAGTGATAAGTAGGACAAAAAGTGAAGTGGAGCAAAGAAGCAGTCTGGTTGCATTTGATAGTAACAGTGGTTAAATCTAACATTAAGATACAGATCTGTGTGAAAGTGGCATGATACTAGAAGAAACTCCTGATTATTAATTTGTTTTTATTGTTAGCTTTTCATTTCAGTGGTGGGAAAACTAGTGCAAGGCCTGCCTGAAAACAGGACCTCCTATCTGCCTGGGCAGTAGTCATATATACCTGTTTTTCAAACACAGACCATTCTATGTGCTACCTAATCCTGCAAGGATGTGCACAAAGCCCAGCCCATCTCCCTTTGAGCTGCCTTTCAGCTCCAAGTGTTGCCAGAAAAAGAATCTTCTTTGTTTATTCTGTTATGTTTTTCATTATGAAGCTTATGTATTGTCTTCTTTTCTTGTTCTTGTACTCAAAATGCTGAATTATTGGTCATGGTTCTATGTGACCTGGTTCTGATGTTCTTAGTCTAGCTGCTATATTTTTCTTACACAGTATTTCAGGTACATCACTCTTTTGGAAAAGTACATTTCTTTTGTGAAAGAACTTCTATTGTGTGCCTGTTTTTCACAATATATATGTATTGCACTTGCTGCAAATGATTGTCTGCTGTATACATAAAAATAAGGTGTTTTAATCATGCTGTGCCCATCATTCCTGCTAGGCAATTTACAGTAAATCTTTTAAAATGTATTAAAAAAAAAAAGAAGCACTGGTATTCCTGGAAATTTTCTATTCAAGGAGGTAGAAAAACAAAGCCTAGTCTTATTCAATACTGCCTATTGGAGAAAAGAAAATCCAAGTGTGTACTTTTCTCTTCTGTGTTTTCTGAAGCTCATCAAATGTAGGCTGTTTCATATCAATGGCAGAAATGAAATGTCAGAATTAAAGGCCTTCCAAATTTTCCTGGATCTAAGCAGCCAAAACGTAGAGCCATCTTGATCTGACCTCCACTGATGAAGAGGTGCAAAAGGAAGGAAGAAGTCTATAATTAAAAGTAGCCAGAACCCAAGTGATGAAGTGATTTACAAATCATAATGACAGCTTCCAGAAACAAATGGGAAATGTCTGTGATCTGATGAATTTCAGTATGACGTTTTCCACCTCTGAACCACTAAAAACTTTTCAGAAGTCCAGATTAAACTGAGACAAAAGGGATTTGTTTCCTTCAGTAAGGTTACTTATTCCACACAAGCAGATTTTGACTTGTGGTGAAGGCTCTCACTGCCTTAGGAATGTAAGAGGTTACTTCAAGCTATCTTGATATCAGATAATAATTATGTGATTTATGACCTCTGTCATAAAGCATCCAAGAGATCAAAGGCCAAAATAATGTTGGTTCATTTTATGTTGATTTTGTTCAATGCTAGTAACAGATGGGACTTGGGGATTTTTCTTGTTAAAAGTCCATTTTTTTGTTGCTCTAAGTGCAGTAAGTTGATTGTTGCTTAATACATGTAATTTTCATTATTTATCCTTGAATTCGTCTTCTACCCATAATATACCTATAAGAATGGACATTTGGTATCATGAAGACAATTCCTAAATTTTCTAAAAACAGGCATAAAAATAGATTTGGGGCACAGAACAGTATTGTGTTAAAATATAATTTTAAAAATTGTTTTCATTTGTACCCCTTTAAAATCAGAGATGCACCATTAATTGGCTTCCAGCAGCATCCTTTACAAAAATAGTGTTAAGTGGCAAGTATATTATATTGCTCCACAGTTTAGCTCATTTAATACTACAAACTTTTCTGTTGTAATAATACAGGTATTCTTTTCTGCAGGATGGTGTATGAAAAGTATCATCAATAGAGAAATTCAAGGAGTTTAGGTAAGAACAAACTAATTCCCCAAGTTGGAACTTTGACAAGACAGCAAAATCAATATTGCCTCTTCCTTATATGAGTGGAGTGAGGATAAACTACAGGGTAAATGCTCAGGACTTCACCTTCTATGTGTCATTGGAAAGAGATGGCACTTTGAGCATCAGAGTGTCTTCTGGCACTGGACACAGCACTGGATCAATACTGACACAAGAACAGGAATGTCACCTGCCAGGATCTTTACAGCTTGTCTGGTAAAAAAAAAAAAAAAAAAAAAAAAACAACAAAAAAACCCCACCAAACTTGGTAAAGCCCACGAACAGGTCTCAAAAAGCTTTTGTTTCTTTTCCAGACAAGTCCCAGCATTCCTCTTCAGTCTTGGGCACTCTGTCTCTCAATTTGTCATCAGTATAAAACAAATAATAATAGTTACTACTTTCACAAGATTTCTGAGTGACACAACTCCTTATCTACGAGGGGTTTTTTGCTGGCAAGTAATATGAAAGCCCCAAGTTTTACTTATAGAGTTATCAGTACTTTATACAGTAGTATACACTTAACAAACTGGTCTAAAGTTTGTAAAACAACTTCCAGTACCACCATACCTATAGTTTCTCTGGAATTTCTTTTTGTTGTTGGGTCTTTTACATCTGTGTTTTTTTGTTTGTTTTCTTTTGTTTTGTGTGAGCCTTTTTTTTTTTTTTTGTAGAGTAATATCTCATAAAAGCCTTGTTCTGAAAATAATATGCTATCAGTAAGGACTCTCTTAATTCCTTAGACTCATAGCTTTTATATAGACACATTTGGAGGCCTCTGTTTTGATGGCTGCAAGGTCCCAAAGCTCAGTGTTTCAGCCTGGGCTTTTCAAAGTTTTGCAGATGATAAAACCAGAAGTACTACTGTATAGAGCAAGCTGTTTGAGCAGTCTACATTAATTCTTGTCTGAGCTACAAACTTTCTTTTAGAAAAACATCATAAGATTGCCATTGAGAAGGTATCTGCCACAGACCTTAGGAAGTTGCTCACTCCAGCTGGTAAAAATATGCATCTCTATTTCTAGCATGAATTTTTCAGATTTTCCTACTTATATTTTACCTCCTTACATTGTTGCTAATTTCATGTATTTGATAGATTTAAGAGTACATAATCAAACCTGTATAATTCCCCATGGTAACGGCTTAGAGGTTAAGTCCACATCAATCTTTAGTATTCTCAACTGATAAACTAAGCAGATTGAGCTCTTTGAATCTTTTACCCTGCAGTATGATTAACAGTCCCCAAGTCATGCTTGTGACTCCTCTCTGAACTTCTTCAACAATATTCCTGAACCATGGACCCCAGAACTGGACAAAATATTACAGTAATGATTTCATCAGTGCTAAATACAATAGTAGCATAATAACTCTTGACACCTATCTTCATTCATTATTCCTCTGATGCCTATTTATTAAGTGCATATTAGACATTTTGTGCATTGTGTCACATTTGGAAATTATACCCAGATGACTATGAACTCTGATCCCAAACTCTTTTTGATAAGCATTGTTTCTCAAAACTAAGGATTCACTCCCTTAATTACAGGCTGATATGCTGGTTCTTAGATTTTTTAGTTATGTTAAAAATATTTGCCATAGTAACCTCTCTACTGTTTGAGAGTGATTTGATTACCTGGTGTTGGTAATGACCACTCCTCCAGTCACTGTTTTGTTTTCAAATGTGGGCCTTAACAGCCCAGCTCTTGTGCCTTAATTTTGAGCTGATGGAAGAAGATTCTTTCAAATCATCTTCCCATTAGAATGATATAAGTCACAGGCACAACTTGATAAGATGCATTTCTGAATCCCATGGAGATAAGTAAAGAAGATGATCGCCTTCTTTCCACCAGTTATAAATTTGGATGTTTTCATTGATAAGAGGGACCTTTCAATGTAAAGGTACTCAATACCCTCTTTTGGCATTGAACACCACATTTCAAGAACTTGTGCAAAAAGGAATTGTCTTTTTTTTTGTTCTATATTAGCCTGTTGTTGATATGGTATTAATATATGTATTATGGGAGCATATACAAAGACTGGGTAAAATAGCTTTAAATTTGCTTTGCAATTCTAAAAATTCTAATAAAGTTTCCTCAAACTATATTCTTTTCTGCAAAGTAGGTTACATAACTAGCAAACACTAGTCCTCCTGAATCCCAATGATTAGTTAGAACATCTTTTCTCACCTCTCAGCCAAAGAAATTCATAATATGAGTTTTAATTGAAAAGTAACTCTAAAATTTACAGTTCTGTTAAAAAAACCCCCAAAACAACAAACATCATAAGCTGTAAGATTTGGTTGAAAGAAAAGTATTTAGTCAAAGATGATATTTGAGCAAGTCCTGAACAACATTACAGATTTTACAGGTATACTGAGTAGGAATACCCAGTCCCATCTTTAAAGTAAGCAGAGTGTAGCTAATGTCAGGATTTCACTGATTTGCCATCCCTCCAAATTGTCTCAAAGAAAGCGTTCAAGAAGTGGAAGAAACCTTCAGTGGGCAGAAAAGGGCAATTTAATTGCACTTCTTACTAGTAATACTACATACATGATATGGGCTTCTTTCTATTTCAAAATCCTTATTTTCTTCAGTGTTATTCGGATGTATTTATTATATATATTATTGTGTATATTTGCATATATATATGTATATTGCATATGTACATATTTTATATATGTAATTTTTTTTTTATTGTAGAGGGGTTTTTTTGACAAACGATGCAGATTTTGCAAACAGCTTTGCAGGGGTGCCTATTTGATCCTTTTCAAAAATGTGCTCAGAGGAAATGCTGAAGGATTTTTTAGAACTAGTTGCAGTTTCTTCTTTCTCAGTCTTTTCTGTCCTGTCTTGCTTTGCTCCTCAGCTGAAGTTACAATATACAGTAGGTTTGTTAACTCTATATAATTGCAATTTATGATGCTGACTTTGGTCGCTAAAGGACCATATCCCGATCAGAAATCATCACAATAAAGATACAGTTCATCTTCCCTCTGAATTTCCCAACCTTTCTTTTGCTTAACATGCTTTTCTTGGACAAGAGAGAAAGCAGTGGCAACCAGCTCCTCTGGTTTTACACCATTTGACAGTTCCCTTCAACCAGGGGAATTTTTACACGGGCATCTATGACCAGATTCCAAGTTTCTTTACTGTCCAAAGACTGCAAAATAGCTGGGTCAAGGGGCAGAGACTCTATCCGAATTTATTTTGCTTAAGCTTGAGGTCTGGTCTTGCTTAGCTAACAAGATCTCATTACATCATAGCCCATGCAGCTATGCCTTGCAAAGTCTTCCTTGGACAAGAACAGTGAAAAGGAATTAAGAAAACTACGAACGCAGAGATTACTCAATCTATTCAGATTAAGTATTTTGCACCCAGCATGCAAGTTTTCACTCTCAACTGATAAGAGAATGGGGGGAGGGTGAAAGAAGGAAATAATTGTAAATTTCTTTAATACTTGTAATCTTAATTTGTGAGAAACATTCTTTTGTTTTACTAGAGGGGTTAGATTCTTTGTTTCATTGCAAAATTTTCCTTTCATCTGCAATGCTACAGAGAAGTCAAATACAAAAACAACAGTACTACTGCTACACAGATATTTTGTGGACTACCAAACGCTGTAAATTTTACATCTTACACTATTGTTTAACAAAACAAACCACTAAATACTTGCAAATGTACTGTCAGTACTTTTATGCTTGTGTTTTCCTATTTGCTTCAGCACATTAATAAAAGATCACGAATAATTACATGACAGAATCCAGCTAAGCTTTGAACCCTAAATTTTTTCATGCTGTAGTAAAGTGATGCATGCCACATGAATTAGTGAAAGAGTATGTTCAAGTAATAGGATGCATACCTTCAACAGCTATAGCTAAGTCTGTTTCCTGGCTACAAATTACTGTTGTCTTCAAATTGTACTGCAAGATCCATTGTAAACTAATGGAAATAGACTTTTTACGCTGCATGGTACAACAGAATCCTCAACTTGCGTTAACTGTCATTGACATAGAAATCTTAAATATTCATAATGGTAACACATTTATTTTAAAAGTATTTCTTTTCTGTTTATGAATGCATCTTCCCAAATACAATACAGCAGTGTTCCTGAATTTTTAAACTTCCTGAAAGAGTAGCTGTAAGGAATAGTATGTATAGTCCTGTTTATCCTCATGGGGCATTAAGTATCTGGTGATGACATTTCTAACTCAACACTGCTCATAGACTAGAAAGTCAGAACTAGTTTTTTTTTTTATCATGGAGCCTTAACACCTACCCCACTTAGGCTATGCAATTTTCCTGATTTTTTTATTTTATAATAGTATATTCCTAGGAAAATTTCCACACTTGCTTTAAAAATTTATTATGATTGGGAATCCCTGTAAGAAATAATTTGAGAATAGTCTCACTGTCCAGAATGATCTTACTATTAAAAATGTCCCTCTGTGCTCTAGTCTGGATTTGCTTCACTGCAGATGAAATCCTTTGAAATCTCTTACACATTGTCTGCTACAATGAAGACCCCACTATTATCAAAACATATTGCAGATATTGTGACACAAGTTTTTTAAATTTGTTTGAATGCTTGATCTTCTTCCATGAGCCTTTTCCAGGTTTTAACCATCTCTCTACAATGGCAGACACACATTTCTTCTGATCACAGCCTTGCACTGAGGATTTGTTCAGTTGATTATCTGTCCTGGTCCCTGTGGGTTTTTAAAAGTGATGGGCTTTTTCTAACACAGGCTTTTTGTCTCACCCTCAGCCCCTCACAACAAATATCCTCTGCACATTTTGCATTCCTTTTCCCCGTGTATCACTTTAACCTGTATTTCATTCATTGTTTGAGACTGGTATCAGTTTGACAAGTCTGTCCATGCTGTCTTGTTTACCACTTAGAAATACAGTTAGAGCTTTTGCATTCTTCCATTCTTTTGGAACTTCATTTGTTTTCCCAGATTTATTGGAAATCTATATCAATGCTAAAGCAAAACCTCATCCCACTCTTTTAAGACTCTTGAATATCAATTATCTATGTCTATTTATTTTAAAATCTCCAGCTGTTGTAAGTGCTGCTTATTGTCCTCTTTTGTTGCTTGAAAATTGAAACTGTTTATTCATCATGTGTTATGATCAAATCATTCTACTTTATCTTTGTAATTTTTAATTTTATTATCACATTTTCCATATATGACACTGTCCCTTAATTCTGTTTTATAATGGATGCAACTCTCTAAGTTAGGAAATTATTGCTGGCAAGAGTAACCCTCCCATTAATTTTTTTTTTTTTTTTTTAGAAATGGCAGTGTTGAATGTTATTAACCTCTGTTGATCTTCCTAGTTTTAAGGCAATCTTTTTCCCTCCATTGCTACAGACAGGTACTGCCAAACAATATGATTTGATATTCTGCAGTGGGCAATCCCTGTTCCTCCATTAGGATGTGCATGTATCAGTGTTTGCAGTTTGTCACAACTTGACAATGATGATGCCACTCTTCTACTCAGTGGGTGGTTTTAGCACATATTAGCCAAAATAAGTCTTCCGTTTTGATGGTTAGTTTGTCTCATTCCCTATACTCAGTTGAAAGACACTGTGGGGATCCAAAGGATCAACATGAATCTCCTGTCTCATCTAACAATTTAAGAAACCTAAAGACATCATGTAATTCATAAAATAAGTTGCTAAGAAAGTGCCTAAAATTCTGTTTAATTATCTTCTTACTTCTGCTTACCTGCTCTACATTTTTCTAAGGAGGTTACAACATTCATTTTAGTAATCCAATCATAATTATACATTCCTAACAGCTTTTGGGACAATAAAGACAAGCTCATTACATAAACGAGCAGTTTTGTTTTAGCATTCAGGCCCCTGACATTGATGTACAGTACTGAATTTGGTCTTTTATTTTGCTATCAGTACCTGAATTTTATTCAAAATGGGTGTATCTGTTCTGGTATGAGGGTTAATTCAATACTGAAAATCATAGGATAGTTGCTTACTTATCCATTGGTATCAGTGTGGGTTGAGCAAGTTATTTGTTAAGGACAGTGATGGAACTGTTCAGGGTTGTTTTGATGGCTAAATACCACTTTAAAGTTTCTCCACAGTATTTAAAGTCCTTTCAAATATGCCTGCCCAAAAATAAGTCAATGCCTAATTTTGAAGAAAAAACCCACCTTTCTATTTTTTGAAATGCCAAGCTATTTTCCCATTTCTAGACAGTTACACATTTTAAGTAGTCTGTGATGCACAGACTACTATGACATGAATTGAATTTCATATCAGTATAAAGAATACAAGAAGTGCCTTACAGATTTATTGTAAGTATTTATTGAGGACTTTTTTATTTAAATATTTTGTCTCCATATGCTTTGTAGTTAGCTTGTCATAGTCGCAGTGAAACCAGCAATCTTTCTGTAGATTTTTAGTAATGCTTGCATTGGGTAAGCTTTCATGTAATACTTGTATTAGGCCCAGACCAGCCACCATTAAAATCCATGAATAAACTAGCAGTTATCTCCTAGAATAATCCCTCTTAAACCTTTATTACAGCAAGTAGCACCAGTTCACCTGTTATATTAAATTCAATAAATTACTGTAAGAAGCATGCAGACGTATCTGCTGTAAAGGTAATTCTTCAAATGGGCACTTACTGCCTTTCTCATCTTCCACATGGATTTAGAGTAGGTCCAAAATAAAGGTTTTCTGTGCATCTGTGTAGTGCAGCATGTGCTGCAGCAATAGACTTTCAATAAAGAATAATGCCAGAATTTTATGTGTGTAGCTGGAAGAGATTTTTAAAAGTCAACATCTATTTAAGTATGTTTCAAGACCAAATTCTCAACATTCAGCTGTGCCTTTGATAATCTGGTTACTTTAAAAGGTGCTGACTTCTTTCCTAAAGTGTGACTTCTGAAAGTCTGACACATAAAGGACACTCATGGATGGAAGAATCATTCATTTGATGAGAAAATGTTGACCTCTCTCCTATGGCTACAATGCTTGCTGCCAAATTCTTGGGACAAAGCATTCCGGCAAAGGCACGCAAATTACTGGATGGTTGGATTAAGGTGGAAAAGGTGCATATGGTTCAAGCAGCTGTCTCAACACACTTTTCAAATACTAGATTAAGCTTCACCTGGAGCCTTGTCCTTGGAAATATGGACCACAGGAGCTAGCACAGTTCCATCCTTCAACTGCAATCAGGAATGATGAATTACTAAAATTGGATGCAATTGCAGTTTGCTATCATGAAAAGAAAATATGTCTACCACCAAAAAACTAGACTGTGGAAATAAAAATAATGTCTTTTAATTTTTTTTAAATGAATGGGTATAAAATTGTTAAACTTCTAGTAATTCTTCTCCTTGAAAATAATTTGTCCTAAAAAGTACTGGGTTTATGAGTTGCTTATATTTTTAATTCTGACACAATGAGTAGAATAACACAACTTAAAGTGCAGCGCTATGATATCCACTTGTGTAGATGGTGCCCCATCCCAAATCTTTCTGATTCTTCTCCTAGCTGTATTGGATATGTAGCTGTAGCAATAAAAAGAAAAGGGTTTTTCTGTTGAAGCAAAGTGAAAAGTGGAATGGTGAGGAAACAAGTATTATTTTGTCATTTATTTGAATATAGTTTTATACAAATTTGGAAAACAAAGTTACTTTGCTCCTCCTGAATCGCAGAACTCTGTGATTCACATCTACAAGGGAGTATCTCTATTGCCTTAAAAACACAAAAGGTCATGTCCTGAAGTCTTCTTAAATAAACCTAAAAACGGGGCTTGTTTATTTAGTGTTTGACTAGCATAAAATTCCTGTATGTAACCATATTGTTAACATCCACAGTCTGCTTTTAATTTACTTCCCAAACCCATGAATTCTATACAAGTGCTTGTGGTTGGAAAGACGACTACTTAATACATGCTAATTTGTGTGTATGACATAGAAATGGTTTCTAAAAAGGCAGTTCTGTCCCATAATCCTAAATATTGACAAAATTTCCAGAATTCCCAGAATGTTGCTGCAGATGTGTAAATGTCATGAAACTGAAAGGAATTTTTCATCTTTAATGTGGTCCGTGTGTCTGTCGTACCAAAGAAAAGCATTGTCCGGACAGAGCTGTAACTGTTGTTTCGTTACTAAATATATTACCCTAAATGTAAGTATTTTTGCCTTAAAAAGAAAAAGCTAGAAAATAAATGTATTCTCTTTTTTGTATTGCAGACATAGTTTAACATCAGTGCTGAAAACTACATCTAGGGTCAAAGAGAACAGAATTGTTCCTATTTTCTTCTGTGAAGTAGAACCCTGCCTGTTTCTTCCACAAAATTCAGGTTCTGGCAGATGAACTTCTGCTCTGGTAGAGCAAACCATAACCCATGGGCCACTCATGTGTGCTCTGTAAAGATCTAATGGTACAAGTTTATCAGAGACCTTGTGCTGCTTTACCACAGGAAGCCCACTCATTTACTACTTCTTTACTTCTTTACTCCTCTACCAACTCACACACCTTGTTTGCTTGAGCAGTTCAAGCTTCTCACCAGAGCA
The DNA here is from genome assembly GCA_035221455.1 of Xenops minutus. Lineage (NCBI taxonomy): Eukaryota > Metazoa > Chordata > Aves > Passeriformes > Furnariidae > Xenops > Xenops minutus. Next base: position 25,259,845 of record JAWWEE010000040.1, on the reverse strand, counting down.
CAGCTTGTGGCAGATGCACTTCTACCCAACCTTCTTCTAAGGGGTGAGAAAGTACTACAGCTGGAAGAGTAGAATAGAAGAAACAGAACAAATAAAATAGAAAAAATTGCCTGTCAGGAAGATTTCTGTCAGCCTTAATGAAAAATTTCTGAGAGTCCCTATGTCTTAAGTTTTATGCTGTGGAAATCATGAAGGGAGAAGATTCAAATAAATGAGCACAACAAAGAAAAGGAAAAGTTGGACTTCAGACCCGGGTGGTACTTGTGAAAACTCATTGTGTTATATTCAGGACTACATTTTCACTGTTGAGCTTGCTTTTTTACTTACCTGGCCCCTATATGCAATCCCATATAGTACATAACTTTGAGATGGGCATCTGGGTCACCTTTGCATCAGGCTGAGGAAGCATGGAACTTTGGAGTGAAATTCATAGTAGTCACTCCTCTGAGTTGCTCAAAGCAATTGCAGAAAAGGCTGAAGAGACAACACTGCCTTTACAGCTGCCCTTCTCCGAGTTGCCATGCCCTGCTATTTTGCCATTTAGAGCCCTAAAAACACTCTATGTTTCTATGGTCAGTTTCATAATATGGTCAGTTTCATAAAAGCTGCAGGTGTTCTCACTGATAGTTTGAAACATGACAGCAAAGGGAAGTTGCTGCAATGTCTTTATATATATGTATGCAATAACTAAATTATGATGCTATTCTAATTGGCTTCTAGACCTTCCTTGGGCCTAGGCCACCAGTCACCTTCTGGGACCATGACCTGAGCACTTGGTTTTGGTTGGCCTGGAGTAGGGCTGTAGTGCCCCTCTGAGGAACAGGGGGTGGAGATCAGCCAGAGCAGCAGGAGAAGCATGGGTTTGCAGCCCAGCAGGTGGAACGCTTACCAAGGCAATGGGAGCATTGGGTCAGTGGTTGCTCTAAGGACTGATGGGCATTTGACCTAATTACAATTCAATGCTCAGCTGCACAGAAGATGCCTAGTTTTAGGAGATTGGTTATGTTGAGGAAGCTCACCAAGCTCTTCAGCCTGAATGTAACAGTTATTTTCAGAACTGGTACCTTAGGACCATAAGCAATTTTATCGGCACCTTATCAGCATTAACTCCCTGGAAGGTAAACAAGGTTTTGAAAGACTACAATCTTAGATTTTCATGCCTAAATTTCAGTACCACCTTACAGGTCAGAGGCCAAACTTTTCAGAAGTTATGAGCTGTTCATGAGACTCACAGCTACTTGTTTATATATGTTTGTGATACTGCTCCCTGGGTTATACTTTGGAAACTCACCAAAAGGTTTAGCAATCTTAAAACTTTCCTCACCTTTGGCTAAATAAGACTTTCATATATACAGCTAGTGGCTGGGGACCAGGATCTGAAAAGTAAGCATGGCCTATTTATCCAAACCTGACCACAAAACAGCAAAAGAATCCAGAAAGATGTATAGGTCATCTTTATATATATGTCAAATATAATGTCAAAAATTCTGACATGGTTTAGCAATACAGAAATCGAGTTTGAAGATTTGCACCTTTTTCTTTTTGTTTTGTTTTGTTTTGTTTATTTCCCAGCATCAAAGAAATGAGACTGACACAGTGTAATCCCTTTGTTTCAGTCAGTGCTGTTCAGGGCAGCATTTGTTCCAACTCAAGCAAGAGAACTTTGAAAGCCATGTTTTGTTTTGCTTTTCTCCAGCAAATCTCTATTATTTGATTTTTTTTTTTTAATTTGGTTACTGCTACAATGTCTATTGAATAACTAAAAATGAAATTATACTATACTAAAGATATATAAAACTGTAGGCATTGCAAACTGTAAAATCATCAGCAAATTTTTGGACACAAGTTTTTTACCAAGTATTCCTAAATCAGTGTTTGGTTGTAATGGCCCAGTTATTTCTCAAAGCTGAAAGTGTCACAAAATTTATTTCGGTCTGATGAATGTTAAACACCTGTTTCACCAATTCATAAACCTTAGCTTTCAATGTTGATTCAAAGAGCTTGGTTGGTTATGAGAACTTAGTTGACTACGGAGAAGGTAGAAAATGCAATTTTTTGGTTTTTAGTAACATGAAAAGAACATGGTAGACAAAGGAATTCTGAAAGTGTATACTGCCTGCAGCATAATTCTGCATTTTATGAGATAGCCTGAAAAGTGGACAGTGAGTTTCAGAGGAAATGAGTTGCTCTCTTTTGACATGTCCACAAACTAAAAGTGAAAATTTCCTTCTGAGTGTCAACAGCTGCTGGTAGCATAAAGAAAACGAGAGTTTCTCTGGGACTGGGAATCGGATTGGGAAACAGGATTTATATGAGTGTGTTTAACCACCATTTCCCCTCAAACAGTACTGGGAGAGCCTAGTGCTAATTACAGTGTAAGAACTGAGCACTTGCAAATTGCCGAGCTGAACACAGTCAAAGTTTCCTGAATTTCTACAGTGAAAGAGGAACAACCTGAAAGTTAGCTTATAATGATAAGCATTCCGTCCAGCAACACATTTGGATCAATACTCGCTAAACCACACCTGTCTTAAAAAAGGAACTGTGATAAAATAATGATAAACTTAACGCTTTTCGTGGTAGAGTTCTGTGAGGATCCCTGCTTGGATGAGTAGCAATTGGCCTCTGAAACACAGGGAACACCAACATTCAGAAAATCCCAAAGAAAACATTCCTTCCTTCTTGTTTCTTCAGTAACTATAGCAAACGGGCATTTGTAAGCCCTTTAACTGAAGAATTTAGAAAGAGCTCAAATCTGATGAGGAACTCTTACAAGGACATAGAAGATACCGTATTTACTCTGGGGGATAAAAAATCACTTTATGCTTCTGCTAAGGATTTGTTTAGCTCTCAAAGTTTTAAGAGTAACCAGAGGTTGCATTGTTGCATTAGAACATCACAGCTTCTTCACAGATACTATTCCAAGGTGTGTTTTCTATATATTGCTTTTCAGAATGCAGCATCACAGAAGAGGTATACAAAATGAACTAAAATTACTCCTACAGCTGCAATAGGAGAGATCTAGTTTGTTTTTTTTTCTCTGTTTTAGGATTTTTGTTTGTTTGTGGGTGTTTTTTTTTTTTTGGTGTGGCTTTGTTCTGTTGTTTTACTAATATAAATATCAGTTATTTTCTTTAAATTTAGTCTTTCCATTTATGAATGCAATCTCCCGAGGCCAAGAAGTACTGTGAAATGTGGGTGCCTACGTGTTTTGACGAGCAACTGCTTGGGGCCATCAGGTGCCAGAAGAAACCCTTTGGCCTTGCAGGGCACAGTGAGGCGAGCGGCAGCGGAGATACACGTCTGTGAAGGGCATCGGCAAACTACTGCCCGTCACCCGGGAGCCTCCAATCACGCCGGGAAACCCACTCTGTCAAGGCGGCAGGAGTTCGAGGCGAAAGAGAAAAAATAAAGTTGCCAGCTCTCATTAAGATTTATTATATGTCTGAACTTTTGTAGTCCCGAAGCTTAACGACAGATGGTGGTGTAACTCCACCGATTTTGTAACGTCTCCTTTTCTTTGATGTTGTAATACAGATTCTCCTCGGTTTGACTTCGGTTAAACCCAGCATTTTCTGCTCTTTCCCAAGTGCCTCGGAGCGGTACTCGAGGAGGAAAGGGAACGAACCTCTTTCGAAGACGAGTCTGTTTATGTTGTTGTTCGCTTTCTAAACAATCCTAATGGAAAATGGCAATCTCATGGACACCTAACACTGCCAGCTGCACAGAGAAAATACATTAAATTAATTAAAGGAAGATACTTTCAAAGCGGTTTATTTCAACCGAGAAATACAATTGTGCAGATGAAATCTCGAACTGTAAACAGGAACAAATAAAACGCACCAGCCTTTTTCATTAGAAAGTCAAGTTATATTTTATACCGTAATAGTCGTTGTAAAAAAAAAAAAAAAAAAAAAAAGAAAAGAAGAAAAGAAAAGGAAAAAAAGTGGGGAAAGTATGTGTTTGTTTAGCTTTAATTTTGCCTGGGACCGCCGAACCGCGCAGACCCGAGCAGCGCCGAGTAGTAGAAGCCAAGGGCCGTGTTGTTACCTGCGCGCCGTACCCAGCAGAGAGGGGCTGCCTGCGGGGCCGCTGAACCGGGCGGGGGTTCAGCTCCGCGGAACAAAGCGCAGCCCAGGCAGGGGCACGGGGCTGGCAGCGCTGCGGACACTCGCGGGAGCGGAGGGCGCCGGGCCCGACGGCGGCGGCCCGCGGCAGGGCAGGGCAGGGCAGGGCAGGGCGGAGCGGACCGCGGGTCGCCGTGCTCCGCGGGTCACCGTGGTCCGCCGCTCCCGTCCCGCCGGCGGGCGATGCCGCGGCCCGGCGCCCAACGAAGCTGGCGGTGCCCGCGGCCGGGCCGGGCCGCCCCGGCGGTTCGGTGCCGCAGGCTACCCCCAAGGAGTGCGCTGCTCGGCACCTTCGCCGACACCGGCATGTGGCCGCCGCCGCGGACGGCTCCGGAGGGAGAGCCGCGTCCCCCCGGGCCGCCCTCCCGCCCGCGGGGAGGGGGGTGGCAGCCTCCGGCCCGCGCAGCCTGCGCCCCCGCGGCGCCCCGCGCCCGTGCCCGCGGTGCCCGTCGGCGGCCAGCGCCCGCGCAGCCCGATTTCGTTTGCGGGCCGGCGGGGCGCGGGGCGATCGCGGCTCCGCT
>JAWWEE010000040.1:25232546-25253215 GCA_035221455.1 Xenops minutus | reverse complement strand
CATGGCCCCCCCCCTTTACCGGGGTCCCCCCTCCCCAAATGACCGGGGACCCCCTGCCCCCGCCCCTCCCCCCACCGGGGGGACCCCTCCCCCTTTCACCCCCGGGGCCCAAGGGGGGTCTCAGCCGCTCCCCCCGCGCTCCGCTGCCGCTCACTGACTTGCTGCCGCCGCGGGAAAGTTTGGCCGCGGCCGGCGCGGCGGCAGCAGTGACATGTGTCAGGTCTCTCGGCACCCGGTGGCACCGCTCCCAAACACGCACCGCACCGCCGGCGTGGGGCGGGGGGCGCGCTCGGCGGCCGAGGCTGCCGGCGCCCCGGCCGGAGTTCGGGCCGTGCCCGCCTAACTCGGCGGGCCGGGCCGGCCGCGGGAGCGGGGCGGAGGCTCCCCCCAAACCACCCGGGGTGGCCGCGGGTCGGCGGGGCCGCCCTCCCGCCGCGCAGCGCCGCGGACCCTCCCGCCCCTCGCGTAATTAAAGACAAACAACCTGTAGCCTCCCCGCACGGGAACAGAAGTGCGAGGCGGGGAGCGCTCGGGGTCAGGCTGGGAGGGAGCGTGTGCAGGAGGCTCGGCTGCCCGCGGGTCCCCTCTCCGTTTGTGTGGTGTGGGGTTCTTTTTCTACTTGTCCCTCTTTTTATGTTTTGGTTTCTTTTTTTTTTCCTGCCTTTTTTCTTTTTTTTTTGTTTTTCCCCGAGACCTCCCCAGCAGACAGCTCGGGTGAAGAAACGTGTCACGTTTCTCCTTTGTGTGCTGCCTGCCCGCCGGAGGGAGAGGCGCACCCCAGCCCCCGCCTCTCCGCCCGCCTGCCCGCGCGGAGGGGCCGCTGCCGCCGCCCCCTCGGGGCGCCCCGGGCCGTGCGGCCCCGGGGCGCCCCCGCTGGCGTGGGAGGGGAAACGCAGGGGCGCCGAGGTGCCTGTGGGGTCGCGATGCCCCCCGGCTCTGTTTGGGCTGCGCAGGAACAGTCTCGTCCCTCTGCCCAAGTCAAAAAACGCCTAAACCCAAGAATTAATAAATAATGATGTTGGAGCTGCGGGGTTCCGGAGGTGGCCTCCGTGCCTGGTACGTAGGGGCCTTCCCTTAAAATTGCCTCTTGAAATTGAAAAGGGCTGCGGGAGTTGGAAAGTTTGGCAAGTGTGATTGATTTTGAGAAGAGGAGAGCGGCGGCGGCCCCGGCCGTGGAGCGGGATAGGCTCTGCCCTGCCATCGGGAGTGCCAGGGCAGCCACGGAAGGGAGGTCGAGCGCCGGCGCCTCTGCTCCGCGTTGTGCTGCGCCGGGCGCGGGGGCGCAGGCGGCAGCGCTCTTGGCCTCCCCTAACCTGCCGGGAAGCCGTGTGCCGCCCGTCGAAGCCTGCACGGCCCAGGTAAAGGCAGCCCGTGAGCAGGTCCTCCTCTTTGCCGCTGTGCGGCTCCTGCCAGGTTTGGCAGGCAGCGGGCCCCTGTCCCAGCGGAGCCCCCGGCCGAGAACACTGGCGGCCGCTGGTGAGGTCCCGGGATGGAGCTCCTGGAGAAGCGAAAAGCCTGGGCTGTGGGCAGGCAGGAAAACATTCACTTAAGATTTGCAGGGATAGTCCAGAGAGAAAGCAGGCTGCTGGTATATTTTCCAGGGAAAAATAATCTCAAAAGTAACCACCCTAAATTTATGTTATTGTCCTCTATTAGTAAAGAGCACAGAGCTGCAAATGAAAGAACAGCCAGTACCCTCTACCTGGTAACTGCTTCTACTCTTAAGAAGTCTTGTCTGTGTATGCACTTCCTTACCGAGAGAAACACAGAAGTTCTCCTTCGAAAGAGGATTTTCCCTGGTCTTTTCTGTGTATTAAAGCCCCTACCCAAATTGATTCTAGGGAATAGGAATCTTTCCAGTGACATCGGTAGGAATCGCTCCATTGACTCCCCGGTCTTGGATGAGGCCCTTGGAAATTTTGTTGCAAATGTAGGACTTGGAAGTAGCTCGTGGTGTCTATATCCTCATGTTAATTTCAGGGGGGATGGGAAAGAAGTCAGAAACAAAGTTTTAAGAGATTTTGACAAGTTTAAATTTTTTGTTCCATGTGCCAGGTAATTTAGAACCATTAAGGAAGAACATTACTGCTAGTAATATTACTCTAAAGAAAATATGATTAATTATTAAATTGGTTTCTCTAATGTCACACTAAACCTTTTTGAGTGAGATATAGTTTTATATGTTCAAATCAGTATTTTTTTTTAATTGAAGGTTTTTCCTCACTGTAATGATTTGTTCATGTAAATGTAGATACTTAAAATACCCGTTTTGTAGTAATTTGCTGTGTTAATGTAGTTCGTACAAAGTGGTAATGTTCTGTAGCATTTTTGTAAACTTAAACCATTCATTTAATTATTTACAGTAGAAGATTACTGAAAGGTGTAGGGAAAGGAAGGAGTGTTTCAAATATAGCATTTCCAAAACACGTGTAGTAACCTTTATGCCAATTGATTAGTAACATACAAAAGTCATGTAATTAGACATCCTAATTTATTTTGTTAATATGTAACACCTGAAATACACTGCTTCATGGCCTTGTTGGTGCAGGCTTGACAGTTTAACAGTAACCTTACCAAGAAGCTTACACAGAATCAATTGTATAAATATTTGTGTATTTCTTTGTTTTTAGTTTAACCTCAGTGAGTCCTATATAGTGTCACAAGATCTTTGCTACATTCCAGTGTTTATAATATTTGAGAGAGGAAAAAGCCTATGTGTTCTATAGGTTTCTGTTTAGTGAAGGTTTGTGTAAAATGACTAAAGAATGTCGATAGGGAACAACCAAATTAGCAATTTTTTTTAATGTGAGGAAGAGTAAAAGAAGTATATCAAGTTCAGGACATTTTAATCAGTGAATACATGGTACTATTTTAAAGCTGCACTAGGGTTTGTACAGTGGTCAGGTGAATAGCTTCATAGATTTTTGAAGTGACTGTTGGTGCCTTTTTTTTTCAGTAATCATCTGTTGCTTATACATTTTTTAAATGCTTTCTGTAATGGAATATGTTGGAACCAGCATTTTAAGATTACTTCTAAGTATTTGCTTAGAAACATTCCTGTCAGACTCCATTATAGTTTTGGAAAAGTTCTTGTTGGAGTTGAATGTATTTAAAAAAAATACTATAGTATGAGATTTTTTTTTTTTTTTACTGATTTACTTGAGCTAGAATAAGCTTTTTGTATTCTGAGGAATATACCTGATTCAGCATTGCATGCACAGGAGTTATTCAAGGCTAGTGGGCTGAAAACAATAGAAAACTTCTGAGATGTGATCCATGTTGTGGCAGCATTTTGCTATGTGTCATTGAAAATGTCACTTAAGCTCTTTGTTTTTCATCATTGCAATGTGAGGGCTGGTATTTATCTATCTTTCTGATAGAGTGATTAATTAATATTTCTTGTACATTCAGTACCCTTTTGTTCCATTTCTATTTTTACAAGGTTTATTTTGGAGAAATTAAATTCTGATGGTGGTTGAAAATGAATGGTTCATGGGAGTCATCATGTTTTTTCTTTGTGAGTCAGATCGTGAAGAGGTCACTTGCTCGTAGGAATTGAAAATGATTTAGGACATAGGTCACTGAGAAGTACCCATGGAATGATTTTGACTGGAGAAAATTGCAAATCACAGTCAAACTGAGAAATGCTATCAACTTTGTTACAACATAATATTTTCTGTATACTGGAACTGATTACTCTTTTTAAATTTTGTGACAGATAGTAGATCTAGAGGTAATGCAAATTATTTTTTTTTTTTTTTTACTACCACTATAGCATACTGCTCAACTAATCCTTGTTAGAAGAGATATTTGTCATTTAGATACCTGTTCCCTGCCCTGTTTTGGCTTGCGATCTTTCTTGATGGTATGTGTTAAAGAGTGGCACCAGAAAAGTGAAATAAAGAAGATGAAATTACAGAAAAGCTTAGCTGTAATAAATGAATCTCTTAATCTTAAAATCGCTATTGTATAGTTCACTGTTAGTTGTTTGAAGGTTTCTTCCACATTTGCTCCTTTATAGAATGAGCATGCTTATTGCAATAATTTACCAAAGGTAGCTTTAAACTTAAATTTCAAAATTTCTACATCAGCATAAAAACAAGGAGCAGTCCGACATGTATTATTTAACACTAGTCATCTTTTTTTTTCTCTTTTCTAAAGCTTTCAGTATTTTAATCAAACTTACTGCTTTTAAAAATCTTTCAAAATGTTTACTGAAAACGATAAGAGACATCTATAATTTCTTCCAAGATTTGCATCTGTTTCAGCTTTTCTGTCTTTTTTTTTAATCCCCATTTCTGATAGATTTGCATTTTAAGGGCAAGACCGTGTTTTATGTCAGAAAACTGGATTTGAGAGTTCCAGCAATAGCTGGCCTATGCTGTCATCACTGAAGTAGCTGAAAATAATCTCTTTAATGAACAGTTGCTATGATGTTTATTGGTTCACCAAAAGTGTTAGTTTGGGATGGTGTTAGAAAGTAACATTTGAACTCTGAGGAGTGAATGGAATTGTGTTTAATGTCAGTATTTCTGTTCCTATTCTAAGAAAAATAAAATTAAAATATTAAGTTAATTGTCTTATGGTATTAACTGTCTTAAGTCTTTTTAATAAATTGTAGAAATTGTTGAGGAGAGGGAATAAGAACATTGTAGGTCTAACTTTTTGTCTGGTTCGTTAGTTACTCCTTTTCCCTGCAAATAGTAATCACACATCTGTAGCTGGAAAGGGTTTTGCTGCAGTTTCTTTCTTATTTAATGATATGCATTATAATGGCTGCTGAGGGCAGAGCCAAGTGCCTTGGATATGGTGGACTGTACCCTCTGCATGCCCTGAGTATGGGTGTCTCTTCTGCTGGGTGGCAGAGGGCTTTACTGTAGGTAACACAGATGGCTTTCTAACTACTCAGGCTGGAGAATAACAAGCGTACAGATTTAAGGGACAGGCAGCACCTTCATTCAACATGCAGAAGGGAGATTTTCTGCTCTCCCTTCCCTCCACCCCCTGCTGCTACATGATGGCCACTCTGGGGTGGGAGTGACTACAGGTCTCTGTCATACCTCAGCCCTCTTTGAGGTTCACAGGCTGGCTTTGGCTTACCTGTTGAGCTTGCTTGTTTACCAAGGAGCTTCAGTCTTCTCCCGCCTTCCTATAGGCATCAGGTACTGAAACCAGGTGGTGGGCTGTCTCTATTTTGAGAAATTTCCAATGGTTGCAGGGTCCACAGGGACAAACACTGCAAGTCCATTGCTCACTGAGCTGGTCCTTTGGATCTCTGTGGTGCGTCAGACCACGGCTGCAAATTGCATCATGTTAAGTATTTCTATAAGTTGCTGATCTCAGTCTTGTTTCAGCTAGTTTGCCTCCAGGATGTTGTGAGGATGACTGAGATTCCTGTGGCCTGTGCCAACCTTGTCCTGTTGGGAGATACTCTTTACTGTTGGGCCCTAAACTAGAAATTCATTTGAAGAGTGGTGTTTTGAGGCTAGGGGATACATCAATATGTATAACTAGAAAGTTTTTGGGATTTTCTAAGCACATTATTTCATTGAATAAGTATTTACATTGTTATATTGTTACAAAAAAAAAATCTCGTATCTTTTAAGACTTTAGTTGATGATCCTAGTAAAATAATTAATTTTTTCTTTCTCACTATCATGTGTATTTTGCAACTTTGATCAGTTTGTCTCCCAAATAAATTCAAATGCTGATTTATTCCGTTATTTAGCTTCTGTATTTTCACCTAAACCAATATGAGAAATGTTTTAAAGATAATAATGTATTTTATGTTATTTGAAATTATGTATTTAACATAATTTGACTAATTACATTTTTGATATATCTATATGTTAAAACATATCTTGGTCTTGATGTATGTTGCCACCTTGATTTTTGGGATCTGTCCTTTCAGAGAAGGAAGGAGAATGGCTGTGCAATTTTAGCATATTGCATTGCTTGGCCAACAGGACCACATTGGATAATTCAGTCTGAAAAATTAAGGACCTTGTGTTTAGAGAAACAAGCTCAGAGTTGTCAAGCTATGTCAAGCATAATACTTTGTGAAGTATCTATCAGATGTTGATTTTGAATTTGCTCAGGAATGGTGAAGAAAATTTAAACGAGGTGAAATCTCTAAACACCATTTAAACTTTGCCATGCTGTCGGTGCTAAGTCTTGTAAAAAAATTACTCACAATTACATTGTTGATTTTTCCCTTTGTAAGTCTTTCTGTTGATGTTGAGGAGGCATATTGTTTTCCTGGAATTGTAACCCACCTAGTAAAACAAGTGGTGGGTAATACCTCTGTAATAAAACCTGTAGTTGACATTTAACTGCTTGGAAATTAGATCAGAAACTGTCAAGTTTTACAATGTACAAATAATGCAGAGGAAATTTTAAGGGTTAGCAGTGGGAAGCCACGACGGGCTTTACAAAGGAGAGGGACAATACACAAACAATGGAGAGTTGGGGAGTGCTGTGGAAAAAGGCCAGAGAAAACATGTGGCTGGCCAGGAGCCAGCAAAGGCACAGGCAGCACTGCCACGAGGTGGGCAGCCACTCAGAAAATAGAGGCTCAGGTTCTCAAAAGAAAGAGCAATGTGATTTTCATCTGGTGCCCAATATAGAAAGTTCATTTTTTCACCTTCACTTCTTCTGTGGGAAGAAATAATGAACTTTTTGCATGTTGATGTTACGCAGGTGGTCAGACATAGCTCTCTGGCAGGCACAGGAGTTACACCAGGTTACACTGGCCCCAGCTGAGGTGGTTATTTTTGAGATATTAGATCTTGTTAATTCCAGTGTGTGTCTTTGGAAACTTATTGGTTAGTTGTTGCATTGAAAATTGAATTTTATTTATTGAAAAAAAGTATCATTTTCTTTGTGTTACAGAGGAGGCACAGAGGTCTTTTGAAGATGGAGAGGAAGAGAAGTGTCTAGAAAACGGGCTATATCTTTTAGAGTCTAAAACACAATAATTGAAATATTTATGATTCAAGGCACTTCTCTGTGAGAGAACACAGACAGGATTGTGGTTTCATTACAGTACTTACAGTATTCTCATGACCTAAAAATGAAAACACGAAAACCTAATGCAGTCAGGTGTGCACAAACTCCAGGGATATGCGTATCTGCTGAACTGTTGTGCTTTTTAATTGTGTCAATGTTTCCATCTTTGTAGAATAATATCTTTAATATATAAGAGAAAGGGTGCTCAGGACTCCTTGATAATGTGGCAAAAATCATTCTTCATTGAAAGTCAATTAGTGGAATATATGGGTGCTAAAACTGTAAAAATATTAGGATGGAACTTTGCTTAATATCACTGTGCCTTTGTGCAGAAATTTATTCAGACCCATTTGTTACCTGTCTTGAATGCATTTAAATTACTTTTGATGTTGTGGTGATGCCTGTAAATTGTTCTCAGTACACAAGAACTGTCGACTGTACATTGAAGAATACATATGGTCAGGGATTCAGTGATATTGAATATATATAAGTTTTACATGGTGTCAATAACTCCTTGCACGTTCTTTTGCTTAAGAAAAAGAATTAAGTCTATTGTGACAGAAACTTTAATGTATCTTGTGTTTAATTCTATTTTAAGTGACTGACATCTTGTAAAAGAGTTAAAGGTGTGTTTAGCATTGGATGTTTTGGGTTTGTTCTTGGGCCTCTCTTTATTATTGACCAGGAAAGGGTGTGAAGTACACCTAAGTAACCAGAAATGTACACTTTGTGAATTGCAATATGGAAAACTTTCAGAAATGTAGGTTGAGGGGTTTTTGTGTTTTGGGGTTTTTGTGGTTTTTTTTTTTTTTTTCGGTTTTGTATCTGGGTGCCAGATCATACTTTCAAATCACAGAGAAGGCAGAAGAACTGCCAAAATATTTATGTATAGGTGCAGGACAATGCTAGGTGAGGAAGCTGGTGATCAATCCAGTGTTTCTTCAGTGAAGCTGTCCAGCTTTGGAAATGGTGTGGGTTTGTGTCTGTGGCTGTACATGTGTCTGCACAGCATCGCAGGGCTCCTTTCTCCATCCAGCTTTCTGGGAAGGAGACCAGGGCCTTCAGAAGGAAAATGAATGTATCTGCAGGGGTTTACTGTATCTCAACTTATGGGACAGAAAACACTCTTTAAGAACAGTGCAGTCAGTCATTGGCTAAGTGTTTTACAATATAAAAAAGGTGTTTAAAGAGCTGTGATGGGAAAACCTGGCCTTCCAAAGTCTTCCTTCAAAAAATGAGGGAAGGGTGTTTCCAGACCAGGTTTGCCTTTGTTTCCAGACTGAGCATGGCTTGCACCACTGGTGTCTTGCTGTGCTCCAGCTTCAGGTTGTTCCCTGAGGTAGTAGTCATGGGGTTTGGGGGTGCCTGGACTGACAGTGGGATCTGGAGTGGTGAGTGATGGAGTGACTCTCTCTGCTGGTGACATCTTGCCACTTGTCAGGACTCTGCTCAATTTGAGCTTTTCAGCTCCTGTGGCACGCAGGTGTCCTGCTTGTGTCTTGACATGTCTCGGGCTTCAGGAGGGAACATATTTGAGACAATGGCCAGATACTTGTGTTGAAAAATCCAAGACCTTCAGCCCTAATCTCAAGTTTTCTGAAGCTGATTTGAAGACCCCATTTTCTGGCTTAGGCACCGAGGTTGGTTGATGCTTTGGGATGTATTTATATATTCCTATGCAAAACAAGTTTCTGAGGCTGAGAAGTTACCAGCTACTTAGCTGTTCTTCAAAGCCACCTAGACTGAGACTGGTGATGAACTGCTTGTGCATAATTAAGCCAAGGCTTAAAAAAAAAAAAAGTAGTTTTTCTTTCCTTACAGGTTCTTATACCAACTGTTTTATAGGCTCTGAAACAAGATGAAAAATCCATATTCAAAGTGACTTTTTCATAACATTTCCGTATTTTGAAGAGTTCACTTTCATTTATTCATTAAACGGATCTTAAAAGTACAGTGGTCAGGTATATAATTTGGGAGGATCCAAAGATGTATGAATAAGACATTCCTAAGAAGGTGAACACAAATACTTGCTTTAAATCAGTGGTGTCCAGCCTAATCAGCCAGGCATGACATACCATGAGCTGTGGCTGTAGGGTGTCGTGTGCCACACAACTAGTGCTAATATGCATATTCAGCAAATCTGGCATTTCTCAGGAGCTTTGGGATCAATTTATAGACTATGTGAACACCAGTAATTCTTTATGTATTCATCTAGAAGGAGTATGGCTATAGGTTGGACCTTGCTCTCACTTCTTGAGATTCTTCCTCCCCCTTATTATTTGATTGTCACATGAGAGGAGAGTTACTGTAAAGCCTGACAAAGGTGGTGGATGGAGAAAACCATGTACTTGACTGGTCCTACTGAGTTACAGGCTGAGCACTTGTATTTTAAATCTTTGTGTGACTCAGTAGAAGAATACATTTACATTATTTGATTATGTGTAAAAATGGAACCTACTGTCCTGGACTTAACTAAAGTGCTATTTTTAACCTGCATTTCAGTGTCTGTCATCAGTAACTAGAACTAAATTTTAAACTGAAATTGTTAGCCTTATTATACATAGATGCCTGCACATTTTGTGAATCAGTAATATCCAAACCTCTAATTATACTTATGTATGATTTAAATATGATTTTATAAACACTCTTCTATACCCAATGACTGACATATGGGTCTTTGTTGCTAACACTAAATTACTATCAGAACAGGGAAGACACCTTTTTTTTTTTTTTTCAAGTCAGTGTTAGGCATATAGTTTTGCTCCAAATTCACTTATCAACAGAATTTCCTTTAGCTGAATTTCTCTTTATCTGAGACACAGATGAATTGGAGCATAATGTTACCAGATACTATTAAAAATATTTTTCTCACTGTCACCTGCAATATTACCATAATTGGAACTAAAGAGTCTGCAGTTGCACAATATTTATGTTGCAATCCAAACTGACACAGTCTGGAATGCAGTGGTAGCAAAACAAGACACAGACCCAAGTCTCACACCGTGTGCTTGGGAGGGAGTGAACTGCTCCTCTTGGAGACCTCCTCCAGGAGGGACATCCCAGGGGTCCCCCTGCTTCGCTGTGGGCTGGAGGGGCCAAGGTGGCAAGGTAAGTGCTGACAGCCTGGCTGTGGAGAGCAAAGGCTGGTGGCAGGTGTAGGTGATGTGCTTTGGGTCAGGCTGCAAGGATGGCTGCTTTGCTAGGCTGGGAGGCTGTGATAAGAGACTGGTCCTTCTTTGAGGCCTAGTAATTGGGATGTACTCTTTTTTTCTCTTGACGCTTTGGGGGCCTCTTTGTTCGGAGGTGTTGTTTGGAGGAAACAGTTTTAGTGTGTTTACTTTTCTGTGGCACTTGGCAATATTGAGTCATTGTGCAGTGTCGCTTTTACTGTGCAGATCTCTGTAGGCACAGTGAAACCAGTGTTTCTCCCTGCTGCACCTCTGGTAGGCTCTGCAACAGCTGATGAATTTGATCTATTACTTATGGCCTTCACTGGCAAGCACAGCATGGTATATTTACCTGTGACCGACACCCTTAGATCTATGACCACAAAATATCTGGTCAACTCTCTAAATCTTTACCTTTAGCATTAACTTTAACCCCTGAGGGCTCATCTGCTTGCAGCATTTAAAGCATGGAAAGAGGTTTTATAGCAGAGATTTGACTCAGCAAGACTTGTGCTACCTCTTGCTGAAGATATGAAATACAATTTGTAGCTTATAATTGCTGCCTAATATGATCTTGGACCCTTACTTAAAATCCATTTAACTGATACTGTACTTTCTTTATAAGGTTATTATTGGGAGCTAACCTTTTCTTGTGTTGTGGTTAAATGTACAATGTAATAAGGGTGTTTTCTAATGTGTTTAAGAGTTGGAAGATGTGTTAGAGGTAACCTTTATGCAGAGAGTTTTATATAGTTGTAGAAAGAAGAGCAATATTAAAATCCTGAACATCAGTACCATCTGAATGTAATTTGTTCTCAGTCTGTTTTGTGCCTGCTAGTGGAATATGGTACAGTATATTGAGAAAAATCTATATTGTTCTCCAGTATCTTTCTTATACGTAATTATTAACCTAGTGCAAATCACTGTCTTCAGAAATTTTTTGAACTTCAATGCATACAAAAATACAAAAAATGTATTGATATAATAGATAAATCACAATTCTTTTTTCTTTAGATTTTAAGGAAGGCAAACTAGATGCAAGATTTTAGGCACAAAACTGAAAGCCTCCCAGAAATTGTTACTTTCTTGTTTAACTTCTGATAAACAGGCGTGGGCCACGTCTGTTGGATGTCTCCAGGGATCACTACCCTACAATAGATTTAAAGATTTATTTTCCTCAATGACACTTTTGCTCTAGGGTTATTGGTTTGTCTACTTATGATTGCTTTATAGAAATGCAGGTTTGCTTAGATTTGTAAGTTAAAATTAAGTAGTTCTTTTTTTTTTTTTTCTTAACCAGATACCTACGTATATATATAGAATTTAGTATATATATGGTAAGGATTTCAGTAGCCTCCCTGCACCCTTCCTTAAACCGCTCTAAACAGTGGTGAAGGCAACTGTGATTTCATACAACAAAAAGGGTCATGAAGGAAACCAAAAACCCCAGAAAGAGGAGTGTCATAATTGTGGACAGCTTTTGTTTGGTTTTGTACTTTCTTTTTCTCCTGTTGGTGTAGAAAGCTCTTTTCTAACTGTTTGGTGTATATATAATTTTTTTTTTTTAAGTTTTCCCCCCACTTTTTCATTTCTCTCCCCTTTTGCCTCAAGGGGGCATTGTGGGTTGGAGAGCAGGAGCAGGTTTTGCATGTCAAGCCTATAGCTGCAAAATACTTGCTTCTCTTATCTTCATTAAACTGCTGTCAGGGGTGAACACATCCATAGGCATGTAGTGGGCAAGAATGGCCAGAAGAGAAACAAGCATTATTTTTTATCTTAAGTAGGTGGGGAAGGGGGCAGCAGTCGTGGCTCATGGGGTTGAATTTAACTGCTCCTAACATTGTGAAGAATGATGATGATGTAGACAAAGTGACTTCCTAAAACTTATAATTCTTGGCTCAGATGTAGACTTCTTCTGGAACTTTGTGATAGAGTTGCTTAATCTCAGTGCAGTAAAGATAAATTCATTAATGGTTATGAGGTGTTGATATAATTAAATAGAGAGTGCCAGTAAATTGCTTTCTGAAGCTCAGTGACTGTAAACTTTGGTCTTCTAATTTAATCCATCTACTGCTTCCCCTCCACTTGCTGAAAGGCTTTGTAGACTGAGAAATTAGCCCTACTCCAGGCACAGTAACTGTGAGAGCTAAGTTGGGTTCTCCTAGGGCAGAGCCTTGGATGAGGACTAGAAGAGTTTCTTTAATATAAGTTAATATTGAATGGAAAAAGGAGAACAGAAACAGGTTTTTATATTGCTGATCATATTCAGAGATTACTGTGTTTCTTACTGACTGCCTGGATTCTGTGGCAGTTTGTCGTACCCCTGACACTTACACAGAAGTAAAATTAAGAAGCTAACAACCCAGTGGAAGAGATACTGTTGAAATGAGAAAAATTAGCTAGGGCCATTTCTTTGACTGGTGTTGCAGTTGCTCACATCTGGCTTTTTGGTTGCTCTAAACAAATGTTATCATTCTTTCAGCAGACAGTGCATTTTTCTTGTGAATTATTTAAGTGTGTGCAGAAATTATTCCGCAGAGAAATTAGATACCTCTGATATTAGCCTTTCACACAAAGGGTAGTTTAACTGCATGAGGTAAGCGTTCACTCTACACTTTTAACCTGAGCTCTTGAGAATAGAAATGTATGGGAAAATACATTCTTTAGAAAAGTGTCAGTGTTTTGTCTTGGTGGGTTGTTTCTTTTTGCAAGGTATTTCTCATCTAACACACTTCTCTGTTACTTGCTTGATACTGTATCAAGGTATAACTGTAGTGTAACCCTTTGAGCTCTAAAAGGAATTTATAATCGTAAAATCATTCAGTTGGAAAAGACTTCCAAGATCATAGAGTCCAGCCCTTGACCGTTCACCACTTTGCTGGCTAGATCATAGCACTAAGTGCCATGTCCAGTTGTTTCTTGAACACCTCCAGGGATGGCGACTCCAGCACCTTACTGAGAAGTTTGTTCCAATGTTTAACAGCCCTTTCTGTGAAAAAAAAATTTCCTGATGTTTGACCTGAACCTCCCCTGGTGCAGCTTGAGGTCATTTCAAGGTGAACGTGCCATGGATATCCAGTTAAAAAAACCCCAAAAACAAACAAACAAAAACTGAATGAAAAGAAATGATTGTGTGGATTTGGAAAAAACAAACTGCTTCTACCTCTACCATGTTTTTCCTGCAAAACATGTTTTGCATAAGTGAAAATTGTGCTTCTTGATTTTATTTGGCAAATCTGAAGTACTTGCAGTAAATTTCTAGCAAACTACAAAAAGGTAAACTCCCCAAAAGAGACCCCAACTGTTAGCTGTTTTACAAGTCAGTGTGATATATGTTGTACTTGTGACTTGACCAGTTTGATTATTGCAGTATAACAGTGAAGACATTGCCTCTTCTGTAGCTGTAGACTCCAATGTAGATCTGCATTTTTGTTCTTGGTGGAAAGAAGTTAAAAAAAAAAAATACATCTAGCAACAGGAATAGATATAGTGAGTAGCTGCATAAGCTGTGCTTTTTCTGTCTTTGGGTTGTAATTTTAACATTTTGAAGTCTCTTAAAATTCATTATACTTGAAATAAAAAATGCCTTTTCTGTGACTGTTTGCAAAGTTTTAATTTGTTTTAAGCGCTGTTGTTGATCTAGAGCTTTTGCTCATTTAAGGTTGATTAATTGCTTTTGCCACTTTTGTTTGCAGTTCAGTATAATCTCACACAGACTATTGTAATTTTTTTTTGTTTAATCTTCTGTTGATGATTGTATGTTTGTATGGGATGTTAAATTTGACCACTAATAACTTAAGGATTTAAATAAACAAATAAATAAGATTGAAAACAATAACAAAAGACTGCAAACTGAAACAAATGCTTAGCACTGCAAATTTATTTCATGAAGCATAATTTCTGCACCTGCTGTAGAGCCTATTGTGGAAGCTCTTGTTTTTATATTATAATTTTTTTTTTATTTAGAAAGAAAAAAAAGATCATTCTGCTTTCATTCAAGTATCCCTATTTAAGGCAGATGTAATAGAAACAAGGCAAGAATAATAGACCTATCTCTTACATTGAACATTTTTTAAATGTGTATTCTTTCTCTGGTAATTACTATTCACTAAGACTCAGTACTCTTTCTTTAAAGGATAACACTGTTAACTCTGTAAAATGGATGGGTGAATGTTGACACTAAAGTCACTTCATGCAAAATGTGAAATACAATTCAGATATGTAGTCAGAGACCTGTGGCCCATGTACTTTGCTGCACTGCCTTTCAGAAAACACAGACCACACTGAGTGCTTGGATAAGTCACATTGATACAGTGTGACTCACACTACAAAGGATTGGTCTTTTACTGGTAACTGACCTGGTAAACTTGCCCCAAGTAGGAGCCTATCATTTTCACCTACAGGGTGGAACTCAGTTATGGCTAATGATGCAAAGGAAGAAGCCGTGACAGTTCATCTTTGGAAGGGCCTGACTATATAGTGCTCTTGGAAGGTAGAAGCTCGAAGTTGTGGTACACTGCATTTCTCTGCTGTCTCATAAATAAATGCGTGGTTGACAAAAAAGTTGTGTTGTCACTGTGTAATGGGTAACACATAATCTGCCCCCAACACTGGCAGTGTACTAATTTTCTCATACCTGCATACATAATGAGCAGACAGAAGAGTTCTGAAATCTTAGGACAGATGGAAAATACGTTCAAATTAAAAGGAAAAAAAAAGAGGAAGAAAGAAATATAATTCTGCTGATAATAAAAGGACGAAGAAGAGAGGGGAACTTCTCAATTTTTTAAGGAGACTAGTTATGGTTTTTGAACTTCTGGGATTATGATGCATTTTCTTTGCTGTAGACCTGTCAGAAAACACAAAGGTTATATCTGTGCAGACAGCTTAACTTGCTTCTAGCTCCCCAAAGTACTTTAGCTTATTTCATGTTCAGCTGTAAAAAGTCTAGGTCTTGAAAAAAATCAGAGCATTATAGCTGTAGCTGTATCCCTCCTGGACAGCCAGGACAGGGCTTGTGGATGAGAGATGTGGTAAGGCATGTGACACCCTGTACAGTGGCAGTGCCTTGTCGGGGCTGAGGTGCCAAACAAGTGTGCCCCTGTAATTGGACTGTGAGATACTTCTGGAAGCTAGAATATGGGTGAAGGAAACCTTCCTTTGCCATAATCCTTTCTTATCTTTGCTTTTGGAAATTTTCAAGAACACTGCTTACGCCGAGGAGTGAAGTTGTGAAATTTTTCTGTTTTCTTTTTCTTGGTTGTACTTTTTTAAGTTTTATTTCCTCTTGTGTTTACTTAAAGTGGATCCTAACAGTGGAGATGGTTCTAGAAAAGGAGTATTTTGTCAAAGAAGAGGGGTCCTAAAAATTCTGTCTAGCTAGAGGTATACTGCAAAGCAAAGGAACTGCATAAAATACAGTGGTAGTACAAGAAGCCATCCCATTTTTACCAAAATCCTTGTACAATGGAAAGTGCCTAGTGTCAGCTGAAATGTCAGATGTATCAGGAAAAAGTTAAAGTGGAACCTGATTTCTGTAAGGCTAAAGATTTAAGTAATTTGCTTAAGGATTCAGTAGAAAATCAATCTTATGCTTGAAAGGAGGAAATGGTAGCCTTCAAGTCTCATCTCATGTTTTGTAGCTGATTGCCTGTTTTTATTATCCCCCCCCTGCTTTTCCTTCAGTACTTACTAATGCCCTTTGGTTAACTCCATTATACCTTTGAAAAACTTCTTGCAGAGCTCAGCTCCTTTGGCTTGTTTGCTGGGTAAGCTTCATTGATATTATTATAATTAATAGGATGTGTAAAAACTTCCCGAACCTAGCATTACAGGATCAGACTATTGAAACTTGGTACCCCATATGTTCTGCAGTATGCAAGATTTCCATCCTCCACAGCTGGGTCTCATCAGAGAAGAGGATAGAACTACGTTGATCGTACATGCTGTGGGGGAAGTTGGTTTGGTAGGAACACAACTCAGCTTGTAAAAGAGCAAGAGGAATGGGAAATAAAGCCAGTTTACAGTTTGGAGAGGTGTCTCTTACTTGCTTATTTATTTATTATAATTTTTTTTTATTTTTATGCCACAGAGATAAAAATTTGAGGGAGGGATGGGCTGTTTTTTTATGTACTGAAAATCTTTGAAGATCTGATTCATAAGTGAGAGTTGAGAGTCTTTCCCACAATTGTGTGTTCCATGATAACAGTTTCCTTGCTTTGGCTCTTGTTTATATTGGATGGTACTGCTTCATTTCTTCCAACAGCTTTGATTTTAGAAATTTTTAAAAAAATTATGGGGAAGTAAGACAGAATAATAAGAGGTGAGGTGCACAGTCTGATGTTTTTGAAGGTTTTTTTATGAGTTGGAGGTGTCATGAATATTTGTAACTTGCTAGTTCTGTGAAAGTAAATATGAAGCTGATCAAAAATTTTGCAAAGCGGAGAGGAAATATGCCAACTGATAAAACAAATACATAATTAAGAAGACAGGAAATGATATTGAGCAATTGGAATAGTATATAAGCCCTTACAGAAAAAGTTTTTAAGTACAAGAAAATACAAGGGCATACATCAAGAGATGTTGTTGCTGATTTTGCTTTCAGTAGCAGGATCTGCATCAAGTGGAAAGGTTTGCCTCTGAAAAAGGTGTGTGTATTTATGCTGGCTAATCAAGTGAATATGGACATTTTATATTTAAATTTGAAATGTATCCCTTGGATGTGTAAAGACATATAACTTAAAAAGGAATAACAAAGCTAGGTGTTTCTGCCTAAATTCCTTCTTTATGTGATTTTTTGATGCATTCTTGAAAAGCTATGTGGAAAAGAGACTATATGGAGAGGAGAAACTTGACAATAGAGGATTGTTGATCCACCTTATGAGGGCATAACAAAGCCCACTGGGAGAAGAATTGTTTTTAACACTGAGAGTAGTTACTTGCAAGAGGGCATTATTAAGGACTTGAAAGTAGATTTCACTGTGAAACTTCGGATTGTGATTTAATGACTTTTCTAACACACACTTAAATTTGTTGCGGGAATTATACTAGTAAGTACCTTAAACCAGGAATATCAATGCTGTTTTGAGCAGTACTTTTTCTTTTGAAAGAAGCAGGAGAGGGCTTAGTGTGCTTATTGGCATATCAGTATTCATTAACTCCATGCCTGCCCTTTGACAGTGTTTTAGAGACTTGGATATGAACTGGAAGGCCACCACTGGGTGCTGCACAAACACAGAACCACTGTGAATCCCAAAAAAGAAGTAGGGCAATTTACATATGTGGGTAGAAACAACAGCTAGAAACAGGCAAGGAAAGGCAGAAAACCTAGGAGTTACCATAACATATTGGCAGATAATCAGTTTTAAAATTTTCCAGAGGTCTTCTGCCAAAGCAGTTTGAAAGAGGTTAATCAGTTAGTCTTGTGGACATTCACAGCCATGTGAGGTGTCAGCCTGGATAAAAAGCCTGAAGACACTTAATTGAAAAAAATAACACATAGATGATGGAAGTTGGCAGCCTAGATGTAAAGGAGAAGGGAGTTTTCCTCTAGATATGGAATGAGAGATGATAGGTAGGCTTTGACATAGAAGATAAGTGATTAATATATAATGGGATACTGGATTTATGTCAGTGGAATGAGATTACATTTGTCAAGATTAGAACAAAAGATAGGAACAAGATCTGAAATAAGAGCGATGGGAGTATAATAATAGCTGTACAGTTTGAGAGGTGTAATTTAAAGGTAGTGTTTGTAAAGATCCTACAATAGTTGCATGTAAATCTTTTGGAAATGTCTGAGTCTATGGGACCTAGATGCTTGTGTCCAGAGACTGAGATGATATCCCAGTTTTTGACCTAAATGGATGGTAATTGCCCAAGGAAGGAGGCAAGAGGAATGCTTATTAAAGAAGAGTATACACTATCTTCTAACTGTACAAAATTGTGGTCCACCTCAGAGCAGTGGTGTGCTGTTAGTGACAAGGGGAGAACAACTTGCACCTGGTCA
Organism: Xenops minutus; assembly: GCA_035221455.1. Taxonomy (NCBI): domain Eukaryota; kingdom Metazoa; phylum Chordata; class Aves; order Passeriformes; family Furnariidae; genus Xenops; species Xenops minutus. Next base: position 25,235,032 of record JAWWEE010000040.1, on the reverse strand, counting down.
GTGGCAAGTTGGTGGGGTCCAGAATCTTTCTGAGGTCTTCCTTTACCAGTTTTCGTGTAGAAGAGGATATTTCATAAAGTTCTTCAAATATTATTGTTGTTTGCTCTTTTTGTGTTGCTCATTAGTGTCAGCTTTTGCTGCCTAAGGTTCTGCTAAAAGCGTATCACACCATTGTTGATGAAGTACCATCGAACTGTATTAATACACATAGCATTTGTATGTATGTTTTAATACACATAGTAACATGCTGAATTATTCTGGTCGAATGCGCGTAGAACTTCTACCATGGACACTTATTTTGCATGTATAGGATATATTTCTACCTACTGGGAAAAATGTTTTGAAAATTCTTTGTCAAATCATCTCTCTCCATACATAATATCAAGTTATTTCATTTGCTTGTTTATAGAGGGATAGAGGGGTTCCTGTTTTTTACCTCCTCCTTCATCTCTCTGTGGACATTCTGAAACAGCCAGGTCTGGGCCAGTTCTGGTGTCTGGGTCTCTTATGTTGCTGTGGCTATCTTTCATTTCAAATGCAAAATGGTGGAGTAGTGTAATGTGAGGCAGGTCTTAGATACTGTGACGTTCCTTTTTTTTTTTTTTTGAGACTTTATGCTACAATAGAGCAAATATTTTACTTAAGTTTGAAACTGATTTTGTATATTTTTACTTTGGTCAGATCTGTTGTATATTTATCAAAATTTTGTCAGTTTTGTTTTCTTTTTAAGGATTTCCCTTTGGTGTGTTTCCGTCTGAACTATATTAGAGGAGTCTGAAAAGTCGGAATTTTTTCTTTTCACTTGTAGACTTCTGACTACATGGGCCCTCTGAGACCCCACCAGAGATCGCTAGGTACAGTGCTTTGGCATTCCTGACAGAGGATTCCTGTTCACCCCAGTGAGAGTGTTAATGTGCCAGTTCAGCCACTGAGGACTGCTTGATTACCTCCCCCCTGCCCATTGTCCTTTTTCAAGTTCTGAAAATTGTTCGTCAGATTTATCACTGCTTTTAAGAAAGTCTTCATGAGCATGACCTGAGGTTTTACAGGAAATCTTGAAATAAAAGTAATAATATTGTTATACATTCTCTCACATTCAGCCACACATGCTATCACAAAAGTAGCCTTGAAGCTGTTTTAGTTTTACAGCAAAGAGTGTTTCTTTTCATATCAGGTAATCCGATCTGCTGGGTTTTTTTCCCCCTTGGCTTTGAAAACATACCTTTATATTAATAATCCTGGAATTTGTGCTGAAAGTTGATTGCTCTAGTTGCTGATTGGTATTCAGTAACACTAAATAAAAGCTCAAAATTTTCTCCTTTTCTTTTCCAATCTGAAATCTATCAATGTGTATTTTTAGAGTTCACCATTAGTGGATATATAATCTTTGTGCCTGCTTTTATTCTTGGCCACTGGGAGTTTTGCTACTAGCAATAAAAGACAACCTCCATGTTGTACTGCACAGTATAGATATTGTAAATTTTGGTCTTGCTTTCCATTGATCTGGTTTGCCATATGGGAATCATATTCAGCTGATCTTTATTTCCTGAGTCAGAAATTCTGTTTTACCCATCTTTGGGGCTTTCAGCATTTATTCTCAGTGGGCTGTCAGGTATTGCACATGAAAGGAAAGGTTCAAAGGCATATAAAGAAGGTTCAGGTCTGAAATGTTTACTTAACACTGTCTTTTTTTTTTTTTCTTTTTACAAACATTTTCCAGACTGAAGGATCAGCAAGAAAACCTTAATAAATTTTAGACTTTCTATTCTCTATTATGAATGTTTTACACATCCATAATTTTGGTGTAGCCTGGAACACATCAACTGTAAACTTGCTAGTGTAAGTTTGCCAGCGGCAATATTAACAGCATTGCAATTATTTTTTTAAGTTTACAAATTCTTGGAGGTATATTTCCTTTCATTTCTATTTTTATTTCTGGAGCTGCCTCTAACAGACTGCCATTGTGCTACAGAGAAATCTGAAAGTAATTGACTATTCAGCTTTTAATTAATATGATGAGTAAAATTTTAAAAATGAAGATACCATCCTTTCTCTTTGCAATGTCGTTCCACTGAGAGAAATGAATTTGAGGGAAAGTGAGAATGAGCTTGTTGTTGCTCACCTGTGAAAGTGCTGCCACCAATGAATTAAACAGACATAATCCTAACAGCTTTTGTGCCTTAAGTATTTAATATTTTAGGAAACAAATGCTTAAAATTCAAGGGATTTTGATCACTTGGGGGCAATGATATAGGGGCTCTACAGCCTGTTTGTATAGTTTGATTTTTTTCTTTCTCATTTATACTGAAGTATGTTTAAAATTTAGCATACTGGAGTGTGTCTGATGTTCCACTTCCATCTTCAGTATATTTAATTGTCATGGGTTTAAGATTGATTTCTGTTGAAAACCTCTGGAAGTTTCCCTCCATCCTATAGAGCAGAGCCAATGAGGGCCAGCTCCAAGGAAAACTTCCTGCTTTTGAACC
>JAWWEE010000040.1:25175027-25232446 GCA_035221455.1 Xenops minutus | reverse complement strand
CCATTTCCCTGTCCCCTGCACCATTGTGAGAAGGATGGGGCATAGACAGACCAAGGGGTGGGGGTGGAAAGGTGTTTGTAACTTGTTTCTATTTATTATTTTTAGTTATTAGTTTGTTAGTAATAAATTTAAGCATTATTCTGAGTTCTGCTTTGCCCATGGTATTAATCAAAGCTCCCCTTTCGGTTATCTCTAGCCATAAATTCCAAGCTGTTTTTTTTTCCCTTCCCTCTGGAAGGCGAAAAGGCCAGGGGGAAAGGCCTTGAAGGAGTTTTGCTGGACATCAGGCGTTTATTCATGGTCAAATCTCCACACTAATTTTCCTTTTTTTTTGTTTTCTTTTTTTTTTAATCAAACAAGGAAATAACCAGGGATCTTCATACCCACTACTGGATTTGTTCTCTCTTCTTCTGGCCCCATTCCTCTTCATTGCCAAGAGGATACAGAGCCCTAGGATTAACTCTTAAGTGACCATTTTTGTCTAGAAAAGGTGTAGTTTGGGTGTGTGCCTAGGGTCATATTTTGTTGTTGAGGAAATGGAAACTGATGAAATTCATAAGAAAAAGTCAATAAAAGACTGAAAGGAAGGTAGGTGTTCCCCCATAGCTTTCACACAGCAGCAATCAAGAATAAAGCTGTTGAGTAACTGTTCTCTCACAGAGTCCCAGACTCCTAAGTCTTCTCTTACCACCTTGCATGGCCTCTTAATCACTAAGTTAGGCTGCAGGTTTAGCTCTCCTGCTGAGTGTTCAGTCATGTTGGCCTCTTTTTCTCACTCCTTGCTCTGTCCAGATGAAACAGGGAATGGCAGCTAGGGGAATGTGGCCTCTTGAACAGCTTGTTTCAAGTTGATGGGTTACCAGAGCCTCCAATGGCTCATCTTTTCTCCTGTCTTCTTTTTTTGCTGTTTGTTTGTTAGTTTATGTCAGCATTGAAACATCGTGCTCTCATTCTGCTGGTCCAACTTTCCTCACTGCAGCAATCAAAGACGGTTATGGCTCCTCAGCTGTCCTGGCTTTCCTCTCAGGTTAGCTAAGACTATGAGATATTTTCCATGCAGCTCTTCCCAGGCTTCTCTTGCGCTACTTCTCTTATTTTGAATTGGGAAGAAAGGTAAACCATGATCTTCTTGGTGTCATGTGAAGGTCTGGAGTAGCTCCTGTGGCTGGAGTGTTTGAATGAAAAGACAGGCAGAGGAGACAAGGAGGGGGCTTTGCCCTCTATGTCAGTGACCAACTAGAGTGCCTGGAGCTCTGTCTGGGGATGGAGGAGAAGCTGACAGAGAGTTTATGGATGAGGATTAAAGTGAGAGCAGGGAGAGGTGACATTACAGTGGTGGTCTGCTACAGGCCATCCAACCAGGAAGACCAACTGGATGAGGCCCCCCATAGATACATAGGAACATCCTGGTCCTCATGGGGGACTTCAGCCTCCTGATACCTGTTAAAGGTGCAACACAGTATGGTGTAAGCAATCCAGGGGGTTCCTGGAGTGCATTGATGATAACTTCCTTTTCTAAGTGATAATGGAGCTGATGACAAGAGGTTCTGTGCTGGACCTTGTTCTCACCAACAAGTGGGGGCTGGCAGGGAGTGTGAAGCTCAAAGGCAGCTTTGTCTGCAGTGACTATGAAATGGTAGAGTTCAAGATCCTTAAGGCTGCGAGGAGAACGCACAGCAAGCTTGCTGCCCTGGACCTAAGGAGAGCAGACTTTGGCCTCTTCAGAGATCTGCTTGGTAGAGTACCATGGGATAAAGTCCTGGAAGGAAGAGGGGCCCAAGAAAACTGACTGATATTAAAGGATCACGTCCTCCAAGCTTTGTGACACTGTGATTTCCCACCATGTTCCCACCGTGTTCCTGGTGGGACATCCTTCCTAGGTCCAGATGGAGCTAAAAATGTATGGCATTTGTTTAATGTTTTCTCATTGGGCTTCTGCCAAGATAACTTCATGAGAAGGTATCTCTAGTATCTCACTGCTGAAGCTGGGGTTAAAACAATTCTGGATTTTATAACGTTCTATCAGGCACTCCCTAGACAACACTAGAGTTCACTGAAGTGTTGCTTGGAATAATGATAAATTGTCATAAATCTCATTGTGATGTATTGTAAACAATTGTGACACACCTGTTCAACAGATGCATACAAACTCTCAAATGTGTACTTTTATGGGGAATTACGTGGATTTTCTGTAGGCTAGGACACTACACCATCTTGCTAGCTGTAGTTTTCAGTATCCATACCTTTTGCAAGCTCTACCTTCAGTAGCACTATGTGGCACAACTGTGTGAGGATGTAGCAGCTGAAAATGTTGAAGTGGGCAGAACATGCTATCTTTATCTCTATCATCTCCTCACATGACTCTGGAAGACGTTTGGTGTTTTGTTATTTATTTTCACAGTTCTTGTCCTAGTTCTCCATGATCTCAGGAGGAGAGCCTCTGTTGGATCACTGGGCTTCTGCAGAACAAGGGAACTTCCTGTAATGGAAACACTAAAGATCCTTTGTGCAGAGTAGAGATGTTGTTCAAGGGGCTGTCTATGTCTTGACTAAGAATGAAATTAAGACCACCATGATTTTCATCATATTTCACTTCTAATACAAAGTAGTTTTATTTTTTTTTCTTTGAGTACAGAGGAGTTTATTTTTATGTGTATTTTCAGAACAAACCAACTTTCCAGTTGCCCCTAGGACAAAATAACCCATGGAAGTAGAAAAAAAAAGGGCTTTAACAAAACAGGACACTCATCTGCATATTTCTCCCTTGTGGGAAGAAGACCAGAAGACAAATATGTTATGGTGACAGAACTGGGTACATTCGAATTTTGCAATAATGACCATGATAATACTGCAGAATAGTGTTTTTGGGTTGAAGAAACTGCTGTCTTCCAGTAATTATCACAGAAATAATGTTTGCATACATCAGAAACATAATTAGCAGGAAGTAGCATCTTAGAAACTGAATTATGTAGTAGGAGCTGAAGTATAGGTAGCTAATAAAAGTAGTATGAAAGAAATTATTCTCCACACGGTGGATAGGAGCCTACTTGGCAAAACTATGTGATATTTTTTCAGATTGCTCCAGATCTAAACTTTGATTTCAAATCCATATATTCATATTGGGGTAATAATTGTAATCTTGAGAATGCAAATTTGCTACTGTGATACTTTCCTGATTCTGCTAGAAATCTGGAACACTAGCTCTATCCTTTTTCCATTTTCTTTATTAATTCTGTTTTAGATACTCATTCTAAACCTAATAATGGTCTTTAAAAGTCAGTGTTAACAATTTCATTAATGATAACTTCTCTGACTGGGGAGAGTGATGATTTTCAGGAACGTCAGCAAGAATAAAAGTGGAGATTGAATAAATGCAAGATGGGCAAAAGGAAAAGGAAAAAACAGAGTTCAGAGGCATAAATATGGTAATTGTAAAGATGAATGTATTTTTACTTTGATATTAGACCTAATAAGCACATAGTGGAAAATTAATCAAAGTACAGTTATTTTATTATAGATCATTTTCCCTTCCATACTTTCATTCAAAATATGCCACTTTTGTGAATGTTAAAAACTGATGGCAGCTTATGGGCAATTGATTACGTTCCTATACTTGTATGCCAGGATTAGTAGCCAGGAATTTGACCCTGTCTGTAAAGTAAGTGTGATGCATCCTACTTGATTCCTTACTTTTTGCTCCCCATCCATGTTTATCCTGCGCTCACAGCAGCATGTCTGAATCCTCATTCTGTACTCGTGCCTTACGCACTTCAGTGCACTGACTGGTTCCAGTCAGTCTTCCAAAGCCCTGACCTCTGTTCAGCTTCTCAGCGTTACAGGCTGTCAGCTGAGTTGAGTAAACTTGTGCTAATGAAAACAGATAAAAAGTCACGGGAATTTATTAAAGCTTTTGCATTAACTGAAATCATGCCCTAAGAATGAACATAGTACTAAAAAACAAAATCGGATTATAATGAAAGGAACCTGCAGATTTTAGTTAGTAACTTTCATGCATCTCTATAAATTTTGTTTAATAAAATAAAAGTGAATCCCCATTACCTGTAATGAAATAAAATTAAGCTCTCCTTGACTCACATTTATGTAGTCAGTCAGCACTATTGTTGGAAATCTCAGTGGGCTCAATATGTCTGCAAGGACAACAGAATTGTCATTTGTGGTGAGGAAGCTCTGTTAGTAAGAATATACCAGGACTAGGTCTATTTTATCTAGAAGAAGAGGGTTGCCTATACATGGGATTCACATGATGTGTGCTGCAGAAGTTCACATGATGCAGCAATTTTTTTTAAGAATATGTTTTGTATCTGTATAATAAATACTTAAATATGTTGTAGTTCAAATATATACTGCTTTGTTTGAAGATTTTTTTTTTCTTTAGTATCTTCACATGTCAGTATGTTAATATAGTTACATTAAAACTGCCATGGACAAAAAATGTTCTCGCTGAAAGTTTGATAATATTTTTGGAAAAGAGGTAGTTTTCTTTTGTCATGTTTCAACCTAATAAAAAAGTCATCTTATTTGGCTTTATTTTCCTTTACTTTTTTTTTTTTTCCTTCTCCCCCCCCCACTCCAAATCCGTTGGCTTTATTATGCCAGATCATTACTAGCTTTACTTTCTATGGCATTTTATCATAATGCTCTTTGAGTATAAATAAACTCTGGTATGCTAAACCTAATAGCAATTAAACTGGAAGTGTTTGTGTTTCATCACTGTGAACTTCGCAGAAATGTTTCCATGACAACCTCCATGCTAGTTAAGGCAACCAGAGGTGATCAACAGTTTATATACTTTTTTTCTCTTGTAAGAATGGAATTTGTGTTGACAGTTCTGGCCTTTAATGGCACTTTTGTACTGTGTGAAAGTATTTGTTTACTAGATCATATGCTGTTAACTGTCAGGCCGAGATAGAGTGACTGCTTTTGATAAAAGGGCTGCATTACATCTCTGAGTCTGTGAAGCTCTTGCACTTTAATTACTCACATCAGTACAAAAATATCCATTTGCTTCACTACACTTAAAAAATTAGACTTAAAAGTTCTAGAGCTTTAATGGTGAGTTAATTTTTTCCTTTACATTTTTTTGAAAACAAAAATCTACAACTTGCTTTATTGTTTTAAATTTAAACAATTCTATTTACAGTGATAAAAATCACATTCCATGGTACAGGGGGAATTGTAAGTGCTGTAATTATTGGCACTGTGAATTAGGATTTCTGGGCCCAGTTTTGGTATGTAGCTGATGAAGGTTGTTATGCTGGAGCTGAAATATGCTAGTTATGTACTCTGTTAAGAAAAATAACATTTGAGTAGAGGTGTTTTCTTTCCCAAGTTTTAAAAAACAGCAGGTGTACCTAAGATGCGACTGAAATAACTAACCTCTTTGAGTCCAACATAATACTAGTACAGGTAGACTGTTGTGTGGGGTATGTGTCTATCAGATAGTTAGAAAGCCTTCAGAAGGAAATTGTGATTTTTTGTTTTGTTTTGTTTTTTATGAGATATTTCTCTTCATGGAGCACTGTCTAGGTGGAGTATCTGGAAATGAATGGATGAGTTATTATCTGATCAGTTAATAACTGCTAGTACAGTTAGTGCATTCACTACCAGCCGTAGATTTCAACGTGTTACCTGTACTTTGCTTTTGTTCTGTGTCTGTTCATTGTCAGGCTGATGGATGAGTGTCTTCTTGAATCTAGAGTGTGTGTATAGCACAGGATCATTTGGTTTTTATTAGATGAGAAATGTGAGTATTTGGAAGGTATCGCAGTGTCTCTTAAAAGTGGGTTTCTAAACAAAGACTAAATATTTTGTCACAATAAAGACCTTGGTTTTAGGGAGCATAATATTTAATAATAATAATGTATATTCAAGTATGAGATGGGGTACTTGTTGCATATCTTGTGTGTAAAGACACCGTATATATTCAGGACTCCAGTCTTTTGAATATGTAGTTCATTTTAGTAACTGCTTACAGAACTTTTATTATTTCCAATAATGATACCATCAGTTTTAAGCAATTGATTCACTCTTCAGTGATCTGTTAAAACCAAGAGGAGTTACAGTTGTCTAAGTTAAGATTTTGGCTGGGTTTGTGTGTGGATGCCATTGCTTTTGCACAGTGTGTGTCTGTTGAGTCAGAAGTTGCTTATGTGGTTGTTGACAGATGGTGACACTAGGAAGGGAAATGAAAGTGTTGAAGTTAGATGCCTAAATTCCCCAAACATCCAACTCTAGACAGACAACTTCTCTCTACACTATCAGTCCAAGATGCTACTTCTACCATAGTACTTTCCCCTCATCTTTTGGGGTTGTTTGTGCCTTCCTTTGTTTAGGAAAGCTGGAATATTAAACAGAACCTTCCCTGAGAAATAGTGGGTGAACAAAGCTACCCCATGCGTACTCTTTCCAGTCTCTGAGCTGTTTTAGCTGTAGGGCTTGGTCTGTAGTGAGGTATGTGCAGTGAACATAGCTACTGTCCACTAACAGATTTCCAACTTTTTCTTTGGTCACTTCGAAAGTAATAAGATACAAATTAAGTTAATATGAGTTTCACTTCAGATTGGCTTTGTACTTCAGATCTGCATTAGGTATCTGAGCTAAACAACCTATGCTAAATCAGTTTAGTTGAGTGCATAAATATATGCAGAATTCAAAAATCCAGTTTGTAATATCCTTGAAGGTAAAATTATGAACATTACCAGAAGGAATATATTTTATTATAGTATTAAGAAGCAGTATTTATTTTTTCTGTGGTCAACTTGTTTGTGAAAGATTGTGTAGAATTTAGGCATATGATACAAATAAGGAGTGTGTGCTTGTTTCCCCAAGTTACTGTTTATAAACAGTATTTTGTTATCATGTTTGAAATAACACACTAAATTCCGTAATTGTTGGGGGTTTTTTGTAACTGTATTATAAAGTAGACACTGCCTAAATCTGAACAGTGTCTCTTGTGGCATGACACAAAGGAGTACTCTGGATAGGCATGAACTGGGATGGAAAAACAGGCTATTAGCCCTAACAGGTTTTTTAATTTCTCAGGAAAAAATGAATTCATGTTAGAAGAGCAACAGCAACAGAGGTGGGTTGTGAGGGATGATCAAGAAATGGAAAGCTTATTTTGCAAGATGAGACTAAGAAAGTGTGACATGTTTGGCTTAATGAAACAAAGACAGAGAGAGTATATCTCTTTCATATTTTTAAGTGTGTGCAGAAAGGCAGAAAAGGCATCATATAGGAAGAAGAACTATTTAAGCTAAGGGACATCGTTAGAACAAGTACAAATGAGTGTGAAATAGCCTTGGATAAATGTGAGCTGGAAGAGAGAGCACTTAAATAGTGTGCATGGGACTGGGGATTTCAAAGAGGGAGTCTTATCAGCAAAACTGGCATGATACAGTTGCTTTAGCAAAAGATTGCACAAGGTTACTCAGATTGTTCTTTCTAATCCTATGCCCATTTTCTTGCCTAACTAGATCTATAAACCCTCATGCTTGCTTGTTGCACAGTACTGTGAAAACTTGTAGATGGAATCTAAGAGAAGCCTTTTAAAATTATTTTGCTTGTTTCAGTTCCAGTACTTGTTTAATTTTTGCATAGATTCCTCAGTTTGTCTTCAGCTAAAAGCACTTTTGTGTTATTGACGAATATCCTGGGAGTTTTAAAATTTTTCTTAAGTTGTTTTATATATATGGGAGTACTGCTTTCAAATTTTTGATTCATCCTGCTGTAGTTAGTTACAAGCTTTAACCAACCTAAGTATCCTGCTTTTTCCCCTTTGATATTTTCAATTCAACTGGAAAGATAAGGTTATTATTACCATACTCCTCATAGCTTAGTCTGTGACCAGTTGGTACATTTATTTATTTCATTCAAGCCTTCTTTTCCAGTCCCTTATTTTATAACTTAACTTCCTGACACTATTTTTTTAAGTTTGTCAGTACTTTGTCATACTCAAAATGTAACACAACAGAAGTTATTCGAAGTAATTGCTGTGGGAACACCACATCAGGGATAGAAATACTTGAATCAATCTTCCTACTCTTAGTAGTCAAAGAAGTCTTGTTGACCAAATGATTTAAGCTCCTCCACTGAGGCCACTCCGCCACTGTGGTCTCATGCTTAGATGTCTTTTTTTTGATGTGAGGAGATCCAGGAGACTTGAGTGGAGGATATCCAGACATGCCCTCAATCTTTCATTTTCTTGCCCTCTCTGTTTCTGAAATACCTAATTGCCAAGCCTCTCAGTCTATCACCACGTGCTGATAAGCCACCTTCTGTGACAGATACCCAGACAGCAGTTGTACTTCTTTAAAACATATTTGTTTGTATTCCTTCAGTGAGTCCTCAGTAAAAAGTGACAGATCATTTTTGCAGATCTTCTCTCCTCACCTTCTAATGCTCAGAGGCTCTAAAATCTCATGGTCAAAAGATTTTCAGAGATTATTTTTTGCCTACGGCTTTGCAAATTTTAAAAGCAAGTTTCCTCAAGTTTCCTGCTTGTGAAACCCTGGTAAAATAGACTTCAAAATATTCCTGAATCTGCTTCAGAGACTAAATTTGCATACAGTGTACCGAATTTTCTTATAATCCGACAATTGCTAAGGTTGCACTTCCAGTACTCAATTGCTGGACTATATTTGCAAAGTCCTGATAGGCTGTTTTGGCAATATATAGCAGCAGCATAATGCATCATACTGACTCTGTCATCAAAACAAACTGGACATGCATATGAAGGGGAAGAGAACTCTGAAGATTGCTTATTCCAACCACCTTTTCCAAGGAAATTAGAGGAGATTGTCCTGGATCTTCTGCGGCTGCATTTTGAATTTCTCCAGGAACAGAGGGTCTACAATTTTGATGGAGAGTCTACAACATAGGCAACCTATTCCATTGTTCAGACATCTAAGAGTGAAGATGTTTTTCCTTATGTTCAGATAGTTATATTCAGAAGTTATTACTCTTTGTCCCAAGAATGTATTTCTAAGAGATTGTCAGATACATGTATATCATCAATATAACATTTTTTCCCAGGATTTTAAAAACTTGGTTTCTAATATTTTCCTTAATCTGGAAATAATTTTAAGTCTTTCCTTTCCCTCCTCCAGAGTATAATACATCTCGAATAGAGATTCCTTTATTGCCTCAACATCAAAAGGGGTTTTGCTTTTGTATGGATGCAATCACACTCTTTAGATGGTTCCCAAGACTTTTGTCCCAGTAGCTGTCAGATATAAAGCTACCTCCATGCAGAGTCTTAAAAGTGCAGATTCAGCCAGCACCATGTGGTAGTCACAAAATGAATTCTCATTTGAGTACAAGGTACATCAGTGTCTCACTGTCAACCATCCGTATTAATGCCATTTAATCAGGGATTACTTGGAATCCTGTCCAAACTTCACTAAACTTCATTGGAAAGACATCCACAGTCTTCATGAAACAATGTTGGAACCTTGCTTAGGTGAACCAAAATAATTGGTTCTGCATTAGCGCTAGGCATCACTGATAGCACGGATAGTGTGGTTGTGATTTATTACCCAAGGAGATGCTTATTACTTGTGGTTTATTACTTCAAAGAAGAAAAACTGACTTTTACAGATTTTCCATATACATAGTCCATGTATATGTTATTTCGGCACGTTCCTCTGTTTTCCTCAGGCCTTCAAAGTACCCATCTTAAGATTTTTAAAAACTGGAATGAACTAAACATACCTGTCGGTGTGAACTTGTTCCAAGTGAGAGGAGTGATCTGCGCATTCTCTCTACGAAAGTTATGAAGGTTAAAGCTCTTACTGGGGTGTATGTCTACTCATAAGGCAGATAATATATTGTCTGAATGTCTTCAGAAATTTTGCTGGAAGAGCATTACAAAAGTTGGCCAACTTTAGCAACTGTCATTGTGTTTCTATATTTTAGGTCTGTGTCAGTGAAAACACCAAACTTGTAAAATTGTAGTCCAAGACAATATCTGTTTTGACCTATAGAGAACACTTCAGGATGCTGATCTGTTATCTTTCTTTGCATGATGATACCTTGTTAGGAGTTTTAAATTTCCACTACATGGGAATTTTATGTTTTGTTATGCAAATGCAGTAATAGGGCACTTTTCAGTGCCTTTTTAACTCTTTGTCCAAGACTTCACTTTCCTCTTATATTTTTGTCTTGCTCATTATTCATTCCATAATGTATTATCAGAATTAATGCTTTTAAAGTTAGTTAAACTGCTTTAGAGAACATCTGTCATACAAAACATTATTTCACAGACATTTTTACTGAACAGTAGTTTTATTATTCCAGGTATTTCATAGATGCCAACCTATGGCTGATTAGTAAAAAATTTTTCTGTTGGAAAGATAGGCACTGTAATGCTTAGAATCACACAAAGTAATTTTGGAATTTATCCAGCAATGTGAGCTTGTTCTTAAGAGGAACCTATGTGCAGTTGTACATATTTGTACACATTGTATTTGTATTTGCAGTTGTACACATTGTATTTGACTGATTAAAACTTTATAGTTTTAGAAGGCTTACTCAATTTTTTAATATGTATCAATGAGTAGATGATAAATACAAATTTATTTAGGTTATAAGCCTATTTGCCTGTATGCTTAATGTCATTACTGTGGTCATTCTGTTAGGCATATGAAGTCCTTGTTCCCTAAATTGAGTATTAAATTCTTGACCCCTTGACAGTACTGGGTAACCTGGTTTGATCTTGCAGTTGAGCCTGCTGTGAGCAGGGCTGGACTAGAGACCTTCTGAGGTCCCAGCCAGCCTCGGCTATTCTGTGACTGATCGAGTACTTTCTGAATCTGCTTAACTTGCACTTGAGAACTTGAGTAATTTTGTTAAGGTGGACAATATAAGTATTTTCTTTATGCTCCTTCCTGTTAGATAGATACGTTCTTATAACTTGCTAACAAATGATCTCCATCTTTTCTAAATGGGTCGTTTGCAGATTTCTTCTTTCTTTAACATTCTAGACCGTGGTTATCTTTCTCTGTGTTTCATTTTATTTCTCTAAAGTAAAGAAAGTTGTTTGGCATGAATGAGATACTGTCATTTTTTCTTGTAATATTTTTAATGATCCTTATTGAGGAACTTGACAGTTCAGTCAACAGTGGAAATGGCCTAATTGTATGGGAGGCATGTGGGCTTAAAGAAGTCCACTTCTCTATAGGTTTCATTATTTTGTGGCAGGGAAAAAAATGTATTGGTGTGAAAGTGTTCTGGGCTGGTCTAGTAGCTGATAAGTCTTATAAATAATTTTATTTGGTTTGTGGGACTAAATAAGCTGATCTTAATAATTTTGTTTAACATGAGATTATGACGCATCTTTTAAAGGGGCAGAAGTTACTTGGAAAATGAAGTTTTTAAAGCCAGAGGGGACCATTATGATCTTCAGCATAACAGTATCTATAGATCTTCTTGAATTAATTTCTATTTGAAGCACAGCATATTTTTTTGTGGAAGATAAATCAACATTTTTTTTTTAAAACACTCCCAGTGATGGAGAGCCCATGATAGTCCTTGGTAACTTCCTCCACTTGGTAATTATCCTCACTACTAGAAATTATTTTTGGTCTAAACTTGTCTGACTTCAAATCCCTCATTAAAACTCTCCCTTGCTGTGTTGCCTGCAGAAAACGTGACAATGGATGGGTTGTGGATAGGAGGGCTCCTGCCTTTCATGCTGACCCATATTGTTTCCTTGTTTCCTCCTGCTCTCCCACTGAATCCACCTGTTTTGTCCTGTGTCATGTGTTTGGATTTTCAGCTTTCACATGCAGGGATTGCCTACATGTTGTGTTTATGTGGCATGGAGTAGAGCAGGGTCTTAGTCCCTGGCAGGTGCTCCTTGCTGATGAGCGTGTCATGAGGGCATAAAGGATTAATAGAGGTTTGAGCTATTGTTGTCCTACTTTAACAGCTTTTAAGCCTGTAAAGAACTACCGTAATCTTTGGGTATGGCTTCCTTTGTGTTGAGGACTTCCTCCGTGTCTGCTTTAAGGTCAATAAAGACTGGAGTAAATCATACCTCTTAGAAAAACAGCTGATCTCAATGGAGGCGGGAGTAAAGGGAGGGAAAACTTCCAGTGATAGAAAAGCTTTTGTAGCTCTCAGCAGCCTGCTGTAGTGGTTAGCAATTCAATGTTTGCTCATCCTTAAATTATTTTCTGAATTTATCTTGCTTCAGCTTTCCAGGATGTTGTTACACCTTCTGTAGAGAAGGAGAGGGAGGAATAAAAAAAGCATTGCTAAGGTTCTGCCCTGAGTTTGGGTACTTATGGTCTGTGGTTAACTCTGCTATAGTCTTCTATTTTGTAAACAGATTCAGTTTTTCACTGCCAGTTCTTTCAGTCATTTAAGGATAGTTAAAGTGCATTCTGTGCGTCCTCCCCATTTGAGCGTTTGAATTGTAGATATCAGACTAGTGACCCTATTTTGTTCGGAGTGTCCCCAGTGTCAAATGCTCAGGTAGCATTGCTTCTCAGATATCCTTGATTCTACAGAGATTGTATTAGTCCCTAGTCCATGCAAGTTCATATTTATGCTGACTAACCACTGTAATTCTTTCACAGTTACTGTTTCCCAGGAAGGTGTTTCCTATCCTGTGAAACTGTGTGTTGCTACAAATAACATACATACACATACTTGTTCTCTTGGTTGTAATTGATGTTGTTTTTTCCAGATAATTTGATAAAGGTAGTGTAGATACAATCTGCTGTCAACTCTGCTGCTCGTTTTCTGCCATTTGTTCATTCTTACTTTGCTGCATCCTCCGTTCCTAGTTTCATGACAAACCTGTCTTCCATATTCAAATAATTTTTCATGTTTTACCAGTATATATTATCCCAAAGGGGAGAAAAGGTGAAAAGGAAGCATCCATTCCATAGATATAATTTTTTGTAATCTCTCTAATTTTGAAGATGTCTGAGTGCACATGCAGAGCTGAGTGTAGTAATTGTAGAGTTTTATAAGACCATGATTCTGGTTTGGGAAATAAATTTTTTCACTTATGCCTCAAGAGCTGATTGTCCTACTGATTGCCAGAACAGCTGGTGAAAAAAAAAATTTTTGCTATGAGACCTCTGATGATGTTAGGCCAAGGGAAGAAAAGGACTTTTACATTCAAAGCAGTGCTACAAGTTGCCACAATTTGTCTGTATTTAAATCTGGCAATTATTTTAGTCTTCTCACCATGCCAAGAAATACGATATTATCTGAAACTTTCCCAAAGGCTTTATTGTGAGCTGGGATTTTGGGCTAGTTACTTGATTTCTCAGCACTGCTGGTACTCTTATGTTTGAAATTGGGAAGGTTCTCTCTTCCTCGAATCTTCTCAAATAAATTAATGGTCCTGGAGGTGTAAGGTCACTGATGATAGACTTCAGATTAGCTCAGTTGGTTAGAGCATGGTGCTAATAATGCCAAATTTGTGGGTTCAATCCCTCTATGGGCCATTCAGTCAAGGGTTGGACTTCATAATCTTGTGGATCCCTTCCAATTCAGAATATTCTGTAATGTTTTTCTGTTTTTACTAGTTTCCATCCATTTGCCTTGTTATGCCCATCATAACTCAGGTGTTGATATGGACTTCAGAAGCCTCAGTGTCATGCTGTCACTGTCTTGTCTTCCTGTCATCTTTTCCAGGTGGAAATCTTTAACTCTCTCTCCTTAACTTAAATCCCGTCCTCTACTTAAGTTCACTTTCGTGATCTAGAAAAAAAGGATTCTGGTGCATTCCCTGAGCAGCAGGTGAGAAACAGAACTGTGGGCTGGTAGAAGAAATCTGAGATGAGTGTCTGCTACAAGAGATGGGACTGAGAGAAAGCAGGATAAGTGATATGTGGAGTCTATTTTCTCCTAGAGAAGGGAAAAGAGCATTTCTGAAACTAGTCTTGGCTGGGCTCAGCCCCCAGAGAAGTAGAAAGCCCTGTGCAATGAAAGGAGAGAAGGTCCCAAACTGTTGGGCAGTCCCAAGATCACTGACCTCTAGCTGTGATTCTCATGGGAAGGATCTCCTGAAGATTATGGTGCTGTGGTGGAAGGAAATTGCAGAGAACTAAAATTAGGCAGATTGTCAGACACATAATGTGGTGCATTTAAAATCACAGACAACCCAAAAGAGAAAATAGAAAAAAGGGAAGTGGTGTTCTCTGCAATGGAACAAGTTTAAAGAGAAGCTTCCTTGTTTAACACTGTAGGTTTTCTTTCCATAGTCAATTGGATCAATAGAAGAATGTAACAAAGACCTTTCTACCTTTCTATGATATTTTAGCTGCATCTCAGTTCCTACCCACATTTGACAAACTTAAATAAAACCAATTCTTTATTTTATTAAAAAAAAAAATCATGTATTTGGCAAAAGAAGAATCAGTAAAGCATTTTGCAGCAGTAATTCTTCTTTCTCTTTTTTATGGTAGTTAATTAATTTTGAAAACTAGAAACCTGTGGAACAAATGGAGAAATTAAAATCTCTTATTTTGTTTGTTTTCCCTTCTCTCTTCAAGAGCTCTGTAAGAAGCTCTGGAAGGAAATGTGTTAAATGGACGTGTCATTACTGGATTTAGAAATACACACTTCGGAGAACTGAGACCCATATTAGTGCTGATGTTTACTCTGTTTTTTTCATCAGCAGAGTCCAGTGAAGCTCCTTTCTGGTGGGCAGTCTGCACCTCTTTTTACTTCTTAAAGTGCTGGGTTCTTTCAGCAGAAGTACCCATCCCATATTTTCTCTGCTGGTTGCTAAAATGGGATTTCCAAACTGACATCCCACTTACAGGTCGCAGGTTACGAGTGCCCATTTGACAAAACTGTCCAGTGTTCCCATTACAAACTTTTGATTTGTTAAAAATTGTATGGTACAGTGATACAGAGAATGACATGAATACTAAATATAGCTCTAAGAATTCGTGGTATTGCTTCTTTTCGATTAACGAATGTCTTGTATGCCGTGTCTAATTCAAGTGAAGTGGTTACAGAACTTCTCGACAGCTTTAATGGAGTGCTTCAGAACTTGTTTACCAGATCCTGGTTAAAGAGCATATCATTTGAACATAAATGATGGCATGTTATCGTTTTCTACTGGAAGATTTAGTGAACTGCTCAGGATAGCTGACAGAAGTGGCGGGTGGCAAAAGAGACATGCTTAGTTGCCTAATGTGATGCTGTTGTCATACCATGATATATCTGTCTAAAAATTCTTCACTTTTACATATATGGTAGGAAGTAACCCTTAACATGTCAAATTAAGAAAAAAAATTAGCCTATAACAACAGTATTGCAGAAGATTTGTAGGGAGTTTTTTAATCATGGGTATTTCATATCCTCCTTCACACTTAATTCATCTTGCTTTCTCGGAATGCTTAATTAATATTGTACTTATGCTAATTTGAAACAATGATGATTGCAGCTCAGTGAAATTATGTGTTCTACTTAATTGAACTTGACCAACATTACTTAGAGATGACTCAATATTACATATGGTACATTCTATTGATTTTACTTTTTTTTTAATTTTAAACAGTTTGAGACACAATCTGATTGTTTTCTGTTTCTGAATATCTATGGCACTGAATTTTAAGATGATGCTAAGTTTTTTCATCCATAGTTCAAAGAGTGCATAAGGCAAACTTTCTTAACAATCTGTTTTGGTAGATACTGGTTTCTGATACGTAACAATCCTACAAAAACCAATGTGGACTGCTTGTTTCCAAAGTGTTTAATGACTTTCAGCATAAGCTCTTTATCTCTGGTATCCACAAATGTCATCTATCTTTGTGTATTACTAGACTTCACATTGTGTAGAAGCTGGTTCATATATTCATGCTGGTAGCAGCCACCCCAGCAGGTGCACCTGTATGCTGGGAAGCATATACCTGGGCTGAGGACAGCTCTGGGAAACAACCTGCAGGCAGGGTGGCCTGTCCTGTCCAGCTGACAGCCACAGGCAATATAATAGGAAAAGGCTCTTGAGAGTTGGCATGGTCCATGTCTTCAGGAAGAGTCAGCAGCATGGACTGCTGTGGGACTGATTGTGGTTGCCGCTACTAAAAGGGGCCACTGCTTCCTTCCTGCATCTCTGTCCTCTCTGCTTGCACAGGCAGAGCTCCAAGCATTGAGAGAGAAGCCAGGGAAGGGCAGTTGTACATTTCTGGGTAAAACGAGATGTAACTGTTCCTCAGTGTACCTCTTTGGCCTGAAGGAGAACTAAAAGAAAGACAGAAGAGCCCTAGGCTAAATGCAGAACCATTATTTGTACAGGCTGCAATTTTAAACAATACTTTAAAGGTTAGTCTTATTATTTGGGGGAAAGAAAATACTGTATTAAGGAGCTGTAGGAATACCATTTTGTATTTAGGAATACAAAATAATGATTTTGATCCTCCAGTAAACCTCTTTTAGGAACCTGTGTGTGAAATAAAATTATATTTTCTTACTATGCGGTTTGAAAAAAGCTTTAAGTGTCTCTACCAAAATTATGAATTTGTGTGCTGATGAAGTTAAGTATTTTAAAGCATTTAAAATATTTTGAATTTTAGTATGCTGCATATACATTTTGATTATTAAATGCAACAAAAGTTCATAGCCTCAAAAATCTTACTAACAAGCATGGAACTTATATGCTGACAAATCATATATTGAGTTATTAACCAAAAAAACCCTAATACTGTAAGTAATTTCAAATATTTTCATTTGGAGGAATCTTATGTTTTCAAAGTTTAATAGTATAAAACCCCCCATGTCTATATTTAGGAGAAGGTTGTACAAAATGAGCAACAGTGTTGCAGATGAAAAATCTAGGTGGTGTGTTTTCCTCTTATTGTAACATATGATATATTTTAAGTGTGGGCATGGAGATGGAAAGACTGAACTTTCAGATTCCTTAATTCTTAATACCAATAATCACATATATGGCTTAAAAGAGTTCCAAAAGTCATAAGAATCTTCAAATATGCTATCCATGAGAGTAACCTGCAATTTAAAAGGAATAAGGAATAATGCAAAACCAGGCCCCTTGTAATGAATTACTTATGTTTCTCATTTAGCTATTTCTTTATTACCATGCTTGATTTGAGAGACTTACTTTTAACTAGCACTATTTCCTAACATGGCAACATCAACAGTCGTGAGGCAGCATTAATCTTTTTTGAACTGAATGCATATTGACATTGTTAAGAGTATGCTGCTCTGAAGGTTTCAATTTTGATAGTGTCCTAAAACTTCGGTGGTTTTGTTTTTCTGAGAGGAAATTTTGGATTTTTTTAATCTGTCTTTTAATTCAGTAATTTACTTCAAAGGTTTCTACTGTTTTAATTTTGAACATAAAAGATTGTATGATTTCATGTGAGAGTTTCCTCTTTGGCCTCGTCATCAAACACCAGTTAAGTAGCTGAATTTCAAAAAGCAAAGCAATGTGAGAGAAATGCTTATGTGAAAAAAGGAAATGCGAGGACAAATAAAGTGATGTAATATAATAAACTGTGAAGTTAAAGTCATGTGCTTGTATGAGTTGATGTTCAGTTAACGTCTGAAATAAAAATTTTTAATAAAATACTTTGCTACTATGACGCGATCAGATATATTCCCTTTTGTGACATTTCACAGAATTGCAGAATCATTTAGGTTGGCAAAAGGACATTTTACAATGTCTTTTACCTGGATCAAAGTGGTAAGCGTATTTATACATTATCTCATTATTTGAGAAATCTGTTTCAAATTTGTGTGTATATCTCCCTTATAAAGGCTTTTGCTTCAGTTATCACTGTTTCAGTTTGTATCGATCTGGTCAATACAGAAATTGCAGAAACTGTTTGCATTATTTTGGCAGAAAGCCTGCTAGTGATGCAACAG
The DNA here is from genome assembly GCA_035221455.1 of Xenops minutus. NCBI lineage: Eukaryota > Metazoa > Chordata > Aves > Passeriformes > Furnariidae > Xenops > Xenops minutus. Next base: position 25,214,569 of record JAWWEE010000040.1, on the reverse strand, counting down.
TGGTTCGTCAGCCTTCTGGCCTGCTGGTAAGAAAAGGTCTTCCTAATTGCCTTCCCAGTATCAATTTTTTTTTAGTCCATGTGTATGTGTAAGATAATCACACCTTGACAGTGTTGTCCGATGGTTGATCATATCTAGTTCAGTTGTCTTCTGCACCAGATGGTGGCTTCAAAAACCTATTAGGGTCGTCACAAACTATTTTAGGGCTCCCCTTAATAAAGAAGCAGAAGCATGATAAAGCCCAATGCTCCAGCCTGCTCTTCTTCTGCCGCCAGGAGGACTTGGCAAGAAACAGCAGGCTCCAGGGAGAGTGAATTTTCTCTGCTTCCCTCTTAACTCCTAATCCCTGGAAGCAGTTGCTGTATTCCGGAGGGTGGGTGCCAATCTGTTCAATTGCATCATTGTAGTTTCATCTTGTTAATGAGACTGTTGATGTCACCTGTTTTCGATTTCCGCCCTTTACATGTTGGAGGATTGTACTCTAATGTGATCTGATGCACAAATGGTTGACAGAATATTCTTAATAATCCCTGTAAATGGCATGGAATCTTCTGGTCAATCTGTGTTGTCCATTCCTATGATGATAAATTCATCTTGGCTCCAGACATCTGCCGGGGACCTCCTAATGGATTTTTCGTTTTTCTTCAGTTCTTGGGCAAATGAAATTCCATACTTCTGCAAAAGTGTGAGGAACACCCAATTTCTATGTCATGTAGCCTAAGGAAGAAATCTGTATTTTGTCAGGACAAGGCTCCAAATGATCCTCGTGCCCTCTTCAGGCAGTCTGTTCCAGATGGCAATTTTAACAGCCTAAACTGCGGTTGAGATTGTAGACAACTGTAGATACTAACAGGGGTGGGCAGCAGGACTAATGCTGTCCCAGGATCATACTCTTTTCCTTTCTGTTTGCTGCCTTAATGTGTGTTTCTACGACTTTTTTTTCCCTTTCCTTCCCCTCTCCCCCCCCCCCTTCCTGATAGACATCTTGGTATAGCAAAACATCAGCTGTTTGGGTATCAGGCTTAGTGAGCAATGAGTGTGCATTGCAGCTCACCACATAGCTGCACTTCTGTGTCTTTCTTCAGGGATCCTTTCCATGAAAGTTTGCCTTATGTGTGAACGGATTTTGCTTTACATTACGAGTGCCTTACAGCCAGTTGCAGGACACCCCAGTATAGTGGATTATACAGATGCTCTTTCTTAGCAAGATAAGGGTGTTTTGGCACTCTATTCCTGTCTGAAATTTGGTATGGATTTAGGTAGCTTTTGTGTAGATGTTCAGTAGGTGGTCTGTAGCTTTTTAGTATTGTAGGTGCATATTGTCAGTATTGACCCCTTGTCAATAACTTATTTTCTTCTCTGATGATGACTGTGTTCATTTCAAGGTCCTTCCATGTGTCCTGTCTGTAACCCTTGAAGTTCTCATCATGGTGGTGGCAGTCATTGCTGTTAACTCATGTCTCTGTGTGCCTTTTTTCATTTACTTTTACAATTGTGTTCTTGATGAAGGGTGCCACAAAAGTGCAAATACTGAATCTCTCCAAATGTCTCAGCCTCTTTCCAAGCATCTGGGTCCCAAGGTGAGCACTTGAAACAAAAGTTACATTACTGCAAATTGTTGGGCTAACTGGAGAAACTATTAACTCTCAATTTGTGAGAGCTCTTTTGTCTGTGAACAGATACTACTCTGTGCTTTCCTTTTCTGATAATACACTTCCCAGCTAACCTCTGTGATGGCTTCTGCCACACATCACCTAATACTGTCTTTCTGTGAGCTCTCCCACTTTGTGTCCTTTCAGCAGCTTGGCTATTGTTTCTCAAACTACAGGAAACTTTTGCTATGGTGGCAGTAACAGGCCACAGGACAACACTCCTCCAGTTCCTTTCCCAGTCAGACAGTGACACCTGACAGATCAGTTTTTCTGACTTTTGCCACTTTCCCTAAATACTTCACTGTCACTGTGTGGATGCTGAAGACTTCTGAGAGATTTGTGAGTGTTTTGTGAGTACAAGTGAGGGCATTACTCTTCAGTTAGACCAGTCCCTGTAAGTCCTAGAGAGGGATGTTTGATATCTAGTGTGTTTGTCTGTTACCAGTTCCAGTGTCCTCTCCCTTAACTCTGTAAAAGCCTATCTATCACATGTGTCTGCTCATGCTCACTGAAAGAATAAGCTGCCATTTTCTGTTCCGTTCTTTTCCAGGTTCATTAAAGGCTTTATTAGTCTTGTTAAGATATTTGTGTAGTGGCTGATTTGATTTAAACCTCCCCATGCACAGGCATGCTGGACTGCCTTGTAACCTTCTAACTGCCCATTCATGGCTTCACCTTTCTGTGGAGGTTCAAGAAGAGTGGGATATGTGCAGGTCTTTGTTTTCCATACACATTTTTTAAGTCTGTCTCTGTGTAGATGAAAACTTCTACAGTTGTGGACACATTTTATTTTAATTTCTGTTTCTCCTCCTAAACCTCAGACCTGCAAGTTTCCTGGTTTAGACACTTGATGTCAGGGCAGCACAAGCGAGTACCATGTTTTTGTAATCACAGATTTAGCACTTGGCCCTATTGGTTTATTAGCATGGGCAGAGCCTCCACACTACTGCTGAAAGGATTGAAAGTTGAATAGAGATTGGTGTCAATTTTTGCAATGAATTATCAAACCAGGTTCTTTTACCTTGGCTGGGACTTTTCTACGGAGGTCCAAATAATCATTGAGTGACCCCATGGAAATCACAGGCCAAGCACAGAGGGTGATAGCAAATAGGGTTACATCAGGTTAGTGTCCAGTCACTAGTGGGCTTTCACAGGTCTGTCTCAGGCCCTGTGCTCTTCAACATCTTCATAAATGACTTGAATGCAGGACTTGAAAGAATGGTAAGTAAGTCTGCAAATGATACAAAATTCAGAGGGTCTGTCGACTTCTTCAAAGGCAGGGAGGCCTTGCAGAGAGTCCTCGACAAATTAGAGGACTACACAGTCACCAGCTGTTACGAAGTTTAACAAAGACAACTGCCAGATTCTGCACCTGGGCTGGGGCAGCTCTGCATGTTTGTAGACTGGGGAAGGAGATGCTGGAAAGCAGTGCCAAGGAAATCTACCTGATGGCAGGTCAAGGGTGGTGATTGTCCTGGTCTGCTCCACTCTGGTGCGGCCTCACCTCAAGTGCTGTGTGTAATTTTGGGCACTAAAATGTAAGAAAGTTATAAAGATATTAGAGCGCATCCACAGGAGGGCAGCGAAGATGGTGAAGGGCCTAGAAGGGAAGCCATACAAGGAGCAGTTAAGGTCACTTGGTCAGTTCAACCTGGAGGAGACCAAGGGGAGACCTCATTGCAATCTTCCTTGCGAGGGGAAGAGGAGGGGCAGGCACTGATCTCCCTGGTGTCCAGTGACAGGACCCAAGGGAATGACCTGAATGTGTGTCAGGAGAGGTGTAGGTTGGATATTAGAGGAAGGTTCTTCACCCAGAGGGTGTTTGGGCACTGGGACAGGCTCCCCAAGGAAGTGGTCACAGCACCAGGCGTGGCAGTGTTCGGGCAATACTGCTGGGCACATGGTGGGGTTTTTGGGGCTGTCGTGTGCAGGGACAGGAGTTGGAGTTTGATGATCCTAGCGTGTCCTATCCAACTCAGAATATTCTGTGATTCTGTATCCACATCTTCATCAAGCATTTTGTGTTGTCTGAGACACTAATGACTGATGGCATTGCTGTTTGCCTGGAGACCTCTGAGATCGTCTGCTAGGTAATTTATGACAGAGACTTAATGGCTTGGAGACATTTAGTGTGAGTATATATGTGGACTGTCATTCAACTGAAAAATATATAGTTTACATACTTTATTTTTAATATAATAGTTATCTGCATCTGTTTTTTCTCATCTCCTCTGAGTTTTTTGAAGTTCTGCATTTCTGTGTGGTTGAGAGGGAACTAAATTGCCACTTGGAAAGCCCTTCTTGGTATTCTCACTCACTCCATGGAAGAAGATTCTACTGTCTCTGCAAAGGAGAAAATTTCTCTACTCTTTAGTAATAAAACATTTCCCAGAGTGTGAAAATACCTGTGGATAACATACCATGAAAAATTCCAGTGGCTAATAAGTAACCTTTAGCATCAAAATTATTTTGAAAAACTCTAAAGGCTAGAAGCAACATAAGCTTTAGTTGTAGAGCATAGCACTGCAGCTCAGGCGGGTGCAAGGTGCAGTATGTACTAGCACAGTTTCAGCCCAGGGTGTCCTTTGATAATTAACAGGGTGCTGTCATTTCTTGTGGAATCTCTCTGTGTGTCAGCATGAGCACTAAAGAGAAGAGAGAAGAAAGAAAATGTACATAGGCCCTGATAAATACTGCTCTCCCCTGTGAAAACAGGATGGCAGCAATAAAGGGAGTGTGTGGCAGAAGCTCAGTCCTCCCCTTCTCATGCCTCTCCCCTTGCTGTGTAGCACTCTACATTTGCATTGAGCCCAAAGAAGGAGTGGCTAGTATTCTTTTTATTTTTGTCCTCCTGAAAATTGCAGCATCGGCCTATTTCAGCCAATTAACAGAATGCCAATATCTAATATGGGTGAAGAAAGCACGCTTCTGGAATCCTCCAACAGAAAATATTTAATCTTTTAAGAGATATAACTCATAACAGCTATCTGTGGACCTCATGACTTCTTATTCTCAAATCAATTTGTCCTTTGCTACCTTATATTCAGCTACTGAGTTTGATCTGCTATTGAGATGGTATTTGCTGGCTCTTTTTATTTTTTTTTAATTTCTAGTGTTTTTAGCTTACATGTTTCTGGTGTCAGCATAGGGCCATTGCCAGTTTTGCTCTGAATGTCCTTAAGGGAAAAAACACGTGTGCTTTTAGACATAATTTATTCTTTTTGAGGACTTGGTCCTTGAGGTTAGGTATAATCTTGGTGCTAATGTTATAATAGCAAATTGGTAATCTGCCAGTCATCTTTTGTTTGAAATTTAATGCTGATTTTTATTTGTATGTTACATATTCTGTTTGCTCAGATTTAAACTATATGCAGTTTCAATGAGAGACTGACATAAAATAAATAAATAGATGTAATGTTATTGTTAAACATGAAATATGGGAACTTTAAATAGGCAGGCACAGACATGATGGTTCCACTTGGTAGCCTGATCACATAGCATATAGTTAAAATATATACTTAATGGAGTATATAGTTATTCTACTTCATTAAACATTTTCTATGCTTTTCTATCCAGTGGAGAAGATACAAGCCTAAAAATTTAAAATGTCTATTGAATTGTCTTAAGCAAAAATAGTTAACAAATCACAGGAACCTAAGTGTAACTTGATGGATACTGTAAAATCATTGGTCACTCCAAGAATTATTTCTAGGTAATATAAAACCCGCATTACAAAGGCAAGGAATGGTCATCAATTGCCTGTCTTCCAATCTAATAACCACTCTTTTGGTTCCTGTGTATGATATTTTGAGGTGTAGCTATCTCTGTCTTAGTCATTTGTTCCCTTTAGGAGACTATTTCTCTCCCATTGTCCCCAGGCTTGACTGGTATTGCCTCAATACACTGCTTTCTTTGAGTAGTCATGGTAAGTATGCCCATTCCTCTGTCACATAGCTTGCCCTCAACATTGAATATGCTTAATATAAAATCTTATTTTTTCAGAGGGACTTATCATGCTTTAGGTAGAAACATGATGTGGAAAAAAAGAAAACAGAATTCTAGTTTAAACTGAGCAGCTGAGTGCTACTCCATTTTTTCGTCCCTCATACTTAAATTTCTGAAATCATGCTTTAGGTGGGGATTCCATGTTCATAGCAGGTTGTTTTGCAAGTGTTGCATTCCAGTCCAGGAAACTGGGGCTTCATTAATATGAGCAGCTCTGGAAGTGCCATCATAGTTCTCACTTTCTTTTATCCTGTGTCTTCCTTGCTTCTGGCAATGAAATGGACACATACGGAGAAGGGAGGATGTGAGATGGATAAGACGGGACTCCTTCTCTGACAAGAAATGCTTATCCTTTGCACTTCTCCTGTGTTTTTGTGTTAGCTTCCTCTTCTGTTCAAAGGTCTTTAACATTCCTTCATAAGGAATTTCTAGTTGTTACAATGCTCTCAAGACTGATAAAATTATGTAACATTCCTAACACTTAGTATAGGATACAAGTCAAACCCTGTTAAAATTCTTAACTGTGCAGGCATGGTTTTTGGTTTGATGCCAGCTCTGTAGACATCCTACACTGTAAACTCAGGTATCAGATGCATTAGTTAAGCAATGAGGACGGCCCTTACAGCTTGATGTGGATATGCACAACCTTTGCCTTATTTCCAGTTCTTGCTTGGTTTTCTGCATTGCTCTGTATGCCTTGTAAGAAAGTTAGGTTCTCTTTTCTATGAAAAATCACCACTGTCATCTCTATTTCAGTCTCAGTTATTTAAAGAATATATCAAGTGTCACCTTTCAGAACCAGAACAGGACAGTAAAATTAATTCAAATAGTATTATCACACACTTTTAGGAACTCATGTAAAATTCAGAGGCATCAGAATGTACTAAGTGTTCATTATTTTTGATATTATTAAAAACCTTGTCTGTAGGTTGAGGACTTCCAATACATATTTTTGAACTTTATTCCATCCTGGACATGAAATACAGATAATTCTTTCTTTGAGGCATGAAGTTCTTTTAAAGTTACATGGAATGTATGAAAACTGGTGTAAAAACACTTGTAACAACATTTTGAGAACTGACAACACCAAAGTGATTCTCAGTTGCAGAAATATTGCTGGTCTGAACTGAAAAGTTATAAGCTAGTAAAAAATCATTCTTACAAGAGAAATGGCATATTTTTAGATCTTATTGGCTTATAATAAAATCGTCTATATTCATGTAGAACTTCTTGACACACCTGTGAAATATTGTACATCAGAAGGTTTGACTGCTGCATACTGTGGACAGCAAAAAGGAGAAATTTTAAGATTTTTGAGGAAGTACTCCCTTGGCATTAAATATCATACCTTACTTTTTCCCAGGTGTTCTTGTGCTCTTGCTCCCTGCAGCTACCTATAAACTCCAGTGCCTTAAAGCCATCTCGGTTTTCTATTTTTGTTGTAAATCCCTTTGTTCAGTGGGAACCTGTAGTGTTCCTTCATTCTGTTAAACGTAATAATAAAGAATATGAACATAAGGAACAAAAGCAGGAGAGCTGTGACTTCTACCATGTGAAAGCTGCCCTTCTTTCTGAAGGAGATAAAAAAGGCAGGGCAACATTTGAAGGACTAGAACTAGGAAAGAAATAGGAAGAATGATCAGAGGAAGGATTTCTGAGATACTTCTGTAAATTTAAAATAATGAAATGAAAAATTACATAAGAGAAAGTAGAGACTGAGATTAATTTTGAGTAAAGTCTTGATACTGTCTCACTTCAGTGTAGTCTAATTTTAGTGCATCAACTCCAGTGTTTCTTAGATTTCTCTAAATCATTTCAGCGTGCTAAGTTGATAAATATGTTTAATTTTTGCAGTTGTATTTGTGATGTTAGTTTTCTGCTGACTCATGCTATTCTGAAACAAATCAACTCAGTTAACATGGAAGGCTGGGAAGGAAGGGCATCATGAAGGACTGGGCTCAACAAGGAGATAAACTTCTTCTGCAGTAGGATTGCACCTGGAGTCACCCACAGAGCTGTTGCACTGAGATCTGCTACAGAGCCATCTTCCAGGTAGTTCTTGTGATTCAGGGGTTTCAGAGGGTAGACAAGTAAGGACGTTGTGTGACAGGAGAGATCGTTCAGGATTTTGGTAAAATGAAAACAGAAACTTAGGTTCATCCTTCTGGACAAAATTTCTCTCAAATTATCATATAAGGCATTGGAGTTCATGTGGATCACTAATGTTACCATATGAATCACTGATGTTACTGTATTGAAGTTTTAATTTCCATTATGCCTACATTTGCATGAAACATACTTGCGCTCAGAACAGTATCATACACTTTTCTAGATGTTGTATGTTGTAGTGAATCCACATCTTCCCAGTTCCACAGATAGTGCCTTTAATAGTGAACTAACTCAGCTGCCAAGGGGAGAATATAGATACTTCTCTGGAAGAACTGTGGATATTTGCTGTGGGTAAAAAAAATTGGCCTGTGCTTTGCTTTGAGTAGGGAGAATCAAAATGGACTGAGTAAACAATTGGGTTTGCAAACAGGAAACATGCACCAGCAGATGAAGGTGTGTCTGGGTCTGCACCTGCAGATTCTTTGGCAATACAGTATATAGTGTCCATCTTGTGTTGCACTTGGCAGCATAAGCTTTTAGCTGGATAATAGATTATTCTTGAAAGCTACTTTTCCCTGAAGGAGAGTGGTTTTATTCAAGGATGGAGTTGGAAAGTCTGTATAAAAAGTATTGTGTTCTGAACATCATCTAAAGCTTTGAAAGCTTGAACAACTGCTTTTCAAGTTGTTGATGACAAAATGTTTAGTCGTCATTAATTCTGACCTCTGAATGTCGCCAGTGAAACCTGGCTCTACTACTTTCATAATTTTGTTTTGCCCATCTGTTATCCCCTGTTATCTTTGGCCATCATGACTTTAGAGGATAACCTTTAGGTAATGTCTACCTGTGAGTCTCTCTTGCAGTTTATTAGCAGGGCAAAGTGGTGCTTAGTTCTCCAAATATGTGCCAAAATGCTGTCTCTTTGCTTAAGCTCCTGCTCTTTTACTTTCGGGAAGTGCAAGACTTTTCTTCCAAAAACTCATTAAAATGATTTAAGAGTTTTTGGTGTTGAGTGTTTTGGTTTGCAGGAGCCTTTGCTCACACTAGTGACAAAGTAGTCTTATGTCTCCCTTTTATGTCTAACACAGGCTGAAAGAGTATAAGAGCAGAGTACATGTAACTGTATGTAAATCTGGTAAATCCAGGAACAGTCGTTCTATGGGACACATGATGGCCCAGTAAAATATTCCTTTCTTCCTTTTATTGTTCTCTGTTTCCTCCCCACCTTTTCTAAGTACATAAACAAACAAATAACTTACAAACCCTGCTCTCATTTCCATTGTGTAAACTGGAAGGAAGTGGTACACAAATTTAGACACTGTTTATTGTAAGACAGATTGAGTAGTACTTTGACTGTAACCCTCAGATTGTCTTACCAATTTGACCATCGCGGAGGTGAAGGGACCATTGTGAGGGTGAAGTGTGAATCTGGGCTTGTTCGACCGTAATTGCAGTAGGTGTTGGAGCTACTGGATAGCCAATGCTCTGATGATGTATACAGAATTACAAAATCACAGAATCAGCTAGGTTGGAAAAGGCCTCTGAGATCATTGTGTCCAACTGTTGACCCAACACCATCTTGTCAACTAGGCCATGGCACCAAGTGCCACATCCAGTCTTTTCTTAAATACCTCCAGGGATGGTGACTCCACCCCCTCCCTGGGCAGCCTATTCCAATGCCCAATCACTCTTTCTGTGAAAAACTTCTTCCTAATGTGTATCCTAAACCTCCCTTGGCACAGCTTAAGACTGTGTCCTTTTGTCCCGTTGCTGGTTGCCTGGGAGAAGAGACCAACCCTCACCTGGCTACAACCTCCTTTAAGGTAGTTGTAGAGAGTGATAAGGTCATCCCTGAGCCTCCTCCTCTTCAGGCTAAACAACTGCAGCTCCCTTAGCTGCTCCTCACAGGGCTTGTTCTCCAGTCCCTTCACCAGACTCATCGCTCTTCTCTGGACATACACAGGACAGTAGACTCAGCACTTGCTGAGAAGCTCCCTTAGCTGCTCCTCACAGGGCTTGTGCTCCAGTCCCTTCACCAGACTCATCGCTCTTCTCTGGAGATACACAGGACAGTAGACTCAGCACTTGCTGAGAAGCAAGTAGGTCTTGGGAATAAAAAAGCTCCTGTGCTTCAGAAAATAAAGAGATAACATATGAACAAACTAGAAATTGGTTCATTATAAGTAGTGAGCTGGAAACAATTTTGGAGTGGGGTTGCAGTTTTGCAGACAGTTGATCTCTTCTTACAATATGCTGTTGCTAATTTTTAAGAGAGGGGTTTTCACCTCGTCACCTGCCATCTTCTTCCTTCTACTCACATATGTGTACTCACATATGTAGGCTTGCGACCTCTCTTCGGCTTGACCTGGAGCTCAGCAGACCCTTCTGTTGGTCAACTTAACACAGCAAAACTGTGGAAAACAAACAGGAGAAGCTTGTGTATACTTTCTGCCTTTTCTGTGAGTTATATTGTCTCACAGAGGGACCTGAAATTGCTGCAGACTGCATAAGGTAAACAGTGGGAGCCAGCAGCTGACGTGGAAAGGCAGAGAGAAGAGGTGTGGAGCATTGCCTTTGTGGTAGTAGTGAGCTGTTAAACCTGCTTGCTCCATCTTGAGAAACAATCCTGTGAGCACTGATTGGCCTTAAAGAATCACCTGCATCACTATGAGCAGTGTCTCTGAGCATGATGTTCTTTTAAAACAGTGGTCAGAGTGGGGTTTGCCCACCTGGGCAAGTCTGAGTTGAAAAACCCACTAATAACTGAGTTTGAGACATAAGAAACCAGAGGCTGTGGCTACTTGCTCAAAGCCTGCATGGTGCTCATGCAGATGCAGGCTGGAATGCATCTGAAGAAAGGAGCTTCTGTGTAATTTTACTTGAGTAGCTGAATTTTGTATTTATTAGAAGTCTTCATACTTACAGTATTTAGCATGCATATTTTTTTTTCCTGAGAGCCAACCATTTTATTAGTTCCTTTCAAACCATATTTTTGCTGGCATGCACATGACAGCAAGTCATCAGTGTTTCCGACTAAGTGTTCCTCCTATTTCCTGGTGATAAACCATACGATACTGCAAGACCTACTTCATTACACACAGTATAATTGTACCCTGTCCCTCTCTATATGCTAAAATTGCATGCTTGTGTGGAGTTGATGATGCTTTTCCAGAAGTCTATGTGTGATGCACATCACCATGGTGTCTGAGCAGCTATATTGGTATGCTGCTAAATTGTCAAAAGATTTGCTAAGTGTTTTAAGCATTTCCTTAAACATTATTCATAAACTATCAAAAGAAAACCTTGTGCTCTCTACATTTAGGAAGGATTTATTTCTCTGTGGTGTAAACAAGTCACACACGTGTTCTTATTTTCTCTTTAAATGTCAAGGTATTTTTCTAAAAAGAAACAGCATGAGTTTGTTTTTTTTAAAAGTGAATTAGGTTGATCAAAATGTTTACTTCTGACTCTTTTTGTAGTCTTGTTATTTTTTGTTACAAAATAGAAAATTAAGTAGATTCTGAAATCAGTAAAAAACTGCAATTTTGATAGGAGAAGATCAAATGGCTTCAAAGCTCACTGTTTTTCTTTTCATTGCAGTGATAGCATTGAATTGTTATATTGTTATTTGAGACTGTAGTTCCAGAGAATAGTGTTGTGTTACAAAAAGAGATAAAATAGTAAACAGTCTGCAATTGGAGAAGACCTTGCTTAAAATTGGTTTATTACTTTAAAATCAAATCCCCAAATTTTAGAACCTTGATAACAGCTTATGTTTTTAAATAAAGCTTCACAGAAGAGCAGATGTTAAGATCTGCTCACCTGCAAATACCATGCTTATCACACAAAGAAGGGAGAATTCTCGAAACACAAAGAAAACCTGTGTTGTGAGGCATTATAAAGTATATAGAAGTGCTGTGTAATGTTGTGGTGAGCTAAAAATATGCTTGGAAATCTGTTGTTTAGTTTCAGTGATGAGGTACTGTTTATTAAACTTTCAACAGAGACCAGAATGTTCAAGGGGAAAGCAGCATATACTTACTTACATTGAAGCTGCTTCCTGGTAGGTGCCACTCTGTTGTAAATTTAACTGACCCTGGGAGTATTGGTCTTTTAAAGTATATAAGAATAGGATTTAGGGTTCTGAGTTAATAAAATATGCTGATGCCACTGTAAGCCCTATTTAGATAGACAGCAGTAATCTCTGTTGAGCAGTATGAAGCTGTCTGTCTCTTAAGTACTGGAAAGCTAATAGTTCACAGCAAGGTTGCACCACATCCAGAGATGACAAAAATGTGTCTGAAGTCAGAGTAGTTTTAGCTGCATGGTTTTGTTTTCTTGTGTAATTGTATTCTTTCTCCTGTGCTAATATTGTATATCATGTCAAGTAAACAAGATATCCAAAGAGCACAAAGAAAAAGGTTCTTTAAAAAGTTCATAACATACCTTATTTTTGCTGGCTTTAGCACAGGGAACCAGATTCTTCTGAATCTGTAAGGTGAACCTGAAGCATGTAAAATCAGTGTTTAAGGTGGAGTATGTTGTGCGTTCATAAAAAAAACCCATTCAGTTCAAGAATGAGATACATTAAGAAGGCCAAGTTAACGTGTCACCACACTGTGTGTTTTGTACAGTATAAAAATGCTGTTTCCGAGTTTTTATCTTTCCTGAAAGGAGTTGATAGAATTATGTTTGGAAAGATAACTTTGAATTTGTAATTTTTCCATTGTGTTTGAAATATTTGACATTTAAATACATGGCTGTATTTACATATGTTGCATTTTCATTACAGCTAATCCTCTTGAAACTTGGTTGGCAGATGCCTTAAGCAGTTTTGTAAAATTGGGACAGATACAGTATTCTGCAACCTTGAAATCTAATTGCAAATAAAGAACATTTTATAATTGTATTTTTCCACTTTTTAAGATTCCCATTTTTAAATTTTAAAAGGGAATTGTTGTATGTAAACAAAAAGGAAATAGAATTTAGTAGGAAGCTTATGTAAAAAAATTAATAGTTTTCATTTTATTATAAAAGATTAATAATCAATATTTTATATGCTGAAAACATAAATATTACCTCTGTATGCTACTTCATATATTAAGTAAACAATTCTGTGGTTACAAACCATTCTGTGTACATTATGAGACACTTATTTTTACAAAAGGCAACAGTTTTCAATATTCTGTCGAAATTATTGATTCATAATTTGAAAGGAGAGTAGAATAAGAAATAATTTCTTTGAAAAGTATTATGTTTGTGATAATTCACAAATACACAATGTCCAAAGGTCTTGGGATATTGGGTTTTATTTTTGGACTTTAAAAACAAATAACCTCAGCATTTTTTTCACCTCCATTTCCTAGCTTTTAATTTATTTAAATGTTGAAAGTTGTAGCTAAATATAACAAAGAATGTTTGGTTCCGTATCTGAACTAACTAACTTAGTAAAAGTTCGCAGAATTCAGTGATAAACACTGAATTTAAGCAGTCTGAAGTACAAGGGAAAAAAGTCAATCTGTGTTCCTCTGCAGACATATCCATTGTAAAACTTGAAGTACAATCCTGACTTCAAGATTTTTGTTCTACTAAGTAAAGTTGATTTTTTTTCAAAGTCAGATTGCATCATGTTTAGAAAAGTATCTAGCAATTCCTCCTCTCTTCCAAATAATTTTTTTCTTACAGTCTATTCTATCTTGTGATTCATCTGAACATTGGCCGGATTCACCCATTCAAACATCAGGTGCTTGGCTAATGCTCCTTAGCTGGGGGATGCCCTCTCCCTGGCTTCCCATGCAGTGGAGAGCCACAGGCTCTGCTAAGAACTCGACTTTAGGTAGCGATTACATCCTATGTAGTTTTTTAAAGTTAGGTAGGATAAATTTGATTTTAGTACTGCATAAAAGTGAGTAACAATGGTCCAAACCCGAATTCTTTGACCAGGCATTTCCAATTTACCGTTTGTCTCTGAATTTGCATCTTGTTAATCCTTTGGTCTTTGCTTTTGCATCTTCTTTTAATCTATATAGTTCTCCTGAGGTACCTGTTTTCCCTGACGAGTATAAAAGGTCCTCCAAGTTGTTCACATGATATCTTTTTGGCAGTTGTATTCTTAAAAACCTTTCACACCTTTTTTCTGCTAAGTTGCTGCTTGGTGGCAGCAATTTATTATCAAGTGCCTGATGACTGCATTGAGCCCGCTCAGTGTTCCTTCCAAAGCTCATCTGCCTTTTGAAAAGCACAGAATACAATGGGAGATTATGCCTATAAATTCATTTACCAGATTTTTCTGTATATGCGTTTCTCGCACCTTGGCAGTTTGTTTTGGCCATGTTGAGGTTCCAGGTCTTGTTCTTTATGGTCTTTGTGGGAGGAGGGAAGATTCCCTTGAATCACAATGATATTTTAGAATTGTTCTTGGTGAATGTGCATGTTACTGCTTTGTAAGCCAAACCTTGAGACACAATATCTGGTCCCAAAATATGTAATTTGTTTAAGTACTGCCAAGATAAAGAGCAGTAGGTCATGGAGCCATAAATGAGCCTTCAGCTTCCACAGTGGAAGTGTTGGGGAGAGCTGTCCTGTGCTTCAGAGAGATGGCCGGAGTCCATGCTCACCAACAAGGTCTGTAAGGCTTATTTCTACCTTTTACCAACCTCTCTTGGACTCTTGTCTCTCTTGGGCATCACCTTAGGAGTGTAGTGCAGACAGCTGAGCTTCCAGCTCTCTGCCAGGAAGGAGAGGGAAGGTTTACTACTGCAGTCATGACCTTCCCCATGGCAGCTGGGTGAGATGGGCATCCATGCCATGCTGGAGCCTCTCTGCCTGCCCAGGATGTGGCACCAGTGGGAGCAGAGGGCAGCAGATAACGAGCATGTGATTAAACGGCTTAGTAAAAGAAGACATAGGGTAAATGCCGTGTGCTGCTCATCTTCTATTTTCATAAACTCATACATAGAATCCACTGAATTGGGAAGTAGGATGAACATTATCACAATTTTGATGCAAACACTTAAGTGGCTAATCTGTTTCTAAATGGTTATGTTTTTAATCTCAAGCCTCTTTACATGGCTGAGCTGCACTTTTTTTCTAACTTGACTTTGTTTTATAGGGGAAATATTTCTTATCAGATTGCTTTAGCTCTGAGCTGTCGTGTAAATATGTTCTGTCAAGTATATAATACACATTTAAAAATTTGTTTAAATATTTATGCATTTGAGGGGATCACTGTATCTCTCAACAGACAATTACAACCTAGCAAGTAAATAAGTATCTTTTTTCCAAGTGCATTTTTTTGCAAGAAATTGTAATTGTTTGAAAGATACTCGAATCTCACAAAATTCTGCAAGATAATTTTATTGTTTACTTGAGAAAAAAGTACCTCCTGTCTTTAAGCAGTGCCTGCAAATATATGTATGTGCATATATATATTTAAAAAAAATGCTGCTATTTCTTCTCAAAACTAAAGATCAGAATATGAACTAAATGAATTTATGTGTGCCACCACATTTAAAGTTATCATTAGAAATGTTGTGAAGCACATTTTTCATTATTTTAGATCTGCTTCCAGTATGTGCTCTGTGGATTAGTTTTTTCTTATTTTAGTAATTTTCCTGCCTGTATTACATTGGTAAGATCTGTGGTGTTCTGAATCTTTGAAAAGAAATAATGAAAAGTTCAGTGAAATTCAGCGGAGCAAAGATCAGTAATTTTCATTCATTTCCAGGTAATGAGCTGTATTTTCCCACACTTGTACGAGAAGGAAAATTATTAATACTGAACAGTAGCGTATAGTCAGTTTGTAATCAATAAGAGTTACAATAACTGTGATTGATATCAGACACGATTGCTGTAATGTTAAACACCTGTTCACCTTTTAAACTGTTCAGCAATAAAAGAAAGGTCTTGCAGTTTAAACTGCTGGAAGTACACTTTGGATGATAGTCTGTATAAGTCACAATACATTGTATTTGCTCTTTTTTTTCTTTGTAGAACAATAAAATATATCCAGAGAAAGTAAATCTGTGATTTTAACATCTTTTGACAAGCACATTAGACTGTAGAAAGAGCATCCAAGTTGGGGCTTGGGGCATATGGTGCTACCTTCTGCTAGCATAGCTCCAGAACAAGTCACTGTGTTCACCAAGGGGTCATATTCAGACTCTCAGGTTCCTTCCTCTGGTATAGGGAAAAAACTCACATTTCCCTTTCACATGGAAAAATTAGAACATAAACTGCAAACTTCACTTCTCTGGAATACCTTCATTGTGCAGAAAACACAGAGATGCCATGAAATGTTTTACTATCAATCAGGTTTTTTTTTTTTGTCAGGGCATTCAAGAATGGCTTCAGAGAAATAAAGCTAGACAAAAGTGGTATTGGCTAATAATTCTCAAGCTAAAAAATGCAGCAGTACTACAAATAATCGAATTAGCCCATGTAGATATTTATAGCTATTTTTTAATTCTGAAAAGAGATATAATGCTGTTTTGAAAGAACATATGTTTATATCATGATGTGAAATTGTAGAAGCATTTCAAATGTATGTACATTCAAAGTATTATTTAAATATTTTTTTTTGTGAATAAGTAAGAACTCCCACAAACTTACTTTTCACATCTTCTTAGATAGTCTTATTTTATTTAAATTTAAAGACTGGTATTTATAATAGTGTTGTGTGTCTTGGGAATTTAACATATGGATGGGAATATGGAAGGCATTAGTTATATGAGATTTGTTGACCAGCTTTTAATTCAGATTGTCATTTTTAACACACGGCAGTGCAGATGGTGAAGTTTTGACTGTCCATCAGAGCCCCAATACCTTAGGGACAGCTGTTGCTGATAAATCATTTTACATGCTTTAGGTCAAGAGTCATCAAACCTGTTACAGCACCTGCTTCTACATATGCAAATCTGTTGTTTTGTCATTTCATTAAACAAGGAAAAGTAGTGGTCTCTCTTGGCCCTAAGTAAGTCTGGAACATAGCCCGTACGAAATGAAATGTAGCAAGAAGACAACTGTGGTTTCTGCAGTGTAGCCATGGGATGATGCTTCTGTTTGGGGGCTTTGTTTCTGGAAGACTGCCTGTAATTTGGAAGGAGGATAGAAAGACAAGTATATGTTTGGAGGCAAGAAGAAAAGGGAAGGTGTTTGCTGTCATTGACTGTAGGGTAGTTGTGAAGTTTGACATGCCCAGAAGCCAGCGGGTGCCATGTGGGGCTCCCCTACACTGCATACCTCTGTTTTCATCATCTGGTGAGCCTGCAGCATGATTTCCAGGCACTGGAGCATACAACATGTCTACTTCAGTTTGGAGCTGATTGATCCACAGTACAGAACATGCTTGTGGGATCTTTCCTTGCTATAAAGAACATAAATGATTGAAATGCTTTCTTAAGAAAGAAAAGTATCATTTGTTTACGTACTTCAGTGTCCAACAAAAAGAATCCCTGTCAAATTGCAGCACACTGAGAGAGCTGGGAGTTTAGTGCATAAGGTTATGCCTAGGCATTGGAAACTTTCAAGATGTTTATATTTGTTTAATTTATCAGGTATAGAGAGAGAGTTTAAATCATGAGGAGGAAACTTCTTTGTTTATTGCACTCTGCATGCAGGACTGTGGCATGTAACAGAAATGGCACTTAAGGATTTTTCTTTAAGCAAACTGACAGAAGATTTTATCCTGCACTGCCATAGATTGCTGTGGGGGAGAAAGGGAAATAGTAAAATTGATGAAGAAACGTTGCATGCTGTCATTTTAGATTATGTTGTTTTGCTATGAAGTTGCTGCTAATTTTTTTAAAGATACTGTAAAATTCCGCTGTTGTGGAAAGTACCACAGTAGCACTGTCATCTGTAAATTATTTCATTCTGTGTCTGTTTGTCAACAGTATATTAATCAAGCCACCAGCAAAAATGCTTTTTGAACATTTTGTGAAGAAAAAAGAATACACCCCCCGACCTTTCAACCTTGTCAGCTGAGTTTTCCCATTTTGACACTAGGCATTATTTTTGCAAAGGTTGGAATTTTAACTCTTGAGTGAACCAGAGATCATTTTTATTGGGATATTAATTCTGGTAGGTGCTAATCTCATCAAGATTTGCAGACATTTTCCTTCATAGGCCATTCTGATTTGTAGCTTTTTCTTTTCACAGCAGTATTAAATACCAAACCTCTCTGATATGGAAGTTCATTAGAGATATGTCTTTGATGGCAGCCCTTTCAGGGCTTCAGTTTCAAATACCTTGATGTAAAGCTTAAGAAGCCATTGTGTTGTAAGCCCTCCTTGATGTGTCTTATTTAGATCTGCATAGTAAATCAAGGAAAGTAAATAACAAGGCAGCAGATGGAAGCATGGAGATAAGGCCAGTGAACAATTGTATTTGTATTTTGTTATGATGTTGACAGGAGCTAAAATTCACTAATCTAGTTCAACTGATCTGCATTTCAAAGAAATCTCATTTAGCAGCAACTTGAAGGTTTGGAGGATAAAGTTCTTTTATTGCAGCTTTTATTGCATTCTTTGCTAATTTATCTGGTCAAGATTTAGCCTTGCTTACTTAAAGCAGCAAGCATGTTACAAGGAGTCTTAAATACTATGAAAGCATTAATGTCTAGACTATGAACTAAAGGTAATTACATATCCAGCAGTGAATAGGCTACATTTAGGAAATGCTGCTGTCCAAATGGAATTGGAAGAGAAATGCAGATATTTCCTCCCATTTTCTCTAGTGTTTTTAAAATTATTTTATTAATTGTGTAGAAAGTGAATACCTAAGCCAATGTAAAATGATTAAATATAAAAAAACCCAGAATTTCTTGAATGGTTAGTTCCATCATGTCAAACTTTGCTGCTCAGTTTACAAACTGATAGCTCATATTAAAGTTTCATTTAATGATTGACATCCTGTGTCTATTAAATGAAACTATTAAAAAGTGGACAATAGTTTAATAGTGATGGACCACAATTGTTTTATGTGTGCTCCAAATGATGTATTCACTGTATGTATAAGCTAGGTACTTTGTATTAGCCACAGTACAGCCATGTCATTTGGAAAAAATGTGATAAATATATTGTAGTATATTTAATATCATTAAAACGAGGAGGGATATAAAGTAGAATTTATGGTTTCCTTTTGGAATTTTGAAAAAGTTATTTAATCTTAAGGCCAAACCCCAGAATTTTACTTCGATTTACTTTTCATTTTATAATATAAATACTAACAAAGGGCTGTTTAGAATATCGAACACAAGTGTGTCCATACTTATGTACAGATGTAACAATAATAAACCAAAGCATGCCAGGCCAGTGTGCATCCACTGTAATAATGGGGCCCAGTTCTCTAAGACATGTAAATCAAACCCAGCAGCTGCTGCATGTTAATGCTATAGTCCTTGCTGCCCTTCTGCAGCCTGTCCTTGTCACAGAGCCTACACCTGTGCCCTGAGGACTGCACGTCCATCTCATTTGCAGTGTGGGTCTTTGCACTCCTTTGTAGTGCGCCTTTGAAGGCTGGAGAGGAGCGGAAGGGGAGAGGCAGCTGGGGATGATGGTGCATGATAGGCTGTAGTGATATCTGATAGCTTATGACTGCTGGAGTCCATAGGCTAATCAGATCATAGGCTGGTAAATACTTCTTTAATAGTAGTACTGGCTTAGACATATTTTGGTTCCTTCACTTCATTGCTATACCTCTGAAGATGCTCATACAGCGCTTTGCAAGTCTGCAAAGTGGACTCCAGAAACCTGAAAGCAGCTTTAATTTTGTGAGTTACTTTTAATCTAGTTTAGTTCCCCAGTATGATTGACCATGTAGCTCCATGCATGCTTGCCTTGGCACAGCTCAGTGGCCAGTGCTGGGACAAGTGAGGTGGTACTGGTGCTACTTCTGTCACTGAAAGAAATGTTCATCAGTCTACACCTCAAGATGCCCAGGGTGAGCATCCACAGCAGAGCAAGCCATGCCACATCATGACTGTGTGGTCCCACTTTATCCCAGTTATGTCACCCATGACTGTGTGGTCCCACTTTATTCAGGTTATGTCACCTCACTCCTCTCTTGCTCTAGCAGGGTTGACCATGTTTTGGTCAAAAGTTTTGCAGGACTGTTTTAAAGTCAGAAAAAGGAAGGAGTGAGAGTTGGCAGGTAGAGCTGAAGAAGAAGGTGGGAGAAGTTAGGGCTGCTTCAGCCCCAGATTACAGTGGTCCAAGTCGTTGTGCTGCTGCATTCTCTCTGGAAATTCTACCTTTACCCTCCAGACCACTTTATGCTCTGTATGTGTGAAATGAAGTAGACAATACAAATAGTTATTAAAAAAGCTGACTTGCACTACTTTGTGAAATAAATATATATACTAATCAATATAATGATGGCAATAAGGTAAATCAAACCCTCCTAGAAAACTCCACAGTGTATATGAACATTTATTACAGCCCAATCTGGCAAAGTTCAGAAGGGAAATTTTGAATTTAAAGATATTCTAAGGATGTCATCCTGCTTACAGCACCCAGGAGCAAACAGGTCCGCAAGAGCAAGATCCTTCAAGCCCAGATATGTTCACATTTTTAGTTTAGCTCTACCTTCTTTTGTATAACAATGCAAATTATCCCATCAAATAAAGATATACTCTTACTGTCTGGCCTACCACAGTCTCCAGAGTTTTATTAATCCTAGTCTGTTTTTCAAACTTCATGCCCTTGTACCTTTGGCTTCAGCATCGCTGATCCTTGCTCCATCCAGTCTAAGCCCATCCCGTGTTCTGGCATTGCCTAAGGTGACAAGGAGGGATCCTGGCTGTCATTGAGTGCTCAGCTTTTGTCTTCCTGTCCCTGCTGGCTCCATGCATGTTTTGTGTTCCTCACAGAGCTGTGGAAGGGGACAACATTTTCAGCAAAAGGGGGAGTGGGATTGAAAATAAAGGGAAAAAGGAGAAATGGAGAGGAAAAAAAGCCAAATGAAGTTTTATGGAATTTCTCACCTCTCTCTCCACAGAAACCTTTTACATCCATGCCAGTTTTACAGGAGTGCTGCATCACTGTAACATTAATGAGTGACCTTCTCTCAGGTGGTAGGGTTCCACACCAGTTAGCAATCAGGTGGACTAAAAAGCAAAACTTCAATTCCTGCTATCATCAAGTTGGTGTCAGTGTTGATTACATAACCCTGATGAACTGAGTTGTGTGTGATATTGCATGTCTGGAATCACACCGAACTGCTCAGCATTCATTTCTTCAGCTCCTGCTGTGTGTTCCTGTACTGAATGACAGCCTGGAAAGAGAAGGGCAGATAGAGCTGGAAGGAATATGGGGGAAAGGAGGTGGCACTCTTCCCACTGGGGATTGCTGGAGAAAAATATTCCCAGACATACTTGCCACAAGAGGTTCTATACATATTTACCACTATCTCTTTAACCTTTCCAAGCATGGATATTAGTTTAACAGTTTACCTACTGTTGTATCTGTTTGTCCCAAATCCGGCATTATATATTTGTTGGTGGATTACCTGGTAGAGTTCGTTTGCCTGTGTCTTCTCTCATCCATCTAATATATAGCATTTATTTTGGGATGGTAAACAGGTAGCCATGCAAGGAATTATTTAGACACAGGTCTTAACTTTGTTTCCATGCCAGTCCATCCTCTTACATTTCAGTTTAAGCTCGTATTTCTGTTTAATGTATTTTAAATAAGTATTGAATAAATCTGCAAGCAAAACAAAGAGTATTTCTCTAACTCTTAATGTTGATCAAAATCCAGAAGATTTGAAGAATTAATATACAACTGATGAGAGGAATAGATTTTAAAATACTACAAATTTTAGAGTGTGTTTTCAAGTCCTGCAGGAAATCCATATAAAAGCATAGGGAACGTTATTGCTTATCTTAACGGCACTGATACATGTGCTCTAGTAGTAGAAGAACCATTTTACCTGTAGATAGAAAATTTGTCCTGCCTTTCTTGTTTTATTATGTAAGAGAAGGGAAGTAGTGCCAACTCTGATATTCTTTTAAAGTATTGTTTTTTTGATCATAGCATAATAAGGTTTCTTAAATTTCAGACAAACCAAACAGCTTACTTTAGTTTAACAGCATAACATTTAGGGAAGTTTGCAGTATAACAGCTTTATTGCTTTAATTATTTAAATTATTATTGATCTCTTGTGTACTCATTGTCTTGTTTCCGGATTAGGACAATGATGCCACAGATCAGCTGGAAGGGACTTTAGCACAGACATATTTGTGTCTTTTTTTGCAGTATTTTAATACATTTCCTTAACAGTGTTTTCAGCATTTACTAGCAAATCAGTAGTTGTTTTTGTGAGTTTATGTTTTTGTGAGATAAGATTTCTCAGTAAAGGCTTTTAGATAAACACAATTCTAAAGACACATGATTGTAATACTACATTAGTCTGACTATACAATTACATGTGAGAGTAAATATTATTCAATCTAAAACCTAACTCAAAATGCCAATCCAGTCCTTGATTGTTTATATGCTATGATTTCAGGCCAAATCCTTTTCTTGTCTTTTACTTAGTTACACCCAATAGGCTATAGATATGGAAAGTAAAATTAATAGGATGCTTATGAACAAAAAAGGAATTTTATATCATATTAATCCTAAAAGAATTAAGAAACTTGCGTGTATAGTCCTCAAATACTTTAATGCATTTTTCTGTAGCATACTCTAAAAATATGTGACAGTCATGAGAGAAAGTATTTTATCAGTGCTTATTTGGGATGGCTTTGTAAGGCAACTATGTATTTATGAATTGCCAAAAAAGTCCTATGTCTGTAATGCTAATAAGATCACATTGCAATCTGTAGCTTTTACTTTGTGTCTTAGGTAATTTATGGAAATGGTGTGAGTTTGCACACGAGCGTAGCTTTAATAGCCCATATTAATATATGTGTACCGTGGAATATATTTGTGTCTTTAAACTTACAGGTTACTTGTATCACTGTTTTTGAAATAAAAAAGTGTAAGCTAAGAAATTCCTAGTGTAAAAATTTCTGTATGTATCATTGATATAAGTGGATTTCCACCGGGGTATAATCGAATTAAGGAATATATGGAATAAATTTTTAAAGCAGGCATGAATGCTCATTTAATCTTCAGATGGAGTTATATAACACGTGATTGAAAACAACGTATTCTTAGTTTATACAATTTTTTGGGATAACTGTTGATTCCTAGTGCTTGCAACTGAGGTAATTGTGTATCAACTTTTCCCCCTTTATGGACACTTGTGTGAGACAGTCAAGATGCTATTCATGGGAAGATTTTTTAAACTTTTTTTAAGAGTAACTGGGAGCCATATATGGGAAAAATCCTGGCTTTTATTTGACAACCAGTAGGTAGCCACCTTCTAATACCTATTTTCATGGTCTTCTTTCTGACTTGTTTAAGTAGTGGTGATGATAATACTGCATTGTAATTGCTACTGTCAGATTGTTTTTAATTGGTTTATCCTGCAATAATTTTTTACCTGGTCTAGTATACCTGAAGTCCACTTCATTAGATTTTGCCATTTTGAAAGAAGCTTATCTTTGCTCATATATCAGTTTTAAGACATTTGGTTCTTGTTTGCTACAGCTTGTTCTTATTTATAGTTGGAATCACAGTGACATGAAGGATATCAAACAGACCTTGAATTCTTTTTGAGCTGTCTGGGTTATATTCCTACCCTTAACATTCTAAACAGAAAAGTTGGACAAATGATAGAAGGGAGAGATAGCCTAAAATGTTGCTATAGGCCAGTGGTACATGGGTCTTTGATCATTAGCATGCTGTACAGTGAATTTTCTTTCATCCTCAGTGCAGCCATTTGAGCTGCAGAAGCAAACAGAACAGAAAACATTGTAGCAGCTTCTTCTTTTTCAGAGGGGGGAATAGATCGAACAGTAAACATACTTTGATCCAATATATCAAGCTGACCAAAAAAAGTGTCAGTTATTCAAATTCCTCACTGTAGGGTCTAAAAAGAAGTTTAATAAATAGGTGTTTGTGTAGATGTAGTGGAAAATTTCTGAATTTTGGGTGAAACGTTAGTTGTTTTCATTCATGCATCTTGCAAAAGGGACTTTGGTTGCATACTGATGTCTGAACAAAGTTATTTCTGTCCTGTTATGTTTTTTTGTGCTAGTACAGGCTGCTTCTTCATATAATGTGCCAATGCACAAGTCTCCATATAGGGATACTCGGTTCACAGACACAAAGATCTGTATCTACCAAGACAGCAGAAAGGACTGGTTATATTCCTTTGGTACACGTGGTAGTTATGGATAGAGTTAATTAACATAGTTTTTGCTCAAAGTGACATACCAGTCCATGACAGCAAGAAGTATTTGTTCCTGATGACAGTCGTTCACTTTCTGCTGGTTCAGAAGGCTTCCCTAAAGGAATTTTAATTGATCTGCACTTACCCAAAATAAATCAGAGACACTGCTGTATCCTAGAGATTAAAGCAAAAGAGAAGATGTTGGAATAGAGAGTATATGATTTTTAAGGTTTGTTTTGAGATGAAATTTGGAACATGGAGATACTGACCTGCATTTATATCAGTGTTCAGCTGAGTGGGAACACATGGATGAAGTTACAGACTCAGACCCATGAGGCCAGTGAACAACTTGAGAAGCAGAACCTTGCTTTGTAGCCCTCCACCCTGGCTGCTTTGGGACTGCGGACCAGGGAAAGGCTTTACAGTAAGACTTTGCTACCTCATTTGATTTTATTTGGGTTTTTTCAATGCTGGTGGTATTTTGGAAAAATCAATCAAATTTATTAAGTGTGTAGTAAAGTACAGAGAACCATGGGATTTCACTTTGCTGTTCAAAAGGATATAGCCTGTACTTCAAATACATCTAAGACTAGACTGCCTGTGTACCTAATGCAGTAATTCTGGTTATTGAGGGGTGAGTAGATCAGTGTAAAATGGATATAAAATTTGTTGAATTAGCACCTACATAAATGAATGTACAAGAAGATAGTACAAGTCATCCTGGTTCAGACTAATGGTTCACTTACACCATCCTCTGTATCCGGTGATGACACTCTTCCAAGGGTATCTCCACTCTCCCTCCTGACTCATGAAACCTTCTTGCTTCATCAGCACTTTTGGGAAGAAGTCCACAGTTCTGTTACCCAATTTGTGAAGAAGAAACTCCTGCTTTTTCTTTTGGACTTGGCTTTTACTAGGCAGTTCTTTAGTTCAAGAGGTAGGGAACAGATGGTGTCTGTGCAACCTTTATATCTTCTTCAGATTTTTGTCATTTTCTATTATGCCCTTCCTTAAGTCATCTCTTTTCCAGTCTGGATAGTAGTGGCATACTGAATTCTTCCACATGTATGGAAACCTTTCTAAGCCTTTGATCATATATAGTATCTTCTTGGAACCTTTGCTAATTAGTTCTGTTGCATTGTTTTCTGTGCTGGACAAGAAACTTTCCAAACAAACACTTTTCAACATAGGAATTAATACAGTGAACAGTGGCAAGTGACATTTTGTTCTTTATTCCTTTCTCTGATTTTTAGCATTGAGTTTATAGATTTGACTTGGATGTAGTGGTGAATTTTAAGTTTTCCTGGAGCTATTCATCATAAACCCCAGGTCTCACTTTTGAGCAGTAAGACATAGTGCAATAGAGAGCTGTTTTGTGTAACAGAAGTTTCAGATTGTATTTATCAGTAGTGGCTAGTCAAGATGGTTTCCAGTGAACCTGTGCTCAGCAAGTTGAAGCCAGCCAAAAGTATTCACAGTGTCTTTGTGGTACAAAATAAATAATCAGCAATGTGAAATTATCTTTTAATTTTATACTTACTCTTTTGAAGCAATATAATCTTGTTATTATGAATCTCAGAAGTGAAGTAAGTGTCTGCTTCACATGTTTCATATATAGAAAGATGTGAAATGTAAGTGATTTCTTCCTAAGTGTGCAGTCCACGTGTGTAAGAGTGACCCTGAAGTGTATTTTAAAGAGATAGTTGTAATACCTTGCTATAAAACACAATATGGATGCTTGCACTTACTGTGTTCCCTTCCCTTTTTATTCTTAGATAACTTCAAGTGAAAGTTAAGGACCTTTTGTCCTTACCTGCCTTAGAGGTGACAGACACTTTTGGAAGGAGCACCAGTTTGGGCAAAAAGGAAAAGACCATCCTTTCCCACAGCACAGCAAAGTGACAAAGTGACTCTGAAGAAAAGTAAGTGATTTATAATTGAACTGTGGCTATGACTGTTTCTTACTGTGGATTTATATGCTCCGTGGGAGGAATGCAGTACCACATCACTGAAAAGTATTGCCTGTAGATGTAAAATATGGTTTAGGAAAAAATTAGTGGAGCATACAGAAAATCCATACCTCTCCTATGTTTCTGGGATGTTAAGCTACTTTACAATTTTTTTTCCAAATGACAATTGTTAATGGGAATGTTTTTCTGCCATTTTCTACTCATCTACATGTGGGTTAATTTAGATATTTAGAAACTAAGCTGCTGAATCTCAGACATCTGAGATTCTGCTTACCCTCAGGAGAGAAGCAGGCATCTCCAGAGGCCAATCCGGTTCATTCGGAAAGTAGTGCCTAGGGAGTGCAGTATTACTCACTGAGTGGCTTGTGTTGACTGCTTAGCTTTAGCCTAAGTGTTCAATCAACACTTTAACCTGGCACGTCTGTGTAAGATGCAGTGCCAGCTTCTCTTCTCCTCCCCATATTGTTGTTCTCCCTCACTCAGCACGTGTGGCTGTTCATAAATTTGGAGAATGGATCTGAAAATAGCTAATTATTTGTACGGTTTTGTTTTCAGCAGGGTTTATCTCAGCCTTCTCCCATATGGCTGTCCAAGGGCTGTCACTGGTACAAAGGGTGATGGGGGTGGGTATTAGCAGCCAAAAGCATGGGGGGACACATGATAACTTCCTTTGGCAGCTGTGCTAGTTTCTGCAGTTTAAATTGCTTGGTGAGCTATAGTCTCAGACCTTGTAGATATTTTTAGTGGTCTTCCATTTATAAGAGTGAGTGAGGCACTCTTACTTATTGTCTAATGGGGAACTACTGTTTTGTTGTGCATTTCACACTGTGGTAGTGCAGAGTCTTTTATGTCCTTTGTAAATTAAAATTCAGGTCTCCAAAACCAGAAAATGGTCACCAGTGGCAAGCAAGTAAGCAGGTGTCTTATAACGATTTATAGTGTAGGCATGATACTGTATAATTCATATATAGATACATCATTTCTGAATCTTAAAGATGCTAGCCTGATTTTGTATAGCACCAAGCTTGATGTGTGGGTTGGGTGATACCGTATGATTAATGGCTGGACTAATTTTGGCTCAACATCCTTGCCTCTCCTGAACAGTAAAATACTGAATAACATTTCATTCTCACAGTAAATACCTGATGGGAGGGTGTAAAGAAGGCAGAACTAGACTTTTCTCATTGCCACCTGGTGACAGAATGGGAGTCATCGGGTACAAACTGAATACAGAAAGTCAAATTATGTTTCCATTGAAACACAATGTAAAAGACTTCTTTACTGTGAGGATGGTCAAACACTGGAGCAGATTGTCTGAAGAGGCTGTAGACTCTCCATCCATGTAGATACTCAAAACCCAATGGGACAAGCAGCCTACTGCACTTGACCCTGCTTGATCAGGGGTTTAGATTAGATGAGCTCCTGAGGTCTCTTCCAACCTCAGGTTGAATTCTGTGATTCTGGGGATAATTATAGGTAAACAAAATCAGAAAATGTTTTGCTATTTTATTTTGCGACATTTAGAATTTAATATTTAAAAAAAAATATTTTGATGTATTTAGACATACAGTTTGGTCTTTTACTGAAGTTTTTGGCTAAAAATGAGACATGTCAGAATTTGTGAGCTTTCTAAAATGTGCTAATTTATATTTAAAGACTTGTGATAATGAAAAATCACATTGAAGTCTGTGAAAATATCTTTTAGCTATGAATTAGCACGATGATTCACATGATGCGGACAGTCACATGATGGGGGTTTTAGATGTTTAAAAATAGTATCTTTTTCACTTGATCCATAGCAAGGAAGATGCAATTTTAGTATCATTTTGTGTTTGAAAAAGAAAAGACATAACTAGGAACAAAGCCTTCCAGGAGAGCTCCATTAATCTACAATAGAAATAGCTGTCTTCCTGGAGTCTTTTCAGAGGTCAATGAGACCTATAAAGTGACCTAACAAATTGATTGTAAATTGTTTTCAGTTACTTGCAAATGGGCATTCTGAGACAGTCCATAATTCAAGAGGATGAATGTAAAAACTGGGCAAATGTACAGTGAGACTTCACAACATAGTCTTCTATCTTGTATGAATGTGTGATTGAGGGGCTTCCGTGAGTTTTGAAATACTTACAAGAAAGGAACTCTCTCTTCAAATGTCATCTTTCTTGAATTTTAACTTCAGTTAGTTTGGCAGAGATTTTCTGTCCACCGTTTTGCTATAGGCAAAAGTTTCTGTGAGATGGTTGTATCATTTCTGAAAATTGAAAAAAATGGTCTAAAAAAAAGGTCTATGACCTCTACTTTGCTTTTGAGCAAGGACTTGAAATTTGAAAGGGAAGCTTTAATGGGTTATAAGATATGCCTTTTGCCATGCTTCTGAATGTCTGTCCTTATTGCACTGAATTATAAGCTTTTGAAAATTGCTGCTTACTCATAATCAGAAGAGGCATATTACTTTGTCAGCATATTCTGAAAATATTCTCTGTATATTCTTAATCTTCTAGAAATAACTGAGTCTGTCTTGGCTTGGAGATCAAACACTGTATGGCATTTCAAATTTACAGATCCCCCGCTATTTTCACAAAAGGGTCTTCTTTAAAAATTTTTTCTGGGACACTGTATTTTTATTTTTATGCTTGTTGATAATTCTGAGTTTCCGCATTTTACACTTATTTTTCCCATATACTCTTTGAGAAGGATGTCAGGATGGGATTAATTTCCCTTGATGTTATACGTCTGAAAACATAGGTGTTGTAATTCTGAGCTGGTCACTATAGTCTTTAGTCAGTGAAGAGAGATGGAGACTTCCAGGGTAGGATTCCCATAGACTCTTTTTATTTCTGTCTTTAGATGAGATGATTCATCCTTTGGAGATGCCTGTTTCTTGTCACTGACAGTAAAAGCAACCTTAGGTGACTGGCACAAATTTAGAGCTTTAACTTTTCTATTAAACATAAAAGCAGGTAAATTCCATCTCATGTGACATAATATGACACTCAAGAGGCAGTAATGTTACCACGGACATTGACAAAAATGTCCTGCTTTCACATGAGTAAACAAAATTATTTTAAAAACTATTTCTTTATAGTTATGGTGATACATATAACTTTGTTAAAAGCACATTTTCCATATGGCTTAGATGTTGTATGTAACCATTAAATACTGCGCTTAGTAACTATGAAGTATCAATAGATATTGGGTGTTTTCTTATATTTGGTTTGTAGAATAAGAAATGCAAATGTTTCAACTCTATGTCATTACTTAGTTTCTAGTAAGATAATAAGAGATGTATCATGAGATTCTTGCATTGGTGCTTTTTATCTTGCAAGAGAAGACTGAAAAGATCTGCTGCTAATTTAACAGACAAAAATGTGCCTTTAGCTAATTTTAAAATTAAATATAAATGTAATTTATGAGAGTAAGCAATTAGGTGGATTTTTGATTTGAAAAAGATTGCCCTTCTATCAAGTAATATTGATAATGTGTTCTGTTAAATGAGATTGTGATGAAATGCTATTTTTCATTTGTACTGACCTATTTTAGATTTCTTTAGTAGTTTAAACTGTTGTCTATATTTGAGTAATGGCAACTACATTGGCTAGCACAGGGTGATGACATAACAACTTTAGTTCCACTTTTCATGGATAAGGGCTGTATGTGGGGAGAACACTTTCTTGCCATGGAATGACTCTAAAGGACATTAGAAAGAATGTACACTGTTTCTATTTGCTTTTTACCTAAAATATAGGCATATGACAAAAATAATTGTAGTGTAACATTTTTAGATGTATTTTGTGTCTAATTGCCATAATATTATTATTACATCTTGGATATATTATTATTATCTTGGATGACAAGACTTACCTAGACTTAATTCTTACGTGTTTTTAACATCACTGTGATGACACTGTGAACAACAGTTGAATGTGCTTCAAAGATGGTCTCAGTATTATTCTTGTCCTGTTGTAGAGAAACACACAGGACTGCTCATGGTAAACACTCTTTTCTGTACTTCCATTTATGGTTGACTGATTAACTCTTACTGGCGGGTATCAATTTTTTCTTTCAGTTGTAATTTTGTTTTGAATACTACATTTTGTATCTGGGACGTGTCTTTCATTTTGTTTCCATCTTCTTTTTGTTATTTAAAAGGTGGTACATTTAATTCAGTATTGCATAGTAGTATCATGCATGTATAATAGTGTAAACTGCAGTGAATACCTGACTCCTGGAATCTACATTCAGCTGAGGAAGAGATTCATTTTTTTAAGAAGAGTGTTTGCAAAGTGGCCTAGAGAAAGTGCTTATAGAAGGAAAGTAATCTCATGTTAATAATTTTAAGGCATTTGTCTTTCTCTGTCTTTTTAATGTTTGCACAAAATAGACTTCACCAATGTTTGTATCTCAGTATCACTAAGCCATGTGCTCTAAACAAGAACAAAATATTTTCTTTAAAAACCCTGTTTTATCAGTACTTGCTAGCTAAGATTCTCACTGGTAAACACACAGAACTTCACCAAAGCTTACAAGCTGGCTCTTTATGTAGTTGATACAAGTTTTATAGGGTTGATTTTTTTCAAGCCTATAAGATTGTCTGGCTTTATTTGGATTGGATTTGTATTATTCTCATCATTCTGCTACTTTAAAAATGTTTAGTTTTGAATGGAATTTTATGCATTATACAAAAAAATACCAAAAAGATAACAGGTTTGAAAAAATGAAAAGGGCAATTCAGCCAAGGTACCACTAAACAGAGGATATGTGAGCAGTGAATAATTGTGCATATTTTTATTGAACTATAAATTTTATGATTGACATTTTGTCCTGACTCTGTAAGAGGATTGATGCTAAGGAGTTCCAACAGACTGAGAATATCTGAGTCCAGTGAGTGAATTTGAATATAGAAACCTGAAGAGTTTTGTGTTCAAGAAACTCATTAATGACTGCATCAAAATTAACAGAGTGAATATTGTTCGTTGCATAGGCATCTAAATCATCAGTGGGTTTTTAATAGTAGAAAATTTCACATGGGGTCAATCCCATTCCACGCAGAAAGTGAATCAAGTTCCCATCACACTGTTATCCTGACTCAAAATTTACAAGCAACTTGAAGTTTCAAATAAGGAAAAGGAAAAGATGTTCTGATTGTTGCAGCCATTTTTGGAAAGTATAAATATGTATTGATAGTTGTTCTAAAACTACCTATGTGCTATGCATCTTGTCTCAAGGTCACAAACAGGCAAGAGAGGAAGGAAAACTTTTTGCTAGCATGTCTTCATTTCTTCAGTCTATATAAGCTCTCTTGTCTCTAGTGGATTTTGGGTGATTAGATTCCTGATTTGGTTGAGAGCATTGATTAATTGGACCTTATGCCGTTCTGACTGTAAATTTTCTTCATCTTATATTTTGCAAGAGATATAGTTATATTACTTCAATTTGAGAGATCTTTCCTGTGGGATAAGGGAGTGAAAGCGGGGTGATAGGCTAAATAAGGGTGCCAGCTATGCACATATCTTTTGCTAAAATGATGTTTTTGTAGTGTCTGATGTCCTCCTGCATGCAGTTACAGTTCCCTGGCATTGGAGTTGGAAATGGTATGAAACATACATTTGTAATGGAACAAAATAATCTTCATTTAAGATCAGTAAATCCTTATATAGGGTTACTGTCTGTTGGTAAAATGCTGCAGTGCTGTGCTTCAGAGGCAGAAGCATTTGGATGGTAATGAAACATACAGTTACTGCACACAGTTAACAAAGCATGATGAGATCCTCTGGTGCATAAGTCATGACATATAATAATAGTAATAATACACTGCATTTCATCTGAGGATTTCAAAGAACTTTATAGAAAGCATCAGTGAATTAAATGTCACCTTAACCCCCTGTGGAGCACTGCTAAGACTTGGGTGGACTGAATGCAGAAATACCATGTCATTTTTATGGTATGTTGGTTACCGCACCCTTGCTGTACACAGGTAATTCAGGAACCTTCAGTCATATGAATCCTGATCAGTATTTTCCATGTGGAGATCATAAGGCATGGAAAAACAGATTGACTTGGTCCAGGTAAACAGTAACTCCAGCATAAGAATCCCAACACCAGAATCATCTGAAACAGTCTGGCTGTTTGCACCAGTAGGTGGCTTGGGCCTCTGGATCTCTTTGCTGTTGTAGTTTGAAGTGCTGTGTAATATTACAGAGAATAACACTGTGCAAACAGTGCAGTTGGAACCTGGCCATTTAGAGTAACAGTTTCATGAGTTCTGATATGCTGATACATGAATATGTCAGAAAACCGGAATATTTTTATGTGTTAAAATCATCAATAGGAGATACACTAACCAAACAACTTTTCAAGGGCAAGACACAAACACTCTACTTGCAAAGTATAAGAGCAGAAACCATCTGTTGCGTAGTGTATTGTGATGAAAACATACATGGTGCAAACCAAAGCTAATTAAACAGTTATTCCGTGATGCAATTTAGGTCTTTTAAATAATCTTATTTAGAAAATTGTTTTGAAGAGGTAACTGTAAAAGACACTTTGGGTTTTGTCCCATCAGCACTGCTGTGTGTTTATGGTGGCCTTGTGTCCATCGTTCCTAAAGACCATTCATTCACTTCTTGTCCCTTTTGTTGAAGAAGATACCAATATTATCTGAAAAGTGTTCTTTAATATTTTGCTATTCTAGACCTCATATTTTGCATTTGTGAAATAGAAAATTGCTTCTCTCCTTTATCTGTAGCCACAAATGAAAACATGTAGGTTCTCAATTGACACAATTTTGGCTAAAATCGTATTTTTAAATAGAAACCAAGTAAGGGTTATGCTAATAGCACCTCATTTGTAATTTAAACTGCAGCTGTTAACATTCAATAATGGAGCCATACATCAAGGAGTTTTCTGCAAAAACAGAAAAATACTAATTCTTCATCCTCGGATCTGCAAATCCAGACTGATGGGATTTCAGCCCTTCATCTTTTAGTGACAGGCGGCAGCATCAGTGGAATAAAACCAAAATGTGATCCCCTTTCTCTCCACCTCCTTCCCCTAATTTTACTCTGACAGAGAAAAAATCACAGTTTTAGCTGGTATCTTTGCCCAGGGGAAAAAATGGTCTGTCATCAGGTCTTTTAGGGAGAAAGAGATCTTCAGTGGAGCAGTTAAATGGTATTTTGATTCTCAGGGTGCATCTTATACCTGTATTTTTGCAAGATAGATAAATGATTTCTGAGACAGTTACTGAGAGCAAAAGCAAGGTCATCAAACTTCCCCCAAAAGGCCTTTACCTCTCAGTTCTTTTTTCTGATGACAGTGTTGAACATGGGGGAGATGGGCTCCAGATGAACTGAGAGATGAACTGCGCACTCATATGAGCAATCCCCAGCCATATGTTAGTGAAGGATGTACTTCTGTTTTTTCAACTGCAGAAATCAGTGACTCTGATCAAATTTTTCTAGATAAATTTTAATTGATTTTGCAATAATTTAATGGATGCATGTTGAAGTTTATCATTCTAAATCCCCTAACATGCATACATTACTGTAAAGTCCTCTAAAATTCATGATGAAATAGAAGCCTTTGGGTATTTTGAAGTTGAGACCTCCTGTGTCTTTGGAGAAATTCATTTTGAAGCCCTACAGCTAAATTCCAAACCTCTTCATTGTCTGCAAATGGGTTGCTCCTGTACTAGAGCTGGCTTATGAAGCTGAGTCCCGGTATATGGCTGGAAATACTCAGTTGTCTAAAGAGAGAAAATATATAAATCTTCCACGGCAAAAGAAATCTTTAAAAAAAAAATAATGTGCTCTTATGCCTAGAACAGAAAATGGTTATCACTGTAGTATTTACAGGCTTCTGCAGCATCTCTGTTAGTAGTTCAGTTCAAATCAGGACGGCACTTGAGAAGTGTCAGGATATACTGGTCTCCCATTGAACCTTCCTGATGATGAAGCTAAACAAGGGCAAGTACTTAAAAAATGGACCAAATTTGTGAAGTAGTACAAAATAAAGTGTCTTGAAGCATATCCACATGGGTGCAAAGTGCTCAACCGGCAGTTCTGCTGTACAAGGCTAGTTTTGTTGGCTTCTACTGCTTCCTAATTTTGACTTTTTCTTAGTTGTATAAGACCACAGGCACCTTTCTCATAAAAAAGTCTGTAAAAACCCCCATCCTTTCATATTTGTGAGTAATGTAATTTTTCCACTTATTGCTCAGATAGTTGATTAGTCTGTAATTGTAGAGGTCTCTTCTGGAATTAAAATATTTTCACATAATTGCATGTGCTTCTGTGATCAGTGGGCTATTTTCATTTTGCATGTTTAAAACTGTACTGAAGCAGAAGTTGTTTTTACCTAGTCCGTTTTCATTAAAACTGTCATTTAAAGGCTACTGTTTTGAATGTTTGGACTCATCTTCTTTGTTCACATTTCTAAGGAAACTTCGGAGAGATATCTTAAATAGGAGAACTAGATCACCAGTGGAGGGCTGTCCTTTTCAACTCCCTTTTCTATAGTTATATGATAAAAAAATAATTGGTGAAGTTATACTTTGTTTATCAATAGTTAGGGAAAACATTGAAGCTAATACTGAAAGCCAAAAGTTGAGTATCTTTTCATTGTAATCTCCTATCATATTCTGTATTGTAATAAGATGTGTGTGGCTGTGTGTATCTTTGTACATATATACACACATGCACATATGCACACACACAAGTATGTTGTGCTCCATTTAGTATAGCACACGGTGAAGGGTATTGCTGATAGCAGCAATATTAATGAAGTAATTCATTGGAGAGGGCATCAGTTGTAATAAGTACTCCTCCTTATTGCTTGAAAGATGAAGCATATAGTGTCACTGCTTTTTCACAGGTTTCTAATCTTGTGTGCATTTCTAGTGTTTTTCTAGCCTAGTCAGTGAAATTGCTATATGCTGGTATCTGTGGTTCTTCATTGGACACATGATTTATGAGCTTGTAGTTGTCAAAGTCTTTGCTTTTGGCCCAT
This sequence comes from Xenops minutus, assembly GCA_035221455.1. NCBI lineage: Eukaryota > Metazoa > Chordata > Aves > Passeriformes > Furnariidae > Xenops > Xenops minutus. The sequence goes on along the minus strand of JAWWEE010000040.1, from coordinate 25,179,546 downwards.
CAGCCAATATTCTGTTCCCATGACACTATGTGTGGCACTGAGACACTGACTTATCTATTATGCTCTTCAAACCTTCTGTAGGTATATACTTTGGTAGCACACTGTGAAATACTAAGATGATGCTTCTGAAATGCTAAAGATAAAAATCCAAATATTATGTTTAGGAATTACTGAAAAGCCAACATTTGTTTCTACTGTGGCTTGCTGCTTAATAATTTCTAATTCCACTCATTTTAGCATTATTTTTTAAATAGCCATGATGGCTCAAATAGCTAAAAAATGTGTACATTTTTTGTGCTTATAGGTGAAACTGAGTATCATGGGATGTAAGAAAATAGGCAGTTTATAAATGTATGTAAAAGAGATCAAGGAAAAGGAGAAAAAGAAGGGTTGGTAACAACTTATGGAAACCAATTTGAAGCTATTTGAATGACAGGAGGGCATTAGTTAACTCTCAGTAATGTTAGACTAGCCAATATATTTGAGCATCAACTGATTTCATTGATAAGACAGTAAATATACAAAGAAAATAGAAAAATTGACAAAGCGTACTTTATATTTTTTTTGCAGAGTGTTGTAATTGTTCACCAGGCTCTGCATAAACGCAGACTCTTCAAAACTCTTAAGCCATTCCGTTACAGCTGTAGGGACATTCCCAAACAGGTTTGCAGGATGTTGAAACATCAGCAGTAAATTTGTTCACGTTGAGCTGTATATTTCAAGTACTTTGCTCATTGATGGCTACAGCACTTTTATTGACACAGCTTATGATTCGTGTAAAAAATAATTTTTTAAAAATTGCCGATGCATGTATTCAATAACTTTGCTTATCATACAGAAGTCTGGCAAATGTAAGTTTTTAAGTGTGCTCTGAAAATGGGTGTCTGTTTACTTACTGTGGATGAGCAACATGATCCTGACCTACAGTATACTGCTCATCGTGTGAATCTGAAAATTAAAAAACCTCAAGTGTTTGTCATTTTTCTCAATTGCTTGAGATCATCTGTTTTGCTAATGTTTCACTTAGTGCTCTGCTCACTCCTGCAATCAAAAGTGAGATTCTTTAGAGTGGAACATGGATGATTCCCTTCCTAGGTTATAGGAAACACTGAAAACCTGAACCAGGAAATTCTGGATAGAGAAGGACCTTTGCCTCTCAAGCTTTTTTGTAAGGTTGCCTTACTCTGAGATGTTTTTCTCCTCACTCCTGTCCTATCTAAAAGGCTTATGGAGGAAGGAAACAGAATTGCTTAAGTTCACCATACAGTTGTTAAAAAGATAAATTAGGTTTGAAAATGAATGGGGAATGGACATCATCCTGAAGAATTAAAGCCCTGAAGGTGTGTGTGGTTGTGCACAGGTTAGCTGAGTGCTTCTTAAATGTGGCTTCTGTTCTGGCTCTGTTCTTAATACTTACTGCTGTGTTACCACCCAGAAGTAACGTTTGCTGCTATTGTTGCGGATACCAGTTTTGCAATGTCTTGATTGCTACCATAAAGTAATCATGAAATATTATGAACTTGATTTGATTCATTGTCAGACATTGTGTAAAGATATGAAAAGCTGCTGTGAAGGCTTTGGTGACCATCTTGTGTTTCTGTTACTTCTCTTTCAGTGAAGTTGAATGCTGGCCAGGTTTAGGACCACGGGAATCTTTACCATTGCTTGTGTTGACTTTCCCAGTGCTGGCAGGGTGCTTTACATCCACCATGCAATGCCTTCCATCACATGGAAGTATTGTGTCAAGGGAAGCATGTGAATAGTACTTGAATAGTTACATGATTTGTGGACAAACCCAGGCAGAATTGTGCCTGAAGAAACAAAAATATCTCTAAAAATTAGACCTTGAACATTGGTTTAAAGGTTGTGTCCTTTGAAGGGATTTGAAGCAGTTTAGGTGCTTACGTTGCTCTAGGGACTTTTGAGTACTGTGAGGTTTTAAGGAAGGCTAAGTATTCCAGGAAGTTTAAGAGCTTATGGCATCGTAAATATTTAAGATGATTTAAAAGGTTATGTCCTCTTTAGTATTTGAGTTGGATTAAGTGCTTATATTGCCTTAAGGACTTTTTCCTTTTTTTCCCTAAAAGGAACCTGGGAAATTAAATGCAAAAAACCCCTATAGATGCAATGTTTGGGCTGAATTTGACAAATGCAAAATTCTAGGTTTCAATAGAAGCATTAGCTTGACCACACTACATGTGCATCAAAGATGGACAGAACAATGGAGGGTATCAAGGAAACCACTGAATATGAAATCCAGGAGTAGGAGTTTTCAATACTTTGACAGCCTATGTGTTGGGAAATATTTTTTTTTTTTCTGCTGGTTTTATATGATCTGGTAAAGATCAAATAGATGATCAGGATAGAACAAAGAAACAATTTCATTTTAAAAGGCAAAGAGCATCTTTAATTCAATATGCAAGAAAATAGGAAGCCATTCAGCTTCACTTTGCAGTTTTGCTGATGTTTTACTTCAGTTGTAAGGAATCACAAATATTATATATCTAGGTCTCAGTATCTTTTTTAAAAAAAAAGATCAATTTATGTATTTATTCTTGTCTTCTGAGATGTCTTGCCTAAATTCTTCACTGAAGTGTATTTGCATATATTTCTAATTTTCTTCGCTTCTGAATTCCTGAAAAGTGTATTTTCTATATTTTATTAACCAAACACAGACACTTCTCATTGCATACAAAGCAAATAGCCACTGTTCATTCAGTGTATTTTATTCCTCTTCAAAGAAATGGTCCATCAGTCCAAACTCACATTTTTATCATAGGCTTTTAATACACCAGCGATGTTGCTCAGTTAGATCAGCACAATTACAGTAGTTGTATCCATTCTTGCAGGCTGTTCTGGCACAGCACTCAGTGGCAGCCATCTGGACCATATCTGACGGTCCCTTGGGGAATACATGAGACCCCACCTGCAGCAGAGTGTCCAGCTCTGGGATCCTTAACACACGAAAGACATGGACCTCTCCAGAAGAGGGGCAGATAAATGATCAGAGGAACAGAACACCTCTGCTATGAGGAAAAGCTGAGAGAGCTGGGATTGTTCAGTCTGAAGAAGGAAGGTTCTGGGGAGACCTTAGGACAAGGGGTAATGGTTTTAAACCATTAAAAGAGGGTCAATTTATAGATACAGGGAAGAAGTTTTTTACAATTATGGTGGTAAAACACTGGCACAGGTTGTCCAGAGAGGTGGTAGATGCCCCATCCCTGGAAGTTTTCAAGGTCAAGCTGGACAGAGCTCTGAGCAAATTAATCTAGTTGAAGGTGTCCCTGCCTGTGGCAGGGAGGGGGGTATGAGGAAGCATTTAAAATCCCTTCCAACCATACTGGGATTCTGTGGTCTTATGGTATGTATGCTGTGTTCTGGCAGCGAGAACAACAACAGAGCAGCACTGCTCTTCTGGTGATGTGCTGGTGATATGCCTGCCAAAATGTTGTCTGCACAACATGAAATGCATGAGCTGACATGCCCTTGATGTCATTTCCTCACTGATCATGCTGTCTCGACAAAAAGTCAGCTTGCCAGTTGAGGCAGAAGAATGGCTTCTACAGCAACAGGAGTAGAAGGTGAGGGTAACCATGATTGGGCATGTATTCATAGATCCTGCATTCAGCTACATGGGTGGGATCAGTGAGTTGTCTATTTGCCCCGAGAAGGTTCACTGATAATATCCTAGCAAGTCAAGATATTCTGTCAGCTATGCCAATAGTAACTGAAATGCTGGTGATAGTGCTGGCTCACTCTGTCCCAGCAGTTATGACCAAAAATCCCCAACAGCTGGTAATACAATGCTTACAAAGGAGGGGGATGGTCAGAACTGAGTAGCTGACACCTTTCAGGCTATGTCTGTTGCTCTCTGTTATGTCTTACTTAATTCAGAATTGAAAAAAATCTGGTGGAGAAAGGCAGAGAATAGGATATAGTTCAAAACATAGGTCTGAGTGCGGTGCACTGTTTGAGCTATTGTTGCTGTGTGATGCCACCCAATCAAGTAATTATGAGTTTTAATCTGGGTTTGGTGTGATTGTGAGTTCAGCTGCTCCAGAACTGACTTGTGGGGCTTAATAACTCTTCAAAATTATTAAAATATATTTTCACGGGTATACATCTTTAAATCTACTTCCTATTACTTTTGGTATACCCCATGGAGAAACAATCAATGTTTTTCTGTCTTTCTCTAACTTAGCCTCACCTGAAAATTTTAAAAGTACAGTTTCTGTATGAATAGAAATCATCACCATCCATGTTATGAAAGAAAACACTCAGTGGACATGATCAGGACGGACCTCTGCTGGGTCCCATTAATAGTATTCTTCTTTTATTCCAAGTCTCTGCATCAAATTTTTGAACACATTTTGAAATATCCATAAAACAGTTTAATTTAGTAATTGTTTCCTTTTCTTCTTTATGTAATTCATCCACTTCCTTTGTCTTAGTTCGAGGGGAGAACTAAGATATTTATGTTGGTCAATAAATAATTCCTCTCCTTTAAATTTAGAAACAG
>JAWWEE010000040.1:25154454-25174927 GCA_035221455.1 Xenops minutus | reverse complement strand
GTTAAACCTTTTATCGGTTCTAAGGCGTTGCCTCCAAGCTTTGGAAGGAATTCCAACTGAGTTTTGAAACTATAACATCCTTTTATGTGCTATCCACTGTTTTTTTCCTGTTAACAAACCTATTTTTCTATTGAAGAAGAAATTTAATTGGCTTGCTATATTTTGCTCATGACAAAACTATATTGTCAGGTATTTATTTTCTTGTTGTAAAAAAAGAAATGAATTCTTATTGGTCTAATTTTTCTCAAGAATATTTCAGAAACTGGAACTAATTGAAAATTTGCTAATTTCTTACCTCCTTTTTTTTTTTCACCTTTTTATGACACAGACTGATTTTTTCCTTTCTATTTTTCTGGAACTGTATCTTCTTGCCAAAGTTCTGAGAAGTCACTAATGCCTGTGAGGGAATTTTAATTAATTGTCTTAAAGTCTTTTGCACTGTAGTTAAATGTCCCTACCTACTGAGGCTATGCAGCTGTTTGTGGGAATAAGGGGCAGAAACCTTAGTCGCTGGTTTGATTTGAGCTAAAATTAAATTTCAAAATTTGAGATATTTTTAAACTTTTAAAATTTCACTTACTTGGCTTTGAGTTGCTATAAATGGCAGAGTAGCAAATTTTCAGTGCAATCAGGCATCAGAGGCATTGAAGTTTGACATTCTTTTGCTGGCTTCACAGCACAAGCCAACGTCATGTTTTTACCTAACCTAAGTATGAGCTTCGTTAGACTGATCTTATCTGAGAGCGGCTAACTTACTGAAGTGTCTCTTCATCTGGTTTCTCTGTTCTACTGTTAATATTTTTGTTCCTTTTGTCATTAGTTTTATCTATCAGATTTTGTATGTCTCATATCAAAGACTAAGCAAAATTTGATTGTTCTGCAAATAGCCTGATCAACTCTTTCTTGAATTTTCCCATTACTATTAGGGCATGTAAAAAATGCTTTCTTGCTACTATTTTTTTTCTTAAAGTTATATTTCACTTTCTCATTTTGCCCTTCTGAATATCCCTGTACTGTCATGTTTTTCTCTTTTGCCTACTTGTCTTCATGAATCTGTACTTTCCTTAAGTTGCAGGTCCTTGAAGAGCTTATGATGTAGCCTTTTTCAACATTGACTTAGTTTGCTCTTATGCCTTAAATGTTACTCTTTTATGGAACTGTGGTCTTTCTTGAACTCTTCCTTCTTCCCTTCGAGTTAGATTTCACAGGATCTTGGCCACCAGTTCATTTATGCAAGTACTTTTCTGTAATCTCCCTTGACTTTCTTCTCCTAGTCTCCCTTCTCCTTCCCATCCTTAGAAATGGGAATTCTCTCATGTTATGGTTTCTTTCAACCAAGCTGCCCTCAATTTTCACATTTCCAGTGGTTGAAGGTTGAAGTGTAATCTAAACCATTTTTTTGCTTAGAGTGTCTTCCTCAATTTCTGTACTCAGAAATGGTTGCTGACAGATTTCTGGATAGCCTGTGGTCTGCTGTCTCCTTTCCAAAAAGATGAGCAGATAGTTAAGGTTCCCTGTTGTTGGCAAGCTCTGCTGATACTTGCTTGCACTCTATGATCACAAACCCCCCCTTCAATTTGTATGATTTTTTTCTGAGAGGAGAAAACACAGTATGCTATGCAGTAGATAAAGGACTGTGCTGGATGTACAAGCAACCAAATATCATCAAATATGTGAATTTATCTTTTTATACTGCATTGGTAAACAGACTGAATTTCAGCCCCTGGTTCTTCTGACCACATCTAAAAAGAAAAAAACCTTTTTGAAAATTAGAGATGGTGCCAGAAACAATTATGAAAGTGATTTAAGAGCTTGAAAAGTGCCTTGCTGTGAAATATTTAAGATTGGTCTGTTTGCCTTATCAAAAAGATGTTTGAGAAATGACTTAATTACAGCATGCCTTCACAGAGAGAAAATATCTGGTGCTCTAGAGAGCTCTTTAATCTAGTACAGGAAAAAAAAAAGTATGATATGAAACAATTGTTTTAGCTAAAACAGAATTTCTTCTTCAATCAGCTATAAGTGTTTGGGTTCAATAATAAGGTAAGTCTATGAAATGTTATAGTCTGTGATATTGTAGGAACTGAGACTTGATGATCTAATGGTTTTCTGACCTTAAACCCTCTTTAATTCATGAATCTTCTCAACTTCAGCAATTCTGCAAAACACATGGCCCTATTCTTGACAACCTTGACAGCCCACAGAAGAGAAATACACTTGGACTGGGAGGGACTTGTAGGATAAGATAAAAACCAAGCAGGGGAGAGGAGAGTTCCTTTTGAAATAACTATGGTTCGTTACCAGGGGATCTGATTTCAGAACACGTTTCCTAAATTTGTGACCAGTTTCCATTTTCTTATTCTAGGTGGAGGGGCCCCTTCCAGAAATAGCAACTTTTGGTAGTTCATTTGTTCTTTGATTTTAAATTTAACTGCCCTCTGGATATGTTGCTCATTTGACCAGCTTCTAATGGGCTTTGTTGGCTATTTTGTTTAAGAAAAATTCAGAAATATGATACAAGACTTGATATGTGGAATGCAGAGATCATTAGTGAGTTCTTTTATCATTGGTCAAAACTTTGGAGTTCTCTTCTTCTGTTTATTGTCTTTTACAGTATTAAAATATTAACTCCCTTCAATCAGAACTATAGCCACTATCCTTTACCCGGTGCAGTAACAAAGCTATGGGCTATGTATTGGGTTAATTTTATTTAGTTGCAGGAGCAGACACCCCAGCAGAGTATTCCTCCTGGAATTTGAGGAGAGAAAATATTTCTGTTAGGAGATTACAGACACTTGCATCACAAATGCTCCAAATGAGAAACCATCAAAAACACCCCACCCCCACCCAAGGATTAATATTTTGGCTTTGAAATAGGCCTTAGGCTAAAGTTGAGCATTAAAATCCTCAACCCAATAGCAAATCTTTTTGTCAGATTTCTTTTCAGTCCTGTTTTCAGAAGTGCAAAAGGTAGGCAGCATTACAATAATGCTTCCATGTGGATCCACAGGTTTGAAATTTTTGTATCAACAGAGGAATGACTGTTATCAGGCAAATTTCTATTTAAGTTTGGGGAAACTGTCAGGAGGAGCAGATTATCCCATGTTTGCTTCCCACATACCTTTCTGATTCTTCCCACATTAAAAAATATATGGAAGTACCTTTAAGTATAAACAGTTTCAACCATTGTAGCATCTGGGTATTTAGAGTGGTGTCAGCAATGAGATACATTTAAGAAATCTAGAAAGAATCTTGTTACATCTTGAAAATTAGGTGTAAGTCTTCAAGTTTTGAGCTATGATCTCACTGAAGGGGTTTTACTTTAAAAATGTACGAGGCTCCAACAATATCCACCCTCTGGATTATTGGAATAGCCCTTGGTTGCTTTAACACCTTTGGATAGAGTGCAAAGGAGAAAAGTTGCACACATTTTCTCAGGGGCTACTTTTACTGGTAAACTTTGGAAAATAAGAGAACTTGGCAAAAGTTTAAGTGGTAACATACAACCAAAATAAAGCATTCCACAAAGGGTTGACTTAGCACATGCTAACCCATACAGTTTAACAAAATCCAGCCCACCCAGTCCTAAGTTACACAAAATTTTAAAAAAGGAGATTAGGAGGAGAAGAAGAAGTAAAGAAAGAGAGAAAAGAATAATTAAAGAAAAAGAGAGAAAAAGAGAAATATAGCTACCATCCCTAGGTCCAGCATAGGTTCAGCTACAGGAGTGTAGAAGATGGAGGGTTCGAACATGTGGAGATCATGTAATTTTGGTGTTAGCTGCTCTGGCCCCCCTGTGGGCACCCCTCTCTTGCAGCCCACTGGCCACTCTGGGGCTCTGGAACATGATGAGGGTGGTGCTCCCGCTGTGTGAGCTGATCTAAAGCTGGTGTAGGGGCTTCGGGGGCTGTGGTGTGTGCAGTGCTCCCGGGGTTGCTTTCAACTGACACCTGCCCCGAGGTCACTTTGGGAGGCTTGCAGGGGCTGGGATATGGGATAGGGCATTGCAAGGGCTAAGAGTTGGACTTGATGGTCCTTGTGGGCCCCTTCCAACTCAGCATATTCTTTGATTTGCTTGCCTTATTGGTGAAAGAAGAGTAAGACTTAGAGATGTTCCACTTTGTTTACCTGAGAAAAAGCTTAACAATATTAAAGGTAAACTAATGATTTTTTTTAGTTGTTATTTTTTTTACAGATTCACTTATATCAAAATAGTATGAGAAACTCATATCAAAATAGTATGCTTTTCATAGAATCATAGGATAATCCTGGGTTGGAAGGGATGCACAAAGATCATCGAAGTCCAGCTCCTGGCCCTACAATGGACCACCCCATGGATCACACCATGTGCCTGGAAGTGTTGTCCAAACACTTGAACTCTGGAAGCCTTGGTACTGTGAATACTTCCCTGGGGAGCCTGTTGCAGTGCCCGACCACTCTCTGTGTGAAGAAACCTTTTCTAATATCCAACCTAAACCTCCCCTGATGCAGCTTCATGCTATTTTGTTGGTTTTGTAGTGTTTGTAAGCATCTGCTTTGATGCCAGACTTTTTGTTTTTCAGCTTATTTTGTAACTTTTTTCAAAGAATAACTGTGTATCTTGCAAAGGCAACTGCCTATATTCTGTGCCTCCCAGAGGACAGTCCTCTCACTTAGGCTGCTATGAGCGTACTTTATGTTTTGTTGCTTTTTACATGGAATGCTTTAAAAAACCCATGAACATCCTTATTATTGTGCTTTTTGCTGTGCTGATGGAAATATCAATAAGGAGAAACAGTACCACTGCACTCTTTATTTCAAAAGTATCACAGTTTCTCCATTACAAGTTTTGTTTGCATTGGCTTGATTTACCATAATCTTGAAGGCCACATCCTCCTTAATGTCATTACTTTCATCCCTGTCAGTTCCGTGGTCTGCTCTTTGGTGTTTGGATAAGTCATGTTAACACTGAAGCTTGACCAAGATTCATTGCCACAAAGACAGTTTTAAAAAAACCCCCCAAGCCCAGCATTCTATTTTTAAAGGATGGGATATGTCTGTGTTTGATGCAACCGTGTGAATAGCATCCAGGTGATGGCAAGGTTCCAACTTGAGATATTCTGTGGTTCTAAGGTGTTCAGCAGGGTGTTGACTGCACTGAAGGAGTACTCTTTGCCTCTGTTCTAATTCTGAAATGAAAGAAAGGTGTCACAGTTTTGTGTACTCCTTTTATAGCAATTGTAGAACTCAGTGATAGCATGTGACACAGTGCACCCAACCAACCTCCTTGGTGAATCGATCAGTTTGCTACAGCACAGCACGTTCAGCTTGCTCTGCTGCATGTTACTGCTGAGGAGCTTTATCTTGCAGCTATAGAGTGAGCGTGTTCGCCTTGTCACCTGCAGGAGTCCAATGAGAGCCAGCTACCACTTGTCACTGACCTGTGTATAGGTGCAGTAACCAGCTGGAGATGATGGATACAGTTTTTTTTTCTAATTCTTGGCCCTCACTGAATCTGAAGAAACTATAAGTGTATTAAATGCCTTCATCTGGTCCATTCTGTCTACATCATGAGTAAACTAAAGAGTCAAGCTCTTTTTTTTTTTTTTTTTTTTTCCCCCCTTGCAATGGCTCATCCTCATTTTGGATCAGTTAAGAATTACATTTGGAGTGTACATGCAACTGGACTGTTTCACATCTTGGATCTGGCTGTTTGCAGGTCCCTTCTGCTTTGAAACAGGATATTGTCACTAACTTAATGTGTAGATGTGGAAGAGGGATCTTGGACAAGACCTAGGAGTTTAGGTGTGCTTTGGGAATTGGTGTGTACTCAGTGCTCCACCTCATGTCTGAATTGTATTGAAGTTTTCACTGGAACTAAATAGCTTGCTTTCTAAAACAAGGCCCAACTGCAATTGAAACAAAAACTACTATTTTGAATTTGAATGTGTTCATGGTTGGGTAACATTTATTTCAGATGTAGAAACTTTTATTTGAGAGCAGTTGGTTACATCTTAATGTCATCTTTAGCTTAAAAATCTCAGATATAGCTGAAGTCTGTAATAAAAGTTCTATTACTTAGTATGTCTGTATTCAGTGACTAAGGTTTGTCTTCCTTCAGTTCAGAAAGTCAAATACATCTGTGTTCAAAAGTAAGGCAGTCCTTGCTAGAACTACAGATGCCAACAGGATTATCTACATTGCTGTGCTTGTATCTACCAAGTTAACATTTAGTATGTGGGTGTTTGTGGGAACTCTAGATACAGCAGTGGAGGTTAAGAAAAAGGTGAGAAGTGAAATATGAATTTCCAAGGTTCTGTCATTCAGTGCAGCTTAGTGTGTCCAGTGTGATTTGTAGTTTGTTTGTGGTTTGTTTTGCTGGGCTTTTCTTCCTTTTAAAAAAGCTTGTAGTTGAAAAACCGTACTTGGGAGGACTCTTTCCACTTCCTCCTTTAATTCTTTCCATAGAAATATAATTGTAATTTCACCAAAGAAAGACTGGCACTCTCCGAGGTTTGACTGGATAATTTGTGTCAGTTATTTAGAAAAGGTGATAAATGCAATGTATAACTTCTGTGTGGAAATACTCCTGTAAATTTTCTTTTTCTACAACTGTTTTCAAAGCTGTGAAAAAAAATGGTGCAACACTTCCATAACATTAAATTTGAGAAATAATTGCACTTGGCAGTTTTTGTTTGCAGCAATGCACGAAAGGCTGAAGGCTTTTGTACAGTTCAAAGAGCACATTCCACAGATCTAGCAGTTGTCAGTTGCCTGCAGGGATCATTTGAATTTTCAAGGAAAAAAAGCATCAGAATAATGCCCAAACCATTTGGTTGTATACTCTCAGCTCTCTCTTAAAATTTTACCTGTATGAAAAGTTACACGGAAATAAGCTGTATACAAGTGTGGCACACCTTAATGTCAGTTGAAAGGTCTTGTGTCAAATTTCATTGGTTCTGGTTCTTTCTTATTCATGCTTAATAGTGTAGAGATTAATATGAAAAATAAGATAACAAAAAATCAGGAATGGCATTGTTCAAGTACATGGGAATGGTGAAAGTAGATAACAGCAAAGGGAAATCCTTTTACATGTTTGGATCCTGTAGTTATTTGTCAGCTTATTGCATTAGCCAAATTGTACAAGATACTCTGTGTTATTTTGCTGCGGGAGAGCCCTGGTCACAAAGGTAAAGCCTCTCATCTGGTGTGCCAAACCTAGAAAACTTGCCAGCTCCTGTATCACACTGCAGCTCTGTCACTCGCCAGAAATGTTTTGTTTGTCACTGTGTGTCTGTCTAAAGCTTCTGCTTATCTAACAGGAGGCAATGTGAATATTTTTACACTATGTACCCTAATAGGATTTTTGGTGAAGTATTCCATGGTATGTCTCAGACAGATTTTTTTTTTTCTATTGCTAGGTGGTTATTTATTTTGGCTATGGGTTGTTGCACAGCTCCAAAACTCCAAAGTCATTCTGTTTTCTATCCTGTATAGACACAAGGTGGAAGCTCTGAAGCATAGATAGTTTTTGTCCCATCATTTGTATTAGCTGCATGGTTTGTGTTGCTGGAATCTCTCTTCCCTCTCTACAAAGTGCAGTTCCTTGAGCTGAACCTGTGCCATGACCTGATGGGAGAGTTGGTAGGGTGATCCTCCTCAGATCTGGTGCCTTCCTGCCAGCGTGCCTCACCTGAATCTGCATGGCTCTTTAAGATCACTTAACCAGTGCCAATTCAGGCAGATTTTTAATAGTTAAAAACCTTAAAAAAAGAAATTAAGGTATATCTTATATGTACTGCTTTTGCTTACAGAGTATTGCATTATGATGTCCGTCGCAGGCAATTCTTGCTGGAACGGTTTAATGTTGTCTGTTATTAGGAAGTCATAATAAAATACAGGTAGTAAAGAAAGAAGAAAATTAGGAAATAAAAACAGTTGATTCTGTAAATCAGTTAAGAAACTATACATTAAGTAAAATTAAAATATTTGTTATGATATTTCTGTCCCCTCTCTTTGCATGGAAGTGTTACAGTTGTTAATTTAGTTGCTTTCTTATATGATAAATATATCATGTTTTCTTATGCAAGTCTTACTGAAAATCAGTGAGGCAAATTTGGGGTAAAATTACTATGCTGAAACCTTCTGAGTCTTTCCTACAATATGACAGTGAATTTTTTTGGTTTAGTTGAGATTGCACATATTTTCTTGATGAGTAGTTTTGTTTTAATGGCAAGTGTAGGTCTTGTTCACTTTAAAGAAAGAAGAATAATCTTTTAATGAAGTTGAAAGAATGGAAAGGCAGAAGTGACTTGCTCTTCTTAACAGCACTGTGATTTGTAGATTGTTGGACTCACAAACAGAGGTGACTGCTGCAGTTTTGAGGTAGATGCTCGAACTGCTACACCATGGGGATGTAGCTGCCATCTCCTCTGTGACATGTGGCTGGGTGTAAAAGCTTCAGCTCCCAGAATAACAACTACCGGATGCAGAAGACCTTCTTCCAGCCAGCTGAGATCTTAAGAGTACTGTAGGGCACTGTCATCACAGAAAAATGACTACAAAAATCCCAATAGTCTGTCCTCAACTCTGCAGAAGCAAAAATACTGGTTTCTGGGAAATAAAGAAGTGGGCTGAAATCAGTAGACAAAGAATGACTTCATAATGTTCTTCTAAGTGAGAGGTACTTTATGTAGTTAAAAGTAGCCATTGTATTTACAGAAGAAAAGTGAAGCAATTATTCATTTCCAAAGAGAAAAATGGTGTGTATTTCATTACTAAAAAGCCCCTCAGTCTTTGTAATATGGCTGTTTTCTTCTTCAAAAGTATGCTCATGTGAGTATCTCACAGTATCAAGTAATCAAAACCAATAAAATAAGAATGATTTCTGAAAGAAAATGTGTATGATCAGTATTCCATCTTCTGAACTCAAGCCCGTTAGTTTCTTTCTGGGAAAAGGCAAGCGGGAAGTCCGTACCAAAGTGTGTTTTGCAGTGAGGAAGTGTATCTGCCACAGGTGCTCAGTCAGGTAGGAAGTTTCATGAAACCAGCATCAGAGCAGGGCTTCTTGCAAGAATGTTATGAGCAGCCTTGTATAGCTGACTGAAGTCATGTAATGGAAATATTACTGGAACTTGGGGTAAGAAGGTAGGACAGCAGGACAGTAAGGGGTTCCCTTGTGCAAGCACTAGTTGCTTTTTCTTATGTAAATACCAGTGCCTTTTACCGGCCTGTCAGAGGCTGTGCTTTTGTCCTGGGGCAAACAGATGTTGATGGTGATGATTAATTTTGTTAACTGCCCTTTTCCCCCCCGCCCTGATTTATAGCCATTTCTGTGTTGTTGTTTTCAGCTCCTCATTGTTCACTTGTTCTTCTCCCCATTTCTTGGGGAGAAGCATGAGAAGCATGCTGTTGTAAGTGCTCTCCTCTTTCATCCTTCTTACAGTTTTATCGGGCTCCCAGCTGGAAACATGAGCATTACTCTGCTCTCTCTTTCCCTGGTCTAGAGCTTGTCATTTCTCCAGCCTCCTTCTGGCAATTTGCACTAACTTCTGTAGGATACAAGCTTTCCATTTAGAAAATAAATTTGTTTTGCTTTCAGTACCTTAGGTACAGAAAACCTTAGAAATATGGAATGTGAAAAAAATAGTAATGCTATCTGTCTGGGCTTGCCAAAGACAGTCGCATTGCCACTAACACAGATCTGTGTGGTGCCTCTGAACCCTGAAGCTGTCCCACTTATGCATATTTGTTTGTTTTCTATTCTCATATTTCCTCTTTCTCACATCTTCCCTCAACATCTCATTCATCCTCAGTCCATTGCATGTGCAGTCTGAATTCAGAGACGCTGTCCTGGTCTCTCGGAACCTGCTGCTACAGTTACTCTCTCGTTTCTTCCCTTTCCCTCTAACTCTTTAAATTTCTGAAGGTACAGCTACTCTGACTTTTGTTCTTACAGAGCCATCACAGATATTTTGTTGCATGCCTTTCTCTCAGCTGTGGTTAGGATGTTTTAAAAATAAGTCTCCAAATCACTGTACTCTATACTCATATTAGGCACTCTCTCTAAATTTTGTCCTATTTTGTGAAATTTTACACTGTTTCAGAGCATTTTCCAGCATTTTATTGTGTGCAGCATCTCTTTGATGCATCTTTCATTACTTGTAACAAATGCAAAAAGTTTTCATTTAAGCGTTTCTGTAACGTCCTTTAGTAAATGCTATCTATTGAAGTTGTAAATTGTTAGCAAAAGAACTGCAAAAATATGAGAAAAAAAACTTCTTTCTGAGCTATTTGTTTCTGAAAGTGACAGTCTGGTGGTATTTGTGATATTGCAATATTGTGATATTGCACACTAATGATAATTTTAGGTTCATATATGCAGAAAGTATGTACATTGAGAAAACTTCAGAAATTTTAAACCAGAATGATATATAGCCATAATTGGAAAGATATTTGGTAAGATACAACCTTCGCATACCAGTTCCCTACCTAGATGAGAAATGAATATCCTATCCTGTATCAGTTTTAAGGTCACAATCCTAGTATGTGTCATCCAGCAAATGGTTTAGTGTGTGTATTTACGCTTTATTTAGTTTATTTGCCATATTAGTTGTAAAAACCCGCTGAATTAAGTTTCTAAAAAACTTTTTGTTTATTGCACTGATGTGTGCTGGCTCCCTGATCCAGGGCAGTCCACCCTAAGGTTATTATATAAAGTTACACTGGTCTTAAAATTAGAGTCACTTCAGAAAGAATCTCATCAGGAAGGCACTTCATGTATTGTTTCACTGTAATCACATCTCTTCCCGGGCTGTATGTTATTTTGGGGTCTAAATAATGGAACACGTGAGATTTGGTATGTGAAGAATGAAGAATTAATTTCTGTATATTTGATGAAATCATTCATGTGCCATACTTGAATTAGTCTCCCCAGTCACCTGAACTGAAAAACACTTGTTCTTTAGGCTTGTTTTTTTTTTTTAAAAAAAAAGTCTCCCAGCACACTCCAGCACACAGTTACAGTATGTGTGCAAGCAACATTCTGCACAGGACTGTTACTTGCACTGCGTGTTACATCTGTGTTTTCTGATGGGTTCGTGTGAATAAATTTCACACTTTGAAGCACTTTTTTTCTACTGGGGCTGAAGTTTTAAGCTCAAAGTTACTGCTTATGGACAAGTTGTCAAGTGAATTGAAATGTTAGTAGGTGTGATTTTCAGTTTGAGGATTTTTATTGCCTTTTTTTTTTTCCAAAATTATTTTTCAATTGTTAATGTGGAATAGTTTCTGTATCCTCATTTTTGTAACAGTGGAAAAAAGTGTCAAGGCAATGTGTACAACTTCAAAATAAATCTTTAAATAATGAGGTAGAGAAATGAGCAAAACAATGGAAATTACTGCAGTGAATAAACAAATTTAAGCCTTATTTTAGTATTAATTTTGTTGAAAGTGTGGTTAATTCTTACAAAT
This sequence comes from Xenops minutus, assembly GCA_035221455.1. Taxonomy (NCBI): domain Eukaryota; kingdom Metazoa; phylum Chordata; class Aves; order Passeriformes; family Furnariidae; genus Xenops; species Xenops minutus. Next base: position 25,163,476 of record JAWWEE010000040.1, on the reverse strand, counting down.
TAAAAAGCTTGAAAAAATGTGACTGAATTCTTAAAAATTAAAAAGCTTGAAAAATTATGACTGAAGAAATCCAGTGTGTTTTCTGTAAATGATTACTGTGCTCATCCAGCCTTTCAGATTACATGACATTTCAGTAAAACAAGGACAACTGGTTGATCTTACATCCTTCAGATTTGAAAAGGAAATTCTATAATTAGGGGAAGAGGTTATGTTACCTGCCTGGTTTACAGAGTGCTATGGAATGCATAAACAAAACGTTGCATTAATGATCAGTTTTCAGCACAGTAGGCAATTAACAGTGGGTGGTGCAAAATGGCAACACATGCTGAGAGGGAGCTTGGGGTACTTCTACTCATTGAAATTTTTCCTACAAAGTAATGACACATAGGTGTTATTGTGTTCTGTTCACATAAAATGTTTGTTCAATATACATTGTAATGTCCAGAAAGGGTAAAAAAACCTGTGTATGTTTTGGTGAATATTCCCACAGGCATTAGGATGCATTTAAATAAAGTGATATTATGCCTTCAGTTTGAGTAGCTTTTGTAGTCTGGTTCATATCACGGAAAATATTGCATGAATAGAAAAGGTCCAGAGAAGCCCGCTGAAAATCATTACAGGCATTGAAATTGTTTCATATGAGTAGCGATTAAAAAGGATTAGTATTGAGAGCAGAGAAAAAAAAAGAGGTTATGTGATAAGTGGTATATAAACTGATACAAAGTATAGAGGGGTAACATTTGAAAATCTGTTTACTTTTTCTAAAGAAACCATGGAGCAGGGGACAGACAAGTAAATAAATAAATAGAACGGGAATGAAAGCAGTACCTTTAAATGAGGCTGTGTATGTGACCAAAGTTTTTAATGGCTTTGAGATGTTACTGGTTTAGGGAGAAAATTGAGTTACCTGGAGTAAATACCGAAATTAACAGTAAAAAATCCCCTGGCTTAGGTAATCGAAAGTTTAAAAAAAAAAAAAAAAGTATATAATATTCAAAAGAGAATACTGCCCTTGAAGTGTCTTCATTCTTCCTATCTTCTGCGTTACATTTCTTCCAACTTTTCTGAATCCTGTCCATCTTTACTGAGGGTGGGGGAAAAAAATATTACCACTATGGTAAGAGCACATTTATTTTAAGTTTTAAATGAGATTATAACATTAATAGTAAATTAATCATCATTTATGAAGTCCAGTCAGTCTGTTGGTTTTCTTTAACTGCTTGACATACACTGCTTCTGACTGCAAAATAAGCAGCTATAAGCTTTGTTAACCCTTCAGAAACTCTTAATGATCTTTATAATGAAACCCTGTATAAAGTAGACAGACAAATTCCTTGAATTTTAGTACAATTACTAATGAAAGGATTTGATATTTTAAGTAGGAACACATTTTATTCTCAGCTTTGGAGATGTTGCATAAATAGCTGCAGAAGAAATAATTGGCATTACATTGTTTTTTATCTGTTTTTATATCATTAAAATGACTAAACCAGGAAAAATGTTGAACTATATTATATATAATAGAGACTTAAAATTTCACTGGATCTTGTGTATTTTTGTAATTCATGGAGAGAAAAAAAAGTTTTCTAACTTTGTGTCCTTTTTTTAAATTAATTTCTAACTTCTTAGTTCTATTTTTTGATTCATTATATTCAAGTATTTTTTCTCCAGTAGTTGTTATTCCTTTCTCATAACTGAATGTCTTTTCTTTATACTGGCTTCTTAAATCCTTTTGCATTGCCTTTTGCCATTCTTCCTTTAATCTTTTTCCTTCTGTTTAATTTTTAAATCCGTTGCCCTTTATCTTTCTTCAGTCTTTTTAGCTGCTCTTCTCTCCTCTCCTTTGATTCTCTCTTAAACATTACTGCTTCTTAACATTGTGTTCTTTTATTGATTTTTCTTTCTTTTTGTTTTTTATGCTTTTAAATTTTTTCTAAAGTTGTTCTTTACGATGCCACACATAGTAAAGAAGGAAAAATTGATACAAATGTTACCAGTGGAATTAGAAACAAATAAACATAGAAAGGATTCAGGTATGTTCAAGGGAAAGATGAAACGTTTCTCTGTTTACTGAAAAGAAAAACGCTATTTACTTTTTAGTGGGCATTGAAACATTTTACCTGAGTCTTTTTTCCCTGATACCACATTCTGTGTTTCAAACTGAAAGCAATTACCCTTTCAGTATTTCATGGTACTGTGCTACTAGATGTGCTTTTTACTTTTTCCATCCTGACAGATGCTTTTCTTGCATAGAAGTCTCCACAAGGTCTGTCTTGTGCTTTACAATTCATCTTTGTATCTGAAAGTTTTTTGAATGCATTATTTAGAAAACAGCAGATCTCTCTGTAGTCTTTATGAAATGTTTTTTTAATTGATTACATAAAAAAAAAGATTTAATAGCTGAATACAAGCATTCATTTAAAATAATCTAAAAGAATAACGTAGACATACCTCAGAGTTGTCAGTAAATACGTTATTAAATTATTTACTCTGTAGTTAATTAGTAGTTAATAACGTATGCATTTTTAAGAAGGATACTTTTCTTTTGATGTAAATAATGGTCTTCTGCAGGTGTGTTAAAAACTTTTTTTTTTTTTTTTTAGATTTTTAATTTAGTCTGAATTGTTAGTAACATGAGTGGAGAATGAAGCCTCTATGTAGGAACATTATGAGAATCTGTGAAAATTAAGTACTGCAGAATGTAATATGTTGCAGTTTAAATATTTTTTGCATTATTTTCCTGTGCAGTTTTTTTTGTATAGATTATTATACCACGGTGGTAGTGTTAGGATTACATAAGTTTCTAAATAAAAGTTTTGGGTTGCCGTAATACTTGAACAAGAGAAGTTTGCCAAAGAAAAGGTTTAGTTACTGTCTACCAGTTTTCTCCAGTGTCCTAAAGTCCTGCACCTAAGAGCAGGACTTACTGAGCCACTGTTCAGATCTATGAGGAGTTGGGCAATGGAAATTAATTTAAATATTGGTGTAAAAGAAATTTTAATTTCTCCAGAAACTTATAAAAGCCACCAAGATTAAGGAACCAACTCCGTGTCATGGAAACTTCTCTGCAAGTGCATTTGGTGTTTTTCTCTGTCTTTAATAAAATAATGCCAAAAGGAAAATAAAGTATTCCAAAAAGAAAATTTTGAGTTTCAAATAAAAAAAACCAGTCCAAATGGAAACATTTCTGGAAACGTTAAACTTTCAGTACTCTAGTGCTGAAAGGGCAGCTGAAAAGCCCATGATGAGATAGTTAGCTTCCTGGGACTGGCATCAGAGTCTATGAGCTTTCCCTAAACATTGAACTACATGTAGGATATGGTCATCTGAGAATGGGGTGTGTTTCTGACATTTCTAAAGTACTGCCAAGCTACCAGAGCTGTTGGTGTGGCATGGTGCAGTGTTTGTGTACACTGGCATGTGAGTTCAGGGCTCCGCTTCCAGCTGCCACCGGAAAGAACTCCAGTGAGTGTCCCTCTGGCAGTGGTGCCTGTGTCCTTGGACACAAGGTTCTCATTCAAGCTAAATGACATTTATATCAAATCCACTAGTAGAAGCGGTGATCCAAGGATGACTGGTTTTGATATGAAAATATTTATATCCCTGAGATTGTGTCATCCATCCTAGCTGATTTTAAAAATTACATGAAATAAGGAAGAAAGAAGCAGAGATGATAAAGGTCTGCCCATGGAAGTTCACTTGTCAACTAGTTTTTGGTGTTTTTCCAGTCTGGGTTGTGACTGCTACAATAACTTTTGCAGTTGTTGAGAACACTACAGAATCTGCAAAGATACTGTGGCAGATGCTGCAGTTGTTGCTGCTTCTTCAGTGGAAAATAATGAAAACTTACTTTAGAGGAATACAGTGTTTGTTGTTGACTTGTTACCCAGAATTTAATCTCTGGAAAATGTCAACCGGTCTAAAATATTTTGAAAGGGAGTAAAAAACTTCATGTGAGAGGTTAGTAAGCAACAAAGCATGCTTTTCTTTTGCCTTAAACCTGTTATTGCTAATATTTTCAAGAAAACAGAAAGCAGTCATGGTGTTTGTAAGCAAAAGGTTTTTATGAGCAAATTTCAATTGTGAATTATTTAAAAGGCAGTCAGTACTGCCTGATGATACATACTAACTAACAGATTGAGGCATTTTGTATCACCAACAGTCAGACCCTTGAAAAAGCAACAGAAGTTGCTGTTCCACAGCAGCAGGCGTGTGAGCAAGCAGGGATGTGCTGTCTGCCTTGAGCTACGTGCTGAAGGTTGGACTTCAGTTGTTTGGAGTGTTGGTTCCACCAGTCTGATGGAGCCAATGGTGAGCACTGCTTGTTTTACCTTCCTAGCCTGATTAACAGAAGCAAATCTCCACAAAAGCTTCATGGCACAAGAGAAAACAGTCGGAGCATTTAACTATTTTAATTCCATTTGAGCTGTGCATCAGATTTTTTCTTGAAGGTGGTTTTCCTGTGCAGTATTCCTACCCCGTAGGAAGAAAACCTTTCCTAGATCTTAAGAGAACAGGTTTCAATAGCAGGTGAGAATGCCAATAGAGAGAGGAAGAAGTGATTCCTTTCTGGTCTGGAGTTGGATATGGAGGGAGAGGAACAGGGAGGATGGAAAGAGCATCTTTGCTATGCAAGAGGAAAGGAGAGGAGCTCTGTGTTAGGAAAGGTCCCTGCTTATACATTTTCCTCTAGTATTTTCTGTGTTTGAGTACAAATTACAGTACTTGCTGAGTCAAAATATGTCAGAAAGCCCATGGTCCACATATGGAACTGGACACTACATTTTATATGGTAAAATTTTTAAGGAGGGGTGATCTTTATATGGATTTGCACTTTAAATATGCCAGACATTTATTGTGGAAGATCTTAGGTTTCAGGGACTTTTTTGTATGTGTTCCATATAGGAATAGAACTGGTACTTCATTTCACATCCCCCATCTAAATAATACTGCATAAAGTGCTAGTTGGTTTGCTGCTACAATTTGTAATTTTTCTTGTCTTACTTTATTCAAGTGTCTTCATTAGTTCTGATTATTTGGTGAGAAAAATAAAATATTTCCTGTCTATAGCCAGCTGAACAGCTTTCTTTTTCTGAAATGAGTTGTTTCTCAGTTGAGCAATAATCTATTTGGATTTAATGAGTTTATTCTTATTTCCAGACCTGGAGGTTGATGTGAAATATTTTCACAGATTTCAAGTACAACAATTTGCGCTTTTTTTTTTTTTCTCCAAGCAGCACTGTAGAACTAACTCATAGAGAATTTAATTTCCCATTCTGAAACTATTTTTAATTGAAAGAAAACCAAGGCATGACTGAAAAACTGTAGGTTTGTTGGTAATTTGAGTTCTTTCAGTGGAGTCTTACATACGTAAATGCAGGTATACATGTTTGTGAGCATGCAGTGTGCAACTTCAGTTCCTGAAATATTTTCTGTCTGTGCTCTGTGGTATTCTGAGAACTGCAAAGAAACAAGAATGATATTGTATAAGACAGAAGAAAAAAAATTCAGAGAATTTTGGTACATACTTGTCTTTGGGTCAAAGGCCAGACGTTACATGAGTGCCTTGTAGTTATTTGTGTTCTACAGAAAAAAAACTTTACTCCATAGAATTCTACATGAAAACTAGTTTTTAAAATATATTTCTTTGATCAGATGCTATAATATAAATTGGTTCAAATGATAATACACTACTTTAAAAGATGGAAATTGATATCTGTTTTTTGTCATTGGCAGCATAGCTTTGGGACTCACAAATCACCATGACAGAACTAAGTGACAGGGTTGATATTTTACTTTGGTAGTACACCCGAGTGTTAATTTATTAATATCCTTCTATTCCATCTGTTTTTTTCTCATCCTATTTAGTAGGGTAAACTTATGTATTTCACCTCTCCACACGACTAGCATTTTTATCTTGTAGCATGAAATCCTGTCATTGCTTTTTCAAAAGCACTTGGAAAATATTGAGTAATTGTGAGGGTTATTGCTAATTTTGTGGGCTTTAATTTGTCACTTTAAATGTTCCAATGATTTCTTCATGAGCTTATCAGCAAACTCTTAAATAGGACCTTACTGCAAATTAGGCCCTTGGGCCAGGTTATTTATTTTGACCAAAACTTCATTTGAATATTATGATTAAAAATAACTAAGAATAAATACACTTCAATAATGGTCTTTAAAACTGAAAAAAAATAAAATCTAAGCAAAATGTAAGAGCAACTATCACATGTAGTTACATTAATGGATGTCCTGCCACATCTTCCTGAAGATATGAATGCTACAACTATACATATACAGTAATTTGAATATTGAAAATAGTCCTTCTCAAGCATTTTTTGAACAGTTTATGCTAAGAATGGCATATGAAACTATATGAAACTCACTGCCTTTACTCGTACTGAAAGACTGGAAACAGTTTGTCTGAAGTTCAGTTTGTTCAATAAAAATATTGTAGAGGCAGAGGAGAATTGAAAGCAGTTATCAAGTATCTCTGTTCATAGTGTGGCTTGGCAGGTCTTTCTCTTTCCAGCACACCACGGTGACCTTGGGTTACCCAACATCCCATTTGTTATTTATACCAAAAATTATCTCTATGAAAGGTATTAGTCTGCATCAGACACGGCTCAGATGAGAAGAGCTTCCAATTTTTAATACTTTCAACATGCTCTAAATACAACAAAAAACATATGTTAGAGCCAATAGAATATGGATTTACTAATGATCAGGGGCTTCACTGAACGTAGAAGCAAGACAGACACAAGGCAGCATCCAGGCAATGCTACCTCACTGTAGCCTTTAAGTGAAGGAGTGAAACAGGAACGCATAAAGGAGAGAATGCTGTGCTTAGCATTAGTCAAGACTAGTCTGCTGAAGAAATAAAGAGTGGGGAATAATTATTTGAATAGCAGTTCCTTAGAAAAACATTTTAGGATTGCAGGTGGTCCCAACTAAATATGAGAAACTGATGTGATACAGTTGTAAAAAGTGCAAACATTCAATAATGAAAATGAAGTATGGTATAGAAGATGTATAGAACTTTGTTTCAACACTCTCCAGGTTTAATATGTTCACTGGGCACTTCAGAAAAGATAGGGATGAACTAAAGAGCCTGTAGAAGAGCAGTGGCAGTTATAGTAAGTTTAGGAAAATTGATAGCTTAAAGAAGAGGAGAATGAGAGAGGCAAGATCAATCTTCAAATGTGCTAAAAAGCTACTGCAGTGTTGTTCACCTTCAGGGTGCTAAAGCAAGAATCTAAATTACAGTGAAACCGGTTAAGGTTAAACATTAGGAGTATTTTGGAGTGGTCTGATAGCAAAACATTGGAAGAGATGCTCTGGTGAGACAGTGAGCACTTCATAACTGTAAGCCTTTAAGAACTCCCTGGCACAGGCAGCTGACCCTATTCTGGAAAAGCACAAATGAACTAGGGGACTTCCTGCAGTCCATTTTGGCCTTGTGGTGCTCTGCTAGTAATGAGATATTCTTACCCACCTGAGAGGAGGTCCACTGATCAGTCTCTTCTGTGCATGGTATATCTCAAACCTTTTAATACTGTCAGTCATGTTCATCCATAAGAAGTTCCTTCGTAAGAAGTAACAGAAAGGTGTAAAACCCAGAGACAGACTTCAACAATCTACTGTGAATCCTTATGTACTGAGCACTTTAACAAACCAAGTGCTGTCTAGGGTAATAACTGCCAGGATAATTTCCATATTTTAGTATATGATGAATCAATCACTGTGCAAGGACTTGATTAATAAGATTAAAACTAATTTCCCTGAAGTGGTCTGGGAGGGTGTTAAACATTGAGGAGCCTGGCTTCACTCTGTGGGTAACCGAAAATCCTGCTTTTCCTATCACTTCGTCTCAAAGGCGGATGAGAGAAAAAAGCAGCTCTGGGAGACCATCATTCATGTCCTAAAGAATCATCACCAGCAGTTTTACCTGTACTGTCCTCTGGTTATGGTAGAGAATCTAATGTTAATAATTGTGTTGAAAAGCAACATGCAGAATTATGCTGTATGTAAGTTTCATTATGAAACAAAATAAAAGCTGAAGGAGCAGAAATAGTACTTGATTCTTGCAGTTCATCTATTGAAACTGGAGCTCAGTGCAGCATTTGAGCCTAGAGGAGGTAACCACCTTACAACTTACAACTATTGGTCTTCTGGTCATGGTTCAGCTGCTTGTGCTCAATGGAGTGTATTTGGATGGTGTCTAATGGTTCTTCATCTACATTTGTGTGTATTACTTCACTGTGTCATAGAAAACCTGCTGGTAGTCTCAAAAACTTTACTCATGTTCAGTTCTAGCCTCTGACATGTCATGTTTGTAGTTTTGTGTGATTTAATTGTATTTTGATACCTTCATGGCCACTTTGAGGTAACTCTCTGTTCTCTCTTCTCTCGCCTATTACTTCTTCAATGCCTTTTTCAGTGTATCTGCTTTCTCTCTTTCATAATTTGTCCTGGAATTTGCCCAGACTGTGTCCTTGGACTCTTCCATTTTTCCATTTTATGCTGTTCCCAGGTCAGTTAGCCACTTGCATTGCTTTTATTGTTATGGCTATACTGATGATTTGTAAATCTGTCTTTCCACCGATGTTGTTGCTCCTTCCATCTAGTTATGTGTCTAAGGCTGGATGTCTAACATGATGTTTTTTAATTATCTTATCATTCCAAAACAGAACTCTATTCACTTCTTTTCTATCACAAATGACAAGAACATTATCCTTCTTGTCACTCAGATTCAGTGACTCAGGGTTATTTTTTACTCTTACTTTCCTCATGCTTCATGCATCCTGACCAGAACCAGATTCAGCACCTTTTTTATTTTTGGTATTGTTCAGATCCATTTTTGTCCATCAATCCTCCTGTTAAATTTATTTGGATGTTCTTGCCTCTGTCCTAACTTTTGCAATTGTCTTCTTTTTTTTTTCTTTTTTTTTTTTTTTTTTTTTGTCGGTTTTCAAACCAACCCAAGGTTTCCATTTTGCCTCCCATAAAGCAAATTGTAGTC
>JAWWEE010000040.1:25097494-25154354 GCA_035221455.1 Xenops minutus | reverse complement strand
AATAGAGGGGGTAGAATACATAGCTTTTTATCACTCCCACCCAGTGATAACTGGTCCCTCCTGCTGAACTAGGACATCTGGTTTGTAAGATATGCTGTTAGATGCTACATAATGATATATAAAGGTGTCAACATAAATGCTTACAGTAAATATTGATAATTTAAAAACAGTCTTAGTTGCTGAGAGAGCAATATACCATCTTTTTCCATAGGGAAAAAGTATAGTAATTACCATAGAAAAATAAATTCTGATGTCTGTTTTCTCATGACAAATGTATTGGAAATATAGAATTTAATATAAAGATAATCTACATGCTTACTATGTGATTCATACTTAAAACAGTGAAATAATATTTGTGTACATGGACTAGTCTTTCCAAGAACACCTCCATTAAACTCTGCACTTATTTTCTGTAGGAAGAGATAAGTTTTCAGTAACATTTTGGGAAATCTATTTTGTATTAGTTTCACATATGTACAGTCTGATCTCCTTTTTTCATTTTAAGAGAGACCAAAGTTCCCAAAACAAAGCCTATAGTTCAAAGGTTTTTGGATTTTTTTTGTCACATATGTTTTTCTTGTTTGGTGTATTTGAAGATATTTTCAAACACGATTTCTCCATCATAGGTCAAATGCTTTACAGTTTGCTGACATATTATTGTACTTAAAAGCCTTTTTTTTTTTCTAAGAAAGGTACTTAAAGGATCTACACAGGCATGAAGCTTAGAGAAGATTTCTATTTTAAATGAAAACTTGGTAAAATATTGAATACTTTGGGAAAAGTATAGCAAAAGAGAAGAGGCTAGACTTACGAAAAGATTTACATCATAAAGAAGGGACATATCTTCTAAGTGGGAACTATGAAAATGAAAAAATTTAAGAGCCCATAGGAAAATACTGAGATCAAACACAGTGAAACAGTTTTTCATCATAGTGTTAACAATAGGAATTATCTATGCTCTTTCTGGTAGTGGTGATGAAATCTGTGTAATTCTTCTGGTTCTGTGCAAAAGTGTTGTTGAATATAAACAGAAAAGTGTTGAATCACACGTAAATTTTTTTTAATTGAATCAGCTCTATACTCAGAGGAGTTAGCAGCAAATCTGTAAATCTTTCTGGCAGTTCTCTGCATTTGGGGAATGGCTGAAAGCCTAGCTCCTAGTAAATCTGTGTAACTTTCTCAAGGATCTGTGAGCAAAATCAGTACTGGTAGCTTGGAAAAATGGGTCAAGTAAGTATATATTTCAAGGCCTCTGATAGATTTTTTTTTTTTTTAATTAGTCATATTTTACAGTAAGAAAAGACAGAAGAGATCTTCAAAGCAAAGCGAATAATTGTTAAATGATATCCTGGATCTTTCCACTGGTACAAAAGAAATGCTACAAGATAGTAAAAACAATGGAGACCCTCATATGCTCGCCCAGCTATTGTTCATTATAGTTTTAGGCACTTGTCCCTTTTCATTATTTACCTTTTGGCTGGAAAAGGGGGCTGGCAGTAGAGAAGGGGAGTGTCCCACTAGCTCTGTGTAAACAAAAGAGTCCTGTGTACATTAGCTAAATCTTGGTACATGAAGTTCTGTCCCAGCCTGGAAATGGGTTTCTATGTGTGGACAAGCAATAGTGTTGAGCACCTAGTTTGATTAATACTGCTTTCAATGGCAAAGTCAGTCATTCTTGCAAAATCCAGTGGGGTCACACTGCAGACCAAACCAGAGAACTGATCTAGGTCACGTTTTGTAAAGTTATTTTAAGCTCACATCAGGTCTCCAACCCAAGCCACCAAGTAACCCTCACACATCCCAGCACAGGTATGTGGAGTTCTCTTAGGACAACTAACTGTTCCTAAAAGAAATGCTTACCAAAGCACATTGCAAAGCTTCTTATTTAACATGTGTCTGCCAATGAAATTCTAAATAAGGAGAGAGGAAGAGTTTTTAAGGTAGGTAATTTGGGATATTTTAAGTTTTCTTCTCTTTGGGTGACAGTGATTCTTGTAGCTTGTACAGAGTCTTTTACAGCACTTCATCCCAAAAGACAGCAAATGGCCAAGCCACCACCTCTACCTTAACTTGAATGCAACATCAACAAGAGTGCTGTTTGCAAATAAATTTCACACACAGTTTGCAGCTATGGATAGAACACCACCATCACAAAAAAAAAACAACAAAAAAAACAAACAAAAAAATCTAATTTATTCAATAAAATCAGAAAGAAGCTTTTCAATAATCCCAGGAGCGGGAGAGCACAGCCTGAAAAGTGAGCCAGCTGGAAACTGTATTTATTTGGCTTGGTACAACTGTCCTAAAAGTGATATATGTGATAAGCTAAGGGATAAGACACTGACCTCTTTAATCAGAGTTATGGATCCTGCTGCTTCTGACATATATTCTGACCAGCCATTTTCTGAAAGTACAGTTCAAGAGCAACAATCTCTTATTTCAACAGACACCCAGAGAGACTAAATTACCATTAATACAATGAAAACAATAGGGTGATTTTTCAAAAGAAAATGGTACTGCTTCTCTTGCTGCCCCCTCCCCAACATGTGGTTTGCCACAGCAGTGCTGACTAAAAGGAATTTATTAAGAGAGAAAGAAAAAGCAGAACACTAAAAACTGTTTCATGAAAAAGGAAATGTTAACAATTAACCCCATACCTGAGGATATCACCCTCACCTGAGGCAGGTGTACATGTTCCTCACCCATGCTGTGGCAAGTCACACTCCAAGAGTCAGCAGATAGACCGGGTACTAGTGCTGCTTCAGGATTACTGGAAGGACTGTGGTCATGCATCTTGAGAGTCAGGTTTTTTCCAACTCAAAGACTACTTTTGCAGTGTTTTTCATACTGCAGTGGGAGTGGAAAGACCTCTATAAACATACTGAAATCCCCCCAAGTTAAGCAAATTATAGGCTGGCCAGATTTTCCAGTATTAGACAGTGATTTGCATCCACAAAAATGTTAGAAATTACTAGCTTAGTAAGAAGAATGTAAGGGATTTTTTTTTAGCCAATAGCAGGAAATGCACGTTATCTTGTAAATTGTTTCCATTTCTACTAAGACCTTAGAAGAGGGAGAAAAAGTTTACCAGAAATGTTATATCCAGCACTACTCTGGAGTTTCTCATCAGTACGCTCTTCTTTTTGGTTTGTTTTCAGAAGTTGTTTTGACTCCCTGTAGGCAGATCTCTCTCCTGCCTGCCCCCCACAAGACACAATCTAACAATGAAAATCTAAAACTCATGTCACTAAAAGAAAACAAGATATACTTTCTATAGAGAAAGAGAGTAAAATTTCTTTCTTGTTTTCCTGGTTTTCTTCAAAGGCAATGATTACAAAACAGAATCAGAGTTACAAACATTTTATTCCTTTTCTTAAACAATTCAAAACAACAGAGCATGAGAGCATGTGTAATATGAGTTTAGAAGTGTGATTTATCAGACTTCAGTTTGTCTTCTATTATGTCTAAGATAGATACAAACTCAGTCTCTCATAGCTAAGGTGTAATAAAATAATGAGAAACAAGTTTTGAGATGGTGCAAGAGTTATAAAATTTTTCCCTAAGAATCTGGATCCAAGAAAAATTCTAAAATCGGAAGGGGGAAGGGAGGCAGACAGTCCTACAGTGATTCGCACCTTGATTTCATGGCTCATTCACTTCTGTATCAATAGTGTCCACACAGAAGATGCACTATTATTTCACATAATGGAGGGGGGAGCTGAACGATGGGCTTCATTGCACACTGCAGCCACACTGACATTTGTAAAAACGTCCAAATCCAAAAGGATAAATGATTCACAGCTTTGCTGAAAGATAGCACTAAAGGGGTTTGAGAGGTTGATAAAGAAGAATGCAGCTGTAAAAGTCTGGCACATCCAAGCTGCAGGGAATTTGGACAAGCCTACTGTGTCCTCACATTTCAAGAGAACAGTTAAACTAACCCCCTCAGATGTTCTTTTTCAACTGCAAATGATCCTTACGATAAAGCAGAGGAAGATTTTTTATTTTTTTTTAAAATAGAAATAACAAAAAACCCTCAAGCAAATGGGTTTGTAAAGGAAGATTCAGGAAGGCATTGAGAGAGGAGGGTGGTGTGTAGTTCTCTAATTACTTCTTTAAACACATTCTTAAATTGGAAAGAGAATTATAACTTAGCATTTCTCTTTCTGTGGTTTGACAAATCAACAATTTGTCCATTGCAAAAATAATTATATGTTTCATTTATTTTCACCAGTTCTTTTAATAGAATATTTTAGTCTTAAAATTGCAAGGACAGCTGAAAAGCTTCTTTGAGAATGCAGAAATCTATGCATTACAAAAACATCTGTGATGTCTAATTCTATTAACAATGACTGTAATGGCTTATTTGTTTCTCATGGTATCTTCTGCATTCCAAACACTTGAGAATACTCACTCAAATAGACATTTATCTGATTTTAACCCTGGAGGCCCCTTGTCCTGGCCACATTCCCTCCAGTCAAGAGACAGGACGCATTTCAAATCCAATCTTCATCAGATAGAGGGACAAGAGTTATAGAATAATAGTAATAGTAATAATAAAAAGCAGTAATTTCTATATAAAATTCAAATTTTCCCCTTTAAGTACTTTACTGACTGAACTGACAGGAGGACTAAGCAATAACTCACTCACATATTGTGGCATATAGTGCCTGAGAAGGCCTGGTTTAAGAACCATCAGGCTCAATCCCCCATATTGCAGATGGTTTCCAGCACTCCCCTTGCTAACAGATCCTTCTTCTCATTGTCAAGAACGTTCCTAGACATGCTTTTCAGTTTTGTATATTTTCAGGACCTGAAAGCTTGTTTTTTATCTATGGCAAGTACTGAGAGAACAATAAGAAATCTTCTTCTTTCTTTATTTTAAAAATGTGTCCAAATTGTTTATCTGACATTTTTTTTCCATTTTTTGCCTTGAGTTCTCCCTCCATTCCTTCAGATTTTGACTTTCAAGGGTTCTTCTAATCTTCTATCCTAATTTCGCTCTGGGATTCCCCTAAGTTCCACTCTCCTATCTCTCTGATCTCCACCTTATTCTTTGGACATTCATCTACCATCTCTGAACTGCAGTCACAAATCTACGCTTTTGCTCCAGACCTAACTCTTTTCCAAACTAAACTCTCAGCATGTCTCTCTGACCTCCTGTGGATAACTGTCAAATTAAGGTCAAAATTGTTACGTCTTCTTCCTGAGGTATTTCTGCTACTTTCTTATTCATTTGCTGTGGATAATGGTATATGCATTTATACCACAAAGATGGCCTGCTCCTAGTTTTCAAATGTCAAGAACTTGTCAAAAACATGAATATGTCTATGTTCTATTGCACAGTACCTTGCCCTTCCACACCTTCGCACAACTAAAATTTTTGCCCAAGTGATCATCAAATGTCTTCATACTTGCAACTTTCTTTTGTTTGGAGTTGAATAAGGGAACCTCAATGCTTCAATGTGTGTGAAATACTGTTGCTTGCAGAGTATTTCCCTGTCTAATTGAGTGAGGCAAGCTTCACCCTGCACCCTCTCCTTTCCCACGATGCACGTGACTTCTTGTAGTTGTTCTCAGATTTTCCTTTCCCCATTTAACTATTATCTGTCGTTCACTTTCAAGACATTGAAGCCCACATCCAGTTTATGACTATTTCCTTCATACTTCATCTGGTGAATTTCCAAACAAGAAGTTTCAGACTCACACTCAAGATTCTCTTTATGCTTGTGAGAAATTCCTAGTAAAACTCACAGAACTACCTTACAATCTCTCAAACAATTTCTACAACTGCCCTTTCCCTAACAGAAGCTGGATAATATCCCACCAGTGTAACCAAGCCATTAACCGCTATTTTTAACTGTGTCATTTCCTTATTGCTTTTTGCTCCCTATCTCCTATGTAGACCAGATGGAAAGCTGGCCAGAGACCAGACTTGTGCTTTGCATCTTTATGGAGGCTCATCAGAGGGAATTCTTATCTCATATGCAGGGCCTCAGAAGCTGTGATAAACACAAATCTACAAAATGATAGTTCTAACATACAGCATGACAAATAATAATCATAAACTGTTCTGAGTTCTCAGAACCACTGTGGTTTTCATATTTGTATCATCTTTTTACATCACTAAACCTTCTCACTAGAAACCATATCACATCTGGCCTGTGTAGAACAGGGGAATACTCAGATCACCTGACATTAGACATCTCCAATGCAGGCATCTCATTCTTTAGTAATTCCCTAGACTTCCTCTAGTGAAGACAGTAGAGGAATAAACACTTCTGGGCACAGCTCATCTCGTCCTAAATAGTCATCTATGGCACATGTGAGTCATGGCATCACTGTGCTTATTTTCTCCTTTAGTTTATGATGATGAACAGAACTGCAGTGCAGAAGCCCATATATGTGGTGTAGGTATCTAAAGGTAGGTGATGTCAATCCCAGCCCTGTTATAATGCCTGGAGGCACAGGGCAGCAGTGTACTTCTCTGTGGGCATTTCAAGTTCCATCTTTCTTTATTTAAGGTGTTCTTAGCCCAAAATTTGTACCAAGGACATAAATGCAGGGAAAGTTGGTTTTGTCAAACACAGCCAAAAGAACATACTAGTTATTTTCCGTTCCACAAAAGAAATAACAGCTGCTCATTTCTGATATAGAAAATACACTGATCTATAATTTCAGCTGGCACAAGAACAATGAGAGCTTAAGTCTTTCATTTTCCTTAATCTTTATATAGTTTTAATTTGTTTTAAAGTTTAATCACTACCACCCCCTTTGCCAGGTTTTTTGTACATGACCTGAAACTAACCCTTAGACAAATGTAAAAGCAAAGAGAGCTCTGAAACACTATCTGTATGTTCTTTTGTCTTGGGAAATGTAAATTAGGGCACTGGGTGAATAACACTGCTTGGCTTTGTGTCATGAAATGTAATTGTGGGGCTATGGCAGGGTCAGGATTTATGAAGCTATCAGGACGGCAGTGGGCAGGGTGCCAGTTTACACCTGCAGCACTGTTTCTGCTGCTTTCCAGACAAGTAACTGTGGAGTAGAAACACTGGTTTGTAAGCTGACATTATTTAACAGAGAGGCAGGCACTCCTTCAAGATGGATGGGAAAAGTACAAACTGGGGAAGAAACAATGAAAATAAAAGATAACTCTCCAGCTTGAATTTATATGGTGTAAATAGAAAGTATTTTTGAATAAGGACAAAGACAGTAATAGAAATAATAAATAATTTGAGCAATTCAAAGAAAACCTCTGAATATTTAAACATGAATAAGAGAGAAAGAGGAGTTATGGTAAGGAAATTAAAGAGAGAAAGTAAAGGATTTTTTTACACAGTGACATGCCTCAACCATAATTTATTTTTAACCCTAACATAAAAAGGGCCTTTTTACTGATAATTAGTGTGATCTGTTAAAACAAACACAAAAGCAAAACCCAAACAAATAAAAAAACAAACAAAACACTAAATCTCCCCACCACCCCCCAAAAAAAAACTCCAACACCCCCCCCCCCAAAAAAAAAAACCCAACCAACCACAACAACAAAAAAAACACCACCCACCAAAACTTTCTTCCAGCCCTAGAGACTTAAAAACCAGAAGATGAACCTCCTTGTGCTAGGACTAATTATAGCAAAGTAGTTACAACACGTTTGTAGATCACCTCACCTATAAGCATGTGCCAAAACCAGGGCTCAGTTCCCTCCTGCTTCCCTGGAGGAAAGTGGGGGGGAATTAAGTTCCATTTTGGATACTGCAAGACCCCAAGAACCATGACCCTTTGAAGGAAAAGATATATAAATAAATGGGTCAAGAAAAGGTTCTCTCCCTTGCATAGCCTATTTCTGTAAAGCTGTTTCTTTAACTATAAAACCTGTGTTAGAACTGGGGCTTCTATATGAACCTTCTCATTTCAGTCATCCCATTTTGAATCTCAACCAGTTCCTGATCCCAAGCATGAGGAAGACTCCATATATTTTTCAGAAGACCTGCCTCCAAGTGCAAAAAAAAGTTGTAAGCCAAAAAGTTCCAAGCCAAAACGTTCCATTCCTTGACATGACTTCTAGATAGTCTCTTTTCAAGCACCAAAAAGCCTAAGACAGAAGTCCACAAAGTGCATGGTGATCCCACTGCCAAGAAAATTATCCAACATTGGCAAAGGAATCATAAGGCCACCAAAATGACTTTCCACTAATATATTAGAAGGGAAAGTTAGAGGTATGGAATTTCTTCATGCTTGAGGGCTAACTCTCACCAACACTAACCCATCTGTCACACATTGTTTTGTGTCTGCTTTGATTTCTTTTTTGCTGCAAAAAAAAGCGAATGCACATTAGAAATGTAATGGACCACCAGATTTGTTTCATATATTATCAAAGCTAAACATTCAAGCATTTTATGGAGATTAAGAGATTAGAGTCCAAGAGTTTTTATTCTTCTGTGTGCAAGGCTCTCTCTTTCAATCAAATTAAAAAGTGGAGTTCAAGGTATGTTGTTAATTCCTGAGGGGAAATGATACATAACCCACATGCACAAAGAAGTTGGCTTGCATGCGGTTGTTTTTACAGCATGGAATCTGTTTCAATCAATGTTTGTTTAACAAGATGCAAGTCTAACAATGGTAATTTACTAAAAGCTTGTGCACTAAGTATGTACAATACCAGAAACAATGGTCATAACTCCTTCCAAAGATACAAAAGCATCTACAAAACTATCAAAACATAAGCACTGCCCTGGATTAGTTCTTTCAAAACCCCACATTCCAAATAGCTTCATCATTTCGATAATCCATCTATAAACATTTAACTAACTTTGGACTACTGTTTTGCGTTCCAGCAACGAGTTACTGCTAGTCAATCCAACACAAAATTTCATTATTTGTATTTTGTTTTTTAATCCATAGTATCATTACTGCTTGCTCAGACAACTTTTGCAACAGCAAATCTTGGCTTAAGTATTGTATTAGAAGCACCAGTTGTTCAAATAGCTATTTACTATTAAGCTCCTCAATCTATATTTAAGCACTTGAATAACCAGCTGCTTGTACAACTAATGGCCAGTGACAACACAGCTGCAGAAGGTGAGGTGGCGTTCAGTCTCTCCAACAAGCCTGTTTGTCAATGCTCAGACCCAACCACCATCCTGCAGCATTACAACCATAATCACATTTTGAAATTTTGAGGCTTACTAGGTGATATTCTGTTCTCCCTGAAAACCTGATACAGCTAAACACATCTTTAAGATGAACAACAACCTCTGCCTTTAGCTATTGCATCAGATGGGTCAAAGCTTCTTCAGGAACTACTTGAACAACTGTGTTCCCAACACCCATACATTACAGAACGTATCTCACCATGATCTGGTCTAATATCTTACATGCTTAGTCTCTGTACCAGAAAATTGAACCTTTCTTTGTCTCGCTGAACCCACGGACTGTGAAAAAATGTTGGTTCAACATTTGCATTTTGCTTTTACAATCAGAGCCCGAATACAGTTTTAAGTCAAAATAGCATGGAAACTTGTAAACAGGCAGGTTACCTCATTCAAGTAGAATCAACCAGAAAACAACCAGGTGTAGCAATTCCCCTCGAGCATCACTATCATTAGAAAACAACAACAACATTTACAAAGTACATTAGAAATTTTAGAAATACTTGCTTGGCAACAGCAAACACTTCATGCACAGACCTATTCCTGAGGACAACTAGAGGGGTTTTGGAGACAGTTATATTGTAGTAAGGTCTGTAAACTATGGGTGTTTACAGTGCACTTTTTACTACCTTCAAAACTAAAGAGTTTCACATTTCAGACACACTTGGTCTTAATCAACTGCAGCAATCAGTTAACCATCATTCAATCACACATACTTGGAGGGTGACTCACCAGATGTCAGGTGTTTAACTTGCATGTTCCTCAAGTAACCATCTAGATGCTGACATTTTTTTTTCTCTCCTGCCTCCAAAACACTGTGCACAAATGATCACAGTAGTGGAAAATTTGCATCAGAGGATTAATATAATTAGTTATCATGGTTAGGATTAATATCATTAGGAGAGATACACAATCCCATAACCACTCTGAATCTTGTAACAACCATGAGCTAAGCTGCAAGTTGTCTCTGTAAAGAAAGTAATTAAGGAAATGGAATTTCTAAGATTATTTGAAAATCCCTTTTTTCTGATAGTGTTCTATGCTCAATTCTTCAGCCACTACAATGCAGGCACCATCATTATTCTATCTTTTAAAAAAATAAATTCAGTTATGTTACCTATTTGAAGTACACCTGGTATTTTAATTAAGCACATTTCAAAAGAGTCCCAAGCCATACACGTCATAGTTTTTCCCTTGCTGGCAGGTGTCAGTTTATTCATCACTCACAGAGCATCTGGTTAGCAAAATATGGAAGCTTCAAGTTTTGGAATTCCTTTCAGAATTTCTCTAAAAGAGATTTGTTTTGATCCCCAAGTTAGTCCAGATGGTATCTCAGAATTGTCCAACTCCTCCTTTCGAGATAGCTGCCACTATTGTTCCAGGGGGACAAGCAAACAGGCTTTTCAAAGAAAGTCATCATTACAGGAGATGGTCTATCTACGGAAGTTCACAACCTCTAGACTCTCTGATAAGCACTGACAGGAGAATTTTTGTAAATCGAAACTGTTTCTCCAGTGTGTTAGACTAGAGCTCTGAAGTTTCATGCAGCTGCTGGACTAGTAGCACCAGGCAACGGATTTCCTCAGAAGTCTGAGTGCTAATTCTAAAATTGCAACAAACAGCCCATGTGGTTGGCTTGGACTGGGGAGCCTGATTCCACAGCTGGCAGAATGTCAGAGCTCACACGAAAAAAAAAAATCAACACACTGAAAAACAACAACACAAGGAGGAAAAAAGAGCAATTCCCATTAGAACAGAAGATTCCCATTACTAAAACACCTTGTGCAGTGTTTCACGTGCCTAACAGACCTCTTAGAATCACAGAATCGTTAAGGTTGGAACAGACTTCCAAGATCATCAAGTCCAACCTTTGACCAAGCACCACCATGTCAATTAAAGCATAGCACGAAGTTGTCCAGTTGTTTCTTGAACACTTCCAGGGATGGCAATTCCACCACTTTCTCGGGCTGCCTGTTCCAATGCTTAACCACCCTTTCAGTGCAGAAATTCTTCCTGATGTCCAACCAGAACCTTCCCTGGTCCAGCTTGAGGCCATTTCCTCTGGCTACTTGGCATAGGCAATAACTTAATGCAATCCATCATGTAACCAAATAAATAAAGTGAAAAGATGCCTCTGGAAATTCAGAAAAAAACTGTGCAGAGAAAGTGACTGTAGCACAATGGTAAAGGAAATCCTCTTTCTTTAAACTGCTTTCCCCCCCACAACACTGCAGTTTCAACAAACCACACTTGCTCCAAGCCTTTAACAGCTATATAACGCTTTAGGAGGTCTTTTAGCTAGCAAATATAACATTGCCCTTAAGCTATCAAGGAAAGAGTGTCATCATTCCAGGAAATGCTCTAAAAGTAAATCCCAATGAATGGAAAATTAAAAGCCATGCACAATTATTCATTACAGTCCTATATATCTAAATGTATAAATGCATTATGTCACTTGGATAAATGTTTTTCAATAAAAAGCCAGACAAAACTTCAAAAATTCTCAGGTTTGTAAACAACAAATATTAACTCCATTAAAGGAATATGAAAAACATTCCCATATGTGAGATTGTTTTTTTCATGGAAAAATTCCGTTTTTCAGTACCCAAAAGGTGTGTTTTCCATTCAACCAAAGACTAAAATTATAGTCTTTAAGCATGACTGATAAGGACTATATTCCAAATATTGCTTTTGTTTTTTTTTCCTTTTTTGGCTTGTGTTGTAAATAAATGGAATATGTTTATTCAATGTCAATATTTTCTTGAAATTGTTAAAATGGATTACATACAAAGTCTATTTAACAAAAATTTGTTACTTTTTTGCATCATCAGCCTTAGCAATTCAGAGAACACAAGAAGGGTGTTAAAGCAGAGGTTCTTGAGGAAGAGTAGCTTTAGATATACAGCTGACTGGTGAAAAAGTAGCAAACTCTAGCAAAGGGGCAAAGATACTGCTCCAAAAGAAGAGGGGTTTACGTATCTTCTACCCAGACATGTAAAATTCACATCCAGACAATGTATTTTTAAATGGTGAAATGGATTTCAAAGACGACATTTTGGAAGGTAATATTGCAATCCTTCAGAAGGACAGTTCACAGAAGAATCCTTTGCTACACAAGGCTCTTCTTTCACTGGCATTATCCAAATGTGTTTCCTTACACGGTGTAAACTAGTGGACCTGTAATACACATTACCATTCAGAGTACTGAAGCAAAATATTGACCTCACCTAACAACATGCAACAACCGAATCACAAAACTGCAGTTAGACCTTGCACAAATCTTGAAAAATGATGCACTTCAAAAGCCCAGCCCTGTCTAATGAATGCACTCACACACCAAAATACAGAAGCAATCTATATTTCTGTGTATGCACATGTAGCACAGACAGGATCTTAAACTCATAGCAGTGTCTGCTTTCATAACATATGCCCTTCCTTATCAAATGTCATTTGTATTGCCATCCCTGCATCTGTCTCCACAGATGTCATCCCATGTAATGAAGCATATGGGCTTAAGCTGACATTGTTTGCAAACAGGAAGAGCTTTTGGCAAGAGGAATCGAACATAAAGTGTTCTGCGGGCTGCCTCTCTTAACCCATCTTTGGTTGGCTCCTCTGCTCAGCTGAAACTGGTCGGCTACTTTCTGAGAGGGCAGAGTGCCAACCTAACAGATGGGCAAAAGTAAAGTCATGCCAAAGAACCAGAATGTGCATCTAATTTGATAATTAGGGGCTGAAATTCCCCTTAGAAATATTGTAATGGCAGTGCACACCAAGTTTCCAAGCTTACGGGTAAAAGAATATGCTTCAGCGTATCTGTTTGAGGGTTAATTCTGAAAATGACAAAAAAAACCCCAACAACAGAAGCAAGTCATGGAGGATGGAGGAGACCAGCCAGCAGCTCCTATCATTCAGGATTAATATTCTTCAAGGAGAGAAGAAATAGAGGGAAGGGGAGGAAAGAAAGAGTAAGATTAAGCCTTTATCCTGAAACAGTTCTCCACAAGGGGCACCTGCAAATCTTGGCCAGAACAGTTCTGTGGCCTTGCCGAAAATAATTTATGCTGAACAGAGATAAAAGCAAGGAACTGATGGCCACTTTACAAAGCATTAAACACAGCTTTCCTGTCCACAAGGAATAGCCAAGCCAATAGCTAGTAAAAGGCAAAGGACAAAGAGTGTTTACGGCTGGGTGGAAATCAAACATAATAATGTACACACATACTTGGAACTGTGGACAATTATTGTCTTGATCTTGATATACGGAGCTGTGGCATTCAAATAAAAAAGTTAGCGGTAAAAGAGAGAAAGCTGGAGACCCAACCAAAATTCAGTTTTCATACATTTTACAAGTTTTCACGCAATAAGATAGTGGTCCTGTAACTATCCTAAAAAGTCCTGTCGAAGCACGTTCTTCTGGGACATTTTTCTCTTCATCTTGTGTGTTCCCTCTCCGTTCTCACACCACTTTACTCAGCAGAATGAATGCCAACAGCCACAGAAGACTCAGTTTGGAAAAAACATTGCTTGAATTCATTCTTCTTTTTCCCGTTCTGAAGTGACTCTTCAAATTTACAGCTTTTGAAACAAAAATATTAAGAGCAATAACTACGATGCCTTCAGTTAAGAGGGATTTACAGGCTTATATTTTGGATAAAAAAAGAGAAAATTTTTAATCCTGTCTTTTTATCATAAACCCTCTGTTGAAATATAATTCAAGAAGCTAAGAGATTACTTACTCTCACTGTGCCTGCTTTTGAAATATGATGTTTCAAGAGCGCTTTCACATTGTTGGTGGATGGAAATTAGCGCTCCAGCACAAGTAGCATTCTGAGTCACATCTTAGGAGCAGAGCAGAAGGCTCAGCCACAGATTTAAAATAATTTTAAAATGATAGCTGGTAAGTGCCTAAAATCGCATGTCCTGCTTTACAGATCTCCACTGAGACATTTTCCTCTGAAGAAATTGGTCAATGAAATGTCCTTTGTTCTACTGTCAAATTCTGGCAAGCTGCTTCCCAGTATAATGCAAGACTTAATTGGGCTTTTGTTTAATTACCATCAAGACAATGATGCTCAAATGAAGAGCACAACATCAGCAAGTGAGTGAAAGCAATCAATTAGGATGAGCCTGAAACAATATTTTAAGGGAAAGGAAGGGGCCACTCATTACTGCAGTCATAGGCTAAAAATTCAAAATATAAACATTTCACTTACTAAAGTAATACATAGCTTTTAGAAGCAAATAAATTAAATGACAGTAACTACAAAGGAAAAGTGCCATTATGAAGCAAGATTAAGATTTTTATACCACAGCACTATTGCCAAGCTTAGAAAAACAGAGACTTGCATTAGCATTAATGCTGGTGTCAAATTGGTGGAAATTCTCCCTTTCAACTCTGCCACAGGTGCATATTTAGAAACTGCCTAGATAAATGAATCAACGAACACAGAGAGGAACAGTCATGAAACATTTTCAGAAACAATTAGCATGTGATGAATCAAGAAACTAGCTAGCATACCAGACAATAAAATATGAAAAAAAACAAATTTGACTATTACCCTGATAACTCCCAAATTCAGTCTTCACTTGAAGGTAAAAGAACACAAAATGAGCTAATGTATGTTCTAGGCAATAACACAAGAGTTGATACGAAATCCACAAAGCAACATCCTTTGGCAAGACAGCAGCTGCATTTGTGAAGCCAAAAAGATTTTAATGAGAAGGGTAAGGCCTAAAGACAAGCCTAAAGACCTTCACATTCAGTCCTCACTCACAGTAAAAGGTGCCATCTCACCAGCATTATAGGCAAACACACCCCCTAGCAAGTAAACGACATCTCTTAGTGGGAAATGAGACTTAACCATAAGGGACACACAGAAGGTCGAGCAGGCTATGCAGTAAGGGCAAAATGTTTGTCCACAGTCCAACTAAGGTGGGATTGTCCTGGAAAAATTCTACCTCACTGTTGTGAAAATTTAGCTCCACTTTTTGCTTTAAAACCTCAGGTCTAGATTTACCTTTAGCTTTGACAATTAACTGAGCACATGTGAAAACCAGAAAGTCAATTATTTTCAGTGCCCAGTTTCCATGCTTAATGGCAAGAGAATAAACTAAAAGTTACATATTTCCAGACTTATGTATTGAATTTCTACCCTAGATGAGCCAAACATGACACTGTACATCTTAGTTATTTTCTCAGCCAGAGTTCACAGTTGCAAGGCCACCTACTAAAACCCAACACTTTCTCAAGAAGCCAAGGCAAGTAGCATAATGCTTGATCAGAGCAGGTAAACAACAAAATTCACACCACTTCTATTGTCCGACCTGAGCCACCACACAGGTGAGTTTACCCCTCTTCCTGACACACGGACGTCTCAAAAACTGAAAGCAAGCAATTAGACTACTCGCAGCAAGATGCCATACGCTAAAGACTTCTTCTGATTCAGCCACTCCAGACTCATCAGTCTCTGGCACAGCTCCTACAGCCTGGGATACTTCACAGAATGAGAATAAGGAGTGATACAGCTAAACAGGTTGTTGAGCTTTTTAACACAATTTATTAAGGCACACCAACTGCAGACAGAAGTAATACTGTGCTTTCATGACCTGTATGTTATTACAATAGCATATGCCATTAAAAAAAAAAATCTGGGAAAGTATCAGAGTTGAAAAGGTATTTCAGACAAAGTAAGGAAAATGAAGAGAAAAAATTAAAAAACACAACAGGAAAAAAACCCAACACATAATTTAAGTGAAACCTTTAATACAGAAACGTGATATTGGGACCTCCTGAAAGAGATTGTAAAAATAATGGAAAAAACCCTGGTGAGACAGGAAGCTTAAACACAGCTAATCTAATGATAACTTTTCTAATACAGGAAGCAAGCACACTACGAAATAGATGACAAAACCAGAGATTATTCTAGATGTTTACTTATTCCCAGATGCAGCTAAAAAGTGTGCTAGAGGAACCTGGGTTAAGCACATTGGTCTTACAACTACGGCTTTCTATTTTAAAATAAAACCACAGCACATGACTTGGCAAGTAATAATATTCCAAAAGAACTTAGCAACAAAGAGTTACTGACCCCTTTCACACGCTCACCTTTGGAAATGCAATTTCCTGTTACAAATTGATGTTCTGATGCTGCAAACCTCTGTTCACATGAACTCTCTGGTTTGGTAAGCAGGGCTGCCAGTTATGCTGGTGGCAGCGGGGCCAGTAAGCATACGCCGGAGGCTTTGGGATGCCGTGCTCACAGGCTGGACTTCCTGCTTAGGGCTTACAGTGCCAAGGTAAATAATTACGATACCACACTGACAGATGTGTCAGAAGTATGAGGTATTAACTAGATTTACTACAGTCTGGAATAACTGAATTGTAATTTTCCTCTCTCCTAGCACGTAACACAGAATGCTGTGAAGTGTGTTACAATGTCAGTATGTACCCAACTGCAACACTTAACCTTTCAAGTCTTAGAATCCATGTGTACTGCACAGGCTTCTCTTGCACAAGACTCTAAGCCCCTTTCATCTAATTATGCTGCTCCATAACAATCTCCAGAAAGAGGGCTGAATTTAACCTAACAGTCTCAATTACCATTGCCTTGTAAGCTAGTGAGATTGACAGAGTTCAAAAAGTGTTTGGAAAACATTTTCACGGACATGCTGCAATTTTTGGGGTCATCCTGTGCAGGGCCAGGAGTTTGACTTCATGATCCTTGTAGGTCCCTTTCAACTCAGGGTATTCTATTATTCTTCCTGGTCAAAGGACATAAGAGAGTTGTCATCATCATGATCCTGGCAGGACAAGGATAGTGTAATCAGTGCTCAGTTTCAGCAGACATGGCAATCAGGCATTCTTTTGTTTTTAATTTCCTCTGACCTTGCAGTTTGTCCTTGTAAAGTTCTCGCTGTTCATGAGCTAACGCATCTCTGTTTGAACAAACTTAGTACACAAACTGCTTCCACATACTCAGTAACATCTTCTGCTGACAATTCCACCAGGATGACCATTCGCTGCCATATTTCTTAAGTCAAGAAGATACGAAAGTATACAAATCACTGAAAATATAACATGAAAGATCTGACACATAGTCTTTAAAGGCATATATACAGACAAATACTACAAGAAAATAGCATAATTGATTCTGGTATTTTGAAGTCTCCTAAAAACAAAGGGAACCTTTGATATTTCTAACTCCTGAGAGACATAAACTGCAGAGGTAAAGCTTACAGCCATGTCAAGACATCACTTATCCAATGCGCAATGCCACAGTGGTTGTGGTGATAGGCACCACATGATGCAATGGTACATAGCCTGTAATAAAGAACATCACACTTGGGAGACTACAGATTAATAGTTTTCATCAGTTGACAGAACTACTCTTAAAATCCATATACCCTTGATATTTATAAACTTAATTTACCTTTCCTATATTTCTCTACCATTATAGAGATGAGATATATATCATGTTTTAAAACAAAAAGCTACAAAAACCCCACAACACTTCAAGCTCTCCTCAATCTCTTTTCCTAACAGGTAGAGGAATTACAGCATAAAGACTTGATAAAACACTTGTCACTGACATCATCATCCAGGGCAGATTCTGCACTGTTCAGTGTACAGTCCCTTCTGCTGCAGTTAGCACTTGATACCTAGCACTACCAGTTTGTTACAATGACTAAATTCTTTTAGGTTTGACCCCTGTACACAAAGATCAGCACACATGCCAGTGAAATAACTTCACCAAGACAGAAGAGAAGGAAATCTAGATGTAAGTAATCATGCAAAGGGTTCCTATCCACACTGTTTCTCCCTAAGATGCATTTAGCACCTTGCATAGAGGTAGAAAGCTGGTCTAATGATGCCCAGAGGAACCTGGTGCACAAAGCACCCAGCATGGCCAACATGAAATGGTCTGAGGCATCACACCTCAAGACAGCCATAGTCAGGGCAAGAATGAATGAATATATGGCCTGTCAAATACCTCAGCATAAAGCAAAAGAAGTGTGTAATGAAGTACAGGTAGGAAGGCATGAAATATATACTGAAAAAGAGATCACTTTATTATAAAGGCCCCAAAACACTATACTGCCAAAACTATTTTGCTTAGAGATCTCTGGACTGGTTTTATACTACTGTTTTACCAGATCTTTTGCTTAAAAAAATGGGTTTAAATGCCTAAGCCAAAAAACCCTCATTAAACACCAAAAATACCCCTTGACTTTCCCTAGTTCAGCAACCCAGCTCATCTTCACCCTTAATAGAGCTGTGGAAAAATAACAATTACTGGAGCTAATATCACATGTTTTTAATCTAAAAACTTAAAGGACAAGAGAAAATCAAAAAAGAGATCTATGTGTTTACAAAGCCAGAACCTTGTCCATTTTTCTGACAGAGACTTAGACCCTTCAGTGAATGCTCTAGTGGACCATCTAGTATTATTTTAACCTGATTCCCATAACAGAGCTATTCCTGAGAGATTAATACAATTAATAATAGACCTTATTATTGGGAAGTTTTTCCTATCAAACACTCTAGAGACTGCCTTAATCTTACATTATTATTAACTGTATTACCAAAAGCTCTTTTTCAACATGTGAGTTTTAAATGTTATTTTATTTTCCCTCACATAACATAGCCTTTGTAAAAGGCACTCAAGAAAACTAACATGTTCTGCTTTCAAAATTGCTGCCACAGTGCTCTCAGGTTGTGGCAAAAAGCCTTTTTAAGAAAAAAACACATGAGCCCATTTTTTCCTCCCTGTCATTGTCCTTCCTCTGCCACTCTCTTTAATTGAAACATGCAACATCAAGAGACTGAAAATGCATTTGCTTTGATTCCATCCCAAGTAAAAAATAAATTACTTTATAAATCCACACTACTAAAGAGAGCAAGTAAAATTAAAGTGGTATTTAACAGTGGACAATGTTATCTGAAGTTAGCTGAATGCAGCTTTCACTAACAGATTTACCTGCATGGAACTTACTGTAAGTAAGCAAGCTCACAGCCTGGCCGGTCCTGGTCATTTCAGTGCATTGCTGGGTGGGGGGAAAGGAAGTGCAAAATTTCACAGCTCTATGCAGGGAGCTAGTGGTACTTGTCAAGGACACCGAACACATAAAGCTAATGTGAAAGTTAAGCTACATGTTAACAACTTCTATTGCAATGCAAGCGGAAAATACAAAAGTAGGAAAGAAACCTTATATAACATCAACCAAAGTTGACATTACTGACTAACAGGACAAAATGACTAACTGTCTCCGAGCGCACCACCCACTCCTTGTGAGATGTTTTGACAAATTAATTACTGCATGGGTCACAGTCTTCATACCTAAGTCAGGTTCTAAGAAAACTGTAAGACTGCATTGGTCTCTCCAAATAAACCCATTTGTACATCAGAAGAAACACCAAACACTGTTTGACAAGGTTTAAAGGCTTTTGAAAACTCATCCTATCCACTTAATAATTTACTCTTTCCACAGTGAAGAGTTATATGCAAATGTATACTACAAAAACTCAAAGCTGCTCTGTGACCAGATGTTTCAGGTTACTACAGCCACAGTGAAGAACAAGAGCAGCTAGAGCAAAACTAACACACCATGTAGAGAAGATGTCATACTCCAAGCCACTGTATTCTCCTTAAAAGTGCTTCTCTCCATTCTAGCTCCAGAGAAACACTCATGACTTCATAAAGTCAAGTGGTATCAGTAATTCTCTTCTGAAACAAGTGTCTCTAATTACCAAACCATAAATGTGCAGGAAATTTGCATTTCTGGATTTACATATTTAAAAGCATGTTTATGACAATTCAGCAATCAAATACAGAAACCAGAAAAAATTTCCAAGAAATTAACCAGCTACAGAAGATGGGCAGGCTATGACCAAGTAAACAAAAATCCTTAGATACATGTCAGCTCTCCCCAACATACCATTTGCCTATTACACCAAATTGTTTCTTCTCCTCTTCCTTTGACTGTAATTCAAGACACACATTTTGTCTTTTGCTATTTGTAAAGCTCCCAGTACATTCTACAACACAGAAAGGAATTAAAAGACATTACTTATGAATCGAAATCTCTCTCTCCATATGCAGCATTGTATTTATATAAATACTTTTCCCTATATAACATTAAGTAGTATGAAACACCAAAATGCACAGCAAAAGCCCTAGAATATGTAAAAACTAAAAATAAATTTCAGCTTTAAATGGCAGCATTTATTTCTTGCTTGTCCGAAAGAAAGAGAATTAAAAAATGGAAGTGAAATTGCTAGCAATGAACATTCTTACCATTTGGATGCTAAATGCTAACACAACTCAATAATGTTCTCCTGAAATATTTTAGTTCTGTTTTATAAACAAGATTCCCAACTATGCACAAAAGCATTTTGGGGCACCAAGCTATGAAGAGAAACATGGACATGTGAAGAAGAGAACTTGCAAAAAAAACCCCATCACTGTCTCTGCTCTCAAGAAGAACCACAACAAAGTGGGAAGCAGCAGTGCATGAATATCAATACTGTGATTTAGCTTTCTCTGCTGTCACAGATTCCCACAATACAGTCTTGGCAAAGGTGGATAGAATCACAGGCTCTTTACTCAAATACGTCTACATGAGTTTTTTATTCACAAGCAGAAACTTGCCCTGTCCACTCTCCATTCTGAACCTCCCAGAGCTCTGAAGGTGTGTCAGTATTTCTGCCTACCAGCAGCAGACTGCATCAGCCATCCCCTTCAGTCAGCAGCCAAATTCTTTAGCTGGTAAGCTGACCAAAGCATCTTCCTAAACAGACTGAATATTCACAACACTATGAAGAATGTAAACAGACATAAATCCTACTCAAGTAGCCCTTAACATATGCCAGCCAAGGGAAAAACAAACAAACAAAACAACAACAACATAAAAATACCACAAAAAAAAAATTAAAATTACTATTATTCCAGATGCCTGTTTCCCAGGGCCTTTAAATGAATTCCCATCAGCCCCAAAGCTCATCAAGGTTCTTCCTCCTGAGGCAGGTCTGCTCACATTGAACTTTTTGGAAAGCTCTTAAGGCAGAATCAGATTTTCTCAGAAATCCCTCCTTTCCATACTTGAGGTAGGACTTTCAAGGCCTGCTCCCTCTGAGGCATCAGAAGTTTCATTCCACCTCATCACAAAGCGAATTATGCCACTGGCTACATTGCTTTCCTTCTCCTCCCCCACTGTCCTGGTAAACAACAAGCACAAAGTTTTATGTAGAAATTCCTTTAGACATTGTTTCACTCACCTGAGATAAGCACTGCATATCACATTCCCAGAAAATGCAGGGTTTCCACTACCAGCAGGATACATTTTGCACTAAAACAACAAATAAAAGCTCTGCAGGAAGGGGTCAAAATCAAAATGGTATCAACAGACATGAAAAATAGGATCTGGCCTCTACTAGCTGAATCCCTGATTGGCAAAGTCCCCTGATTTTGCCCAGGCTTGTCCAAAAACCTAGCTTAATTGTCATCATCAATAAAAAGCTAAAGGCATTTTATCTACAAAGTAGTGAATGCCTCCTCTAAAAAGAGGGAGTTCCATGATAAGAGCTAATCTCAAAAACCTTAGGAATGCAAACTATTTTCTCAGTTGTAAAAACATGAAAGAATTTCACAAATACAAGTTAAAACAACTACTGGTAACCTCATGTTTCTCCTGCACTGCCAGCTTCTCCTGGGCTAAGGCCCTACCCTCTGTCCTTCACAGAGATATGCTTTGAATCAAGCCAAAAATTCAAAGGATGGAGTCCCAAGAGAAGCCATCACTTTTATGTATCTTTACAAATGAGGATGTTTCCATAAACCTTATTTTCTAAATTCAAAAAGCAGTGCTAGGCTGCTTTCACAACAGCTTCACCCTTTCCAATGGGGAAGTCAGAAAACCAGTCCACACTTTATTTTGCAGATGGCTGCCAGAAAGCCTGTAAGACAGCTCACTCTGGCTGGTTAGACCACCTAAAAGTTGCTCAAGTCCTGGCTTTTTATTCTTTAAGCTATAGCACAGTTTTCTGAAACATCTACAGACAACTCTTAACTATGTTATATCCTACATACACTAGTTAGTTAACATGAGGTCTTGATTACTAGATCAATCATGATGCCTGCTACTAAATCAACTTCTTTCCACACTTTCTCTTTTG
Organism: Xenops minutus; assembly: GCA_035221455.1. Lineage (NCBI taxonomy): Eukaryota > Metazoa > Chordata > Aves > Passeriformes > Furnariidae > Xenops > Xenops minutus. The sequence goes on along the minus strand of JAWWEE010000040.1, from coordinate 25,132,025 downwards.
CAACAGACTAACACCTGCAGCCTACGGATGCACAAGAATTCCATGGTGTTGGTACACTATTGCTCTGACAATATTTTCTTTGAAAGACCCACTAAATTGCAGAAGATCTAGTTACCTCCAGAAATGGGTCCTTGTGCTTCTCACAACCAGATACAACTATCATTCTGTTACAGAAATCAAAAATATCTATATTAACAACTCAAACTACAAAATATTCTTTGTCCATTAGAGCACATACTAGAAATCCCTGATCGTAACCAAGATGATGAATAATGGATACCAATGTTGCCTATCTTTTAAATGAAGCCTAACCATCATTTCTGTTCTTCTCTATGCCAGCCCAGGCCACAGCAGAACATGCTCAATAAATTAAAATATTGAAATTCAAAATTTAAGAACTTAAAATCCAAGATATACTTTCCATAAAACCTGAACATATTTAGAAAAATAAATCTTTTAATTTCATCCTCACTAATACGTAATTAAAATCAGCATCATTCACCATTCAATACAGAAACTAAATTACTTAAGTGGGTCAAATAATCAGTCTGATATTCTGTTTCTAACAGCAGCTTACCCGGTAAGAAAACATACAAAATATCACAGCAGGCACTTACAGCATGATGTGTCCTAAGGGGAATTTCTTAATCCCTGTCAGATAGGGTTGATTTATGCCCTAGAGCAGTACAGTTAACATCCCTTCAGTTTTAACTGTGACTCTTCCATCTCTAGAACAGTTCACTTGTCTTGTTCATCCTACCAGGCTCTTGGTTCATTCTGATCGCCTTTGGTGGTATACATCAAAAATGGTGACTTAGGAGTATTATACACATTGTCTTTCAAACTACTCCCTGTAACAAGTCATTGTATCAAAGGTCAAGCATTGTTTTGCACATATACATCCCACCTCCCTTAACTGACCCCCTCAAAACAGAGCAAGGCTAAAATTTTCAGTTAACTTTATATGAATATTTTTCAGTCTCTCTTCTTTGATAGGAGATCCCAAATTGATTATTCCAGGTGAATTTGAGCACCAGTTTAATAACATACTTTGTGCCATTAACACAACATTGCTAAATAACTGTGCCATTTTTCTTCTGTTCAACACTAAGTATTAAGAAGGTGCGCAAGTTCAGATAAAACTGTTGAAATCTTTCTCCCCACCTCAATAAACATAGTTAATTTACAATCCAGTAACATGAACAAGTAATTTGATTATTCCCTCTAACATGCATATTCTTGAATTTATCACCATCATCTGCTATGCTTCCCTTTTACCCAGCTTTCTTGGATTCTCTTTACAATTTCTGTCTTCTTCAATCTTGCCTAATCCAAATACTTTTGCATCATTAGCAAGTTTTGGCACACCATCATTCATCTAGTTTATTAGATCACCAACATACATGTTCACCACCCTCTTTTCAGTGTTGTTTCTACATCACATGGTAATTTAAGGTTTACATTGTTACAGACAAAACAAAAAAAAAAAAAAAAAGGTGCATTCTTAGTCATAAGGACAGGTACAGGTACACTGATTGAGAATTAGAAAGGAGAGTTTCAGTTTCCAAAAGACATGCTTGGTGTTGCGCAAAGCTCAGTACCTAAACTCTTCACAGGACCAGAGAATAAGACTGTCACAATAGCTACAAGACAACAGAGGGGGCAGTGTTCTCTTCTTCCCAGGCCATCACCTATCCAACATGTTATATACCCAACACCCTGTAGAAAAATTCTTTGGTCAGAAAACCTTCTTTAGCTAAATTTATGCTTGATTAGGCCTAATTCTACAGTCCCCTAGGTATTCACAGAAGGAGCTCACATACAGCTGACTACATGTATAATTGCTTATTAGAGCAGATATAAGAGAGTGGGGAAATACGTTTTAAAACAAATATGCGTGTTCTTTTTACATACCTTGTGATGCACCATAGTCTTGTGTCCTTAATTCCTTTCACACTCCAGAGTTCTCCTCATCCCCTCCTACAGCCCAGAGGAAAGGGGTAGAGTCATGGACTGCAGTTCCTGCTCCACATTTGTGAGCAACCCTATTCCTTCGGAGCGTGTGACATGTCTGCTCATAGATCACCTCTTCAGCTCCACATGCAGAGAAAGCCAAAAGGCTTTAAGCAGAAGATGGGCACCCCATGGAACAGGCTACACTTCCTCTGGATATGGAGTTGATTCAGCACAAGCAGAAGAAGGTACACATACCCACCAAATTTTGAGGTCCACTGCACTAGGCACAGGATATGGGTTAGCCAGTGGAACCAAAATCATACTTCTATCACAAACATGGACTTCAGCTCAGGTCTACCTCAGTTCCTTTAGGAACAAATCTTTAATTATTAGTTCTTAATATATATTTTTTTAAAAATTTAGTAGGTGGAGTTAGCAGCTTTCATGGAGTCTCTGAATAAAAACCCAGTAGATTTTAAAAATGGAACCAGACTTGTTCACATAAAACTTCTGAGAATCTTGTGCACAGGCATACTCCCTCCTCACAGGAGGAACATCTACATGGTAAAGGTTTGTTTTCAAAGATTAGGATCTGTTCCAATGGAACTCCACAAAGTATAATAGGCCAAGGCATGCTGTACTTTGCAGTGACTTAGACATAAAGAACACTTTTACGGCACCTTCTCAGCATAAAAATTAAGCCTTTATTGAAATCTTCTGTAATTGAGCTGGATACACAGGCACAAATATATTGCATAGTAAGTATTATAGCCCGGCTCCTGCAAAGACTTGTATATATGTTTATTATCATGTATATAAAAGAAATTCCATGGTTTAAAAAGCACTATTCATGAACGTGAGTTTAAACACGTGGGTGGGTCTTTGCAGGACTATATGGTAATGAGCAGCACCGCCTGCTGAAAAGTTTTTACATGTTGTATACTACCAGCAGTTTATAAACCCCTCTCAGCTGACAAACCCTTGCAACAGAGAAGGACTTGCTTCCAGCTGAGGAGCTGGAGTTCAAGTCAACTTTTCACATTGCATATATCTATGCTAAATTTAAATCCACATTAAAATGAGCTCCTAAAGTAACATTTAATCAAACGCAACCTCTCTGGGTATGAGAGAAACAGAAATAAAAGCAGTACTTTGGCTGCAGCAGTACCAAATAAATACAGAAAAAGGAAGCCATAGAGTTACCATATGTACACAACTACATATGTATGCATAATATATATACATACACACACACATGTATATAAATAGTTTCTCCATGAAACAATTTGCTAAGTGCACGACTTAGCAGACAAAACTATTTGCTAAGTGCACAACAGTAGATGTATTTCACAGAAAGTCATTACATACCTAAGTTACAATAACTGACTCACGGGCTTCTGCTGGACAAGAACGACCAGGAGAAAAATCTAGTGCTGACACTGGTTGCTAATTAACTCTCATGAACAACACTGCACCAAAGCTACTTCTGCTACTCTTGCAGAAACATTTAAAAGGTATATGTAAAACATGTATATACATACCAAAGCTCAGTTTGTTCAGAACAAGGATAAGTCCAGCAGTCCTCACTCTGGCCTTGATCTGCACCACTAGATTCTCTGAGGATGCATCAAGACAGTCGTGCTTTCAAGCTTCTTGCACACGAGCAGTGGCCACAAGCTCTGCCACAGATTTTAGGAACTACCTTTTAGCTGATGGACTGTGCCTTAACTCCATAAGTTTGCAAAGCTCCCACCTTTTGTATCATGACCTGTGAGATACACACAAGTGCCCTCTGCCTGTAAGCAAATCTGGCACAGCCTTCTAAAGATACCAAAAAGAGTTCAAGTGCTGCCAGTAACAGAACAGGGCCTACAGCTTATTTGCATTACTATAATATCAACACATGCTCTATTTTACACCATGTAATAAGTACTGGATGTCAGCTACAAACCCCCCAGAGGGCAAGACCAAAAGCTATTTAATTTGTATTTTGTCACTCATATTTGATAGGACATTCTCAGCTGGATAACCACAGAGCAGTCCCTGCTGGGACTGCCTCCCCTCACATCTCTCCCCAAAACGACCTGTCTACCTCCTTTCCGTAATATGGAGGTTGGCAGGTGGTGACTTGTGATTTGGGGGTAGCCATTTCTTATGTATATCTTTCCAAACTTTGAAGAACTGCAGCATGTAGCAGTGCTTTCAGAATAACCAAACCCTGTAGCAATTATCTGCACAAAGTTTAAAGAAAAAGGACTGGCTTCTGTTAAAATCATTTCTTTCAGCTATGGTTTCAGGCTACATGCCAAAAATCCCAGAAAACGTTTTGGGCAACAATATATTGAATATGAGCCTTTTACCAGTCACTGTTTGCTCCCACCTTGTTAAAGTTACAAGAAGCCAAAGAGTTACTTATAATGGAAACATATGATTATTTTATGTAAATCAGAGATAAACCGTTCCCGATAGGAAAGCTCCAGCACGCATTATATCCACATACCACACATACATTATGTAACGCTTGTCCCAAATACACCCCGATAAAGTGAGCTGGTTTGAGATCTTAACAATTCATCCACTTTGCCACATTAGAAACGAGAGCAGATGTCACCCTTCCTTGCCCCTCCGCGATCTTTTCTGCAGAACTCGTCGGAGCTACATACTTGCCGAAGACGAACAGCCAGTTTAGGCTTGACTGTAACTAACAAAGAGCAAGGTAAACCCCCGGGCGGGGGGAAGGCAAACACAGGCATGCCGCGATGTAAATACGGGCAGCCCCGCACGGAGCCCTGCCCGTTCCTCGCTATTTACAAATACCTCCCGAGTACACAAACGCCGCGTTACCCGGGCGCCTAACAGATTGAATTCCCGGGCTGGACGGGCCGTCCGAGACTCGTTTATATCCGCAGCCCAAGCGTAGCAGTTTTCGCAGTCTGCAGACAGCAGCGTGGAGCGGCAGCAGCTCCCCGCGGCGCAGACCGAGCCAAAGGCGCAGCTCGGCTGGTTTCAAAGGCGGCGCGGCGAGCTCGGCGGCTCCTTACCTGGTGTGCGGCCCCGTGCGCTCCCGCGGGGGCGGCGGCTGTCCCGGCCCGGGGCGAAGCAGGGAAGGAGGGATGGAGGAAGGGATGCAGGGAGGGAGAGCGGCTCCCGCCGCCCCGGCCCGGCCCCCGTGGGGAAGTTCGGCGGGGCGGCCGCAGTGGCGGCGCGGAGGGCCGGGGCGCCCCGAGCTCCTGGTGCCGCCCGCGGGGTGCGGGCAGGAGGAGGCAGGGCGGGAGGAGGGCACTGGAGTCCCGCGGGGGCGAGCGGGGCCGGCGGGCAGGCGAGCCGGAGGCGGCGGGGCCGGGGCCGGGCTGGGGCCGGGGCGGCGCGGGGAGTCACGGCCCAGGAATGCCAGGAATGTGGGGCGGCCGCTGCGGCCGCGGGGCCCGGAGACGTCGGGGACGCGACTTGGGATTTCTTTTCTCTTTCTCCTTTTTTTTCTTTTCTTTCCTTTTTTTTTTCTTTTCTTTTTTTTTTTTTTGTCAGTTTTCAAACCAACCCAATGTTGCCATTTTGCCTCCCTTAAAGCAAATTGTAGTCAGTGAATCTCTTCTTTTAGTTCACTTTAGTCTGCTTGCATTTTCATATCCCTTCCTGTTTTATATTCTTCTCAAGGCCTCTTGCATCAAATTTAAGCTACTCACAAAGCTTTTCATGGGTGCTTTCTAAATGTGCTGAGCAGTCCAGCAATAGATTGTGAAGGGGTGGAATTCGTCAGTGGAACCAAATGAAGTATAAATGCTACATTGGTTATCTTTGAGAAGGTTTGTTTGTTGGGTCCAAAATCTTAGGAAATTCTGAATTTTTTTGTTTGTGTGGGTTTTTTTTCATATAATCAAGTTTTATGTCATGCTTGTTCATTGTACTTTGCCTTGCAGGTTCTTCATTGTACTTCCAGACCGGTCCACATATATGGAGGCAATTTCTTTCACAGCTATATTTTGTTTTCTACAGCTATGTATCCATGAGGGAACCTCATGAGGTCATCAAAAAAGCTTCTGCTGCATTTGCTTATGTATTCTTCTTATAAGCCCACTTCTGCCTTCTTGCATGCATCAATCCAAAGTTTCCACATACAGAATTTGCTTCTATTCTTTATTTTTCTGTAGCATTTCTGTAGTCCGTTGTAATTAGATTTTATATTTATTTAGACATAAGCTATCCTTTAAAGCATCCGAAAAGCATCGTACAATAGTGAGACTGAAAGATACAAAACTGAAATAATTCATTTTGCAAGGTAATAGTCATGTCTTCTGCATTCTGAGTCTTCGTTCTTCCATTCTAGCTTCCATTAAGGCATGAATTTTTCTGTTGAAAGGTAAAATACACAGTCTGCCTGTGAGGCCACTATTAATTCCACACTATCTCTCTTTTATAGTGCAGCTGGCACCCTACCCTCGGGGGAGCAAGCTCATCACTTCTACCACATGCTTGTTCTCTACCAGTTCAGGCAGCAGGAATCCTAAGTTAGCTATCAAATATTGGTCTTGCCCATGGCAGCGCAGAGCATTCGACAATGCCTCTGGGCCAGCTGAAAATAATTTCTAGCACAGTTGGAGTGAAACTACAGAGGTGTAACAAAGACAAGTCCTGAGGAGGGTGATATTCAGTATTCTCTCCAGCAATAAACAAAGATTTGCAAAATCAGTAAAATAAAATAAAAATAGTAAAGATTTAATGCAGTTTTTTCAAATATAGCATTCTGTCCTGAATATGAGAAGTAGTGAAACTATTTGTGGTTTTAGATGAAATTATGTTTCTGACTTTTCAGACACGTCATATACTTCCAACAGCAGATTCTCAACTTCACTTATTTTTGTTTTAATATTGTTTTTCATATATTTGTACATATTCTTACCGTAGTGCTTTCATATACTTTATCTTCTTACTGCAAGTACTCACAAAGATTTCAGTCGTGTTAATTAAAAGGACAAAATAATTAGCCATAGGCAGGTAGACTGAGGCAAAAGGTTGAAACTTCCTAGAAGTACAGATTATTCTGTTATTCGTATGACGCTTCTTTGCATTTGCTTTAACCATGGTGCTTGCAAAAAAGGCATACTTGAGAGATGTCTGTCTTGGTCCTTAAAACATCTAATGCTGTCCAAGAGCAATGTGCCAATCTATGCCTGTATCCACCTCTGCCGCACTTTTCTGTCCTTAAGCTTAGACAGAAGTACTGAAGTGGTTCCTTTGCCTTTGTAGTTTTGTTCAACTGAGTGTATGTCATAGGCAATTCTTGTTCTTCAAATTTTTTTAACTGACTAAAACTTGCTCTCTGCTGCTGAAGACTTTTGAAGAGTGGGAAAGCTACCTTCTCTTTAGTGTTGCTTTGCTGCCATGCAATACTTTCAACTTCCCTGTCATCCTATTACCATAATAATTGGCACTGTTTTCTGCATGTTGTCTAGAGCATTATTCCACAGGAAAGGGAGAATCTGTGTCTCATTAGGTTCCCAGCTGATGGGTAACTGTATTGTGCGAATTGTATTGAATCTTGGTTCTCTATGCATCCAGCAGTGATAGACAATGGCACTAAATTTTTTTAAACATTATATTATCAGGTGTTGTGATACAGAAGAGTGGCAGTTTTGGGACTGTGGTTGAGTGTGATCTCTTTCTCCTTTTTTAAAACTTGCTTCTTCTCCCTGGCTGAGTTGATCTTACTGAGGCCAAAAATCTGCCCAGACAGGATTTCTATCCCTCACTTTGTTGGATCTTGTTTCTCAGGACACAATTCTGTGCTGCGCACTGGGTGAAGACCTACCTGCTTGCCCTTGCAATTCACGGTTGTCCTGTGCCGTTCCATCACTTTTCTGGGAAAGAGACATTTGTGGATTTAGTGGGGGGTGGGACCCTAGTTTTTTTCCCTTTGAGTGTTTAAGCCAGGGAGGTGATGCTGACATGGGCTGAAGTGGAGAGAAGGAGACAAAGGGCTGGAGGCAGAGGAACAGAAGAACCAGCAGCATGGTACTGGCTTGTGCAAGGCCCCTACAGGCAGTGCTTGGGACTATAATGGGACAGTATCAGGCTGGTTTTGCTCTTCAGTGTTGTTTAGTGTGTAAGGACATAATCTAAATTAATGCATTTGGGTATTTTTAGGGTCAAGATCCTTCTGTATAACCAGTATATTGCTTGTTACTAATATCTGTCTGGTACGAATGGAAACACATTCTGCTTATTTCGTGTCACATTTTCATGAACTAAGAAGAGCTTCGGACATTTGCTGATTCTAAATTTGACTGTGGTCAGAGGTTAAATGTTGAGAATTCTATCATGTGTTGGTCCATCTGGTTCTCAGTTATTTTTGTGACAAGGCAATATGTGGTAATAACATACTATGATTTTTTGTTAATAAAGTATGTTGTCAAAATGGCTATTAAATTTCTGTATATGGAAAAGTGTGCATCCCTTACATGAAGAGCTGTCTTTCTCTAAAAATTACACATTAGGTGCATTTTATAAACTCCCTTTGACTACATCCATGTTTTGTTTTAGTGGCCTGCAGTATGCCTTTTGAAACTCATTAGAAGTTCTTCCTTTTCCATGTAGCTTAAAACCTACCAACTGGATGCTCTTGGGTTTCAGTACTGGCAGTTCTTCCTTTTTTTTGGCCTTAGTCATTTAGGAGCTGTGCTGTTGTGCTCTTGCAAGATTCTTCAAAGGAACAAACTTACTCTGAAGAATTAAGAAACTGAGTGTCTCGGGCCTTCATTTTATATAATATATATTTTATTTTTATATATTTTATATATTATATGTATTTTATATTTATATAAAAATACACATGCACACGTATATAGGATCTTTTGTTTACTTACTTAAGTTTTAAATACTAAGTATATGCAATTTCATTACTTTTCACTTTCATTAATCATGTAAATTAAGATGTTATAGATGTTTGTCTTATATAAAAATTTTTCTTAATTTCTGGAAATTCTTATTTTTGTCAAATATCACTTTTTTCTGACTTGTTCTTTTTGAATATTATTTTTGGTGAGCTTTGATTTATTTATTAATCTCTAACTGCACACTAGCAAAGTCGTTCCTTCATCATCGCTTGTTACTGTGTTATGCTGACTTCATGTCCAGAAATATGAATTGTGTCTTCAGTAATTGTTGTAATACACATATTGATTAAATAAAAATTCCAGCTAAGAATCTGTGAAATAGTAAATAGATTTGGATGTTTATTTGAAAGGAGAAATTTGAAGTTCCCTGCTAAAAACATATTGAATGTAATAAAAATATCAACTAGCATATTTAGAAGACTTTGTCATAAAATATGTTGGTTTAGGCATGCTCAGCAATGAGAAGACCTTTTGAGCTGTTTTTGTAAGAAAGACGAATATATGGGGAGCTAAGTAAAACAGCTGTTATACAGACTCACAGTAAGACTGCAGGATTAATAACTGTAGACTGAAGTTCAGTCCCTTCTGAAATTGTGTGTGTGAGAGTGAAGGTGTGTGTGCTTGAAACTGAAAGGCTTTATTTATTTATTTCACTTTCTTTTCTGCTTTTCATACAGAAAATAAAAAAGACCCTTTGGACTTGAAGCAAAGACCCCAAGCAGCATTCTGATTTGCCTCACTCAAAGTCCCTACTGTATTTATTTTCCTGAAGCTTTTTTCCTTCTTTTCTTTTTTTAATAAACACTTATAAAACTATATTGCTTGAAGTTGCTATCCACCCAAAATACCTGTGAAATTCTTCCCTTGCTCCTCCATTCATTTCTTCCCTGCTTTTTTGGTAGTGTTAGATTTTCCCTTCCTATCATCTTTTCTGTATTTCTGGAAAAATACTGTCTTGAGGTCTCTGATCAACTTCATTTATTAGCAGTTATGCGGAGACTCAGTATGAGACAGTGGCTGATTTGTGTGCCAGTTTCAGTGTGGAATACTAAGACTTTTGCCAGGAACAATAAGGTGGCATCAGGAAGTCATATTCTGGAACATTCAGGAAATAATTCATCTAGGACTCCTATCAGTCTTGATACTGTGTGAATAGGTTGAACGTTTGTGTGATTAAAAAGGAGATCATATCAAAGGCAGGGATAAGTGGAGTGTGAGACAGTAAGTCTACTGTCTGCCATATAAGTGTAGTTGGAAGGTGAATATATGGGAGGATGAGTTAACACCTTCCTAGACTGAAGGTTTATAGAGACATGGCTTTAATGTGTTGGTTCGCAGGGAAGTGTTACAGAGGCAAGCAAGATTTAATCCCGAAAGAGTCATCAGGCAGGGAGAAACTATTGTGTGTAGGGAAGCTTTAGATTGCTCTTCCACAAATACTGTCTGAGTAGCTACAAGCAGCCAAGACCAAACATTGCACCAGTGTTTTGAGGTGGGAGTATAGTTAGATCTGGATACATGCCCACAATTTTGATGGTTTTATCAGATTTTTTTTTTTTTGAGCAGCACTTTTTCTAGAAATCATAGAGTCATTTATGGCCTGGGTTGGAAGGAATCTTAAAGACTATCTAGTTCCAACCCCTGGGCCATGGGCAGGGACACCTTTCACTAGAATGGGTTCCTCAGACATCCATCCAACCTGGCCTTAAGCACTTACAGGGCATCCACAGCTTCTCTGAGCAACCTGTTCCAGTGCCTCACCACCCTCACAGTAAAGAATTTCTTCCTAGTATCAAATCTAAACCTCCTCTCTTTCAGTTTGAAGCCATTGCCCCATGTTCTGTCACTACATGCTCTTGTAAATAGTCTCTCTCCATCTTTCTTGTAGGCTCCCTTCAGGTATTGGAAGGCTGTAATTAGGTCACCCCAAAACCTTCACTTTTCCAGGCTGAACAAACCCAACTCTCACAGTCTTTCCTGATAGGAGAGGTGTTACATCTCTCCAGTCTATTTGGTTGCCTCCTCTGGACTCGCTCCAACACATCAGTGGTTTGGTTTGGTTGTGGATATTTGCTAATGTTACTGAAGTCTGTTGTGGGAATAGCCATCGCAGTCTGTAGTGTGAACCAGCTGGGCTTTACCTAACTGAAGTCCTACAGAGCTCTGAGAATGTGTTCCAGTTCCCTGGCCAGGTGTGGTGTGGACAGCAGGAGGAAGTGTTAGGAGCTGTAACTCCATCATCTATAATACTCATGGAGTAATTACCACTATCTGTTTTCTTCCATTTTCCAAGTCTGAAAATATGGCCTCTTAGTAATACCTCAGAATAAATACCACAAAATCATTAGGAAAAAAAATGTAGCAAATATCTATTGGCTTTTTAAAAATGCTTTTAGTTGTTAATTTTTTCTCTATACGTTGATACCCTTGAAAATGCTTTTACACTATTAGTCTTTCTCTCTAACTCTGTTTTCGCCATCAAGCAAGCCATGCTATTTTTGCCTTTTCCATCCTCACCTTTCTTTATTCTCTTTGAAGAGAAACTGATTGTCATTTGGATGACAAATGATCTGTGCCATCATTCAGTTTTCAGTTGTCTGTTTTTCTGTCTTCAATAAGCTGAACTTCTTTTTTGTTAATTTTTTTTTTTTAACTCCTGCAGTCTTTTTTTTCCCTGTATCTCTAAAGATCTCTGATTTGATCAGTCTTCAATATCTTTTAAATAACTGATACATAATTTTCCCATAGAACCTGTGTTCCTTTACCCCTAAGATGAGCAGCTCTGTTGACAATAGGACTGTGTTCTACCACCCACGTGTGTAATTTGTGGGTTACTTTTTTGAATGTCTTGTTTTTCTGTAAAACTTCGAAAGTAAATTTAAATATTTGAAATTTCATTTGAAGTTTTTACAGGTTGCTTCATTATCTTTTCTATGGTTATTTGTAGCTATATATGTTCTCTCTATTGTAATGTTTTTAATTTAAATAGCTTGGATTTAAAGAAAATCCCAATCTCAAGTACCTAAGTACACCTGTATGTTCTCTATTTAAAATTGATTTAAAAGTTTCCATACTCTTGGATGACTGTCAAACTATAAACCAAATTTCCTTAAAGCTATATGTCAGTGCAGTTTGCCACAATGAAGTTACACTGACAGAGTGATCAGAAGTGATTGATGTGTCAGAGAAAGCAGACATTTTTGAAGAGCTGTGTAAAGATGTAAATATTTTGTGTTGTTCTTTACCACGTTATTTGAAAAGCTGACATCTGCATTTTTAATGTGTTTGGATAGAGTCTAATGATACAGTATGTCAAGACCTGATGAATTGAACTGACTTTGTAGGAAAGTGTTGGAGGTATGTAAAGATTAAGACTGGATATTTAACCCAAAATGTTACAGGGGGCATTTTCAGTCAGGTACTGTTTTAAGCTAAGCTGATGAAGCATTACTGGTTACCCAAACACATTTTGTATGAGCTACAAGTTTTGTAATGCAAATGCAAAACACGTTTTAACTGGTTTGATGCTGAATACTAGAACATCTATTTAAGTAGCTGAATTATCGTATGTGCATGGAAGAGCTGTATTTTTAATATTTCTGCTTTTATGGAGGTATTTGACAGGGAAGACATATCCTAATGGTGATCCTTGAATGTTGCAACAGTGTTTTGATGCAGGACTACTAAATAAAACCAGTGCTCAAACTACGAAGCAAGGGATTTGCAACCACTGGACACACTGTACAGTGTAGAATCTAATCTTTCAGCCTTTCTTCTGCCCTGCCTTTGCCACTTATTGGGAAGTCTTCTAAAGGTGGCATGGATAGAGTTTTTACTGGAATAAAATTCACAGTGCATTATCATGTGTTGGGTAAACCTATGTGCAGCATTGCTGCTGATGTGTTGTGATGGCCTAGCAGAGAATAAAGAATAAGCTCATACTATCAGAGACAATAAGCAGATGGTTTTCTGTGCTGGAAGCACTAAATACATTGCTTGTTATGTGAAGATATTTTTTGTGTGTTTTTTCTGCACCCCCCCCCCCCCCTTTTTTTTTTTATTATAAATGCCACAGGAGAGAAGCATAAAGATCAAAAGTCTCAAATTAGCAGAGATGTGAAGGAAGCATTTTATTGTATTCTCAACTTTTTAAAAGAAAACAGTTTCCATTACCAAGTGTCTTTTTGCAAGGAAAAATAGTGTATCTCATAGCCTTATGCTAGATGCCTATGCCAGCAGGCTGGTGTACATAAAATCTGTTAATAGTCCCTGGAGAGAGTCAGGGTCCTTCAGCAAGCACTTCAGACAGCTGTAGGGTTCTGTGGTAAATCTCTTCAGTGTCTTTAGAAACATCTTTTTCTTTCCCTTCTCTGACTTTTAGAGGCTCCTGTTGCTTAATGTCATTTGGGGACTTAAATTGGTTTGAAATGGTTCTAGATATGTTACAGGTGCCTTAAGATGAGAGTGAGAAATAATTCAACACAAGATTACTAGAGCCACTAGATCCGCTTCTAGTCAGATGTCATTTTAAACTGGACTGATGGTCCTAGTTCATGCTGATCAAAATTTGTGAATATACTTGGTGCTTTATGCTCGGATTCTTTCTTGGGAATGAACATTTGGCATTTTTTGTGCACTTGGCCAACAAAATGTTCCTCTTATTTCATATTGTCTATTTGAAGTTTTAAGGCAGGAATTTTCCATAAACTTTATCAAAGTTCTCACTGGCTGTACTTGGAAAACAGCAGGAAACAATGTGTAGAACTAAACCTCTGTCCTTCATGTTCCGGGACATGGATACCTCACGGTAGTATTTATCAGATACTGAGTCTTATTTAAATATAAGTATTTCAGAATTGTGAACTTATAATTTTTATTTAAATTTTATACTAATTCCAAAAAGATACTCCATACATCCATAAACATTCTGCTAAGCCGTACCTTGGCAGTGTTGAAAAGTGAAATTGTTACCATAAAAAGAGCTGCAATAGTGAGGGTCTAAACAATCTTCTAGAGTTTTGGATGCAGGTTAGGCTTTCTCCTTTCCACTAAAATGAGTGCTTTTAGTGTGTAAGTGGGCTCCAGGTCTAATGCCCTGCTGAGACTGAACCCTTGTGCCTTTTGTATTTAAACTTTTGATTGTACTTGTGCTGCTTACTGCCTTTACAACATAAGGACCAAAGCAAGTATGATGTAATTACCAGTATTTGAATAGCACTAGCAAGTAATGGGGTGTGATTGTGGCATCTGACTTTTCAGTGTAGTGTATGTAAGTCTTATATTGCTGTCAGCATTTTGAAATATTGATAAATACTATTAATGTTTATGAACTGTGGATATATAATTACAGCAAATGGAAGATTTTAGTTCAGCTCTCTATTGAAATATGTAAAATGTTAAATAAAATAAAGTGAGCCCCACAATTCTAAAAAAAAAAAGCTTTCAAAAGTTAACAGATTTTTTTTTTTTTCATTTTATGTCAATAAAGGATCTTGGTCTGAGGTCCAGCATAATTCTCCAAACAGAACTGCTTTCCAGCCCGTGGTGCCCTCAGCTGCCTTGCTGTCACACCTTTTTGTGTTGATTTTTTTTTTTTCATTTCAGTGCTCCAATATGGTTTATTATGCCCTTTACCTAACTGCTCTCTATATTGTGCAGACTGCATCTTAGTAGTTATACTATTTCCCTTCTATTTTCATATCCTGCATGCTGATACTGTAGCATAAGGAGATAATTGAACTCATGTTGCACCACGTTTTATGTGCAGCTTTTTCTAAATGCTTTGTGTGCCTCTTCTGTTGAGATAAGTCTCAATTTTCTCCCTCCCTAATGACTACATTGAGGATTTGCTAAGAGTGCAGTGACAATGCATGTGAAAGAGCTCTCAGTATCTGACTGATGACACTTCAGCAGCTAATTGCTCATAGAATTTTACTTCATGAAACAGTTCATACACCTGTTCCACTCAGTACATAACTCTGGAAATCTACATGGTGAGTGAAGCTTTGCCAAAATGTATGAGATATATTCCAAAACCCACAAGTATAATTGGAATTTATAAGGATCTGCTCTGAATGATTCCTTTTTCTCCCAGTGAAAACTCTACCACTAGTACATATTACTGACAGAATGTGTTTTTGCAATTTCTGAAGTTTTTACATTATTTTGCTTCATTTGTCATTCTGAAAGATAGTTTTTGCTTTCACTGAAAGTGACAGACAAAATTACTTACTAAAAAAAAAAAATCTGATTATTGCAAAATCTCGTGGAATTAAGAAATATCTTGAGTTCAGTTTTTGAAAGGATCCTGAGAGCCACCATGGTGAGTTACTCAGTGAGAGAAGAAATGAAAGGACAAGGCAAAACACAGTCCAAGAAGACTTGAGAAAATACCATGGATCTGGGAGAAGTTTTTTCTGATAATTTGAAATAGATCTCACAATTTTTGCAGTCCTTGGATGTGAAAAGATGTTGCAGTAACTGCACTTGTTCAAGTATGGCTTTGTGTAGCTCAGTGACTATTCTAGTTTGGATAATCAATGTGCAGCACTGTATACTGACTTTAGGGATACAGAGATTTGTGGAACAGCAGCACTGGGCATAGTTGTATATTTTACTTCATCAGAGCTATTTATGAGAGATGTTTATATTCTGGTCCTATTGCTGCCACTCTTCCTACGCTCCTTAGTCTGTCATATTGTTGCTTGTTTCCATCAGAGATACTAGTTGCAAAAGTGAGAACATACTGAATTTTTGGGTGTAGTGGAAGAAATATAATAGAGTTAGGAAGAAAATGGAAGGAAATACGCAAGCAAGGTATATGATTGAAGTACAGAACCTGTTCCCATCAGAGTCCTAAGTTAACTTTTGAACTTTAGTGACTGTTACAGCCTGTGTAGAGTGATAGTCCTAGAAATAAAATAGATCACCAAAAGAGATAAAAAGGGAATCCAAAAGGTGATGTAATTAAAGTTCACCTGCTTGAAGCTGTAGCGATTTGGAAAACCTCAGACCATCAAGTTCTTGAGTATCTCAATGCTTTCTGTAGTAGAAAACAAAGACTGCTGTCTTGCTAGTGAATACACTACATGAATTAGTGAGTATTTTCCATGACAATGTGCTGCGTTTTTTTTTCCTGATAGGAAAATAGGTTATGTTTTCCTTCCTATGCAATAATGTTTCCTTTAAGAGAAACATTCCTATATGTAGCATTTTCCCACAGATGTAATTTCTTATTTTGTGTTGCTCTCTTTATTGAGGACTCAGAGCCATTAACAGATTCAATAGGTTTAATAGAACATTAAATATACTTTGCTAATGTGTATTTTCCCTTCTCTATATGGAATGGAGCACAATTAATGACAAATAAAGGATATTTGTATGTGAAACTTATTATGAGATAATGTTATATTAATTGTCCTCATTGTAATTGTATGACATTATCTCTCCTTTCTGTATACATGCCAATATTTAACATGAATTTGTGTATTCACATCAGAATTTAGGACTGGAAGGGTTCTTTTGAGTCATTACAGTCAATTTTTACTATCACAGCTGTAATGCCATATTTTTCTTTGCAATTCCTTTTAAAAATCTTATTTAAAATCATAACTGGATTTAGTTTGCATAACCCTTTCTTTATGGCCAGAAGTCCTGTGGCAGTTTGCATGAACCTGTGAGAGAGAAATGCATCTTGAACCTTGACACTGATTTCTCTAAAATCAAGAATAGTCATAGCTGAAAGTACACCGTAATTTTTAGATGAATAAATATTATTGTCCTTCAAAGTATGTTAAATTGTATACTAGATTCCTTTACAATATGGATTTGGAAAATTCTGATGTGGTTGCCAGTTTTTCATTTTAAGGGCATTGGTGGTCCTGTAGCTTGTCCTCTGGTATTCACTTCAGGCATACATATTTTTTTGTGGGTACGGCTTAATGTTACTCTTTAATGCTACTCTCTAGTCTTTGAGATTGTATGGGTTAAAGTAAGCAGGATTTATCCAACAGATATGTTCAGCTTAGTCTCCTCATATTACAAAGTGAGTATGCCTACTTTTTGAGAAGCCTCTTTTTTATAGAGTTAAAACTGAATAAAACACATTACTTTTTAAATGTTCTTACTGATCCCATTATTCTTTCTGTGCATTTTACAAATAGGATGTGATGTTTTGAGTATGCTTCAGGCTTCAGTAGTTTGTATAATGTTCTATTTTCTGCAGCAAAAGCATGTCAAGGTGATCTCTGTGGGTGGTTAATATTTTCTGGAGTTTATTCTTCAACCATGAAAATATGCAAAACCGCAGAGCTTGGTGGTATGTCATATATTCAGGTATAAAATATATATATTTCAATTTTATCATCATTAAAAATAACAAAAAAGCCCACAAGTGTAGTAGCAGATACTGTTTGTTCATGGATGAATGCAGCATTTGTCACTCCTGTCTTGTGTTTGTGGTTATGCTGGTGAGCAGTTCTTGCAATAGCTTATAGTGTAATTTTGTGACAGTGTAGTGTAAAAGTGTTGTATAAATGGAATATTTTAAAACATAATGTTCAAAAACATAGAAAACCATAGAATATGGGGGAAAATGTAAAAATTACAGAATGTTTGCATTTTAGCAGAAATACTCCTGATTTGTTTGACAGGCTTTAGGTATTATTTTCCGCACTTTCAAATGTAAGTTCTTTTAAAAACAATTATGGAAAGCAACAGTAGCATCTCCATAAATGAAATGTATAAATACTGTAACAGTATTTGAATAGGGAGGGATTATTAGAAGTCTGATTATTAGAGAACTGAAACAGGAAAAAGCTGAATGTGAGTCCTGAATGCTTTCACTACTGTTACAGTAGTAACAAGAAAAATTGGAAGGGAGAATGCCAAGTATATCCATATACATAAAATGCATTTGATTTATAAAAAAGGGATATTGAAAAAGCTACTGAGCATTTTGATTAATTGCATTTTTTTTTCTTTCAAGACTAAAGCAAACATATAAGGAAATTAACTGTTACTAAGAAACAATTATTTACCTGCATTTTGATTGCCAGCTAATACCATGTTTAATCATTGCCTCTGTCTTTCTCCTCTTTTTGTTTACTTTAGCCTCCGTCTTTGGGAAATTGTATTTCTGCAGTTTGTATAGCGTATTGGAAAAGTGAATCTTTAGTTTTAAATGGGAACTCTTTCAGGTATGTCTTACTAAGTAAGACATCTCTGGTAAAATGTAACCATCCAAAAGGTATCTGCAGCAGAGATCTTTTCATATTTCCCTTGCCATTCCTGGCAGTTTGATTTACCTCATTAAAAGGCTGGAAAAAACAGTCGGAATACCTTAAAACTCAGGATCTTTATTCTTGATGAGAAATTTATTCTTTTGGAGCTTAGGCAACATACAGAATCTGTGATTCACTTTGGTGTACACCCCTGGGCATCATAAGGAATACCATACTAATGTTGTCCAGCAAGAAGCAAAGCAAAGCAAGATCCTTACCTTGCCAAAAGAGTTAATCGGGCTGTAAAAGAGCTGCAAATACATCAAACACAGAGAATATATCTATGCTCAGCTTTCTGGTGCTTATCTCAGAACATGGCCTTTTGAAGGACATTGTTTTCAGAATCAGAAAGAGGAAGCTAAGGACTAGGTCTGGTGTGCTACCTTTCTTTTTTGGAGCCATGATCACTCTCTTCACAATCCTTTCACTTCTCAAGGCAGCAGGATAACTACATC
This sequence comes from Xenops minutus, assembly GCA_035221455.1. Lineage (NCBI taxonomy): Eukaryota > Metazoa > Chordata > Aves > Passeriformes > Furnariidae > Xenops > Xenops minutus. Next base: position 25,113,443 of record JAWWEE010000040.1, on the reverse strand, counting down.
TTGTATCTAAGAAGAGGTTTCTCTTCATCATTCTTTTCTCATTCCTTCTTCATACCCTGGGTGGAATGGGGAATTTTCGGAGAGTCTGTCTACCCAGCAGCTTTACTGATACATTGCTAAGCAGAGCTGGGTGAAGTGCTTGGAGTCTTACATTGCTAATCCTGTAATGACAATAGTAGTCCTGGTTCCTTACACACATTTGCCTCTCACAGAAGCATAGCTCTTACTGCTAGTCTTTGATCTGCAGTGGGGGAAATTTGCTGTAATGACATAGTTAATGTTGCGGGAGTCCACAAAACAAACATTCTGCGTGAAACAGCAAAAGCTGTTGGCATTACAGAGAATGTTGCAGTAAGGCTGTGTGTTCTCAGGGTGAAGAAGGAGGGCAGCAGCAATTTGGCTCAACATGTTTCACATGGTTAGATGGACTTTCTCTGTGACTGAAGTTTATAAGGATATTTAAAAAGAAAAGCAAAGTTTTGCTTTCATTAGGATTCATCACCATCAAATCTTGACTTATTTCATGCAGCTGGTTTGCTGGTGTCCTCAAATTCGATTAGCCATGATGACAGTTTTTATAGTTAAGTGTTTCATTTTTGTGAGATGATTGGAGATACTGATTACTTACAGGAGACCCATCCTGCCCTCTCTGATAGGGGTGGATTTCTACTGCTCTGTACACCGAATCTGCATGTCCTGGGGGCAAAGGTTTCGTTCCTCAGTTCCTGTTTATAGTTCTACCCAGAGGGCACTTGTAGATTCACTGTAGAATACTCTGGTGGAAAACGTGTCTTTAGAAATTCTAATTACACTAGATTAGTTGTTTCTCATTGTCTTACAGCAGCTGTATTATTTCTTCTAATGTACAATAAGTTGTTTTGTAACATCATCTCCATATATCTTTACATTGCCTGTGTGCACCTTGTTTAGAGGGGGTGCACACAGTTCCAGAATACATCTGATGATGGTGATATTTCAGTGTACAGCAAAATATTTATATCATGAACGGCATAACGGCAGCTGCATATTTCTGTCAGTATATTATTTGATTGCTTTTCTAATTGTAGCATTAGTCAAAAATGGAAAAATATTATGAGCCAATCTAACAGCACAACTTATCTTAGAAATTTCTGTGTGCAAACATTTGTGACTTCTGTCAGGGTTTGTAAAATTCGTGTGCATAAACAAGTTACTAGAAGCATACTGTAGAATTAAATAAGTGTGATATATGCTAAAGTTACTAATCTGTAAATGGGGATGACTAGTCCATTATGTGTACTGGCCATCTGAGGTTTTATGTTGTCTGCAGCTGGTGGGTATTTCCATTCCTTCTAAAATGTGATGATAAAGTAGGGTGTCACAGCTGGAAAGGAGAAATACAAGACCAGTAGAAAATATATCTTTCACTTGGCTAAAATTTTTTTAAGTAAACATATTCAAAATATTGTTTATACCGACTCCTATGGAAATTTTGAAATGGATAACTTAGCTGCTAAATAAGCACTAAGAACACTAAACTTAAAGTTGTGTTGGAATTATCAGTTAATACCAACCAAAATCCCTCTATTTTGCATCTCAGTGATTGAAAGAGAAAAAGCAGAATTAGTCATAGGAATTTTGGTCAGAGTTTATTGACTTCAGCAACGAAAGAGATTAAAAATATATTGCAAATATATGTTTCGCTCTGTTTACTTTGTTGTGAATATAGATGTATTAGCATTTATTTTCTGTTAATTACTTTGGCTAAAATTTTAGTAAATTATATAAAGAATTTGTCTTCAGGAAAGTGGTTTATAAATTCATGATAAAAATAAGTGAATGACATGCAAAAAGAACAAGGGTAAGTATGGAATTTGGTTAAATGTCAGAGGAGCTTCCAAATGTAAGAATTTACCTGAACAGATTTACATGTTGGTCTAACTGCCCACTACTGAAGCCTTGTAAAAATAATGTAAAATCTGCCAAAGGTAGTCCAGTACATTTATCCTTGATGGGGTGGGCTTGATTCTGTGTCCTACAAGTCTGAGATAAACTGAGAGGGCTGTCAGTTATGGCAGAGGAGACCTCTTAAAGTATAGTATTTAATGGTAACATCACATGAAATTAAATGCATTTTTTGTATTTTACTGAAAAGTTTCAATTGCTTTAAATCAAGGACAGTTTTAATTTCCCACAGGCAGTACACAACACAAGGCCACTTTGAGACTGCTGGCAGGCAGTTTTCAAAAGGGTCCTTTTTACATTACAGTTCAGGGCAGCAGGATCATATTTAAATAAATGCTTCATGACATCATTAACCCATGACTTTAATCTCTTTTACTTTACCTCTGACACAAACATATTGGTGCTTCTCTTTACTCACATTTTTACAATTGCACTGTTTATTCTTTAATTTTTTCCATTAATTTCTTTGTCTTCTTCTCCATCATCTGCCTTTCCTTATTTTTTCCTCTCTTCTACTTTCATTACTCAGCTCTTCAGATGCTTGTGTATATCTTGTTAATCTATGCAGAAGACTCTGGAAAAGGGGCAGGTGGAAAAGCTACTGCTGAGTAACATCTGAAGTGCATCTGCTATGGTGTGTGGGATCATCTTGGGGCATTAAATGTCAGTGTATTCGATCTTTTGCATTTACTTTACTGGAATTATGTATTTTTCCTTGTGCTGGAAGTGGCACTTAGTGCTATGGTTTAGCTGATGTGGTGGTGTTTGTTTAAAAGTTGGACTTGATGATCTTGGATGTCTTTTCCAATGTTATTAATGATTTTGTGATGTTCTTCTGGGAAATACTGCAAACTGTGATTTATTCTTACTCTTAATATCCTCTCTTTTAAATTTTTTTAGCAGTGCAAAGACCTTTTTATTTTTCCCCTCTCCCACGCAGTTTAGTTTATTTGAGAGATTATGAGTAAGAGAATATTATGATTTTTTGAAAAGTGTGGCTTACAAGTGGATCTCGTTTTTCCACATTCTCAGTGACTTCACAAAAAAACAGAGATTGTTTTCCTGTTCACTCTGGAATGTTGACTCCTTCCCAACATGTCATGTATATTGACATACACATATATGTGTATTTATACAATATTTATACAAATAAAGTTATTGTAGCCTGTAGCAAATTGCCTAGTGTGAACTCTATAAACTGATCTGTAGTTTTCTGAACCTTCTCTAGGTTTCTCAGGGTTCATTTCATATTTGCCACCTTCCTTTGATATTAAGACAATTTGAACAGGGCATTTATCCACTCTAAGTTCAACGATTCGTAGTCACATTCCTTTAGAGTTGGTGGGATACACTGTAGTGAAGTAATGTTGGAGCTTAGTTTATCTTTTTGTTCTAGTGTTCTCTAATAGCACTTCAATTTAAGACAGGTCCTCTCATGTGTGTCTCTAAGGGAGTTGTCTGTCGCAGTAACTTCTCCAGCCTGCTCTGCTGTGAATGAAGCCCCAGTGTTTTAGTGGCCCCTGCTCTGTGCCAGCCATGGGTAGAAGCCCCTCCGTGGCTGTGTGTGGGAGGCTCCTCACTATGCCTTATTCTAACTGCAGTCTTGTCCTGTCCCCACTGAGGTTTCTGATGCCATGGGCTTGGGCTGCCCCCAGCTCCCCCTTGAACTGCCATGCTCCCTGTCCAGGTGCAGCCAGGTGCTGCTCTGCCCATGGACAGCCCCCACAGCTTCTGGCTCCCAGCCCATAGGTAGCTGCTGGTCCCTACAGCTATCTGACTCCAGACTGTGTTTTATGTTTAAGGCCCCCAAAGATTACAATCCTTTCTGTTTTCCTCACTTGGACACAACTTGAAGCTTTTCGAAGAATGTCTTTTTCTTTCTAATAGCCTCCTTCATCCCATTTGTTCATGACAGCTCCCTTCTCTGGAATTTCTCAGTCTTTTTTGATAGGTTGTATGCATTTCTTTGGAGCTTGCAAAAGGTGTCTTTAATCAGTCTCTGTGCCACCTGTAAAGATGTGACTTTTGTAGCCAACCCTTTTTTCTTCCTTGTAACAAGCTTACTCATTTTTATTCAGTGACCCTCTTTGAAATGGTGGTAGAGCTTTTTCGGCTTTCATTGCCCCTTCAAGGGCATAGATTCCAATCTACATCAAAGCAGTTATTGACTGTGGCTAGAAATTTACTTTGAGTCATACCCTGATGTGACGTGTGCTTGTACAAGACAGGCAGAAATATCTAATGGCCCTAATATTTATCTGCCATACTTATAGGGACATTTTTCAGTGTTATGAAGGTGCTCTGTTTCTTGGTGGTATTTAGGTATTGGTTCAGAACACAGGTTATTTTTACATCCTCTCTCTTTCTTGATGTCATCTTCCTTGGCCATTGCTGAAGAGGAGTCTCTGGGTTTTTTAACATGAATGGATTGTTAACTGCCAGATGGATCTGATAACCAAGAGCAATCATTCTCTAATAAGTGAGTCACTGTAAAAAAAAAAAAAATTCCTTAAGCTTGCCTAGTAACCTGAAGGTGTTCATATGAAAATAGCTGAAGACTTGCTGTGTCTGTAGGGAGGACTGGCCTGTGTATAGGAATTTTTCCTCCACAGACCAATGTAACTCTTGAATAGGGAACCAAGAAGTGGATGATGGAGATGTATGATCAACATGCTCTAGAGAGACCTCTTACTCTGGTCACTGGACAGGATCTCAGTGAAGAAATCAAGGACATAATTCTCTTCTTCTTTGCAAGTGACACAATAAATGAAGTCATACCAAAATTTGATTTTAGGATAAGGGCCTCTACAAGGATCCAGTCAGACATTTAGTTTGCAACAATCATCTGTAACTAACCATGTTGGTTATATCAATATTGAACCAACCTCTTAAGCAGTATAAGGAGTTCTTGAGGTGGCCAAACTGAGGATGTGCGAAGGCTACGGAAGCCCCAGGGAAGCCCCATGTTGATGAGGGAGTTGCCTGCTGTTCGAAAGAGTGGGAAACACCTACTTTGGGAGGTGCTGAAAACAGTCAGATAATACAGATGACAGCAGTTGGTGGAACAATAGCCTGCCTTTATTTTCATGGTAGCATTTTTGGTAGGAGATTGCTGTTGCCAAGACAGGTTATCTTGGAACTTCTCTTGTTTATTTGTTTTGTGGTTTTTTTTTTTCCTCTTCCATTTTTTTCACAGTTAGTTTGGCTTATTTATCCTCTTCCTTCCCCCCATCTCCCCCCCATTTTCCTTTTGGTCTGTAGACACTTAAGGAGTGTGTATGTCTTACGTTTTCTGTCAGTTTTGGGATTTTTTAAATGGAATTTGATTAATTATTTTATATTATTATTTCTTATATTTATATTATTATTTATTATATTATTAATAGCTTCGACATTGCTTATGGGTGTGGACTTCATGCTGTGTGGTGTTTCTTTTTTCCTGGAAAAAGTGTGACTGTTTGGGGGGTTTTTAAATATATTTTGTAATTTTTTGTTTTGTTTTGTTTTCAATATAATTATTTAGACATGATTCTTGTGGGTGGGGAAGAAACAGGAGGAGCTAGAGTTCCACATGAAGATGCAGAATTACTGAATTGAAATAACCTGCCAACTGGCAGAACAACTTGAGTGATGGGATTTAATGATGAAGGCAAATTCTACAAAAGAGTCAGGCAGAGAAGGGATGGGAGGGTGGCCCTTTATGTGAAAGAACAGTTGGAATGCATCAAACTTGTATGTGTGAAGGTTTTGATTCAATATAGGGGATAATATTTTCAGTGGAAGGACAATTATGCAACAGAAATGGTTGCCTAGAGAAACCAGGTTGTGCAATGTCTTTTTTTGAAAGTTTTGAAGATGCAGTTGTCTGATGTCCTAAGTGACCCAGTCTAAATTCAGATGCTTTAATTCTGGAAATAAATCAGAAGACTGCAGTGTCATTGTAGTTATGGTATTGTAGAATGAAGTATTTAGGAATAGTTAATTGCTTTCATATTTGTTTATATTCTTCTCCCCCCAATTACTGTAAACTGTTGCAGTAAGAAAATTCAACAAATGGAAAGTGGTTTTCCTCTGAGTTGTCTTATAATAAATTATATGTTTTCAGAAGACAGACATGCCTGAAGAGAAAGTAAGGCATGGTATCTGTGCACGTTGGCTAAATTGCTCAGGAATCTCCATGAATAAGATATTGGTATTGTGCATGCATATAAGATTAGTGTCAGCATGGGCTATCTATCATGTAAGGGCAAGTCAAGCAAGTTAGACCTGCCTCAGGGGTGGTTTAGTTTGTATACCCAACCATTCAGACAATGCTGCTGTGGAGATTTGGGAAGAAAAGACTGAGGAGGGATAATTTCTCCATTGCTTCAGGCTTCCCATTCATTAGTTCTGTCTCCATTTTCTCCAGTATGCTTTGATAAGTACAGGTAATCAGTGTCCTCTTAATCTTTAGGATAAGTAAGACCTAAGCGGAACAACATCCCACCCAGCCCCTCCCTGCAAGAGGAGTTATATGTAACCTGTGCATCAGTTACACAGTGAATGGAACATACTGGAAGTAGGTGACGTATTTAGTCCATGTTGACATTTCTTCTGTCACTGGGCAATTTCCAAGGCATCTAATATTAAATTTTTCATGCTTTTTTGGTAACTTTTGGTAAATTATTATCCTTGTCTTAATTCTTTGCACAGTTACATGTTATCTGGATTAATGGAATATAGGTATTTTGCTTAGCAAATTCCATGTAAAAATTCAGGAATAATTTTTGTGGTATAGAATATAATGTGAACTTTTATAAGTACCTAGCATTTGTTGAAAAATTTGGAAAATACATAGTTGGGGAAGGTTGACAGCTCCAGAAGCATTCAGGAGTTCATTATTTTCTCTGTGCCAGGTGAAAACATATTTGCTTCTCCCACCACCACAGAACTTCAGTTTGGACACACTGATCATCTAATCCAGCCTTCATTTGCCTAAATAGTAATGTAGAGTAGTATGTAAAAATTGGCTAATGAGATCACGGTAGTATGAAGGTCTTTTCATAGGCTCATTTAACTTTGGACTGATTATAAAACGTATCTACTAATTAATTTTGCATGTTCTTGTTAATTATAATGGCATTCAGTAGTGCTCATCTGGTTATGAGCTTCTCTGTATCTTTCTGCCACAAAAATTGTTTAGCAGTACTTGGAATGAAGATGAAAAGTATTTTTTCTATTTGCAGTTCTGTAATTTCCGTAATATTCTTTAAAAAGGCATATTTTTGTAGTGTCAGTTAATGTGCTGAAGTAGTTTAAACATCATTAAGAATGCTTACTATTAAGTAACTATATACTTTTTTTTTTCATTCTTTTAGAAGATATATTTGTGTAAATGATTTATTTTCAAATAAAATTCAGGATGTCCCATTGGCATAATTCAATTTAAGATTTCTCATAAGTCTTGATATGAATTAGGACTTTTGTTTTTAATTGTGTGCTATATGATAGAAAGGTGGGAACTACTGATACTAGTGAATGTTGATGTCTTTAAAATAATAGTCTCTCTGGCAAGTAGTTCTTGCCTTACTGAAACCAGTTGTGTCTTTGGCTCAATCTGTCTGATTCAAAACAAGTATATCTAATAATAACTTTTATAGATAGCCCTCAACTCTGTTCTAAAATTTTCCTGAATTCTGTGTGAGTAGTGCTTCATTGGAATATTTTATGTAAACACCCACTTCAGGCAGTAATGCCGTTTGATCCATTTTGACTATAGAAGATACATGAACAAGTAGGTCTTACATGAAATAGAGACACATCATAACAACTTGATCTATCAAATAGTAGAACTGTGTGTAAGTGCTGTAGTGCACTTTGGTGGGGTTATTTACGTTTTTTAAAATACAAAGGTCACCAATAAGGCAGGATAATGAATAAGAGTATGTAGTCTCAAATCAAAATGTTGTCATAGAGGCAGAGTTCAAATGTGTAGCAGGTGAACTTATCTTAATAATTAGTGATCTAAATGTAAAATAAGCTAAGTAAATGAATTAAAGGAAATGGCTTGCAACACCTGGGCATTGTATTCATTTAAGTCAAGTTTCAAAGGAATGTCTTCATCCAGGAATGGATTTGACTTTCATTTTTACTTAAATGTTCTAATGATTTCTGACATAGCCATGACAATTAACATTCTGACAGGATGCTTTTAAGGCTTTGGTTAGCAAGTTCTGTGAATTTGATTGTGCATTTTTAAGGTGCAGATGGAATTCAGATCAAATTGTTAGATACTGAAGAATGGAAAACGTATTTCTGTAAGCACTGTCAGTATGGGATAGATAAACAATGACATGACAGATCTACCTGCTGGGTTCCAAGGGATAGAATGTGGTGGCTGAGTTAGAGGGAAGATGGAGAATGTTATTTTTAGACTGGAATAACTGGCATGATTCAGGTCCAAGTTTTAGGATGCAAGTAAAAATCAAAACAAATCAATGTTTATAGCAGAAATAATATAATTTTTGAAGAGTCAGCTGCCTTTGTCTGGTAGACCACACTGGAATATAGTATAAATCAAACTTGGTTCAAGAGATAGGTTTCTGAAGGTGAAAATTTGCACCAATAAAAAGGATGTTGATAGGTAAGACCTGCCATCTGTCTGTGACATATCTGTCACATATACGTTGTGCTATCCTCACCACTTTAAATATTTTTAACTGGCTTCTGTAAAAGTACAGAAATCTAAAAATAGACCAAAGATATAATTTTAATCATTGAGACTGGTGATTGTAGTTGTTTTCATATTAAGAATAATTACCACAATATGTTAACATGAAAAATTTTTTCTAAGAAGGCTGTATCTCAACAAGATAGGTCATGTTTTGATGTAAGATTTCATATATAATAACTATGATTTACTTGGCTTTATTTCTGAGGTAAAGCAAAATGTTATGTTTAATATAATCCATGCTAAGAAAAATTGTTTGAAAGTATGTTGGCATAATGAAATATAGGAAAAAAGAGAAATACAGAATATTCATGTTTGAGGCTTACATATTAACATAACAGGTATTGTTGAAGAAATAATTGTAATGTGTATTTCTGTCTAGAATTCAGGTGCATGAGAAACTTCAAAGATTTAGAGGCATAGCTATTTAGAGGCAAAGCTGCATTCTTTTAATGGGAAATAGGACAGTAAGGTGAATGCTTCTCTTTCAATTGGTTGGACATTTCCATTGTGGATCCAGCATGACCATGTGACAATCAAGTAAAGTTTCATTGACACGTATTTTACTTTCCAACAACTTTTAAGAATTGCCACCCACCTTCACCTCCTCATATTTGCCTTAGGAACCTTACCTGTTTTTAACATTTTCTTCTCTTTTTTGCTTTGTATTAAGAGCTCATAAGATTTCCTTCTCATTTCCCAGTGCTGTCCTACTGTGCAGGGGTTTCATGTAGTGTTTATTCCTCCAGCCTGTCATTCTTTGCTCTTCCTTCTTCACTTGCTCTACTACAGAGGCTGCCAGGTAGCTTTCAGTTTTCTAGGAACTTCGACCTTCCCAGCAGGTTTTGTTACACTCTACAAACAAAGGAAGAAGTTAGAACTGCAGCTCTTTTAAATGTCCAAACATCTTGTAACAAAGTGTGTATTAATAATGCCAGTTGGAACACAGATTTTTTTTCTTAAACTGTGGGAAAGCAGTCTTTTCTTTATAAAATTCTACATTCATTTTACTCTTCAGCCTGCTTCTGTCTGACCTTGTCAGCAAGAGAGAATTGCCAAGAGGCACCATTGAGAGGCTGGTAGGATCTACTTCAGAGGTAGCAGAGTTTCAGGCATTAAGTCTGTGTCTATATTAGTAAATTAAACAGTGCTTGGAAATATTTCCAGGTCTCTGCCACATTTTAGGTCTTTGCAAACTGATATTGTTCCAAAAATTTCCCAGACATTTATTTGATCACCTCCATTAGACAATTTGCATGCAGCCCCTCTCTTTTAGAGCATGTGTGAGTATACTGGCTTAGATGTAGGATTAGCTCTGCCAGTTGATTTCAGGAGAGAGAAGTGTGCTCAGGCATAGATGTAATCTAAATATCCTATGGACCTGCATGTTCTTTATTTCTTCTGCCTTGTCCAACCTTCTCTCTTCAGTCTTCCAGTCTCAGCTTCAAAGCTGTTTTTTTTTTCTTTTTGCTTGTCCTTTTGTCCTTCCTAAAATGCATATACATTTAAATTTCATTGGCATGCTGTCTCCCAGCTTTTGTTTCTTCCTTCAGATGACCCTGTGAACTTACTGGTAGTGATATTGTGTGCAGTTCTCTGTCTGGAACAAACTACTTCAGGGAAGCCTTCCTTTTGTTTGCCCTTGGGTACTATAATAATAAAAATAGAATAAAAATAATAAGACTAGAATTTGAGTGATGCCTTAACTGTCACTCTACTGCAAGGCAGAAACTTGGTGAACAATTGTATATCTTTGTGGACTACATTTAAGCTGACTACTTGTTAAGAGGATCTTTCTCTTTCAACTTGCTTGGTCTTTCAACCAGCTTTATGTCAAAATCAAAAAATTAAAAATTACAACTCTTTCCTTTTTCTTTCAGAATGCTTGCAAATCCGCATATGCACATCTGGCACTAATTACAGGGACTGACAATGCTGGATTCTAAGTTGCTTTCATTTAATGATGTCTAAAGAGCTGTAAACATTTCTCTCTGTTTTGTCAGGATGGTGGTACTGGAATTGATTTTGGACATCACTTCAGTTCAAAGTTGAAGTTAAAAGGTCTTTTTGAGTCTTAGAAGAAGCAGGTGAGTACAGGTCAAACATTACAAATCTTAGAGTTTGGAGGTTTTGTTTGTTTGTTTGTTTGTTTTTGTTCCCCCCCTCCTCCCCCCCCAACATCTTTTTGTTCTGGAATTGCTGTTCTTGCTTACTACTCCATATTGAAATAGCTGGTCTCTGCTTCTTCTGATTCACTGAGATGTATGACTGCTTGTGTTATGACTAGACAATGAGATTATTTTCGTAATTTAGACTTTCCCTTGTTTAGAAAGTGTTTTTAGACTGTATTTCTTGTAAGAAATTGAAATTTTCAAAAGCAAGATTAAATAGTGAAGAATGCCTGGGTTTGGATAGTCCTAGTTTCTTGAAGCCAGGGTGATCTATATTCCTTTGGTAACCAGGAATATTCTGTGTGATCAAGGACCATGAGTTTAAATCTTGTTTCAAATGCTTTGAGTTAACAGGCTGAATCTGCCTGTGAAGCCACACCGTTTGTGAGTGTACTACCACTCGTAGCCTTGGCATGTCTGCACTGAATACTTTGCTTTGCTCCAGATTCTCTGAGCTATCTTCAATGAATCATGTACAACTGGCTATCAGGATTTTTTAAGTTAGAGAGATCCGGAAAAGGGCATTCTGAAGGAATTAGTTTAAGATGAGAGTTTAGCAAGCCAATTGCATTTATTTCAGATTTTTCATACTTGCTGTTGCAACAAAGAATTAGACTACATATTGAGTGTTACAGTTGTTCACATTTTACTTTTTCTACAGGAGTATAACAGGTTTTGAGAATATACCCAGAATTTTTCAAATACAAAATTTTAGTCAGTATTTTACTGTCTAATTTGCAAAATATGCTCAACTAGATGTGATAGTAAATTTTATAGATGCAGGTTTCAACAGAGTACAACAAACTTACTCATTGTAATAGGAACCAGGACCAATTGCTTCCGTGTGCACCACTGTTTCTGAAGTAAATATCTATTGTTTCTCTATATGCCATGTGCAGTAACTACTAAGATAAGATATTCAGATATACCTCTATACTCCATAATATTGATAGATTCATCTTAGTGTATTGATGCTTCAGGGGGGAAAAAAAAAAAGAAAAAAAAAAAGACGTAGTTCCAGAGGAGTTAATGATGGTGACATTAATTAGTTCTGAAACTATGTTTATAACAAGTTTTTAAAGTTTCACCCTCTGGGAGGAAGCACAGACCTTTTTAATCTAATTCAAAGTAGTGCAAAACAAGGCTGTCCTGATATATGTTTCACTGTGACTGTCTTTACTCACTGGGTAATAAGAATTGAAAATTCCTTTATTCTGATTTGCCTTCATCTTTTTCTGAGGACTTAAGCCGCTGGCCGGAAGGGTGCAGTATGAATATGGTCAAACCAGAAAAAAGAGAAAGGTTAGCTGTAGCAGTGTTGTAAATCAAAGGATATACAGCACTATACAGGGAAACTAGATATTATTGGCACCATATGCAAATTTTTGTATGACTGTGTGTTAGTATGTAGTAATATATTTGGAAAAAAATTTTTTTTTCTTTCATTACCCAATGGAGAAAACAGTAAAAAAGGTCAGATTTTTTGCTTTCTATGTAGCAATGGAAATATGGCTGGACTTCTGTCATATATTTGTAAACATCTGAATGGTGTAACTTGTACTTAGTTAGGTTAGACAGTTTCTTCATAGATACTGTCAGTATTTTGGTGAACTGTTCGGTTTGATAGAAACTATGTAATAAATGAAATGTATTGAGCCAGCAAGAGTGGTTTTGGGTTTTTTTAAGGATATTTTTTCTGCAAGTTTACTATATTCTACACCAAATAATGCCAGAAATGCAGTAATACTGACTTGTACATCTGTATTAGTTTGGCAGTATAATTTTATTGAATTTCAGTATGTCTGAAATTTAAGGCATATGAAGGAAAGTAACTGCTATTCTGTTTCCTCCATTATTTTATTCCATAACTTAAAGTTAAATACAATCTATAAAAATGCTTTCTGTAACAAAAGCCAAAATTTTTTTGGCTTTTTTAAGCATTGGTCTCTATTTCGTGCAGTATGTGAAAGTGGAGAGGGAATGTTTTTCTAGTCCATGAGGAAACAGTAGTAAATTCTGAATGCTAGTTCATCAGTATGTAATTGGAATTGATTTTTTTAGGGCAGAATATGGTGTCTTTACACTGATTGAAACCTGTGAATCAGACATAAATGTAGTGATAGATATGCATAAAATAAAATTGCATTTATGAATACATTTTTAATTAGGGAGAGAAAAAATCTGTTTGCTTTTTGTCCTCTCAGTGGAGCACTTAGCTGTTTAGGAATGTTTTAGAAAACTGAACTAGAGTTGGAGAAACTGAAACCAAGGCAAAAATCCATATTGGAAAAATGTGAAAGCAGATAAAAAATGTTCTATTTTTTGACTGCTGACTTAAATGGACAGTTTTGGGGTCTGTTAATGGTACAGGTACATCCGTATTTTCTAAGTTAATTAGGCTTTGAAATAAAAAGCAAAATAAGTTCTAGTATTAATTATTACTAAATTGATCTAACTCTTCTGTGTTGGTGACTTGGAGGAGACATTGCACTCATTCCTGTTTCTTTCTGATACTAGAGGACTTTAAACATCACAACTCATGTACATGTATTGTATATGTATACATTTTATATACTACTAAATATTGAGTATATATATGTGTGTGTTTGTTTTGCATAGGGCAAGCATAATCATATTGTTAGATGAGTAGAGATGAGTATCTCATATAGTTTTCTTGCAGCTGAAACTGTAATTCTCTCAAGAGTTATGGAAGGTCTCTTTGCTGATGACCATATTGATAACCAACATGTGAAACATGATGTTTCCATCATCTGGGTAATGGGTTGTCATTAACTTTATTCACAAAGGAGTCTAACCCCCTTGGTTCTAGTCAGAAGGCAAAGAAGTTTTGATACTGCTCTAGGTGAATGGCAGGAGGATATACAGCATCATGCTGAAAGAAAAAAGATGGTATCTCATTTGCAAGAAGTAATTAGATGGGTATTGATTGGTTTTGTCTTCAGTATGATTTCCACCAGGAAGAATCTGGAACATAAACAGTGCTTTATATTTTCATGGAATTGTACTAGAACAGAGACAATATTTAGTGTAGAATTTTGAATCATCTTTCCAGGGTGATTGCAAATAGCTGTAAATCACTGATTTGGAGGGAATCTGAAAGCAGTTTTTGTCAAAAAGTAGTGTACATTGGTAGAACTGAATTTTTAGCCTGGAACTATGATGCAGTAAATTTTTGCTATGATTACACATAATATCAAATGATAGACTTATACTGGCCAGCTTTTCTATTCAGCTAAACATTAAGTACAGTCTTAATGGTCTGATTTGCTGTGGAGAGCACTGTTACAATAATCTGCTTTTTACAGCTCATATCAAATATGAACTTGCATCACTTTATATAAAGTTTGTGCTTTGGGATGTATTTTCATGGCATCTAGGAGGGATGCCCCCACATTTGTTGGAGTTAGTCCTTAATTAGACTGTCTTCAGAAATGAGTTACTGCTTAAATACACTGATAGTTTTGTGGTTTCTAGGACAGAAATTTTTAAGGTAAAGCTAGTTGAAGGATGATGTTGTTTCAAGTAATTGTATGAAATGAGGAGAAGATGGTGTGCATCTTAATAATTTTATGATTCTTTTTTCTATGTGACATGAATGAGAGACGTGAGAACTCTTAATTTTTAACTGAACTGAGTTTAGGTTTCTAAATGTGGCCTGCTTGAGAACAGAGGACCATTACTGTAGTTGTCATGTAAAATGAAGTTGGAGTCTGAAGCTCCTTTTTAGCTGTCAGCTTTATTAAGGAGCTACTGGTGTGTTGAACTAGGCACACACATTATATAAGCAGTGTATGGTAGTGTCTATGGGGAATTTTCTCTCTCTTCACTGCTGCTTTATTAGGTCTTGCTCACTCATTCACTGTGTTGCCCTGTCTAACTCCAGCTTTCTGGCTGCAGCTCACAGCATTGTAGGTCTAATGTAGATTGACGCCTTTGCCAGAAGACTGATTGAAACTTGTGTCTCATAGTTGCTAATGCTCACTCAACCATTTTATTGAAGATAAAGTAAATAAAATAGATTGCCATATGAGAATTCTCTGAAATCAAATGGAATAATTTGACAGGTTTAAGCCCATGAAAAGCTAGAGCATTGAAACAGATGGGAATACTTTTTATGCACAATATACCAGGAAAAAGTGTCTGCTGGCTTGATGTTAAATTGTTAATGGCTTTTACCAAAATTGTAATTGTTGAAAATATCATAATTTCCAATGGAATTGCCATTGGTTTAAATTGTTGCTTCTCTCAAACAGAAGGACTGTTTATCTTATAAGAGTAATGGATATGCTGATTTTATTTTCTTATTGCTTCTGATCTTTAGGAGAGTGGTGATAAATAACCACTCTTAAAATTTAATTTAAAATATGATAGAGATTAACTAAAGGTGAGTTTATAATTTGACAAAATAATTCTGTGAAATAATGCAAACTAGATTTTTGCTTTTATAGGTTTTTAACAATCAGTGACATAATTTTTAATATTGCAAATAAAGTTGCTATAATAAGCCCTGACATTTCTAAAAATACAGTGATGCAGTACACAAAATGAACTGCTAAAGCTATTGTGACAAACTGTTTGGAATAATGGTCAACAAGCCCCAAATATTCTTCACAACACTTCTATTTTATAAAGACTTACTGCAGACAAGCATTTTAGCATGTCTGTGTTATTTTTAGAAATAAGATCATACATAATAATATGTGAGTAAAGATGCAACAGATGACTGTTATTGTTTTAATCTGGATAACAATGAGCATTAGTCTTCTTAGTCACACTAGTGGGCTCCTTACTAGTTGGACCCCTTCTTCAAGAAAGCAAGACACACCTATATTTTAGTTTAGTAGAATCAATTATGCCAATTTCACTTGGAGTTAATAAAGAAAATAAGTATAGAATAAGTTAAAAATATCTGAACAAAGTTTGCAGATGAAGCTTTAGTTTTCCACCTTGAAAATACAGTAATTTAAACAACAAATGCTAATTTTTCTATTTTCTCTATGATTAAACAAAATCTGCTCAGGTTTGTGTTTTTTTTTTTTTTTTTTTTTTTTTTTTTTTTTTTTTTTTTTTTTTTTTTTTTTTTTTTTTTGTTTTTTTTTTTTTT
>JAWWEE010000040.1:25036898-25097394 GCA_035221455.1 Xenops minutus | reverse complement strand
TGTTATTTATTTTTTTTTTTTTTTTTTTTTTTTTTTTTTTTTTTTTTTTTTTTTTTTTTTTTTTTTTTTTTTTTGGTAAGGGGAGTGGGGGAGAGTGGAGTGTGTTAGATAGCAATTTTATTTTTAAAGTTAAGAAACCTGTTGTAAAAAATGGTGCCATTGGTATATATTGATAGATGCTAGGGAGATTTCATGAATACTGGGTAAGAAATAAACTATGAATGAGCTATCTGAAAATGAAAAAACATAGTCAGGATGGATTTCCAGATTAGCTGTTAGCCATAATCCACAGGTAGTTGTGCTGATGTATGCAGTGTTACGGATGGTGTAGGTCAAAACCATATTTTTAGTAAGGTTTGGAATAAATCTAAGAAACTTGAATGAGGCTCTCAGTTTTTCCCATCCTGTTCATATTTTCAAGAGTGAGGATTACTTTATTGTGCTTGTAGCACAGAGTACTGGCACCAGGTCTTTCTTCTCCTGTTGCCATGCTATTGACAGTGTGTGTCTGGCCAAAGTCTTAATGCTCTCAAAGCAGTTCCAAACTTAAAATTTTGCCATTCACTCTGAAGTGCTCTCCCTGTTCATTCAATAGAATAAAAGGATAATCAACAGCTCTGTCTTTCTGTGGGAAGGAATAGAGAAAGACCCAACTCTACCAGAAATGCCTGTTTTAACCCTTTCGTTTTACTTTTCTGAAATGAAGTTCTTGGAAAGTCTTATCTTTTGGAGGCAACAGAGAACATTAATTTGGTAAGATATTATTTATGTACATAGAATTGCTTTGGCTTTTTTCCCTGTTAGGAGATTCAAGGCAAAGAATCCCTGCTTATTTCTGTTATGTGTAGTCTTTTCCCTCTTTCTTAGGTGTTTCTACATAAGTTGGAAAGCCATTATGCCATTGACACCGTCTTTGGAAGAAAATGCTGAGACCTTTGAGTGCTCCAACATAGATTGATTTAGCCAGAATAAAAGCGAATTTTGTCAAGAGAAATAGAAGCCTCAACAGTAACTTCCTTTGTATTTCTGTAAAACTTGAGAAAACCAATATGTGGTTTCCCATATGTCTCAGAACAACTTATTTTTGCTGTTTTTCTCAGCATGGTTTCTTATTTGACCACATCTAAAGTAATTCTGAAAGACTGATTCTCATGTTACTGTTTCCTGTGTTCTCTAGCAACACAGTAAAAAAAATTAACTGTATTTTTGAGATGCATTTGAAGTTACCTTGTCCAGAAATCAGTCTGTGATAAATTTGATGAACTAGGTATTTTAAATCCTTCTTTAAAAAAACAAAAATGTAGGCAATAAAGAAAGCAATTCAGTACAAGTAACTGCATATGGAAGAAATAACATCACATCTAATTCCTGAAAATAAATGGGATCTTGAAAACAGAATAGATGTTTATTTGATTGCTTCGAGAGTTAGCCTCCCTAAAAAGCTGATTTTAAATGAGTTTTGTATTTGTAAGTGATACTTGCTAACTGTCTGGCAGAGTGATTTCTTTTCTCCTCGGGAAAATGCATTATGGGATCTAGCAAAGAAAGTGGTAATGATTTTTTTTTTTTTTATGTGGGTGCTGTCATCTAGAAATCAGACAGAGATCACTGTCTCTTGGGAACTAGGCCTCAGAATTTTGAATATAGTCTGTAAAACAGCTATTTGGTGGTAATTGTTGTCAGTCACAGCCTACAGGAGCTAAGTTTTTACTGGTAATATGATAGGGAAAACTGTGCTTAACTGCATCAGATTTTTCTTCTTTTTTTTCTTGTTTTTTTTTTTTACTTTTCTTACTGAGCTTGAGCCTTCTAGAAAGGCAAAATAGGTTATGTTTTGATTCTTATGGTAGTTCTGGTCCTACATCCAAACATAAACATGCAGTTTTGAGTACCTATATGAAGATTCCTTTAATTATAACCACTCCAGTGAAAGTTCTGCAAAAGAAATACATGGCATTTAATCCTAGGCTGCAAAGTTACAACTGCTTGGTATAGTTTACACCATATATAGTGACTTCTCAAGAATAACGTGTGGCACATGGTACCTTAGTATGTACAAAATAGAAATTTAGTTCTAGAATCTGCATAATTTACTGAAGTATAATTTTATAGGTAACAACACTAATTGGAAACAGACTGTAATTTCAATTCTGTGTTTTTAAACTGGAAGGATAAACTAAATTAAATATTGGTTTAGATCTATTGAGAGATATATAGATTTTCCGGTGCTCCTGTAGTTGAATTTGCAGCCTAATACCATTCTGTATTATTTGGGTGAAGTTATTTACTAAACATTTCAAATTGGAGCAGATGGATAGTGTGCTATGACAGAGACATGTGACCTCATGTCATAAATGTTTTGCAGCTAATTTGAAACTAATATTTATTATCTGAACAGTGCATGCTACAATCAAGTTGGTGAATATTTAGCTTTCTTTCAAGATGGAAATTTTCTTCTATGGCCATTTGCAATTTATTTTTACTTAGTTATCTGTTTGCTCTAACATATGTTTTTGTGATGGAATAGAAATCTAGCTCTTTTTCCCCATCACTTATTAAAAAATTAAAACAATATCATACGCAAAATTTCCACTTAATCCAGTCAAAGGCTTTTATTTTAGTTTTAGGTGGGTGTACTTTTTCTCTAATTTGACCCTGAGAATAGCTCAGTTGTTAGAGCATGGTGCTAGTAACATCAAGGTTGTAGATTTGATCCCTGTATGGGCCACTGACTCAGGAGTTCTGCTTGATGATCGTTGTGGGTCCCTTTCAACTCAATATTCTGTGAAATGCTTTACTACTTGTTTTAAAAAATGTAATTCCAGGATTTTCTAATCTTTGCATTATCATCCCTCTTCCTCTTCTAAACTGTAATTTTACTTCTAAAAGTCCTTCTTCTTCTTACAAAAACAACAAAGCAACAACCAAAAAAATGACAAATAGCCTATAAGACAAACTTCTAAAAACTTAAGAACTTCTAAACTGAAATTTTCCCTCACTCTAGTTTCTCTCTTCTGGTTAAGTGGACTAAATGAATGACAGCATTATCATTTATTGTTAGAAATAAGGCTGAAATGTTGAACTGAATTAATGAATGAAAAAAAAATATCTAAAGTTTTCTCTTATGACAGAATCATTTTACATTTGCCTTTTGAGCAGTAGTAGTATAAGGAATGTGGAACGTAGGCATGGCACTTTGTAAATCTTTCTTCTTCACTGTAGAAGTATTAGACTCATCATTATCAATAATCTTTTAACTAAAACACCTAAGTATTTAATGAACAGGTACTGCAGTTCTAGGTGTCTTTTCCCTCTCTCCTAAATTCGTTATTGTCCCTTCACCAGAACCTGAGTTTGCATTCGAAAGAATTTCTCTTCTATCACTTTGAAAAAGGAAACTGGAAATCAATGTGGAAAGGATCCCAGCTGATGCCGTTGCAAATCCATAACAGTATAAACCGTACTCCTTGGCTCTGCATAAATGTTGCTCATATGGTCCTTTTGTATGGTTATTTTGCCAGTCTGTGAGTAGCAGCAGACATCTCTGGCACTGGGAAGGTAACAAACAGCAGGGAAAGGAAAGGGAGGGCAGGAGCAGCCTTAACTGCTGCAGCTGTTTGCTAAGTGAACATATGTTGAAGCCCTTGAGCCTCCACAGAACATCTTTGCACAGGTCAGTGCTTAAATCACATGTACAATGCTCTCCTAAAATTTGGTCTGAGCACCTGTTTATTTGTTTTTCTAAGGGAAGTTGTTCCATTGTGCAAATCACACATTTCCTTTCCATTATAAAGGATAATGGAATAGTCCAGTTAGTTGCAGTAAAATAATGTTTTCCCCCTGGATTTTATATATTCAGCTTTTAGAAAAATGAGTAATTTGCTCTTTTTCTGTCTCTTGAAAATTTGCTGAATGCTGTACTTTTGGGCAGTATTAGAAATGGAGATCTGAAGAAGTATTAATGTTACTGTAATCTTGTCATGTATATTCTTTTAATTTTGTAATTCAGAAATATTTGTAATTCAGAAATATTTTTAGTTAAAGTTATTTTAAATTTACTTGATTCAGTAGGCCTGAAAAAGCTATATATTGGTTTGATTGAATGTATTTGACAGGATAGTGTTTTGAAGTTATTACGATATGAACTTGAATACCCTGTCCGATACTTAAAAGTTCCCAGAAGACAGAGCATGTGATTTTATTACCGCTTTTTCATTTTGACCTTCATTTTTCAAACTTGACCTCTGTTCCCACCCTCAAGACAAAGAAAGACGAAGTATTGTGAGCAACTGGCAGTTGATATGAAGGTACCTTCCACATCTCTCTCATGTCCCATAGTAGCATCCAGTCCACTGTATGGATGTGGGACTTCCCCAGTAAAACTCTTATCCTTCAGCTGGCAAATTTATCTGCTGCTTTACTTCTTCAGAGGCCCCGTAAAAATTCTATATCTTTCATATTCTGCCCCAGAAACCTCTCTTTTCTGGATTAGGTCTACATGTGCAGAAGCACCTGGAGCAATACAGGATACCGGCCTTAGTAGCTTAAGGTTTTTTGAAAGTAGCCAATTTACTCTTCTATAAGACAGAACTGTCATATTCATGAAGGCTGTTAGTGGATGTGTTTAGTTATTTCACATATTGATTGTGCGTTTGTGCAATTGTATATTTATGAAAGTTGACTGAATCCGTCACAATTTGATTTTGAATAAGATGCTTAATGTTTTCTTCACAAGCTAATAAAGACTTCTTCTTTTTCTAAGAAAGTAACTAGAGGAAAATCCTAAGACATTCTTTAATATTTGGGATTTGATTGTATTTGGGCAGTGAACGCTGATGATAGCTTTCATTAAAGGTGGAGGGATTTATTCTTTCCGGGAAGGAAGACCTTGACTTATGGTAACCCATAAGGTCATGCTGAATTCATATGCGAATACATAGTGTCTTCTCTAGAAACCCCATATTTCACATATGCATTACCTGTAGAGGCAAGTGATTTTCACAGTACTGTTAGTCTGTAGTGAAAACCATCTCTGCTGCATGTTTTGATTGCCTTTGTAACTGATGAATTTACAGGAAAAATACAAAATTGTTCATGAAATTACCGTTGTAGGTGACATTATTGCTATATAATAATGGATAAAATGTCCAAATTAATATGTAAGGTGACAAACACTTTTAATGTCTTCAAACTGTTGAAATGGACTTCCTCACTGTCTAATAAAACCTCAGTTTCTTATAACTTTTCAGTTATGAAGGAGATTTGTTCAATACTTAGGTATATTTTAGATTTGCTCTATGTGCTGTTCACTTCCCTTAGTCTAACAATATTGCTAGTTATTTGCACTGTACTGGTGAGTGGCTACTTCTCTGTAAGATTAAAAATTGAGATTATAATAGGACTGTTGGATCAGGGAACTATTTCTCTGTGTATTCAAACTGTCTAATAATATAAGGATGAAAAGTATGTTGTTTAATTATTTGGTTTTGCCATGTAATATTATAGTTACTGTTAAATATGACATTTGTATTGCTAATATAAGAAAAGAATTAAAACCAACAAAAAAATGGGTTTGATCTCATTTGACCTTTCTGACGTTCAGTCAGTTAAAAGGTTTGTAAGATGTTTAATTACCAAATGGTATGATCATTATTCATCTCATCATTTGATATATAACGTCAAGTGAATTGCCTCCCTGGAGTGCACTGTGTTTCACAGATCAATAGATTTAGTAAGAGCTTGAAGGAGAGCTTTATACATTCATAGAAAAGAAGGAAAGTATATCCTCCTTGTAAAATGGCTTATCTAGTTATTCTGTGAGCTTTACAGAGTTATTGTTTTATTTACGTCTCAGGAATACAAAATCCTGTAACATAAAGGTATTCATTAAAATATTTGAAACCTCTTTATTAAAAAAACCCAAAACCCATTTCTATCTTACTCGATGTAATAAAATATCTTTTAAAGTCTGTCCTGAACAGTTTCATTCAAATTTATTAAAATAATTATACTTTTTACAATAGCTTTTTTACTTTGACACAGCAACACACAGTGTGACAAAAGGCCATCTAAATACAATACACAGGATTGCTTAAACTATTCACGTTTTGATTTTCTGCATTTTTAAATAGGCATAGTTAGTTTTAACTGATTGGGGTTGTTGTTTAATGTTTGTGGTTTAGGGTTTTTTTTTTCATTCGTTTTGTCAAGGATATTTATGCACACTTCAAGAGAAAAAGATAAAGCTTGTCCCTAATAGACTAATTTAATACCCATGAATTTATTAAAAAAAATATGATAATTTATAATGAATTGCATACAGAATAATCACACATAGAACAGTTCATATTTACTTAGGCTTTTCTGCATGTATTATATTACTCTTATCCAATATAAATTACCAATCCTATAGCATGAGCTATTTGAGCGTGCCTATCTGAAATCATTGATAGAAGGGTTTTCCAAAAGACCGAAAGACTTCTAGGAGAGCTCAAGCACTGGTATTTGTTGCTGGTTTTTTCTGTAACTTTTCCTTGCTTGATTTGCTCTTGTGACTTAGCAGCTTTCTGCTTAGAAAGTAAGAAAGGAAAACTGTATTTCTTCTTCAACTTTTATTAAAGAGGGTAAGCTTTTCAGCTTAAATTTATGCCTTGTTGTTTGTCCTTGCATCAGTCAGGCACTGAGGAAACTGTAGTTCAGCTAAGCAAATCTTCCCTGCTGTGGGACAGAAGCAACATTTACGTGAAAATTTTCCTCCCTTATTCATCTGTCACTTATAACCCATCATCTACTCAAAGATTAATTTGAATTGTGAACAATATCTAAGCTTCCTTAATCCCTTGCTCTTGTCCTTTTTCTTGAGCTGCTGTACTGTGACGGAAAGGCCATCATTCTGAAGCTTCTTATTCCTCAGGCCTACCTAAAGTAACTCCCATTGGGAGCCGATTGATGTTTTAGCAAGGAAATTCTTGCCTGCTTCTGAGAACAACCTGGAAAAATTGTCAGGAGGCATTCACACTCTTAGATGTTCACGCTGTGGAATTCTTGTAAATGTAAAATCTGATTTGTCTGGACTCTGCACCAGCATTGTTCAAGGTCAGATGAAATTGTGTGAAATACAGGAAGCATTTCTGAGATTCCTTTCCCTATCCTCAGAGTATTTTTTACCAAATTAGCAAATTAAATAATACCAAATATATTAACAATTAAGTGATAGATACCATAGATAGATACAATTAATTTGTGATAGATACTTAACATCTTTTAGGACTGTATATATCAATAGTCGTTTCTTTCAAGATATTTGTAAAGTATGAGTATTTATTTGAATATTCAGTATGAATAGTCATTTGTTGTTTACATTCATTTGACCATATATTTACTGCTTAGCAGTAAATAGCTTAATGTGACATGTACTTGAAGTGCAGTCCATTTTGAATGAAAAATGATAGAACTAATTAATTTTGGAATAAGTTCTTTCATCAGTTGGTAGGTGCTGCAGATATTAGGATAAAGGGTTGATTAGTGACAAAGTACAGCAACACTCTTGAATACTGTGTTCAATTTAAGAGAATATGATGGTCTACAAATGTGTCCAGGGAGGGCAACAAAGCTGGTGGAAGGGCTGGAGGGAATGTCCTGTGAGGAGTAGCCAAGGACTTTGGGCTTCTCTAGTTTGGAGAAAAGGAAGCTGAGTAGTGACCTCATTACTCTGTAAAGCTGCCTGAAGAGAGCAAGGGGAGAAGGAGGGGCTGATCTCTTCTCCCTTGGTTCCAGTGATAGGACATGTGGGAATGCTTCAAAGATGCATCAGACGGGATCTAACTGACCATTAGGAAGCATATCTTTATGGATAGTATGGTTAGACACTGGAAGAAGCTTCCTAAAGAGATAGTGGATGTCCCAAGCCTGTCAATGTTTACAATACTTTTAATAACATTTTACCTTTTGGACACCCCTAAATCCGTCAGACAGCTGGACTAGATGATTGTTGTAGTTCCTCTTCTTACTGAAAATAGTCTATGCCATGCTATCCTATGCTATGCTATTCTATAGAATAGGATCATTAAGATTGGAAAAGATCTCATCCACTCTATGCTCTGCTATTCTAGACAGCTGTGGTAGCAGTCACAGATCACTCATTTTTGTAGTAGTCTTATGAAGAGATTGCATGAGTATGAGTAGGGATAGTGAGCTCGTTCTTTTCAGTGTTCCTCAAAGGTTCTGCAGTGAAACAGAGATGCTAACAAGGTTCCTAAAGCACGAGTGGTTTTGTCCTGTCATCCCATACTGACACAAAAGTAAAAACAGGAGCAAAAGGCAAGTGCACTTATGCTCTGGGTCTGTCCTGTCCCTTTCTAGATTATGGAACTCAAAAGGTTTCCTAGACTTCTAATAGGGGTAAAAATGATGTGATTTGTAGTATTCCCTTTTGTGCTGTTATGAACTAAAAGAATCAATAAGGAATACATTGACAAGGTCTACCTTTGTAGGACATAATATCTAGAAACATATGCCAAATATGGTTGCAAGTTTATTCTATATGATGCTATTTTGAGCTCAAAAACAGAGTCAAGAAAATTACATATATTTATTTAGATACACTGCAGTATCATAATCAATAATCTAGAGTATTACACATTAATATCTAATTTTTGTAGCTGTTTGAAGCACCAAGTAGTGGAGTTTGCAATATACGATTCGCATAATTGGAGTCAAGGATAACGAAGGCCTCTGATTGTAAGGGTTAGAATGTATGGAGCTCACAGCTGAGAGTGGCACAGTTGAGAGTCTCTGGGTAAGAATCAAGTAAGAAACAGATACTGTGGTGTCATTGTGGAAGTCTCCTACAGACCTCCCAGCCAGGACGATGATACCGATGAATTATTCTTTGAGGAACTAAGTGCTGGTCGCTTTTCAAACATCACATTCTAAGGGAACAGGAGCAGGCAATTCCCAAATGTCAGAAGTCTAGCAGGTGAAGCAGAAGGCCAGCTCGGCTTAGCAGGAATCTTCTCTTGGAAATAAGGCAAAATAGGAAGATATACGCGCAGTGGAAGCAAGGTCAAGTGACATGGGAAGAATACAGAGGTGATGTTTTCTGCTTAGGGAGAAAATTTGTGCAGCCAAAGCTCAGCTGGAGTTGAAGCTGGCCATTTTTCAAATGGCAATAGGCTGTATAGAAATATCATCAGCCTGTTACAGAATGAGGATGGTCACCTCCCAAATAGGGACAGAGACAAGGCAGAGGTATTTAATTCTTTACCTCCATCTTCAACACAAATGATGGACCAAGGGGGTCTCAGTGCCCTGAGCTGCAGGACTATGGCTGCAAGAATGGTCAACTCCCAGCTGACCCTGAAACTGCAGGATCTGCTGCTCAAACTGGATCCCTACAAATCTATGGGACCTACAAATCTATGAATCCTCAAAGAGCTGGCTAATATCATCACAGAAACTCACTCAATGATTTTTGAATGGCCTTGGGAATCCAAAGAGGTCTCAGCTGACTGGAAGTTGGGGAGCATTGTCCTGATTTTCAAGACGAGCAAGGAGACCCCAGAAACTACAGACCTGTCAGTCTCACTTCAGTGCCTGATAAAGTTATGGAGAAGATTATCCTGAGAAGCACCTTAAAGAAAATACAGTTATTGGTCACAGCCAGTACGGTTTCAAGAGAGGAAAGTCCTGCTTATCAAACGTGATTTCCTTTTATGACAAGGAAAGGAAAGGTAACCCACCTAGATCACAGGAAGCCAGTTGATGTAGTCTTTTTAGATTTCAGTGAAGGTGTCAGTACTGTTTCTCACAAAATGTCCAGCACACAGCTGGATAAACACATCATATGGGTGAGCAGTTGGCTCAGAGGGTGGAGCACAGAGGGTAATAGTGAATGGGGGAACATCAGACTGGTGACTTGTCACTAGTGGGGTCCCATAGGGCTCCATCTTAGGCCCTGTGCTCTTCAACATCTTCATACATGATTTGGATGTAGGACCGATGACATGAAACTGGGAGGAGCTGTTGACTCCCTCGAAGGCAGGGAGGCCCTGCAGAGAGACCTCAATAACTCAAAAGACTTGGCAATTACCAGCCATTCAACAAGGGAAAGTGCTGGATTCTGCACCTGGGATGGGGCAACCCTGGATGTACAGAGAGACTGCGGAATGCTGGAAAGCAGTGCCATGGAAAGGGACCTGGGGGTCCTGGTGGATGGCAAGTTGAATGTAAGTTAGCAGTGCCCTGGCAGCCAGGAGAGCCAACCGTGTCCTGGGGGGCATCGGGCAAAGCATTGCCAACCCGTCAAGGGAGGGCATTGTCCTGCTCTGCTCTGCACTGGGGCAGCCTCACCTTGAGTATTGTGTGCAGTTTTGGGCACTGCAAGATAAGAAAGATATTAAGATATTAGAGAGTGTCCAAAGGAGGGCAACGAAGATGGTGAAGGGCTTTGAGGGGAAGCCACATGAGGAGTGGCTGAGGTCACTTCATCTGTTCAGCATGGAGAAGAGGAGACTGAAGGGGACACCTCGTGGTTTTCAACATTGTTGTGAGGGGAAGAGGAGCAACAGTCACTGATCTCTTCTCTCTGGTGACCAGTAACGGGACCTGACGGAATGGTCTGAAGTTGTGGCAGGGGAGGTTTTGGTTGGATATTATAAAGACGTTCTTCACCTCTTGGTTGGGCACTGAACAGGCTCCCCAGGAATGTGGTCACAGCACGAAACCTGACAGAGTTCAGGAAATGTTTGGGCACATGGTGTGACTCTTGGGAATGGTCCTGTGCAGGGCCAGGAGCTGATTCGACTATCCTTGCTGGTCCCTTCCAACTCAGCATATTCTGAGATTCTGTGATTCTGTAATAATCTTCCTTTCAAAAAGGAAACCAACCAACAAAAAGCAACATCCTCACTCAAAAAAACACAAAGCAAACAAACAAAAACTCTCAAACCATCAAACCCACCAAACAGCCCCCCCCTCAAAAAAACCCAAAACAAAACAAAAGAAAAACCCAACCCAAACCTGCACAAACCAAACCAACCAAAAAAACCCAAACCAAACCACCTAAAGTAAAAGAGCTAAAAGAACCCCACCAAAGCTCACAAAACTGAAATCCATGCTCTGAAAATTATGGTTATGGAAATATGACTATGCAATATTGTCTGTTTCAAATGGTTTTATACTTAGGAGGACCATCGTAGTTTTGTGTAACCTGGTAGAGGTAGCTTTAATCTGTTTTGGAAAGCAGGAACTGTGTAGTAACAATCCTGACTAGGGCTCTGGGAACCCATGGCTGACAGTGACTGTGCGTACCTGCCGAAATGCATGCTCCTGTTTTATGGGTATCTCTATAACTGAATTAACTCACTACTTGATACACTTGCATGTCCTGAAGATGCATCCTAATTTTGCAGAAAACATTAAGCAGTGTCTCTGAAACTTGGCATCCTTTATTCTTTTTGTACAAAAGATATTATTTGAGAGATACATTATCTCCTCTTTATATTTATTTGATTACCTGAGTAGCTGTAGAGCACTTCTTAAGAAAAGTGTTGTCTGTCTTATCAGTGGCAGTGTCGACACGTACTGGTATACTGTGTATCTGAACCCACAGAAGGGGACTGTGGTGCTATGGGTCAGCTTTGAACTTTTTATGTACAGAAAACCCCTAAAGAGTATCAGCCTTTATTATTACACTGCTTGAGTGACAGAAAGCAGAAGGGAGTGTTATCAAAATCTTCTTGCCATTACTGCATGGTTTTGATTCTTGTGTCTGGGTTGTGGAACCCATCCACTAGGAAATGCAGATTTATTGAACTAATTTGTGGAACTATGTGTTTTCGTTTATCAAACAATTAGATAAAAATATGCAAGGTAATAATTTTTTCTCTCTTTTTATTTTTCCCTGCTCTCTTCTACCTCCTCCAACCTCTTTACTAAAAAAAAAAAATGGACCAAACAAACAAAGCAAGCTCAAAAATTCTGCCAACAAATAAATTGTACATCATGGATAAGTTACAGAAATACTGAGATTATGGATTTTGTGATCCATGTAAAGAAGAATTGCCATCTGGAATTTCTAGTTATTTGAATTTGATGCACTAATCTTCTGAAGCTCCAAATCTGGGGCTACGCACCACTTCTCAGTTCCTATTCCGTAACTTTGAAAGGATGCATATGGGGTGCGTTGCAGAATATTTCTCTTTTAAGATGTAGTGCTTAATCAGTTCTTGTAATTACTGTTTTAGAGCCTGATTTATTAAAATAGCATTGTGAGGTACAGTGTTTCTTTCACGTAAGAGTTTTGTGTGTCAATCTGCTGTAACTGTTTGATATAAAAAGTTCATTTTATGTCTTGGAGCAAGGATTTCTGTCCCAAAGTGTCAATAGCTTTTATTTGGAAGCACATAAAATGGAGAAGATACTGTAAATAGTCAGATCTTGGAGACAACTTCCTGTAAATGAAACATTTTTTAATAAGAGTTGGGTAACTGTATGAATATATATAAAAAAGAAACCAAAATAATAATGTCAAATATTAAAAATGCTTTTCCAAAAGTTAATAACTTTTTATTGGATTTTATTATATGATAGTTATGTTAGGATCTGGTTTCTCTATTTATCTTTAAATTATCTTGTTTCACTGTAAAGGCAATGTTGTTTCCTGATTTTCTTCTTATTCTGTGCTTAACATTCAATATTGGAATTATTCCAAGGGCATTCAAGGGTGTCATTCAATGGCAGTCACTCTCCCCTTTATAGTGGTCTGGAATTCCTGCAGAGGGTAAATCTGTGGGACAGGAGGTATAGAGATGGTTAAGTAATTGCATATTTATTCTGGTTCTCAGGCAGGTTTTGCAGCCTGTGCTGAGTTCATCAGAGCTGTGTGTAGACAGGTCACAGTGCTTGGACTGGCTAGTTTCACACTAGCTCCAGTAAGTATGCAGAAAATGTAGTTGCAACAGTGGCTGCAGTGTATCTAAACCTCAGTCTAGGTCTTTCAAAGGGACATGAAAAACGAAGCCTGAGTTTAATACAGCTCTCCTCCTACTTTGAGGAAGTCTGACTTCTCTTTTACCTTGCTCGTTCAGTTCCAACCTCTCTGCCATGGGCATGGACACCATCCAGTGGTTGCTCCAAGGCCCATCCAGCCTGGCCTTGAACACTTCCAGGGATGGGAAAATATTTATATTTTATTATCATTCAAATATTTCAATAATTTTTCTACTGTTATTCAGCCAGGTTAATGACAGCTTTCTAGGATGGAATGAGTAATCTGTATTTGATGTGATGACATGTTATGTTGTTTTTGATTAAGAGGAAGGTAAAATAGTCTTGTAAGAAAAATAGAGGAAAGTTTAGGGACTTTGCAAGAGGCTATATGCATATGGAACATGTGAATGGAATGACTATTCCAGTGGTAGTAATTGGGGTAAGTCATAATTATTGACAAATAAAAGTTAAAAAAAAAATATTTAGCTAGGCAGTGATGCTGTGTCATTAGATGTGGTCTCCCAACCATCTTGATCTTTCTGTGTTGGTTCTGATCCCAAGGAACAGGGGAAAAAGTAGCAGTGAGGGGAACATGTACATGGGAATTAATAATTCTCAAGTAAAAAGAATCATATATGTATATAGCAGAGAAAGGTGAATAATTGTTCGCTCTCTAATAGAAAAGATGTTGTTCAGGACAGGGACACAGCACAAGAGAGGCTTAGGAGACAAAGGACAGGATGGGATTTGTTAATGATGTCATAATGGAAGGAAGAAAGACACAAGAGTGGAAGAGTTCTGATGTGTAATACTTGTCTTCTGTCATTTGTGAGTTAAATCAGGAAGCCATCTTCTAAAGTTCTGTGAAGACCATGAGTAAAATCTATGATGAACTTTGTGTGTGTCCTGTGACATTATTAGTGATATTCATGGTTAGACTGCCTTTATTCCTTTCCATCGTATTGGGAATATATATAAAAATATATACACTAATTGAGGTATAAGAGTTCTAGAGCAGCATCCCATGATGTTCATGTTATTAATAGATTTCTGTGGTTTTATTACATATTACTCATATTAATAACATCTATAATACAGTTAGAGTAAATACAAGGCAGCTATTGATTAGTGAGCTGTAATGTCACTGAGGAGCTACTTAGGAGATTCTAAAGCATGAAAACAAAGCTTATCTACTTTGTGTAGACATCAAGGTGGAAATTTGGTTACATATTTCATCATTTGTATTTTATTTGTTTTATTTTTTAACATATATACCCATGTCTATAATGTATGTCTGCCTCAGGAGATAGTGCATATTTATCTCTGCTTCAGCAGCTTCCTTTTCCTCGCCATTATTTTCTTTTGGTTCTGTCTCTGAAAGCCTCCATTCTAAGTCCTCAAGATGGGAGCAGGAAAAATGGAAGGAAGTGCAGTGCTGTCATGTTGCGATATGTGAAATGCGTGCATAGGTGCGGGTCACATTACAGTGCTAACTATGATTAGGATATGTGTAATTAAATTTTACAGCTTCTAATTGATGGCTGGTTTCTCAATGAGATGCAATATTGTTACATTAAGTGGACAGGTTGATGAATGTGATCTCATTTTAAATTTTATCTGTAATTGAGTGTCTAAAAAAAAGTGAAACTGTTGAAATTCAGTGTTAGATATTTCTTTAGCTGTTTATTTTAACTTCCATCTCCTTTTTTTCTGATTTCCAGCTGAAAAATCTTTTGTGAAAACTGTGTTTACTTACTTGAACATGTGTAGCGACTGTGAAATTTAATTCATGGTTTCACCACTTATCATGCTATTATTGTATTTCCCATCTTTTATAATGATGATTTGCCTCTTTTCATACACTTTAATTCTACTACAATGTTTTGGATATGAAACTCTTCTCCTTAGCAAAGTGTAAACCATAATTTGAGTTCAGTTGCTTTAGACTTAAAAAGCAACTTAAATTAGCAAAGCTGTACGTCCCTTTTGTGAGGCTTGTGGATTGTGCAAATTCTTGTATCTGTGCCTTTATATTTGGAGAAACCCATTCATTAACCAAATAAGGTGGATATGAATTTCCTTTCTAGTACAGAAGAGTAAGAGAGAAAGTTAGGAGACATAACTAGTTTATACATTACATTAGTCCAGTGTGAATGAATGAGTTTGTCAGCAGTCTTCTTACCAACAACTGGACCAAATGGAGAAATGAAGACAGAGCTTCTGCTGCTTGTTTACCAGAGACACTGACTTAAGGGGGAAAAACCACTCCATGCTTGTGAATGTGTTGAACGCACTGTATTATGTCATGAGACTAACTGTATGTGGAATAAGATTAAAACAATGAATGAATGAGTGCTGGTCACCCTTATAAGCCTGATGCTTAGGATATTTTTGGCAGTAATGCTGTATAAAATATTTCAGGGTGGCAGCTCCTCCATGTCAGTGATGGTTCTGTCTTCTGTGATATAATCTTGATTTCACACTAAACAATACAATGAATGAAACAAAATGAAGATATTATATTAGTTGTCCTGTAACAACCATGCCATTCTTTACAAGCAGCTTTTCTTCTGATAAATAAATAAAAAGTGAGATAAGTGCACTGAAGTATTCAAAGCATGACTGAATTACTAAAAGCAGAATTACTGCACCTAAGCATGCTCATAACAACTGGAGGTATTGTGCTATATTAATCTTTGATAAAACACCATCTGAAGTATTGCAGTTAAATTAATTTGGTTTGTCATGTTCAGTTACTGAACCAATACCGTGTTATACTTTGAATTCCAAGAAGCAAGCTCTTCTTTATGTTAAGACCCATTTGAGATTTTCTAACAGAATTAACCAAAAGTTCCTAACAACAGGTAATTATGATGTATTGAAATATGCCATTTCCTTTTTCTTTAAGCTTGCTACTTTAAATATTCTAAGTGATTAATCTTATTTTTAATATTTGGTGAAGTACTTGGCATATTTTTATATCCTCTCCTTTTTTTTTGTGTTAGCCAGTTTATCTTACTGCTAGACATGAACACACTATTCCTGTGTTCTTCCTGGCTTGGCCTTCCCTGCAGAAAGTGCCCTGCTGTGGAATTGTCTATTTCCTAGGCTAACATAGCCTGGATTTGCTATTTTCATCATACTTTTGCAAGGAAAAAGAAATTTTGTAAGTTGATGCAATCATACTATCTGTCAGTCTCCCACAATAAATCTCAAACTTGTTGACCAACTTCAAACAAATTTGATGGAGAAGTAGAGGCCTCAAAAATGCTAATATCTGTGAAAACAGATCAACTGTGTAACAGAAACATGCAAAATAGTGCACCTGTTGAGGAAAAAGTATTAAAAATGCCCAAGCTGTTATTCAGAAGTTCTACTGCTTACAGAACTACCTAGTTTTGTTGTTTTGCTTCTGCCCATAATAATTTATTTTTTTATTCATTCCTTGTCCAATTGCAGTGGGTGTAGAACTACTAGCCACCTGTTATTTAAGTGTTTTCTTTGAAAATGCTTCACATAATTAATCCTGTGCAATTTGGTAGGAATCCCTGCTCCTTCAAATACCATTTAGTTTGTGTTTTTTAAAGAATCACAGCTGTCTTTTTTTTTTTATTCTGACATTGAATCATGAAAATCTGAGGTGTTTTATTTTTTCACATAGGAGAAAGAAAAATTAGTAGGAAGATAATTGTGGACTATTTATTTTCTAAATTTTGACTTCCACTGGCCAGAGGAATAAAATGTTTGTGAAAGTAGGTTACTTCATGAGACTTCATTGGAGAACATACATGCAAAAAAGAATATGCATTAAATTTTAAGAAAGCTTTGCATTTACTTGCATCTAACTACCATAATGGTATATGTGTATGACAACCCAAAAAGGAAAGAATTTGTATTGAATGGTGATTTGTTCATATTTTCTCATTTTATGGAGCTTGGTGAAAAGTTTTTTTTGGCAGAAATCCATTTCTTTGAAATGGCATTCTGCTTCCCTAAGAAGTTCTAAAAGCATGAATACCTTGGCCATATCCCTTATAATTTCAGCAACAAAGGGAACACAGGAC
This sequence comes from Xenops minutus, assembly GCA_035221455.1. Classification (NCBI taxonomy): domain Eukaryota; kingdom Metazoa; phylum Chordata; class Aves; order Passeriformes; family Furnariidae; genus Xenops; species Xenops minutus. The sequence continues at coordinate 25,080,340 of JAWWEE010000040.1, read as the reverse complement.
AGAGACAACAGTCTCTGCACTAAGTAATATAAATGCAAGTCTTGAAAAAGCCAGTTAATTTTCAAAACTAGTCTATCCAATGCAGTGATGAAACGTAAGTCCTGGGGAAACAAATAATATGGCACATAATAATAAAGAATGGAGGAAAGGTCATGCAGAGGAGGTTGAAATAGTGTGGTATGAACAGCTTTACTTCAGGCATGTTCTGGGTTTTTTTAAATGCTTTGCTTTTGCAATATCAGCATTCTTCTAATGTAGAAGATTAATCAAAATTTTCCTTTTTAAAAAGTAATATAACAGCAATTCCTTCGCGCAGATTTACTGACCTCATATTTATCACAATATTGTGAAATTTAGGTTTGCTCCTCAGACTTCACTGCTCCATCCAGCTAGTTACAGCATTATGTTGTTGTTCAATGTGGAACATGAGGAGGTAGAAGAAAATAAGACAAACATTGCAGGTAGACCTAATAATTACTTGTTATGAATTATTTACTATATTTTAAATATATGTATGCATTACATGTCTTTCATAAAGACCCCTAAGCACTTTAAGTTATGTTTAAAAGAAAATTGCTTTTTTCCACTTGCTTAAATGCACCCTCTGCTGGGGTAAAACACAACAGCTGTGAAGTGCAATGTGATCTGTAAGCACAAGTGTTCAGGAATTCTGTTTTATGGCTCATCTGAAATACTGCAAGCAGCCAAAATCCAAGTATGCTTCTCTGAAGGTAAAACTGGAATTGATTTAGTGTTGATTCACAGTGGAAAATATTACCTCTGTCATCTTGAACCAGTGCTGGTTTTCATGTCTTAAAACCTAATTCTACTTGTATGTTCACAGGCTGAAGAGATACAATTTCTGGTAGTTTCCTTTGTCTTTTGAAATTTCTGTATTTGTCAGCCCATTTTATTTCTGGTAAATGAAGTTGAAGCATCACGCAACTGTTTGATGTTGTGTTTGTGTTGTTCCTGTGTTGAGGTGAAAACACTTGTTTTCTTTTCAGAGAAACTGCATTTGTTGTGGTTGTTCCTGCTTTTAGAAAAAACAACCAAAGACAAATTTACCTTGAGCTTCTCCTTGCTTCTGAGAGTTGTACTAATTTCCTATGTCTTGCCTCAGGTGGCAGTGAGTGACTAAGTATGAAGACCAGCATCAGAGGCTTCTTTAGAGACAGAATGTACTGTTGTGTGTTCTTTCCGATTAAGTATTATTAGAAGCCCCACAGAAACCCTGCAGGTAGCATAAAGGAATTGAAAAAGAAAGTGTTTTCCCTCTGTTGAAAAGAGGAGTCCAAATAGAAGAGAGTCGGCAGTAGCTATCCATTCAACAGAGAAGCAGGTTTTGCAGAGCTTAGATAAGTTCAGTGGGCAAAAAAGTCTTAGGGTAAGAGTGGAAGGAATGTTCCACTCCAGAATAAGTGACTTAGCAATTAAGCCCTTTTTGTTTGGTTTTTGTTTCAGACCTTTTTCTTTATTTCAGTATTTTTTCTTCAGTCAGGTTTCTAGTAGTAGACACCATTCCAGAAACCAGTGCATCCCAGTAAAGGCCATGTGTCACTTAATCATAATACTTTATCTGAAAGACCTGTGAAATAAAGAGACTTTACAAGCAAATAGAATTTTTACTATATATTCTCTAACCATAAGGGGATTACTTGACCTCCTGTGTCTTTTGCACACATCAAACTCTATACTTAAGCTGTCTTGAAGCTTGAGTTCATCCTCTAGGGATTTTTCTTTTGTCTGTCAGTCTACAGATAGAAAAATATGTCCAGTTATATTTAGCCATATGTTGACCATCTCTGCCTTTTGGTTGTGCATATTATCAACTATGAAAATATTTTCAGTTACACTGACTGTAATAATGACAATTTTTTGGTATTTTCTGATTAACAGTTTTTGCAACTTTGTGCTTGGCTTGTTGATAAGAATTCATTTAGGTATTCTTTGACCTCGGTAGAGTCATTACAAAAGTAACACTTACTTTCCTTTCCATGGAACTTTAGAGTTCCTTATGAAAGACTGTTTCACGGAGACTGATGTTTTGAGTTCATTGTTCTGTGAGACATTTCCACATCTCATACACGCTGATATACTTTGCTTTGTAACCCGTAAATGGAGATCTGCATGGGCATGTGCATGCTGCTCCCTCCCACTCAGGGCCTTGTTTCAGCTGTCCCTACACAAAAGAACATTTAGCTGTTCCTTCCATTTGACTTTAATGATAACTGCTGAATAAATGTCTAGTTTCCATCCTCGTCAGTGAATGATGGCAGCCATTATCACCTTACAATGTAGCTCTCTTTAGAAGACAATCTGTGGCTCTCAGGTGATGGAACATGATGCTGCAGCTAGCAGCGAACCTGTTTTTAAACCAATACATATGGCTTATTTTTCTTTTCTTACAGTATATCTTATTTCATCTGACATTTTGTTTGGGTCGTAAAGTTAATATGAAAAACAATATTTCTATTTGAGAAAGGCTTGTACATTAGCTAAAGTTGTTGTTCAAGCATGCCTTGATAAGTATGGAGAAGTCTTTTTGTTTCCAGTCTCTTCTTGAATTAATGAGACAATATAAAACCATGTGAACAGAACGTGGTCAAAACTGTGCTTTATAAAATTTTCAAAATCTTAGAGAATGTCTAGTAATTTTCTTGAGAAGTTCTATACTATATGTTTTGTCCCAATTAATTTTGATCCATATGAGTCCAACAGTTCTGTATTGGGGCAATTTAATTAGTAATTTGGGAATCTGCCTTCAGATTTTGTGGCTTATTCGAATAGGTAGTTGCTACATGGTTAGACAAGTACTAGCCTCTGGATTAGCCATCTACAAGTCTGCCATGTAATTCCCACCCAACACATTTACCTCAAGGTCTCAGCTCTAATAAATTGAAAAGTTCCTTTTCTATTTTTTAATATTTTGAAATTTCTATCTTCTTAATTAATTGAGATATTAGAAATTTCCCATTAAATATTTGGTGTTCATTCTTCTGTTTTGACTTCTGTGTAGAACACTGAATTTCTGTGAAAGAGAAATAAAAATACAGATAAGAAATGTAACTTTATCTTTTCACCCAGAGGGTAATGCAGCCTCTCCCTTAGTTCACAGTTGTAGAAATTCTTCTGCAGATGTTTACATAGAACATTCTTCTTCACTGATGTTCAAAGTATTTATCTGCTGTGTAATTTATCTCAGTCTTAAATGAGCACCTGTTTTGGCAGGAAATAGCAGAACACAAAGAACAAGCAAATTCCTTTCCTGCTAGCTGCTGAAGGGGTTACTGGGAAGGGATCTGAAAAAGATCAGAGGTTTGCCTCAGTGATCCAGGTTTTTCAGATGTCTCAGCTGATCAAACAGCAAGTGCCCACCAGGTTATGATTCCCATTACTTAGTGCTTAATCTAGTTTGTGTTATGATTTTATCTGATTTATAAACTTGTTTCTGGACAGCATTGTGAGTATCATGACAGTGTTTTATAAGGTATTATTAATACTCATCATCTAGCTCAAAACCAACATAATAAAACTATATAGTAAGTGTTGATGTAGGTTTTGCATGTTTCATAATGACAGGAAATTGTTACTGATTGTTAGAGGGAAACCAAGTCTAAACCCTATCCATAGAAAAAGAGAAGTTTTTATCACACTTGAGGATAATTGCCAACAACTAAAAAGATTTAGGAAAACCTATACTACGTATTAAATATCTTGCTACAGATTGTCTTTACTGTGCATTGAGTTCCATGTATCACTTGTGCTGCTAACATTCCAGTCAAAGTAGTTTTTCCATCCGGCCTGTCAAGGTAGAAATATCAGGTGGGGAGCCAGGCTGGTTGTTGCTGGCATTAAGGAAAACATTAAGCAATTGAAGAATAAGTAACAATAGCAGTAACAAAAGCGCTCTCACTTTTTTAGGCTGTTCCTCAAAAAACTTGCTTTCTGAGTTGCAGACATAAAAATTATACTTTCCCGTAAGTGCACAATGCAGTACTTAAGCAGTGTGCCAATGGCCTGCCTTCCAGCCAGCAAAGTGCGATTTGGTTTAGTTCAAACAATTTATAAAATGTTACCTATAAGTAGTCCACATTAAATTTAAGTAAGAACATAACATTATTTGTCCCTATTATTTTCTTACTGCAGTATTTTTCTTATATTTAATGTTTCCAGTCTTGCATCCTGCTCTCTGAAGGTTCTTAAGGGTTGAGGGGTTTGCTTTGTTATCTTTTAGCAAACGCAGATACATTCACCAGCTGTAATGCTGGCCCATAAATGAAGTTCTGGATATATGAAACATACTTTTATAAAAACCCCTGTTTGTTTCAGACTCAAAGGACACTTGAACAAAACTCATATGGGTGGCTTGCAGGCATATACCATGAATCTTTAAGTCCTACATAAAGAAATCTAAGTGCTTTTAAATGGCTGTACATGTCCATATGCTTAAAAATAAACACATAATAGTAACAGTTTTCCTGTAGGCAGTTAAATTTTGTAAGGATTTTTAATCTTGGAGAATTCAGTCATTGTTCTATAAATTCTGAAACTCGATAAGCAATATCTAGCATCTGTGCTCTATTTTAAAAGTTCCAATTCCTGCATTTTTTATCAACTTTCACCCATGCATCAATGAATTCACTGTAAGGGTTTAATTTTGTATAAAGACATATTTTAAAAGCCCCACTACTGCAAAGTAGTTTGAGATTTGGCAGCTGTGAGTTGTGCATTAAAGTGGGATTTCAGATTTAATAGATTACTTGTATTTCTAGATTCCAAGCAGTTGTCAAATGGTTGTCTTGAGCTCTGGAAAACAGAAGAGATAAGTGGAAATACATGTGTTTAGCATGAAGTCTGCATTTTCTAGTTTATTCTGACCACTGGGGAGAAAAATGCCTTAATTTCAATATGAAATGGGTACAAAAGAAAAAATAACTGTGTGTCTGATTTCATTAAAAATATCTTGTATAGTAAATATAATACGAGTTGGAATTGGCTTGGATATTGTATACCTGTGACGATTTCATGTATTAGGGTTTTTTTCCAAGTAGTCTGCCCAGTACTAATTAAAACCACTGAATTTAACTTCAGCGCTCTTTTGCAAAAATTGATCTGGTTGGATTAATATCTTGGCTGTAAACTGGAAGGAATTTCACAAGACTGTGTTGGATAATTTGTGAACTTTCAATAAAAGGAGCTAAGTAACGTTTGTATGGATCATCTGCTTGTTTATCTTTGCAGATTTAGAAGGTGTTTTTCAATACTTGATGTATAAAAATACCTAAAATGATCTCGTTACAGTATGGCATATAATAAATTATGCTGTCATTGCATGCTTTTCTAGGAACTCTTATTTGTATAGCAGCAACAGACTCACTCCTTGGAAATAAAAGAAGTGAAGTAGCCTGAAAAGTATCACATGATGGCACTGTTTCCATTTCCACCTCCAATATTATGAAATAAAGCTATAATAAACTGGTATTAAAATGATATGTAATTCCAATGTACTTTGTATAATTTATGTAAAAGAAAAATCTAACCACTGTGGTTACTAATATAGGTATTAAAATGGATGTATAGTTTTCTTAGAAAAGTGTTTTGTAAAACTTTGCATATTTATAATATTCCTTATTTTGATTGTAGAGCAAGAATTCTCCACAATATATAATGTTTATGAATGCTGAACTGTACAGATTCATTTAGTATTGTGTTAGGAAAAAAACCCTGTTAATTGTTGTGTAAATGAGATGTTTTATTTTTTGTTTTGATTTTATTGTGGAAAGAAAGCTAATGGCTGTCCTTTTTGTATTTAATATAAAGCCTTTTTGTGCTAAATTAGATCATTAATACAGACACATTTTTTAAAAAATGCAAATTAGCTTTCCATGAGCAGAAAAGAGCTTAAAGTGTAGTAAGGTCAGAGGCAGGATCAGACATATTTGTAAAATGAATTATATGCAAGTAGGAATATGAGGGAAAATATGAATGTAAAAAAGTCAGTGATTTATAGTATATAGATGTTAGATGTCCTATTACTTAATTTGAAAATATTCTGACCGAATATCCATAAATGTTCATGTTATTTTTAGTAATATAAATTAATAATAACTTCTAAATTAATATTTTCTATTTGTAGAATCATCAATATTAATTTTTAGAAACAGAAAATACATTGATGATTAAAAAAAAAAAAAGAAACAAAAAAAGGTGGTTTGTGTGATTCTACTATGCTGCAGATTACTTTAGAGTAAGGTAAATATCCAGTCCCACCATTGTCTCATATGAATGTAGACAATATTGTACGTTTTGCTACTATGGGGATTGTTGCAAAACTGAACCAAAACAAAAACCTTGCAAGAGGAAGTAAGAAAAATACCCACTGGTGATGCAGAGCTAATAGCTGGGACTTGGATTTATGCCAGATCGGGTGCTTGCACTCCAGGAATGTCCTCCGCCAGCATAAACTTCTGTTCTGAGCAGTGTGAGGCTTTTCTGTGTCTCTTCTGGTGTGAAAGCAGGGGCAACAGAAAACATGTGTTTAAAAAAATCTGTCATGAAAATTTCACTTCTATTTAGTGAATTATTAAATGCAGCTAAATAGATGAGGGCATAATAAATTCTTCGGAACTTCACTGGTAAACTAGTTTTCATAATAACAAAAAAATTGTTTCAGAAGATCTTAAAAGGAATATGTTATATACAGTATGTCATAACATTTAATCACCAAAGAAAATTGCTCCTGTTGTTAAAATCAGTGGTGGAAGCTCACTGTACCAATCTATTTAAATGTTTTTAAATAATTCAACATCTTTAATTTGCTTGCTTTAGTCAGTAAGCAATGCTTGCATAATTTCAATTTGACATATTAAAATATTTTGTAGATATTCTCGTTAGAAGTACTGTTTTACACAAGTGTTTCAGTGTTACACTACCTCCCTCTTGGTATCTGATAGTCCACTCCATTGTATCATTTTAGAGTAAGAGATTAAAATTACTACTATTATTTTGAATTACTTTTGCAAAGTTTTTAAAAGATATAGTGATTTAGCTGGACTCACATAGTAAATTACAACAGATAAGGAGAAGCATTCATTACTCACAGCTGTCCATTCATTTTTATGTCCTATTTGTTCATGTATGAGGTGAAGAATTTCAGAATACAGTAAGTGAACGCTGCTCTGCTCAGTGTATTTTACCGTTCAAATTACTTGCCATTTCACAATGCCAGTGTTACTTCTCAGGACAAATTTCATACAATAGTAATTCTGTGATTATTCACCCAGTTTAATTAATTCAATTAAGTAAGTCTGCTGTCAGGTGTCCTTTTAATAATTGAATCAACATGCAGATACATAATAAGCATAAAAGCATTTCTGTGGCTGCTGTAAATTTAGATCCAAAAGAATCTTGCTATTCCACTACATTTGATATAGATTATTCTATAATATTTCAGTAATGGGTTGCACAAAGGCTGCCTTTTAATTCTTTGCTTTCTCAAATGTCTTTATATATAATGGTTTAAAACAGAAGGTGTTCAAAAGAGGGTGACCTTTTTCCATTACCATAGTTGCTGTCATTAATGCATTATAATTTTCTTTAGAAGTCTGGAAAAAATGTGTATATGTGCACTCTGCAGCAGGTATGAATCAAAGTGTGTTAGTGAGAGTTAAGAATTGTCTGTTATTACTAAAAAAAGAGGGGGAAAATAAAAGAAAAATGTGAGGAAGTAATTTTATTGTTATTTTTACTGTGAAAGTTTAAACAAACCTTACACTTTATACAAACCAGTTACAGACTTGAGAGTTTTGGCATTTGTAATCTGAACGAACAGCAGTTGACCTACTCAGATACTAAAAATAATATTCCCCTTAACTAAATCTAAAGCCAATGCAATGTTGTATTAGGCTGGATTGTGTATAAAGGCCAATAATATATCTCCGTCCTCTGCAATGTATTACCATAGATGTTATTTTAATAACATATATATTAAAAAACATGGTAAATGATTCACTTGGTGTACTCTCAATGGTGCTTGATGTCATAATTATTGTAAATATTAATTGCTGTGCTAAAAATGTAAGCAGGATGACTTTGTATTAGATGAAAAATGAAAATAGTCTGTGTACGGGTAAATAGATAATCATACAAAAGTAATTGGGGTTTTAAAACCCCAATCTATTCTGCCAGCGTGAGCTCGTTTGCATGTTAATCACAAGAGTGATTTCCTACTTCACAAGGAAGTCCACACTCTTTCATAACCACTTTTAATTGCATTTAAAATGTTGCAGGGTTGGGATATTAGAAATGGAGGCGTATCAGTGTCAAATTAATAAAAAAATGTTTCTGTAAATCTTTGTAGGCTGCAGATTATAATACTATGGGCTTTTTTGTTAGAAAATACAAAATATGTTTTAGAATATATTTTAAGCGGGGCATGTTAAATGATAAAAACAGATTAATTTGTACATGTGTTGTTTCTTTAGAAATTTGATAAATGGAAACCTAATTATAGCTGGAAAGTATAGAATGCATTTTTATTAGTAATTTGGTTATAGATTGACCAGTACTTTCATTAATTTCTCATTTATGGATAAAATAGTGCATTAGCAATAGTTAAAATTGTGTTTTTATAACAAAGCATAAGGCAGTGTGACATTAGAAAGGTGTATGTTAAATTCCTTTCAGTTACACAGCATTTTACCTGTATTTATATGCAGAGGAAACCAGTTAATGATTTTAATGGAAAATAATTTCTCTGCTTGCATATATAGATTTTTATTAGTTATGTTGAAAATGTATATTAAATATAATAGAAACCAAAAAAGCAATTACAGATCAGAATTCCTATGATTTATGTGTACTGCATGCTGTCATTTCAAATTGGTCCTAGAATAAATTGTGACAAAATTTATGTATTTATTATTATTTATAGCTAACTTTACCTTTAGAATTAGAGATAGGAGTAAGGATAGTAGAAATCTATTTAACAGTTCTTTTTCCCTTAATATTGGAAGCTGTGCAGTAATAAATGGACAACATTTTAAGTGATTTTGTGATATTCATATAAGATTCAACAGAGCTTCCTCTGTAATCTGTAAAAGGCCAATGTCAAAGTAAAGACAAAATGACTTGTTCTCTGAAGACAAGAATGAAGAAATGTAGCTCTCTAATAAAATAGTGTTAAGTTCACAATGGTTACAATATGATCAGTCTCAAAGATACAAAAACTAATTTTTAGTCAAGCTGTTAAAAATTATATATTTAAGAAGATGAAAAGTTTGAGGATTAAAGAAAAATCACTCACAATTTTAAAGAGGGTATATTTGCTTTCATCACCAGGTGTTCTTTCTAATATAAATTACCAAGATGATGTTTCCATAACATAGCTTGGGGTGCTCTGGAGATTAAAACTACCAAAACAGACCTATTAAATTTTTCATAGGGAGGGTCCACCAGGGATAATAAGCCAATATTCCTTGTCCCATATTCCAGATGTTTTATGTAATTCTGCATCTTGCTAAACCTAAATTGTAGCTTTTCCAGAAAAAATGTACTATGGAGACTGAGATGAAAGGCAAGAACTGTTGAAATGTTAATTTTACTATCTGCTGTTGAGGTCTGTTACCTTTTTTGTATTTTTTTCCTACTCCCAGTAGCTCAGTTCTGTTTTATGAATGTTGTGGTATTTCAGTTGTTTGAAGTTTCAAAACTTGGAGCATGACTTTGACTTGGCAAAACACAATGCCACATGGTGTGTGACACACTGATGGATAGTCTTTGATCCATACAATTTACAATCTTTCTGCTTTCAACTTGATTCAAGATGAGAAAAATAAAGTTTAGCGGTAAAACAATGACAGCCGTAATCCGTGTAACATAAACTCAGAATAATTATAAATAAAATAATGTTATTTAGTAATTTTCAAGTAATAACATAATAAGCAAGAATATATTGTGTTGAATTTTTTCAGAACGGCCATGGACATTTAACACCAATATTGAGGTTATTGCACAGTTATGGAATATTTCTGCACTGCTCTGATACAGTCAGTGCTTTAAAATAAAGTACTGCTGTGCTCCACCGATCAGCTGACAAATATGATGAAACAAATACACTAGGCCACTCTCCTGATTCCCTCTCCTTGGTCTCCTGTTGCACTCTGGTGAGAGCTGACTGGCAGAAAAGCTCATGGACTGATTCCTGCTCTAGTTTGGAACAGATTGATCTGGTCTAAGTATCTAATTGTTTGTTTGTTTTTTTTTTTTTTTTGATCCAACACAAGATATAGGTGGTAGATAGGGATTGTACAAGGGGAAAGAATGAACGCATTGCATAGGGAAATTCTTTTGCCTCCCCTTCAGGGGCTGTTCTAGGAACAGACAGATACACCCGACTGCTGACTGCTCCAGAGGGGTTTTTCACTGATCAACTCTTTTCAGCACAGTTATTCAGATGCATTGTTCTGCAATAGCTGTTTCTCACGGCATCACTTCTTATATTAATTGAGTTTTCTAAAACTGTTACTTTTCTACTTTATAATTTACTACTCTGCAGTTTATGAAATTAAGATGTGTATGTCAACTTTTGCTGTTAACTAGTGCTGTGATAAAAATATTTATTGAACGCTTGCATTCAGTCTTACATTTAATCTTTATGTTAATCTTACATTTGATGTTGCTGATCCTTAGCAATGCAGTTCTTACAAATATTCTCATTCTCTTTTTTAATTTTTAATTTTTAATATTTTTATTTGTTGGGCAAATTTCCCTTTAGTTTTTTTCTAGAAGATTGGAAAATGAGTAAGCAGATTGTACTGTGTACTAGGGAAATATAGAAAGTTACAGGAGAGAGAATTTGCTAAAATTTAAGAGTTCTTTTCAATTAACCTAACTTGATTTAACTTGCTTTCTTTTGCAAAACAAAGTCAGGTTTTGTTAAAAACAAACAAACAAACAAACAAAGAACAAACCACCCCCCCAAACAAAAACCACACACACACAAAACCCTCCAAAACAAACACAAAGCCCCCACAATATTTTCATCCTTCCAACTTGAAAGTTCCAGTTCATTTGACTTCCAGCTTTTTTAGAAATAATACAGGGAGAGGTATGATTATCCTCCTGAGTCTAAACTAGGAAACCAGGTAACCTCTGTCTCTGTTCCATATGTTTTTGGGAGAGAAATCTGGGGAAATTTCTTTCTGGCCTATTTCTTCATCATAAAGAAGGAAAAAAGTGGCAAGCATAAACTTTTCTGTGGGTGTTTTTCACCTGTGGGAAGAAACAAGTAAGAAAACGTACAGTTGGTTTCTGAAGAGATATGCTCCTTTTCTATACAATGGCTGCAATGACTTAAGTTATGCTATACATAACATACACAAAACAGTTTGTAGAACTGCATCTGTTCTAAAATCTACACTGAGCCTTTCTAAACCTGTCATTTTGGCCATGACTTTAAACCAAGTCTATTTTACAAGTCTTTGTAAAAACATTTTTTAAGAGGACTTGAGTAATCTAATTGTTTTGCTGGTTTGGGAACTTTAGAGAAAAAAGATCCTGTGAAAAATAGAGGCACTTCAGATTTTTTTTTCTTGTCACTACTTGGCAGATTATTAAATCTCTGAAAATGAAACGTATTTGATTTTATTCTTGCTCCTATATGCAATATTAAGATTGCCGTTCTTTTACACACTCAAGATTTTTTCTTTGCATTTTATTTTCTTCTTTTGCAATAGTTAAAGTATTAGGGCTGAAAAGTGGGGCAAAATGATCCTTTTATCTTTTAAACATGTACAGTCAGTGATTGTAACCATATTCCCTAATCTGTTTCCATAGTTTGTTTCTACTTTTTTTCCTAGAGGCAGTATGGTGTGATTGTTCTGCCACAGTTCGTATTAGTTATTATGAATTTTACACAGCTTTCAGTTCAAGTCCTTTAATGTCTATGGTTAATAAAAGCTGCAGAGTTCCCCAGTTTGAGTAGAAATTTATAAGTGTGTGGCAAAATAATGGAGATCATTTGAGTTGGATGTCTGACAGCTGATGATTTTCAATTGGGACCAGTGTCTTCCAGTTTGCACATGACAAAAATTCCTCCAAAAGTGCTATATCTACATTTGATAGTATTTTTTTTTTTTTTGTACTTTGTTTTGAACTAGGTCTATGCTATTGACTGTGGTGAAGATTTCAGAGGCTAAAATTACAAACTGTAGTTCATATCAGGGAGCAGCACAGAGAGATACTCTCCTTGCTACAGTAGCAAATAGGAGTCACTGTGGGATAAAAGGAGATTTGCCCATTCAGGGTGTCACTGTGCAGAATAAGAGGAAAGTAAACTGCCTCACATGAAGGAAAAGCAGGATTGGCAGCTGATACTGCCAGTCCATGTGATGGGTTTTAACTGCAGTAGCAGGCTTGCCCATGTGAAGCCACTGAATTCAGGAAGCAAAATATTTCAAGAGTTCCTGCATTTCTTGTAAAAACCAAACCCTTGGACATTTGGCAAAGATGTATATGGGAAGAGCACATAATATTAGGAATAAATGGGTAAAAATGCTTCTGGAGTTTTTTGCACACCACTTCTGGACATGGCTGTGTTTTTTCCTCTCCTGCCTGCGTTTTGCCATTATGGCCACAAATCCAAACTTAACAAGGAAATAGTGAATTGAAGTGTACTTGTTGTAAATAGTCCCATCACATATATTGTGGTATTGTTAGTGTGTAAAATCAGAAACTATAGGGAGACTCTACCATTCATTACATAGGATGTGGAGAAGGAGAGAGAAGGTACTATATACAGACATATGGAGAATGATGGGGCTGCATTTACATGGTTAAAGGCCATCTCAGTGAGCAGTGTTTGGTCCAGCCAGGTCATGTGGACTGACTTGGGCCCATTTAGAAAAAGGACAGCCCATGGTTGAGCAGCCTGACATAGCATGTCCTGCATGGAGCTTGTGGCCTAGGTATCTTGGAGCCAGAGCCTTTTCTCCAGCACTGAAAGAAAGTGGCAGAGTATCTTCTGTCCTTATCTCTACACTCTCTTTCCCTTCACTGCCCAGAGAGCCCTCCACTATACCGTGTGTTGGGAGCAGTCCCTGCTTTGTGCAGACTTGGTGTCTGCCTGAGCATTGCCTGGGATGGTGCTAGTTGACATGGGCCAGGGTTAAATGGTCATGGGCAGGTACAGTATAATGCTTGAGCCAATGCTGTTTGTTCAAAAGTCTAGCTTTTGAATCAGGTAATGCTACCACCATGGCTTAAGGCAGGGTTTGTATTTTTCTGGGGAATTTTTGGTTTTGAGTGCCTGAAACAATGTGACCATTGTCTTGCAGCATGTGAGATTCTTGAAGAAAGATGCTTCAGGCCCCAGGTTTAGGGCACCAAGGATGACAAGGTTCAGCTCCATGATGTCAGCCTGGAGCAGATGCAGAAATTGCTTGTTCCTTTAGTTGTGTTTGAATTTATTTCTATTTGAAAGCAACTGGTTACTTTCTTGCCTTCTTCCTGAAGAAAGCCTAGAAATGAATTAATGTACATGAAATGTGGTGGTGAAAGAAAGGACATGGGAGGGTACCAGTTGTTTTGTTATGTGAATGTTTTATGATTTTCATTATGTTAGTTTCATTTATTTTCTTTCTGTTTTGCTCCTATTGCTGAAATTTAAGGGAAGGCCAGGTAGAAAAAAATAAGAGGTATGAGCTTAAGTTTTATGGGAAGAAAATGTGTGGGATATAAGAAAGAATTAGTCCAAATGTTTAACCAAGATAGGACAGAGTTGCTACTGTAAAACGTATTGAAATTTCTCCCAAGGAGCTGATGTTGTAGCTGCTACTACTTCTACAGCTTTTTCTAACCTTCTAGCCCATGTCTAGTTTCCACTGCATGTTTCTTTTTTTTTCCTACTAAAAATTTTGCAAGGGATCTCCTTTTTAATTCTGACTTGGGAGAAGGAGAGACTTGGAGGCTGGATAGCCCTGATTTGACTTCCTTTGCCTTATCCTTCAAGAGCCCCTGCTCATGTGGTGCCACCTCTCCAAACAGCCCCTTTTGCCTTGCAGTGCAGAACACTCTCTCTGTGGGGGGCTGGAAGCAGAAACACTGGGGAAGCTACAAATCTTGTGGTATTAACTAAGGCCAAGTCTTAGTTTCAGTTACTTTAACATGACTCTTAGGAGTTATTTTTGTCTACGCTTGTAATTTGATATGATCTCTTATCAATGAAGCAACGGTCATACATATTCATTTCCTCTTTGAAACTGTGGAAACAGTCTGGCTTTCAGGCATGTCTACCATGTTATGTAGGTGTTGCAAGGCTCAAAGGATGAAAATGGAACAGGTATCTTGTCCCTGTCGGTTCAGAGTTTTTGAACAATCCTCTTTATATTTTGGGTTAGATTTTCACAGGTTCACATGACATAGGCAGCTGATGATTGCCTTGCTATGAATTCCAATGTTGAAGTTTAAAATAAGTCAAAAGAAGGTCTTAGCATCCATTGTTTTCTATGTGAAGAACTGTCATATGCAGAGCTAGTAAAATGTTTGGATAAGTGAAATAGTAACTCATTGCTACGTAGGCCAACTGCTTTTCTGGTGTTTGGCTTACACTGAACATCTCTGGTCAGATCCAGAGCTCGTATATTCCCTGATATTTTGTGTAAAAGTCCAGTCTTTCACTGTCCTCCTTTTTACTGTGTCTTTCTTCTGGTCATTGGTCTGCTGTTTGCTTGGCCTGCTGTGGTTATTCCTTGGGATAGGTATCCAAACAGTGGCTCATGGGTTCTCTTTTGCTGTGTGCTGTAGAAAAGCAAAGAAATTAACCTCTTCTCTTAGGATTTACAGTCCTTTGGGGGTCCAGCTACTCTAGGGCTTTACAGTACACAGGGATTCCAGCTAAGCATGAGTGATATCTTACCAACTGTGTATGAAGGTACAGGAGACCTCCTTTTCCAGAAGCTGGCACTTCTGTATATTTTTGTGATTCTGTCCTCTGCCATGTCGTAATATTTTGTCCCTTTTCATATCCAATTTGCTATCCAGGAGCACACTTAGGGATGTTTGAATGTTATTATGAGGGTTATTACTTCACATTAAATCTGAGATTATAATATATTTTCTTCTAGTTAAAAAAGTTTGTATTTTGCTCATGAACGGATGTTTTTAATCTTCCTTACAGTCTTTCTGTAAAACAATAATTTCCATGTTTACACTGATGGTTTTCAGCTTTTTTTCTGCTTTATTACAAATGGCCTACTTTGGTGCTAGTATTCACATTCATTTCCAGATCATGAAGGATCTAGTACTTTAAGATACTTTGAGACCATGAGACTATCACTAACTGAATGTCGATATATCAGTAAACTTCTTTTCCATCTTCTGCTTTCTATCATGTAAAGTCTGTTTGTTCATATGCAGTCATAGTCTGAATAATTTGAGTGTCATAAAATGCATAAAATTTTGCACTGCTTCAGCATCCTACAAAAGTAATATTTCAGTATACTAGGATCATAGTCATAAATTTATTCATTTTGTTATACTTAATTTTTGTACAGTATTATAAGTTTAATTATGCCTTTAACAGTCTGGTTTTGTTTATGAAAGAGAACGTATGAAAGGCTCTCTGGGATTTTTTACTCTTGGAATATAAACTTGTGTTGTGCATAAGCCAAGGCATTTTGTAGTGAGATTTTATTTTGCTACCCAGCAGATATTTGGGTAAATGAAGGTATTTTCTGACTACAATACCTTCAGCTTCAGTGAAATATTCTTGGAAGATTTTTAGTTTTCTTATCTGGTCTTCTGATCTTCAGTAGCCACTCATTTTCATTTTCAAGTCATTCTATTTCCTTACTCAGAAGAGATCATTGCCACAAAATTTTACTATGCCTAGTTCTTCTTTTATTATGTATGGTTAAATTTTCAGATTACATTTTTTGCAATGTAAATATGATACTTATAGTGGGTAGTAGTGTAACAGACTGCACCTCCTCTTTTGCTTGATGAAACAGAAGAGTTCAATGCAGTCAGCAACTGTATTGTCTGATGTGGTGTCAAATTCCTAGTGACCAGATACCTACAATGGTTTGAGCATCAGTATGAATAGTAGCTAGGTCATCGTGTGTTCCCATAGCCACCATAAAATAGCTGTGTCTTTGTCTTAAAAGATAATGGTGACTGTACCCTGGAGCCGCTTTTGGAATGGGATTGCAGGAGGGTGTAATAGGCAATCACATTTTGTATGGGGAGGCAGTTATTTTATTCAAGCTAAAGCCATTGCTTACAGATTTTCTTCGTCTGGCTGGCAGGTTAGTTAAAATAGTCCACTGGTGATTAAGGTGACGAGTGAAGTTTTGAAATGCTGCTCTATCCATAGACATTTTGTAAATAATTTCAGTGCTAAAGAAGAGAGTGCTTTTTTTCATCTGAGTGTCTCTAGGTTCAATCTAAAGTCATGGTATGTTCATGTGATAGTGAAGAACTTTCTGTTTATCACATGATTTTAACCTTCTTTTTGAGAATCTGAACAGAGGAATATTCCAGGAGTTCAATGCGTAAGAAATGTTTTCAAGTTAGCTGGATTGTCTTTTAAACTCTTTCAGTTTATAGTCAACATTAGAACTGGTCACAGTGTTCTGCAGTGGTTATGTTACTCTGGGATTTAAAAAAGCATAACCTTCCTTTTCTCATTCTTTATGCTGTCAGGGGCCTTTGCCCATTTGACTAGTGTGCCATGGGAGTTATCTACGCATTGTAACTCCATGTCTCTAATTTTTCTGAGACACCATGTTTCGTCCCCTGACTATGGACTTTTTTCTTTTTAGCTAGACATATAGCTTTTATATATGTGGTGGCAGGAAAAGTATTCAAGTAAAACGTTTTCAAAGACTCAGATAATTTCATTCTAGTAGCTGTTTCTCCTCATTATCATTTGCTGTGTTGTCAGCAAACATCATCAGTAATGAATGTGCGTTTTCTTGAAGGTCATTGATAAAAGAGTGAAACTAGTAAGGGACTAGTAAACTATCATGGCAGATTGCTCTTACAAATGCCCTTAGTATAACTCCCTGTTTGCAATTACATTCTGAGACTTACTGATTTGCCTGTTTCTAATCCATTCTAATCCATAACATATTTTTGATGTTAATTTTGTATCATTCTTGCTTTGAAGTCTTGGAATGGTGCTCTGCAAGCTAACACACAGAAAGTATTTTTCACTGAAGTCGAGTGGGATAGTTTGCTTAAAACTAGGTGCAAGTAAAATGTGGCTGTAGATTATAGGCCTGAATATTTTGTTTGAACACACAGTGGTGAATTGTTATTAATACAAGCAAAGGTACTCTAAAAATTCCTGACGTCTATATTTAAGAAGCATGATTCTGTACTGATCTAACATACAAAGAACATGGGGACAGTCTTTATTTAGAGAACATTGTTTCTGATTTTACTTTGTATAATTTTCTGAATTAAGAGGAACAATTTTTCTAGCTTGAAGTTAATTATAGAAGAATTTGGTTTGAGAAGACCTGTTATTGAAGATTTGAAATAAACTTGGCATATTTACTGCGCAACTTCAAAAATAAACAGTCTATAAAAGCATTGTGCTCACAGTGTGTGATAGAATTTCTTATGAGGTACTTACAGTAAGAGGTACTGGAGAGATTCACTTACACTGCTGTCTGTCTGTCATTGAAGTTCACGGTAAAATTCAGCTCCAGTTTTTTTTAATTATTACTATTAAAAATAATTATTAATATGTGCTTATTAATAATAAGATTAACAGTCCAGGAGTTAGACTTTATGATCCTTACTCTTTGTTTTTTGGTTTTTTTTTGCAGGAGTTGGATTTGCTTGTGCTTTTTTTTTTTTTTTTTAAATGATAGTTTGTGATTGTGGAAACTTGTGGCAAAATACATGACTGGAAAATGTGCAGAATTTTGTGAGCTCTATTCTTAGCACATACTTCATTCTCCGTATTGAGCTATGGTTCTATGGATTATTTCAACTCCGTGTAGTGTTTCAAGTGTAAGCTAGAGTTTATTGCCAGGTGGCAGAAATGCAGCATATAAACATTTTATGGACAACAGATGCAGATAAATGGAGGAATTTATCTCATGCACAGTATACTTGTTTGGCTAAGAGATACAGCCCTTAGTAATTCCTTTATGCTGACTGATATTGGACAATTAAAAGCATATAAATTACTGCAAGAGTAATTACTGAAAAGAGAGAATGATCATAATTTCCTGTGTATAAAATACAAAGCTGCTTCTCAAAAGTGTTGCAGTGAAATTTTTTCTACATTGTAGAAGAAAAATACAGAAGAGTGATGAGTAGCAGGAAAAAATCTCTCAGGTCTCCTGGTCTCCAATTACTAAATTACAGGTAATCCTTTTTATTTATCTTTATATTAAAGAGTTATGCCAATTGCATGAGATTTTCAGAATGCTGGTATGTTAGAAGTTAAATAAATATGTAATAGAAATGCAAATGCAGTTGGCAATATGTTAAAAATATGTCCTCATTGGCTTTTGAGGGTAGGATAGAAGCTATAATCTATTTTGCTTGGATATACTGTTTTCCAAGATAAAACAAACTGCTATAGTCCTTAGATTTATAAAGTAGTTGCACAGAGCCTGATACTTAGCTCAGATCATATTCAGGCCACTGAAGTCCACAAAGCTGTGTCAGTATGTGAGAAGAGAGTCAAGTCCATAATGTACCTTGGCTGTATTGTCTGGTGTTTATTTCTATTGCTGAGGCTTTTCTTAGTTAAAGAAAACTTTAAGTTTGAGGAAAACAGATGGGTATCCTTTTGGAAAGATAGATGTGAAATAAAATATTCTGATACATTTTACCAAAATAAAATGTTATATGTTGTAAAGTCATGGTCATTCTTCTCATGAATAGTACCGGTAATAGAGTTTAAAAATTCTGCCTAAGAATACATTTTCTGTGTAAGTGGGCTTAATATAATATTTTTGCAACTAGATTGCCACACTTTTAGTTTTTTTTTAGATTTCTGTAAAAACAAACTAAACTGAAATTCAATAAACCTCAGCCCTGAAATTATTTTTAAACAAAGTTTTGCTGGTGACAGCTTATTTTCTTAAGTAAGCAGATTCCATATGTGGTATTAAGTAAATCATTTTGTGATTTGATAGTGGTGTATTGGGGTGAGACATCCTGTAATGTAACTATGTCTGAAGTTATTTACTGTTTTTCCTCTGCCAAATTGTGATTGTTTAGTCTGCTAACACTTGTACTGAAGTTTTTTCTGGGTAGTGGTTAGCAGTTGTTTTCAAAGCAAATGTTAAATCTTAGAAGACATTCCTTTAAAAAAAATCCTGTTCTGGCAGAGGAACTTGATTTGTGTTCTTGTTCAGTGTTCCTTTACTGTTTTTAGTATGGCTGTTGAAATCTATACCTTATATGATCTCATTGTACTGCCTGCATTTCATTAATGAGTGACTGTTTAGGGCTTGGGGAGTGAAATATTTTTCATATGACACTACCCAATATGAGAGCAGTGCACCAGCTGCAAAAACCACAGACCATCTGATTTTGTGGCTTTTGAGGGTGTGAAAAGTTCAATTGCTTATACTAGAGCTTATATCTGTATATTATACCATATGGAAGCGGAACTACTGTAGACTTGGAAGAAAAAAGAGAAAACCAAGTTTTTTAACCACAGTTCAAAAAGAGATAAAAATTACAAATCTTGCAGTGTGGGGGATTATACTTACTATATGGTATTAAAATATTTTTGCATAGTAGAATAAGTTATATTAAATTTTTTTCACAAAATAGTATTTTTAAAGAAAAATGACAAATGTGTAAACTGCTTCATCAAGATAATGTTATTGCTACTTAAATTAATTTTATTTTTCTGTGTTGTATTCCTCCTGTCCCTTGTCTACAGAAGGAGAAAGCAGTCTGTTATTGCTTGAGTGGGCATTATCCTGATTATCCAGAATGCCAGCTAAAAGTACTTTAAGAAATTGTATTTCTGACATAATTTTTGAAGTTTAAATTGTTGTTTTGAGTTTATTAAGTCAAAACATGAACAACCATACCAGTTGTCACTCTTTTGGGGTTCCTCCTGTAGAATCAAAGTAAAAGCAACTATCCAAGAATCTATAGAGTAATAACTGAGACGCATTTGTAAATAATTTAGAAATACTCTTTTAAATGGCCAAGAAAAAGCAATCAAATGAAACTGAAAGGGCTTTACCAGTCTTAAATTCTGTGACAAATTTTTTATGTGTTGTTCTTTAATATAGCGAGGTTTATCCTCCATAGATTAGGTTGGAAAAATCACAGAATCACAGAATATTCTGAATTGGAAAGGATTCAAAAGGATCATTGAGTCCATTCCTTAGCCCTCCACAGGACCAAGAGTCACACCATGTGCCCAAGGGTATTGCCCAAACACTTCCTGAACCATGTCAGTCTTGGTGCTGTGACCACTTCCCTGGGGAGCTTGTTCCAGTGCCCAACTACCTCTAGGTGAAGAACCTTTTTCTAATACCCAAACTAAAACTCCCCTGACACAACTTCAGGCCATTCCCTTGCATTCTGTCACTGACCAGCACAGAGATCAGTGCCTGCCCCTCCTCTTCCCCTCATGAGGAAGTTGCAACTGCAATGAGGTCTCCCCTCTGTCTTCTCCAGGCTGAACAGACCAAGTGACCTCAGCCACTCCTCGTGTGGCTTCCCCTCAAGGCCCTTCACCACTTTCATTGCCCTCCTTTGGACAATCTCTAATAGTTTAATATATTTCTTATATTGTGATGCCCAAAGCTGCACACAATACTCAAGGTGAGGCCACCCCAGTACAGAACAGAGTGGGACAATCCCCTCCCTCGCCCAGCTGGCGATGCTTTGCCTGATGCCCCCAGGACATGGTTGGCCCTCCTGGCTGCCAGGGGACTGCTGAGTCATATTCAACTTGTCATCCACTAGGACCTCCAGGTCCCTTTCCATGGCACTACTTTCCAGCATTTCATTCTCCAGTCTGTCTGTACATCTAGGGTTGCCCCATCCCAGGTGCAGAATCTGACACTTCCTCTTATTGAACTTCCTATGGCTGGTGATTGCCCAGCCCTCTAATTTGTTGAGGTCTCTCTGCAGGGCCTCCCTGTCTTCGAGGGAGTCAGTAGCTCCTCTCAGTTTTGTGTCACCCACAAACTTGCTTAGTATCCCTTCCAGTCCTGCATCCAAGTCATTTGTGAAGATACTGAAGAGCACAGGGCCCAAGATGGAGCTCTGAAGAACCCTGCTAGTGACAAGTCACCAGTCTGATGTCACCCCATTCACTGTTACCCTCTGTGGTCCAGTTGTGAGCCAATTGCTCACCCAGCACATGATGTGTTTATCCAGCTGTGTGTGCTGGACATTTTGTCCAGAAGGATCCTGTGAGAGACTGTATTGACAGCTTTACTGAAATCTAAAAAGATTACATCAACTGCTTCCCTTGATCAATTAGGTGTCATGAAAGGAAATCACGTTTGATAAGCGGGACTTTCTCCTCATGAGCTGTGTTGTCTGTGACCAATGACAGCATTGTCTTTCAGACGTTTTTCAATTCTTCCCAGAATAATCTTCATAACTTTGCCAGGCACTGAAATGAGACTGACAGGCCTGTAGTTTCCAGGGTCTGCTTCTTGCCCTTCTTGAAAATTGGGAGAAATAAATCCTTTGCTTTTGCATAAAGCCATAACAAGAATAAACATCAGTATTCTGGTTAGGTTTGATAGTATATTCTGATCAGGTGGTAGTGACTATATTACTATTTCATGTTACGTATGAGGTTAGCGTAGTGGTTAGTCTCAGATTAATCTGAGGAGTGTGTGTGTGTTCAGATATGCCTGAGGTTTCAGAAGGGGCAAAGTTAAGAAGCATTTGAGTATTTCTAATGAAAAAGCACGAATCTTTCTCATAAGCACACAATGTGTCAGCAGTTTTGAGATGCATTTTGAACCTTGTTTGAAAGAAACAGAGAAGCCAACACTCTCAGCAAGCTGCAACCTGTTGATGGCAAGCACACAGCTGCTGATGTTTATGTCATTCAGTCAAGTCATACAGTAAATTTCATGATCTATATCTTGAACCAGAGAATGCTAAATAAAAGTTTCAAATATCAAAAATAATAGCAACCAGCACATCACCGAATCCTAATCTGAATTTTATTTGAACAAATAGGTTCAAAAGCTTAAGAGTTTTGTTAAATTTCATTTCTTTCTGTGAATAAAGCATGAACAGAAAGTAGTGTTAAATTTGTGCTACACTTTGTTCACTGTGACTCATCCTTCCAACTCTGTATATTCGTTCTGCCATCACAGCAAAAGTGTTTTTTGTTGACAATAAACCCCAACAACAGGTTTCCCTGAATCACTGTTGAATACCACTTAAATGCTAGTGATGGAGTTGCTATTCAGAGTGTGGTTATGAAAACTATGACTGAGAACTGATTCCACTCATAATGAGGATCAGATGTAAGACTATATGAGTATTATAACCATACATATTGCCAACAGGGAAAGAAAGGAAGAAAACAAAAAAGAAAGATTTTAGCTCTTCTGGTGACAGTTAAATAATTTTGTTATATTTAAATAGTTTCATGAAATCATAAGTTGGCCACCTCAAAATTTGATATTTGGCTTTGGTTTTTTCGTATTTTGCAGGCTGGTAAAAGACACACTTTTTTTTTTTTTTTCTTCTTTTTTTCAAATATGATTTTTCGGCTCTGAACCTTTTATAGTTTAGGCTTTTAATTTGTAGAGATGAGAACTGCAAATTTATATATATATATATATATATATATATATGAAGGTAATTCCTGTAAAATTTCTATATACCAGCACTTGAAGTTTTAAGGAAATAAAGCTCTAAGTCATCACAAAAGTTATGCTGTGAAAAGTTAGGTCAGTTTATGTACATGAATGGCTGAAGCGATCTGTCTACTGAAATTGATTTCAGCCTTTTGCCACTGAGATCGTTGAAGGCTGAATTTTATTTTCTTAATCCTTTCACTGTCTTGTCCAGGGGTAATCTGCTTGTCCTCTATCTCGGAATCCTCACCTCTAAATGGGAACACTTCCTCCCATCTGATCAGTGGTGAGTCAGTTTAGAAGAGAGAGAGGCTGGGCTAATCTTCAAAGAGGCAGCATGGTTGTTATAAAATTAAAATTATTCTTCCTTGTCACACAAGCTAAGGAAGTTTAAGTTCATTGATCAGGTCTCAAAGCAATCAAAGTTTGTGAGATGTAGAAAGCTAAAACAAGGTGTTTGTAATAAAAATGTAATTATAAATGGTATTAAAAGTGACTGATTATTCTTACCGTGTTGAAATCTTGTTTTGACTGTGTTGGGAACTTTGCAGCTAAGGATTACTTTGTTAATTGCTTAAATCTATACTACTACTCAAACATAAATTTTGGCCAAGATTGTTCTATTTTGTGCTAAGAGAATTGATAAAATACAGAATTTTGAATTTACCTAGCCTTTAGGAGTAACATGGAAAGCTAAAATGTTCAAATAACTACTTTTGTAAAAGAGATATGATATCCCCAGCAAAGTGTTTATGCAGAAGTTTTGAATTGGTATAAGTAATTAATTTTTCTGCTTTCCGTATAATAATATTCGTTAAAATGAGTAATTGAATTATGAATAGTAATTTTGGTGTTTTGCTCTTTTTTTTTTTTTTGAATAAAGTTTTTATTTACTACATTTATTTTTTGGATACTAAATAATAGATGTATTAACAATTTCTGTTCTCTTCTTTTGACCTGATAATAATAGAGTTGTTTTTTTGATTTCAGTTTTAATATGTTTCTTTTGTTCAACTCATTTATAACCCAAGACCTGATTCCTTAATGGTTATTCATCATCTGTGTCTTGTCATCATGTAGAGAGATTTGGGATAACTTTTTACATCAGCACACATCAGCTTACGTTTATTTCTCTTGAATCCTGTTTACTATTTAGATTTCCAGTAACTCAGTCTTGTTAAGTCCTGCAATTTCTGACACTAAGCCCTATTTTAAATTCATAAATAACTTAATTCAACTTAATTTTGCTGATCTTTTATCTTCCATCTTTTATCTCACTATTTCTCTATGCCGTTTCTCTTTTGTCCCATGGAAGACCAATTTCTGAGTGCATTGGTAAAGGTTGCTGTTTAGTATTTTTTGAAAATATCATTCAGATCAGTGGTACAACTGATTATTCAACAGGCATTTAATTTAGACTGAGATGCTTTGGTGCCTCTCCGAATTTGAATTGAATAGGGCCTTGCTTGACTGTAACTGATCATTCAAGTCTACCTACCCCTCTTGAATAGGGGCAATTCCATGCAGATGGCTAAGTTTAAGTGTCTTTTTTTTAACCTATCTTGCACATTATTTATTATTTAGGAACTGTGATGTGGTGGAGTATTCTTAATTAAGATAAAAGAATCCGAAGTATTTATTTCTTGTAAGTCCTCTGAGCTTGTGTAGTCTTCAGATTTTGTTTAGAATTTGATCAACCTTGTGTAGTTTTTCACATTTGCATGGGTTTTCCTTTTAGAAGAGCTAACTTGTCTGATAATGTGGTATTATGTGAAGTTGATACATATATTTATGGAAAACAATGCTTGGAAAAAGAAAAATTTTTTAAATGGAGTTGGAGCTTGTTTCACTCAAAATTCTTAGCAGTCATGGATGACCTAAAACTTTATAATATTCCAGTTGAACTGAAATCAGTTATTTTGCTGACATAATTCAAATATATATTGCATTTGAACTCAATTATAAATGTTTTCCTGGAACCTCAAATGTCTTAGTTGCTTTCTTTCACAATCCTGAAAAAGATAAATTAATTGGTACATCCCATATTTAGGGGTGAACAGGATTTATTAACTGACTAAACAGAGATACACTGATAATTTTAGCAGGGTTTTTTTGTCTAGGATCTACATCTTTGCCAAATAGCATGACTGAATAGCAAACCTCCCTCTGTCTGTTCCCTTTTGAAACATTAATTACCTTTTGAACTCTGCAAAATTCATACATAACTATTTTGATTTATCTTTTCTATTTAGACAGAAAAAGATAGGGAAAAATACTACTTTACATACTTGTTAAACTTTAACATACAAGGGACAGTTAAACAAATGAACAAGGCATAGGTTAATAAAAATAATTAAATAACAAAAAAATCATGAAGAATAAGATATCCAAATGCATTGCAGGAGGACAGCTTGTCAGAAACAGGTATCAGAACCTGACTTTACAGAACCCAACTCCAGGTGCCCATAGTGTAGACATCTAGAGCTGAGAACATAATCTAGACACTTGTTATAGTCAATGAAAAGAAACATTCCATATATATATGGACATTTATATATAGACATTATAAAGACATTTATAAAGAGACATTTATATAGACATTTATAAAGAGGGCTCATCTTAGCCTGAGACAGATGTCTAAACTGTTTTTGATGTCTCTGGATGTAAGAGAGTTCATAAGTCTTTGAGCTAGATTATGAACTAGCCGACTGCTTTATGTCCGGACTGATAATTGTCACCCCCTAAAGCACAGAAAATGGAAGTACTTTGTTTTAAGGAGATTTTTTAAATTTTATTAATCACTTTTCATCTTGTAACTTCCTTGACTGTATATGGCATTTTGTTAGTATATTCTGATTTGATTTATAAACTTGTTTAACTTGGTACATAGTCCATCTACACAAAACACTATACTTGCATAAGTTTTTTAAAATGAACATATAGGTGCTCAAATAATTTAACTTTAGATCTTTACTTCTGTGTTAGAGGTATGTTTCATATCCAATTAAAAATCAAAATGGAAAAGTGTACATAGATTCATAGTGGCATATGGGTGGGGTACATTAATTTAGCTAATTTGCATCTGAAATACTGGTTAATCGTATTTGTTATGCTTGTAATGCTTGCAAATCAGAAAAAGAATTGCTTAATTTTAAATTATATATTGATTAAAGCTCACATGTGATTTCAAAGGATGCCTATATTTAAATTTGCATAGTATACCCGTTGACTGAAAAAAATTTCATTTCTTTTAGACTTTGGAATGAATGTTTCCAATAGATGCTTACAGTATGCTTAGAAGTTAATGAGTTGGGGTTTTTTTGAAAATGCATTACATATTCTGTTACTATTTTTCTCTTAGATGTTTTCACAAGTTATTTACAAAATAAGAACAAATAGTACTTTTTAATTCCAGTGTGTGAATTCAAACTAAATACAAGCCTTCATGAATATCTACTTTTTAGAATGACCTAGAAAGTACAAATATCACAGCTTTGAAACAAATGTTTTACTTTCAGGTTGACAGGAAGAAAGTCTATATTGCTCCTCTTTTTTAAAAAAGGAAACTCAAAATTACTATTAAATGCAAATTCCTTTTTCAATGTCATGCTGATGAATTACATTGAAAACAGCTTTGTTTTTCAAAGTATACATTCATCTTAAACAACGCCACACACCCCAGAAGTCTGAATGTTGTTGCATTCTTTTTGCATTATAGTTAAAGAAAATCAAAAGTTTTTAACAAATTTTATCTTTTCACATATTTTTTTACGGATTGGCAATTTAAGCCTGATTGAGGTATAGAATAAAGAAAACAAAACAAGAAGAAAAAAAAAAAAAACCCTTTTACATTAAAAGTTTTTACTTAACAGCCAAAAATACAGCATCGATGCTTTTGGCAAATAATGTAAGTGCAACTATCAGTCCATAAAATGTATCATCTGCAAAAGGTAAATTCTGAGCCAAATTCAGTCTTGTAATTTAGGAATGAAATCTCTGACAGGATTTGATTTCTGATAATTAATATCATGCTTACAGTGAGTGACAGTATTCTATTCATCTTTTTATTAGGAATTCCATTGATTTAATATTGTAGTGTTCCCAGTTAATAATTTATGTAATGATGCAATACTAACCCTGGAACTTAATCAGGGAAAATCCACAACAATATTTTCCAAATCAGAATATGTCAGTAGTAGGGACTGATGGAGGTGCTGGGATTGTGGTGTGCCAGGGACTGTGAAAGAATACCTGGCTTTTGATTGTGCTGGAATAAATAAGACGTTGGGAACATAGGATCATAGAAGACATTGAGAGCAACAAATACAATATGCATAGACTATAGTATACTGGATTCTTTTTGTCTTAAAGGAAAAAGCTGTTGAAGGCATTACTTATAGCTGGATCAAGATAACGCTTAACTTTGTGCCTGAGTTTTATCCACTCTAAGATTTTGTCTTCCAGTTTCAGATATATTTGCAGTTTCTTTTTTAATTTTATCATTACGATATTACATAACGTCTGGTAGGACCTGTATGGCATATAAGGGGATTGGTGACAACGGTTCACGATGTGAACTTCTCCTTAATGGAGTGGTAATACTCAAACTTGGTAATATTTTTGCATATTGTCTGCATGTTTATTGAGATGTTGGTTAATTAGAATCCAGAATAATTTCTTTAAAATGGCACTGCCCCAATATATTTAAAAGGGTTATGTTTTTGTTAAAAGAAAATGACAACAAATGTTTTTGCTTTAATAAATCATGATCCAATTCACTTTAAGTTTGTGACTTATCTTTAACCACGTCAGTATTTATCCTTCAGTTGTTTTCCTAGAAGTGATGTTGCTTTTTAAAAATCAAACTCTTTATAGTACTTCTAAATCATCCCTATATTTTGACCTTTATTTTGATAATTTAAAAGAAGATTGAAGAGGGATCAGAAATGCAAGGAAAGTAATTTAAAATTATTTAAAATAAACCCCTCTCACCTTTACTAGATATGTAAAAAAAAGTATTACAAATCTGTCACGAAAATTATTTGCTTGTAAAGCTAGTATTTAATGAAAAATATCATCCATTATTAGTTGTTTAGACTGAGTAGTTTCAACTGATGTGGATATGCTTCTGACAATATTTTGGAAAAAAATGAGAGTCCCTCTAGTCTCACCATTCTCAGTTTTTTTTGCTTAGTGTATTCATATGAACCAATTGAGTTAGTAAGGATGTGAACTGGTATGAAATGAAATGAAATGAAATGAAATGAAATAAAATGACATTAAATGGGGAAAGTATTTTGTCCTTCCTGAAAGGTTCCTGGTTTGAAAACTTGAATAGCACTACAATGAAATTTGGTTCTAGTTTTATATTTGGTGATTTCCAATGGATTGCTGGTTTCTTTTTTTTTTTTTTCTTTAAAGTCCTGTTAATACTATTATATTAAATTTATGTAAATGTCATATAGTAAGTCTATACTTGAAAATAAGCTATTTTAATTCCAATGAAATTTTAAATCAATTTTAAATGCCTTTTACTTAAATTTCAAATATGAGTTTAGTAAAATACATTATTCTTGTTGTCACTGTTAGAATGTTAGTCAGTGTGGATTTTATTCTTATTTATATAGATATAAATGTATACATAGTTAGGGATGATTATAAATACACATGCATTTCCCTTTCAATTCTGAATGATTTCTGTAAACCTCCAACAGTTTTTAAAAACCTTTTGTTAATAGAAAGAGACTTGAAAAACTCTAGAGATTGGTAGGGAAGTGTTCTTTTCTCTTACATGGATATTGTATATGGGCATGTCACAGTGAACATAATATAAGCAGTGCAGAATGCATTCTTTTCAGAGAACAAAGAGAGAGTTCTTGAGTATTTAAATTGCATTCTAAAATAATTGCAGATACCAATTTTGTGTGGTTAATTTGGCATTATTCAACTTCTCTTCAAACTAGTACAACAGGTTTTTTTGAAGTCACAAGTATTAAGCTGTAAATGTTTAACAAGTTTTCTTACATAGTTCTGTCAATATCTGTCTATCTATCTATCTATCTATCTATCTATCTATCTATCTATCTATCTATCTATCTATCTATCTATCTATCCATCCACAGTAAGGTGAACTTAGGTTCTAATTTGTCTGGATTTCTGGATGATCTAAAAAGGTTTTAGGTTTGTAATAACAGCATATTAGTGTCCTCACAAAGTTGACTTAAAAAATACAAATTAACCTTTCAAATACACTCTGAAGTTTTAAACCTACGCTAAAGTTTTAGTGGAATACACTAAAGCTCTACTGGAAGAGGAGAAGCTCAAATAGAAAACATATAAGTGAGGCAGGTCCTATACATGTACGTGATACTATTTATCTTATAGATAAATAGAAGTGTTCTTACAGAAGTCTCTCTGCAAGCTTCAAGGAATACCACGGTGCTTCCCAAAACCAAAAACACATGTTTATAGAGTTTCTGCCCCTTAACAGGCCTTTGTGGCTTAAGTGCTGTAAACACCCACCCATCTCCCCAACGCAACAACAATAAACAATTGTTGGTGCAAGATTTCACTCACTCTCTTGGTGAGTTGTGCCTTCACTTATGACATCCTCATCAGACAAAACTGATATCTTTCTTCATGCTCTGGAAGCCCCCAGAACCCACATCCTTACCTGCAAAATTATTTTCTTTCCAGATCTGGCAGAATCAGATATCCTTTAGCATTTGAGTTCTCTTTTGAATCCTTACTTAAAGCAGCAGAAGAAAATGTAGCTCTGTAATTCCGTGCAGGGCAATACAAACATGAAGTAAAATTAGGTAAAAGATGAAAAAACTTCCTAAAGAAGTGGATTTTAAAAAGGATTTTTAAAAGGAGTATGAAGTACAGGTTTTGCTTGGCAGATAAGAAAAAGGAAGACTTAATGAGTGAGCAATATGAGCAAGGAATGTGTTTATGCTTGTTCATTTTATAATTTGGCTATCCTAATCAGCATCTGCCACAAATCTCGTAATTAGATTTTCATTTTAATTTTTAAAAACTGTTTTTTGTTAGTTCTGAGGAGCTTCCAGGTTGTGGGACATGGGATTGAATTGCTAAATTTCATCACAATTGGGTAACAGTGTTAATAGAGTCTAAACCAAAATTTTGTGTATGTGTGTGATCAGATTGAGGTATTTGGAATCAAATACTCATGAATTGAAAAACCTTTGTACCCATTTACTAAACCAACTAATCTCCAGCAGGAAAAAGGAAAAAAAAAATATTTTTAGGTTGATGTGCTAACCAATATGACACCCAGGCTGAATTTATGCTTAATAACTATTCTAAGGTGTTCTTTTAGTCCCACTGTTGCTAGGTGGGTATTTAGCATCAAAGAGCATATGTCCGTATGGAAGTCTTCAGACCACATGCTGGCTCTGGGCCAGTTGGGAGATAGTAAAGGTAGAAGAGAGGTGGGACAATTCTCTTATGAAAACGGAATAGATAGGATAGGAAAAGAGAAGGAATTAGAGAAGAGAGGAAGAACTTAAAGTAATTGCAGCAAAAAGGGAAAAGAAGCAATACAGATTGCATGATGAAATGTCTCTACACTCTTTCTGGAGAAACCAGCTTTGCTGCTTTTGCTGCCCACAGAAAAACTTGGTTATTTCATCACAAAAAAATCTTATCACTTTCTGTATGCTGTATCTCTCTTAGGAAGTTAATCAGATAAATACAGTTTTCCTTCTTTCTTCTCAGATAGATCTGTCTTTTTCTATGGGTATATATCCCTAGCATGTTCTCGTAAGTGTTGGAGATTTAATTCTTCTGTTGCTGGAAAGAGACTCAGTCTTGTGTTTTCTTTAGACTTTCATACCATTTCTCCATCCCTCCTTCTGAACACATTAAAACAAGTTTTCTTTTCCATCTTCATAAAAATGATCGTTGCAAAATATGGTTGCTTCTGAAGCTGTACTAAGAAGTATATGGATAAAAATCCTTCATAACCTGTATTGCCTTTCTGAGCCTCTGTAACTCAACTAGCCAGCCAGTGCCCTTAAGGCACAGCTGGGATGTAATCAATGAGGCAGTCCAATCCTCTTGAGGCTACTGCTCTAAACTACTTTTCTGAAGTAAAAAACCTGCATTCTTCAGTGTAGAGAAACTAGTAATACAATCTAGATTTGACTACTGTCAAACTTTCCAGTTGTAGATTCACTCTCAGCACTGCTTCTTGTGGAGAAAACCAGAAGACGGGATTATTAAGTAGCTAGGAACCTGTTCTTTTATTTACATTATTAACTTCTGGCATATGTGTGTCAAGGCCAGATTTTCCTTTTCTCTGTTGCTTTTGGTGGATTGCTCTATGACAAGACAGGTAATCTAGTCCTCCTAATTTATTTGGGCTTGTTGAATAGTGTGGGTGGACCTTGGAACCTTCTGAAAGACTTTGTGTATTCCTTAATACTACAACTTCAACTTGAAATATGAGAGCTCTTTTAAAAAGATAGGAAAAATGTAAAGATTTGGAAATGTAGATAATCTTCCATATCTGTCAACAGTTGGTACTAATAGGTTATTTATTTTCATTATTTAGAGATAAAGAAATGTGACTTTTACTTAAATACAGTTTTCTACCATTGGATTCCAAAATGCTTTTTTCTGCTAAATTAAACAACTGTCTACTCTAAAGTATCTCATGCCTTAGAGATACTTACAGTTGGTTAGCAAGTTATCTCTTAACCCCTTGTTATATAAATGAGCTAGATTATAGTTCTAATATTTCTATTTCAGAGGTACATTTTAGCTGTGTGAGGCTTTGATGAGTTATACCACGTAAGATGGGCCCATCTCTTTGATTGATACTTTCCATTGTATCAAGGCTGAGGTCATCTGAAAAAAATTAATCTCTGATTTACAATGGAAGTAATAAATTTGGGACAATAAAAGTTCTTCAGAGAACTTACATTGTCTGACAATTTTTCACTTAGAATTTTCAAGATCTGTGTATTTAAACAGTTTTAATCCATGTAATGTAGAGTATTGATTTTGTATGGTGCTTGAAAATGTCATCCAAGATTAAATCTTATAGCAATCTAAGTGTACTATGACAATGCAAGTTAATATTATTAGCCAAACTTGTTGTAGCATAAAAAATGGTATCAAGTTTAGTTGGCAGGACTTACAAGTGAATGAATTATGCTATCATTTCTTAATTATTTAATTATATTCTGCTCAACCTTTCTAGAATTTATAATGGCTTGATGTCAGTCTACCTGTAGTTTCTCAGGTTTGATCTTCATAAACACTTAGTTTTTGCTATTCTCTTGATCTTATAGATTATTCCAAGGTTTGTTAAAATGCTGCATTAACGTTTCAGTGAATCCCTTTTGGTTTAATTACTCTCCACTGGCTTTAATACTTTTGGAGTATAAATGATCTCTCTGGATTTAATAAAAATAAAAATCCACAGTCTTCTTTTTTCCCAAACTGAGATTTGCTAAATGCTTATTCTTCCCCAAACTCATTTTAAGAATTGGTCATTATTTTCTTAAGCTCTCGTGGTTGTGGGTTTTTATTAACACTTTTTGGGTTTCCTCTTGTTTATATGTCTTTCTTGTGTTGTGTTGACCCTGCCTGGACACCAGGTGCCCATCAAACCCGCTCTATCACTCTCCTCCTCAGCTGGACAGGGCAGAGAAAAAGATAACGAAAGACTCAAGGGTTGGGATGAAGGCAGGGAGAGATCACTCACCAATTACAGTCACAGGCAAAACAGACAAATGAATGTAGTTTATTTCCAGTCAAAATCAGAGTAGGAGAATGAAGAAAAAAAACAACCTAAATCTTAAAACACCTTCCCTCCACCCCTACCTCTTCCTGGGCTTAACTGTACTTCCAAATTCTCTACCTCTTTTCCTCCAGCAGGACGTGAAGATGGGGAATTGGGGGCTGCAGTCAGTTCATGACACATTGTCTCTGCTGCTCCTTCCTCCTCAAGGGAAGGGCTCCTCACACTTTTCTAGCATGGGATCCATCCCATGGGACACAGTCCTCCATGAACTCCTCCAATGTTGAGTCCTTTCCCTGGGCTGAAGTTGCTCATGAACTACTCCAGCACAGGTCTCTTCCATGGGGTGCAATCCCTCAGGAATAGGGACCCTTCATTGGGGGTACCCCAAGGGGTCACAAATCCTTCCAGAACACCTGCTCCAGCATGCTCTTCTCTCTCCCTGGGGCCACAGGTCCTGCCGGGAACCTGCTCTAGCATGGGTTTCCCATGGGGTCACAGCCTTCTCCAGGCATCCCCCTGCTCCAGCATGGGGTCCTCCATGGACTCTAGGGGAATCTTTGCTTTGACTCCTTCAGCACTTCCTCCCCTTGCTTCTTCACTGACCTGGATGCCTGCCAGTTGTTCCTCTCACATATTCTCACTCCTTGCACTGGCTGCCATTGGTGTTATGCAGCAACCTTTCCCCTTTCTTAAATATGTTATCTCAGAGGTGGTACCACCATCGCTGATGTGCTCAGCCTTGGCCAGCAGCAGGTCCATCCTGGAGCTGGCTGTTTTGACTCTTTTAGACTTAGGGACAGCTTCTAGCATTTTCTCACAGAAGCTGCCCCTGTAGCCCCCCTGCTACCAGAACCTTGCCATGCAAATCCGCTACACTTTTTTTGCTAAAAAGTTTCACTTTAGGGATTTGGCTGGCATACAGCTCAGAGATTACACTTGTAGCATTACTAATGGAGCTTTGTTTTCTGTGTAGAAATCAAATACAAAGTGTTCACACTATGTTAATGAACATACCCAGCTTTTGTATGCTGTCTTTTCTGCTCTGTAGTCTACAGATATTTGCCTAAAAGTATGGATAGGAGTGGGGCTCCTGAGATTAAGTGAAGCAATGGCAGAAAAAGACAGGATTTAAGCAAACTTCTGTTGACAACAAAAGAGGTTTTCTTAGTTAACTTTGTGTTTTGGAATGTAGTTATACTTTCAGTTGTTTTTTAAGTGCCATGGCAGAGTAATGCCAAAAAAAAAAAATTACACTTTCTTGTTCTCTATGTTCACTTGGTAAGGAATTTATGGCCTTCAGACATGGATGCGTCATTAGTATGAGGGATATCACTGTAAATGTTGAATTTTGAACTGATTTATTGCCAGGCTCCTTAGTTCGGCTATGCTGTAATTCTGCTAGAGGTGGAGCAAATTATACCTGATTGCTTCTTAAGATGAGTGTCCACCAGTGAAAAAAATCACTTGTGGTCCAGATTTGCACTGTCTGGATGCTGCTTCACCTTTCTGACCCAAGATACTTTTCTCCACTATTATTTCATGATAATTTTTGTAGGTATTTTTTATTTGGCAAAAGCATTCCGGGATACTGAGTACAATTTATTTAAAATCCAGCAAATTCAAAAGAAAGACAGGTCTCTGTGCTTTGTCTATTAGCAAATTTTTAAAGTGATTTAAAATTGGACAAGTAGTCTTGTAAGGTGTAATGGTGACCATGTCATCCCATTGAAAAGGCATGAAAATCTCCGAACATGTAACAATTTATCTGATGAACTTACAAGGTATTTCCTTACATAACATACTTACTGCAAGTGACTACTTATGTTTTAGATCTCATATAATCATTTACATAATTTTCCACTTGAGAGTAAGGCAAATAATACTCAGTAAGTACTTATTAGACTGCAAATGGTGAGTTGAAGCATTTATTTTATTATGCAGACAATGCTTTCAAAGATATAAAATATTAGAAAAAAACAGTTAATGATGGATATAAAAAGACAATGCTGTTCTGAAACATATATCAGCACAGAACTTGCTTTTTATTATTTTAGTATTTTAGAATTAAGAATGATATTGTCACATACTGCCTCTAAATGATACTACAGGGTACCTGCAGAACACCATGTTGATTTTTTTTTTTTTCAGTAAAGCAGAAATCTGCCTTAATTTTTCTGCCTAATTAATTGGTATATATCAAAATGTTAACTTCAGAGTAAGCAATTTAGAAGTATACAATTGATTCCTGTTAGAATATTAATGTTCTTTCAAACATATTCAAGTTTTTAATGCTAATACAAAATGTATTACATAAATGTTTAAAACTAACCCTCTGTGTTGAAGATGAGTCCTGAGAGCCATGAAAGATTGAATTCTTTGGGGCTTGTTAGACATTAAACCTCTGTAATTTTAATTGTGTAAACTTTTACATTGAAATTACTTCTGTGTTCCAAGAAGGTGAATCTCTTTAGGCTTTCTTAATGACTGTTTGAGATGAAGAGGATCTGACAGTACCTTTTACTGAGAGTTTTAGCTGTTGTAATCTAATTTTTGTGGAGTACAGCAAGCTCAACTAATTTAATAAGGATTTGGGAAAGTGATGATTTTATAGAAGTTCTTCTTTTGAACAGCATGTTTATAGCTATACAAAATGCTACATATGTTTAGCATTTTTGACTGCACGGTGTATCTGGAGCAGCCAAATTTTTTTTCCCATTATTATGTTCTCTCTTAGTGAGCTAAATGATTAGACACTGATTATGATACTGTCATTTGTACTTCAATATCTTCTGGAACCACAAAGTACGTGTTACTAATCAGAAATATATTTCATTAGTTTTAGAATTTTTAAATTAAGCTTTTAGAAGTGGGAATATTGACAATGTAATAATTTTTAAATCTAATTGCTTTCACCTGTTAAAATAAGTAAAATACATGAAAATATGTGGAAAATATGTGTGCCTCAGAATGAAAAATAGTTGTACACACATCCTGAAGTTATAGGACTTCTCTTTTCTTTTTTTTTCTTTTTCTTTTTTTCTCCCTGTCTGAGAGAATTCTCTGTTTTCCACTGCTACCTCTCCTCAAAAGTCTGTGTGGCTTTTGAAAGCCAACAATTCTGCAACCTACAATATTTCAGGCTAGCAGCTACTGCCGAGTAATGAGGCATGGGAGCAGCTGGTATTGGTTTATTTCAGAAGCTTTGTGTCTGATTCTATTAGCCTACCTACAGATATAACTGCTCTTTCCACTGTGATCTAAACATAGAACAAATAATTCATAATTTTAAAATAGTTAAATGATCATTTTTACATTTTGTTTGAAGTTTATTGTGTGAGGCTAATCAATGGTGAAGTAAACTGTGAGTTGCTACTAAAAGCTAAGGCAATCTTAACTGAGCAAAAGAACAGGAACTTTTATATAAAGATGAATGTTTGTCACTGAACCCTACTGAATCTAAACAAAGAAAAAGATTACCTAATAGTCTTGCAATGCATTTGAAGTACAGTCTCCTATTTGTTTGGGGAGTTGAATGGAATATATGTCTTAAAATATTTCAGCAGGCGAAGTGGTGTTTTCCAGTGGGTAGATCTTAACATTACTAAATTAGTGTATCTTTTTTTCCCTATTTAGGACCCATTATTATACTGTGAGACAAAAATAATTGAAGCTTTTTTTACTTCACTGCAATGCATTTTATAGCTAATTTGTACTAATGATGAATTGCCTTGTAGGGGATTATATGCGAGTTTATTATTATTATTTATATATTTTCTGCCCAGTTTGTGTTAGTTAAGTGAATAATACCACTGTCTTTAAAACTTAATTCACATTTTAATTATAAAGACTCAGTGTCAGAGAGCTGAATTATACAGACAGTCAAATTTCACAAAACAAATTTTACCCCAAGCACAAAATAAGTAATTAAAGATGAGACTTGAAAATACTGTACTTTGGTTTTTGCTAAAAAGAAAGTATATTTTTGGTATTCCAAATGCATAGTTGTTCTCATTAGGTTTTGGGTACTTTTTTGTCTCCAAGAGTGGACACTGAGAGACAATAGGGTGGACCTAACATTTTTTTAGACATTAGCACCATATGAAAGTGGTACTTCTCCTAAAGCTGGCAGGCACTATACCTGATGCTGCTTATTTTGGGTTTTTTAATTACTATTTAGATATTATTGACATGTAAAAAATTACTTTAAAAATAGTCATATTTATGGACCATCTGAACTCAGATGAATTGCATGTACCCATTAATGAAACAGAGTATATGATACTTAAAATAATTAATATACAGTTTAGGATGTAAATGTATCTACTTGCAAGACATGCATACTACTTTTAAAGACTTTCTCCTGTATTTTTAATTTTTCAGATACATTAGTTAACCTGACTAGTTTTAAGGTGGAAGTGGACCAGTTTATAGAGGGAAATATACAGCATGGTTGACTAGATAACAGTAGGTTTGAGGGAGAAATAATCCTTGCTATTCTATGTCCATAACACTTGGACTTTAGGATAACAAATTACTGCTTCAAATTACTAACTCATTAAATTAGTGGTATTGTTGCTTATTTTAAGTAAAAAAGTAACAAAGTACCTTTTTTGAATTGTTTAAGCAGGGCAATCACATGAAATATTAGTTTAGTTTTCAATTGGAATGCAGTCAAAATATAATACAACCTCCAGTACACAGAAAATCAGTGATTGTCAACTATTTTTGTTCAAGGAGTGAATCTGAATAATTTCACAGAATTTTGTTCAGCTTACTGAACCCAACTGGCACTTTCAGAGCTTAAATTTCTGTGTATGATGTGTTACTTGTGGTCTTAGTGACCTCTAGTTTCAAGTCCTTAGCCCTAAGTCTGGTCATCCAGTGTTGATTGGTTTTAGCCTCATTCCAATATAGGTGGTTTCAATAAATTCTCTCAGGCTTTATGACAAAAATTGTTCATAAAGTAATTGGGAGATTTCCTCAGAGCACTCTACATCAAAGGATGCTTAATTGTCCCGGCCATGCAAGAAGAAAAACAAGATGTGAAGTGCTCAGTTTAATTAGGCCACAACTTTATTAACTCAACTGGGAGCACTAGCCGGCAATAAATGCAGGTCATTGTTCTTTCCTTGATCATTCCTGGTTTTGGAGAACTGCTGCTCACTTTCCCTTGCAAGTCCCAGCCATGGGACCTTATGGCTCTTCCTTTGTACGTGGACTAAGTTAGGGAATATGTGAAATAGGGATTTGTCCCTTTGATATCACATATAGAGAGTGATGCAGCTTTCCCTTGCCTGTCCAGTGACTTTCTCAACATTTCTTATTTAAGATAAACATTCAGGGGAAAAAACCCTACTTAGAGAAAAAAGAAAGAAAAAAAAAAGAAATCCACTAATACTATTTTGAAAAGGATACTCATGAAGTAAAAGAAAGAAATGAAGTGTTATTTTAAGAGCATGAAGATGGGCGTAAAAAATGCTCCCATGTGTCTGTGCTGTTTTCTGCATCTTAAAAGCAGTGCTTTGATGCTTTTCCTTAAGACACCATAAGCAATTTAAGTGATTTTATACATGACAGATGTAGCTACAGCTTCAGTGCAAAGCAGGGCTGTGCTTTGCAATACATAGAGCAGTGCAGTGTGTGAGCTGAGTTTCTCCAGCCGTGGAGAACAAGGCAAGTGATACTTCTGGGAAGCAAGCAACTACTTTGGAAGACTCAGGTCATACAAAGGGCCATTATGGGAATTCGGTTTTCAGCTTCTTAGGTTGACTCATATTAAGTGTCTCATCAGATTTTACTACTTCCATAAAGAAGAAATAATTAGTATGTTTACAGTTAGCCAAGCTCTTCCAGCATGAAAAAAATTTCTCCTGTTGCCTAAAGAGGATACAGAAAATAAATGTCAATACGTTCTGAAGACATTCCTGAGCCCATTAAATAGACAAATTACACCCTCTTTAGAGGTACAGATATGCCCTTAGCATGCAAGGAACTTTCCACATTCTACTTTTAATAAACAATCAAACTTTTATAGCAAACATTTTCTACAAACCCACATTTTCTAATTAAAAGTTTGTTTTGTGGAAGGAACTCCAGGTGGTATAATTAGTGAAATATATTTTAATGATAAATCTTCCTTGTCCTATTTTTCTTTAATAACAAAAAACGTCCTATGCATTTGAGATGCTCCCTATGGGTTGTATATAAGAGCTTGGTTAATTAGCTAATCAACTTACCCACCTTACCTTTTTAAATGTGTCCTGTTTCACAGGTGTAATCTCAAATTTTATTTGGGATAGAGGAGATAAATAAAGCATTTGGTGCTTGCCCTAGCCTGCACAGAAGAAGAGATTTTGAGCTGTCCTTTGAATGTCAGTTTCTCAAGGGGCACATCAGTTATGGCTCTCAGACTCTGGTCAGTCTGCTTTACCTTCAAGCTATCCCTGTGTCTCTTACATTAGACAATTCTGAAAGAGAAGAGCCTAGATGCTGAAGAATGACTAAAATATTGTTAACTCTCAGTGTGTTTTAAAAAAACCCAAACCAAAACCAACAAACCAAACTTATAGCCTCCTAAGAGTCTCACTTCACTTGTGATTTATTTGGTTTTATCTTCTTTTTTTTTTTTTTTTTTTTTTTTAAAGTTGTAATTAGTATATTGGTTTTTATTGTGCTGGTTTTCTGCCTTTTTCTTCCTTTCCTTTATTTTGCCTCTTATAGTTCCAGTTGTTTTGAAGTTTTTATTTTAATACATGATGAGCACTGACCAAACTCACTGTTCCATGTTCTTCCTTTTTTTTGTGTGTTCTGTCTAGAAAGATCTTTACTTTCTGTTTTAGGTGGTTGATGTTGGATAGTATTTCTTTCAAAGAAGGTAGCCAGTGATGAAGCATTTGAATCCAGCTTTAGAGTTACTGAAGTTACTCCAGACATTGATAAGCGAGGGATTATTCTAGAACTTGTCAGCATAGTTCTGAAACTAGGGAAACACCTCTCAAAATGAAAAGGAAAAATGGTAATTGCTGCAGAGATATATGTGGGAGTAAGTGTTGTGTGGCCACTATTGGTGAGTGTAGTCACATGGAATAGATGTTAAATATGTGCCCCTTTAAGCCTGCTCAGATTTCTTCTCCCCTTCCTCCTTGTTCTCCAGTATCATTCTCAAAGTCCCTCCTGTAGAGGGTAGTTTTCTCTGAAAACCCAGAGCAATGTAACACTGACCAACATTATTGCCTGTCTGCCTGTTTCTGCCATGGTGCTATCTGATTAACTTCATTCTACTGAGCTCTTAAATCATACATTTTAATCCAAGATTTCTAGCATCACTATCATATGCTAACATGAACAAAATCAATTGTAAAATCACTTTAATCACCACCTTGAGTTTCTGTCTGCTTTTGAATTTTATGAGGTAGGCAATCTCTGAGTATTTTGTACTATGTGTTTAGCTTACAAGGTATTTTGTGGCTACTTTTACTCAAATCCTTACCATTGACTCATTGGGTTCAATGCAATTACAAAAGGTAGTATTTTGTATTTTATTTTATTTTGTGATAATCTACTGTGAATAAAGGATATGCATTGCTCTGTTGCAAAGCAGTACCTTTTTTTTCTGGAGGCTTTACTTCTCCTCCAGATATGCACTAGATTTATTTTTTCCGACTGGGAAAAGAGCTTCTGTCCCTGTGTGAACACTGTTGACATGAATGGAGTTACGGCTATTCCTGTCATATCTAGTATTCCCCATTTATCATCTGCTTCCTTGGTTTATGAAGAATTCTACCAACTTCTTTTGCAGAAAAAAAATAGTAATAAAATATATATATAAAGAAGGATGCACATAGCATGTCTGGTTTCCAGAGTAGCTGAAAGATGACAGTGGCTTTAGCGTTGCTTTCTTTAGTAAGTTAAATAATTCTGAAAAATACCTGAATAGGTGAATGCTCTTTTTGTAGAATATCTATGCAAGATAAAGGTCCTAAAAAAATTTGTGAAAAAGGGAAAAGACTTCCTAAATTATTATCCAGAGAGGAAAGAAGAAACCAAACCCATTGCTGAGTAGGAAATCTCACATAAGGCCAAAATGTACTGATGAGTATGAACGCACAGTCATCAGTGGCTAAGATGTGCTGTATAAATATATTCTTGCACATTGATATGGTAGATGTGAGAATGGTTCTGGTGATTGTGTAGATCTCCTACAAAACTGGACTAATAAAGTGACATACAAATCTATGTTGTATTTTCATAAAAAGTGTGTTTAAATCTATGAAAAACAGGGATGCATATTTAAATAGGGGAAATGAGAAACTAGTTACAGGTTTTCACATGAGAAAAAATGGAGAACAACTTTGTAATCTTAGGTGTAACTGAGCTTGATAGCAAATTCTTAAAATCCAATTATATTAATTTTTGGTATAAAGGAATTCAAGGGGAATGTCACTTTTCTACAAAAAAGGTTCATTTGAGCAGCTTCCATATGGAGCCATGTCAGACACATATAGAGGAGTTTCTTTCTATTTTCAATGCATACAATTTTTAATTCCTTTTTAGTGATGTTGTCCAGCTGACAAACCTGAATGCACCTTGAATAAGGGTTAGCACTCAGACTGAAGTACATGATTATACATGCCTGGTCATAGGTGTCTGCTCTTGCAGTAGGTGGCAAAGTTTCAGTTTGTAGTGAATGGAGCTCCCACTTAAATCTCCAACTGCATCTGGAGAGTGATTTCACTTGCCCTTAAGTAGGTGTCTAGAGTGGGATTTATTTGCCTAAACAAACTTTCTTAGTGTCACTAGTGATGCCTTAGGGTTTTTTGATTTTTAGATGTCTGAGATGTCCACAGTGGCTTAACAGATCTAATGGGAGACCTCTGTCCTCCTGGACTGACAGTTGAAAATTGGGCATGATATCCTAGGTCATCTAAAATAATAACATTTAACATTTAGTCAGCTAAGAACTCTTGTAAATGGGAAGTTTCATTTCTCTCTAGGGTCCATGCACTGTATAGACTGTAGAAGAAATTACAGATTTTTTTTTTAATTGTAATCAATTATTAGAAACTGAACATATATGTTAGCACCTAAATTTTAATGCTTTAATGTGAAGCTAAATCTCGCCTTTGTACTTCTCTTTAGAAACACGAAGTCCAAACAATACAGACAGTTTTTTTCCCCCTGGTATGTAAGAGTATTTTAAATCTAAATTAGTTATTGCAAAACTGTCAAAACATGTTAGAGATGTTTCTCCATGATGGAAGACTAAGGTTTACCTATGAAACATGAATCAAAGATGCAACTCAGGTATCAATTTTTATTATGGTAAAGTCAAGAAATGCTAAGGAACAATGCACTGTCTTTTTTGTTCTAGTTGTAATGGAAAGTGGTTCAATCTCAGATGGAATTTTTAGGTAACTGCTGAGAAATATTTAGTTTTAAAGACAATCCCTGGACTCTGCTTACCTTTGGTAGGGTCAAATACCACTCTCTGATGAAGTTCTTTAAAAGCAGCATAAAGAAAGCTTCTATATCACCTCATCTAGAGTTTTTCTTAGATAAGTTCCTGACCTTTCTCCCCCATCTAAAAGAATTGAGATGATCATGTGTGTTCTTAATCTCAATGGCCAGCTTCAATACATTGCTATATACAGTAGGAAAAAGGGATATGTTTCCTACTTCTTTTTCATTTTGTAAGATATTATTTGCCTCTTTGTATTACTAAAAAAAAATAAATGTGGAATGTAAGCAGTTTAAGTTATTTCAGAATCTGTGCAGGAAGCAAATACATAATGGTAGTGAGAGTGAAAGGACACAGGAGTACAACTCCTAGTATGGTTAACATAGGTACCATATCGGCCAATCCATTTTAAGATAATGCTTAATTTCGGTCTTTCAGTATATATTCTCTTCAGATTTTGGCATTGGGCAAGAATAATTTTGGGGCTGTGATAGAAATACATTGTTCTAGGATGATGGTTTCTCACGTTCGTTAATGTAATTTCTAAAGAAGGCAGGTTCTATTATTACCTGTTTGCAGATTAAGAAATGTGACTTCATTTACTGGAATTGCATGCACTCCTCCTCTCTTTGGAAAGCACCTAGCACACTGTATTAGCTTTCAGGTGTAAATA
This sequence comes from Xenops minutus, assembly GCA_035221455.1. NCBI lineage: Eukaryota > Metazoa > Chordata > Aves > Passeriformes > Furnariidae > Xenops > Xenops minutus. Next base: position 25,037,603 of record JAWWEE010000040.1, on the reverse strand, counting down.
ATTTTGTAATTTATAACTGACATTGTATGGAATCTTTGAATCTGATTCTATGCCAGAGTTGTTCCACAGTGTGAGCAGCTTGATGATACTTAGTACTTAGTTTGATAGCCTCCCCCCCAAAAAAAAGGAATTCCAGTTCCTAGAGTCATGGATAGTTCAGTCGATAATTTACCTATTAAAGGAATATATTCTGACGACATATCTAAGAATTGTGACCACTAGTACAGGTACTAGGTTACTTTGTAAATAAATTAATATCAAAACCTTAAAAATAATTTCAAAAGAAGAAAACTCCATCCATAATCAACCTCTGTTAGCAAAGAGAGCATTTACCAATATAATGGGTATTAATTTGGTGAGTGTGGTGGTTTGACCCTGAATAAATGCCTGGTGTCCAGCAAAACTCCTTCAAGGCCTTTTCCACTCCCCACCCCCCCCTTTCGCCTTCCAGTGGGAAGGGAAAAAAAAACCAGCTCGAAATTTATGGCTAGAGATAACCGAAAGAGGAGCTTTGATTAATACCATGGGCAAAGCAGAACTCAGAATAATGCTTAAATTTATTACTAACAAACTAAAAACTAAAATAAGAAATAGGAACAAGTTAGAGACACCTTTTTTCCACCACCATCCCTCGGTCTGTCCATACCCCCTCCTTCCCCGAATGGTGCAGGGGACAGGGAAATGGAAAGTTTACAGTCAGTTGTT
>JAWWEE010000040.1:25016814-25036798 GCA_035221455.1 Xenops minutus | reverse complement strand
CTAACTGCGCAACAACTTCTTAAATATGTTTTCATGCAGGGGCGTAACTTAATGGTTCAAAAGCAGGAAGTTTTCCTTGGAGCTGGCCCTCATTGGCTCTGCTCTATAGGATGGAGGGAAACTTCCAGAGACTTCCATCAGAAGCTGATCTTTCTCTTATTAAAAAAAAAAAACCTAATCAGAGAAACCCATGACACTGAGAAAAGAGGACATTTGTTTTATTCAACTGGATGCCACATTGTCCTTCAAAATGGGCCAAAATGCCATTCAGACTGCTTTCTTTGAGATATGTATTAAGATGCTAGATTCAGTTAGACCCATTCTGTGTTAATTCTTGTTTTTTCACAACTTTACATAAGCCAATAAGTAATGTTTTCAATAAAGCTGCACAGATTTTAGGGCTAGAAGAGACTAAAAGGAATAGAAACTCTAGAATAAATGACTGAGATGGGAAGGAAAAAGGAAGTAAGAAGGGAGGGAGAAGGGAACTAGAAGTGAAAGAACCACTTCTTAATATGTTCTTCAAAATTTAGTCAGGTTTGTTTGGTTTTTGTTTGTTTGTTTGTTTTTCATAATAAAGAAATAACTAGATAAAACATGAGATAAGGGAAAAGCAGAGTGAGAAAATTAGACAAAGAAGGAGAATGACATTAAAGGGAATGCAGGCAGTGTAAAAGAAAAGAAAATGAATGCTAAGATCAACAAACAATGGGATATGTATAGATAGAACTCAGTATAGGAGGAAAAACAGAGGTAATTAAGTAAAATAGTAGAACTATTAAAGATAAACCTGAGATAAAATTTTTCATTTGTGTACTATAGACTGCACACAATCCAACATGTGTGTGGTTTAGATCTGTAACTTGGTGGTCTCTAAAGGGGAGACATTGCTCTCATGACATGGGTAAAATAGTTGAATGTTCTTGGGCAGGCAGATGGTTTTGGAAATTATTTTCCAGGGTGGGGGGTAATCCCACCCAGTGTTAATATCAGTGCATTTATTCTTGCATCACCAAAGTACTTCTCAGCTTTTGACAAAGTACAGCGATAGTTACAGTACTTAATACATCATTTTTTGAAAGAGTATATTGGCTTTTAAGTAGCATCAACTGGATTGATGGCCTGGTGAAATTTTTCCTACCTCTACATTCTATTATATGACACTGGTTAGACCTTGAATGTCATGTAATATTCAGCTGAAGGGTCTAATTAAGATGTTGTATGAATATTTGTGGAATGTAATGCTGTGGCATGTACCAGTGTTCTAATCATTACTGTAAATAACATTCCCAAAACATTCACAGAGCAAAGTAGTCAGGGAGTCGTATAGTATTCAGGATTCAGGTTTCTATTCCCTCTTTGCAAAAAACAGGGAACCAGGTAGACTTACACATATGATGGATCATGCATTTGTAAACTGAACACAAGGGGTGCATTTTTAGTTTAAAACTTCCTGTCCTTTTGAGCTGAACAACCCCAGATCTGCCAGCTCTTCTTTTATGCTAGGGGAGAGAATTTTTGCTGATGAAAACAAATTATACGAATAGAAAGAATAGAAAGAGAATTAGTTAAGAATAATAGATAAAGAAATATTTGTTGTAAACATGCTGCAAAAATAAATAGAATAAAATGCGAAAGTCTGGGAAAGGATAAAATTCCTCTAAATTACTCTGCAAGATGTCTTTGACCAGACTGTGAGTTCTTTGGTAGTGGTGTCTCTTGCTGTGGTTCATACCTGTATCAATGGGGCTTCACAGCTGATGCTGCCAGTCACTTGTAGTAAAAATACTAATGAGAATGAAGAAAATAGCATCCTGTTTGTTCTCATCCATATTTACTATTAGAATGAATAAGCTGTTAAGTCAGTGTATCTGATGATGTAATTACGTAGTTGTCAATGCTGTCCTACAGATGACTTTCTCAATGAGGCTTAACTAATCTTAACTAATCCCTTGCTAGTTTTTCTAAGAAGCAAGGACAACTTTTTCTACCTTCTCATTTCCTGTATTTTCTGTAACTTTATATTGCTCAGTTAAAAAGCTTTTTTTTGTTCATGATGTTGGTGACCATGAAAAGATCAAATCAGTTTCTTTCCTCTTAGTGAATGAAGGTCTATCCTCCCTTCCTAAATTTCATTCTGAGGTGGTATATAATTTTCAGTTTAATGAGACTGGTAGTGCTATTTAATCTTTTTCATGTTCTGCTTAGGCCTTCAGCATGAAATACTCTCCGGTGTTATCTGGAATGGACTGAGAAGACAGTTAGAGAGTGCAGCCAGTGCTTTATTCTGATGCATGCTGATGGTATTCTGACTGGGAGAAATAACTCTGAGGAAGTTCTGCACTGCTGAGTTTCACACAAATGGGAGATGCTTGGGTGTATTCATTTGAGTCAACCCAGTGCAAGTGTGAATAAAAAGTTGTATCTGAGCTTCCATGTCCTTGTTAGCTCTGATTGTATTGCTAAGGCATGGGGAAATGTTACTCAGTGTTCTTTATGCTACAGTAAGCTTAGCTGTTCACAGTGAACTCTGGGAGAGCCTTTATGTACTTCTGAGCATACACATGAGACTGTTGCTTGATTGATGCTGTAAGATTGATTGCAAGGGCCAAGACATTTGCATGGCTTTTTCACAGGAAGTGAACTATTCATTTTCTTAAAGATAAGACAGAAGTAACAGTTAAAGTGGGGAATAAAACTTATTCTAGAGCATAATGTTCATCATGTTATTTATTTACTTTATCTCAATCCCATTATTAATTTGTCATGTCTTTTTATGGCGACTTTTCTAGAGCAGAGATATTTCTCATATGTTTGATTCCGTCTAACACCATAGAGATGGAGTTTTCATGCATTGTTATTCTACAACTGCTACTGTGCCTTTTTTTAGTTGTTCAGATTCCTGCCAGATGGGGGATGCTCTCTGGCATCTTGCCAGCAATAGCTGTGGCATAATAAAGCAATCTAACGTTTCTTCTAAGGCTGACACAGCACCCATCACTCAGCACCTTTATATAGTGGTATTTTGATGCAATAGCTTTGTTTTTGAGAACAAAGTTTAAAGGTGATTATGCTTACCCAGATGGAGGCATGGGTTTATCCCCTGGGAGGTGGCTATCTGAAGGGTCTACTGTCAGTCAGTGACAAAAGAGAACAAATGTCCTGGCACCTCTTACTTTGGAGTTGTATTTGTTTGCAGTCCTGCCACACTTACAGCATTTGGGCTGTTTCGAAGCCATGAGAATAATCACACAGTCCCTCAGTGAGGTAGACAACCATCACCCGAGTCTTATGGGTTGACACTTAAATCTGTGGGAGAATGGGCCATGCTTGGCAACCATGACTGCTTATCAGCTCTGAAAATCAAATCCAATTTTGTTTTTTTTTCTGTCAGTGACCAATACCATGCCTCTTGTGTCCCAATCCAATGTTGCATCCTCAGGCTAAGCATTAGTCCACAAAGGCGGGTGTTTCTGGGAGCGATGGTAAGGAATGGAAACACTTTACCTGAGAAAGACCCAGAGGGAGAGAGAGTTGCTTGCTACCTATACACAGCCAACTACATTTTTGCTCCTTTCTCATCCTTCTCTCACTCTATCCCTTTCTCAAATTGCTAAAATGCCAGATAAAAATAGCTTGCCAGCTAAAAATAGCTAACAAAATACTCCACATAGTAGTCATTGAGCAGTCTTTCAAGGAAGTTGTGCATCCTACAAGGATCCACTTTCAGGACTGGAATTTTTGCAGTTAAAACATGTCTAACTGGTCTGTTAGGAGAAGTTTGCCTGCTTAACAAAGTGGAGGGTTTTAGTTTGGTTGGTTCATTGGTTGTTTCTTTGGCTTGGTTTGGTCGTGCTGTTTTGTGGGGGGGTTTTTTGTTTGTTTGTTTGTTTTTTTAATTTATTTAAGAACAAAAAATTCATAGGAAGTGTGAGGAGCAGATTGAATATATATATGTCTTTTTATTACTGTGTTACAACTGCCAGCACAGGGAAAAAAAACACAGAATGGAAATATTTTTTATTCTTCATGATAAATGTAATCCCCTGCAAACAAAATTAACATAGGGCATAGCATGTATTTTGAGAAAGATCTAAAGCCACATTTTTATTTACAAACTTTCTTTTTCTCCTTCAACTTTGTCCATTTCTTCAAATAGATTATTTTTCTTTAAGTGCTTTACAGTGTATTTGCAAAAGTTATTAGTCAGGGAATACAGTGTAATTAATTGTTTAGTATCTTTAATGCTGTAATAAAATCATAATACTCAAATATTTTATATTTCAAATGGAGAGAAAGAAAACTGTGCTGAAAAACAGGATTCTTCTAAACAAATTGTTGGAGGAATTAAGTTCAATATCTGAATAATTTTATTCTGAAGTACAGCTTTACTTCAAAAGTATGAAAGGGATGACATTTTCTGACTAGAGAAGGAAAAAAATGCATGTTCTAAAACTGTTCCCCCCATCTTTTCTTATGCAGAGGTTTTATCTGCTGTTTAATGGGTAAACTTACTGTGAAGTATAGTTGCTTGTTTAACTTTACCCTTATTCAAGTCTTTGATTTTGGCAGGTTAGTTAATTCAAATAAAATTTGTGAAGTTAAGCACTTTCAAGAAAAGGCATAGGAGAACCTAATTTAACCTAGAGTGTCTCTTTTATTCTTCTGTTATTCATTTGAAGTGCCCTATCAGCTTGAACTGGCCAACTTCAGTCATTTTTACCCTTTTATTTTTTTCTCTAATGTAAACTGAAATTCCCTGCTGTTCCTGGTATTTTAGTGTTTAGCATCATTTAATGAGCAGGTATCATTAAACTTAAAAGGTCCTTTTCTGTATATCTCTGATTAGTTAGTGAAAGAACCAAAGAATTCCTCTAATTTATCTTTGCTTCCTTGTTATATTTTGATGTTGGCCCATTTTACGTTTCAGTGCCTTTTTATGAAATATGAAATTGTAATTTTGGTGTGAAAGTAGGACAGAAAGTGGAAAAAATCTTTGGCACTGCTAAGATGTTTAAACTAGTATATCTTGTTTACCAGTGAACTAAGAGAATGTGGTTTATTTTAAACTTTTACTCATATAAATATATCTGTATATCTGTGTGGGAATGTGTGTGTGTCTACACATATAAATATATATAAAAGATATATATTCTAATGTAAGTATTCGTTATCTGTACTTATTAACCTAACCCTTGCCAGTAACCTTTGCAGCTGGGTACATGTATATTCGGCACAAAATTCTTCCTTTCTTGTACATCTAAAAAGCCTATTCATCTTGGTATTGAATTTTAATTTTTTGTAAATACAAGATCAGGATCCAGTTATTTGATTATACAAATTTCGTGGAATGGAAAAACTGAAAATTATCCATTATGAAGACGTTGTAGATGTTTGTATATTTAGGCTTGATCATTTTCAAAATAACAGTAAGACCAGGTTATTTGATTGACAACACTCATTTGTCCAGAGTTTTACATTTTAAATCCTTCTTGAGAAGACAGTCCAATTTAAGAGACAATTCTCATAACTGAAGGCGCACATGCTCTTCATTTGAACAAGGGTTTGCTGGATCAGGACCACTGTTTATTCTATCAATTTGTTCTTTTTAGATTTCAAAGGTCCAAATGATTTAATCTATACTATAATGAATCATTTCTGTTACTGAGATATTCGACTAAGGTAATTCATTATTTGATATAGATATTGCCGTGTTTCAAATAGTGACAGTTATAGTAATTGATTAATGCAATCCAATATACCATTCCAGTAGCCATGTCCCATTTTTGATGTGCTAAAAAATATTTCAGCATTTTGGTTTTCTTCTTATTTTCTATTATGAAATAAAATCTGGGCGATAGAAACACTGCGTGAAGAAAAAATAATGAGGGTTGAATGGAAGTAAAGGTCAGATATTATGTAGAAAGTTGCAGATGGCACTGTGTGTCATTAACATTGCTAACGTCTAAAAAGATGTAACAGTGCAGCCTACTGGTAAGATGTAGTACTATTAAGGCATTAAAGTTATAGTAGTGAAATGGTGTGTATGCTATACCCTTCATTGTAACAACAGCGTTCTCTAGTTTTCTAAGCCCTGGTAAGTATTGACAAGATCCATAGTTTTACATCAGGATTAAGTATGCATTCTTATATGTCTCACTTGAATGGAAACTGGATGTGCAAAATAAAAAGTGTAATTATTTTTTATGGATACTTGTAAAATTCTGTCCTAACATAATTGTATGTATTCTGAAATTTTTGTAGTAAAATTATCCATATTATCTCTAAAACTTTTCTTATTAATAATGGTGTTTTGCCTAGAAATAAGGTGCCAAATGCAAAAAACAGTCTTTCATGTTACTTGTAAAGACTTACCTTGCAAAATGCAAATCCAACCTTTTTAATAGTAGTAAATAAGAATACATAGCAAATACAGAACTTCTTATCCAAGAAAATAAAACCACTTGCTAAAAACCTCAGTAGTTTTAAAGATGGAAAAACAGACAATGGATTACTGAGATTGAAATTTTAAACTTTGTTGTCTAAATATAAACTCTTGAATTCATATTTATATGTTATTTTCAAAACTAAGAAACTGTTTTGTGCCTTTGAGAATCTTTTGTTGAGATACCTAGGGAAACTGTGAACTTGCCTCTAGGTATGCAGTTTCAAAACAGGGACTGACATCCACACTACAGTAAAACTGGGGTATAAACCTGGTGGCAAAACTCCAATCTTCCATTTCCAATACAACACTCAATCTACAGATGTTACTAATTACAAATGCAGGCTTCAGGCCAATTATTTGCTTAGATTGATATGTGGAGCGTTTCCCCCTTCCTTCCCCCCCCCCCCTTTTTCTTTTTTTTTTTCCTTTGAGAGAAAAATACACAGTTATTCCAGAGTTAATAAACAGATGCTTGTTTGAACAGTGTTCCTATTGGAAAACACTCCAAAAGTTTAAAAAAAAAAAAAAGAAAGAAAAACAGGCCACAGAAACAGTCTGGTATCCCTGTGGTAAACTGCTTTACCCCAGAAGTGAGGAGCTGGAAATACTGAGGAGTTCTCCTATCAGTGGGCAAGATGTAGTCATTCATATGCATAGCTCCTTCTTCCCTGATGTAGGGCCTCTTTCTTGTGTTGAAATACCTTCCCTGGGAGTCACAGACTGTAAGCCAGGGCTGCCTGCAGGAGCTCAGTATCAGTTACGAAGATGATTCAGGGAGCTAATGATACTTGTGGCTAATTATCTTGTGCCACCTTGTCCTTGATTATCTTTAAAAAATGAGGAGATACTACAAGGAACTGATTCTGGTATCTTCTACCAGGCTTCTACTTGAGGTGTCGGTTGAGATAATGGACTAAAAAGAACTCGTTCCAGGAAAGCTGCTTCTGTTCTTAAACTATTTGTTTACTGCTAGTTAATAATGACAGTTTATTTAAAACAGGTACATCAAAGATATATATGGATGATAGTGATGCACAGCCAGTGAAATGCAAACGTATAATTTTTAGAATAGGATGCTTGATCAGATACTAGGAACTTTCAGGAGGCAATTTTTATAAAAAAAAAAGGTCATTACATTATTGTGCCATGCAGAGTACCAGTCCTGGTTCACTTGCACATGTTTTATCCATCTCATACTTGGCTAATAAAGATACTGCTGTATGCCATATGATACACACCATATGTCAAATACACTTTTACATGTAAATATCTGTGTTATCACTCAGAGGCACTATTTTTTATTTATTTATTTTTTAAATATTGTCACCCATATGAAGAAAATGGAGTTTAAACAGCACTCCCTCCCAACATTTTTTACTTCTACTGAAAGCAGAAGGGACATGTCTTTTTCACTCACTTGAACTGCTTCTCCATCTTTCCCCTCTCACTGAGATTCCAGCCCTAATGGAGAACATCAGTTAAATACAGTAAAAAAAAAAATTTAGGATCACATTTATGTTGGATTAGCTTCAGTCTTTTATTTCTTATAATATCTTCTGACTGCCAAATTTAAGCAATTGAGCCCCATGACACAAAGAATTCAGTAATCATAGCATATTGATTGAGAAAGCATTAATAAATACTGTATAACATTATTATCCCTGTATCCTAAGCAGGCATGAAAACTGCATTTGCATTGTTGTCCCCATTTTTGCGTTGTTCTTCCAAGATGAATACAGCAAGAAAAATGTCATTAGAGATTATGTAATAAAATGTCTGAAACTAATGCAGCCATGTAAAAATGCAGTTTACCATGATGTGCTGTAGCATAATGCACAGTGAGTGGATAAATTACTGTTAAAAATAGATTAAAAATCCATTCCAATGTATGTTTAGTTCATGGAGGGATATTCTCTTCCCTCATGCCTTAAAACCCAGAGTGAAAGCTATCAGTCTGAGTTGTTTTCTGTCATAAACATTGAGTTAAAGTAAGCTCGACTCAAATAAACTTTAAAATTTCTCTTCCACATATGCTACATTCAGGGACATTCGAGAAAGAGTTTCTACCTTCTCTTCTTATGTAAGAAGCTGAGATAGCCAAAATCAGAAAAGTATAGGCAGCTCCAAACTACTTTTTAAACTCCTTATCCTCACCTCAATGATATTTCCTTAAATTATCATCTCTTCCAGTTGGGTGCTTAATTGGCTGGGGTTTTGTGGGTGTAAGTCTTTCTTGTATCTTCCAATGCAAGGCTAAGCCCATGGTCTTGCAACTGGATAAACATCAATTTGTGTGAACTTTTGTGGCCACAGCAGGATAACTGATCAGGCAAGTACATTGAAGGATCAAGTGAAGACCAAGCCAGATCAGGCTTATCAGAAAGGAATAAGTTGGCTTAATGGGAATTCACTTTCAGAAAAGAAAGATACTGAAGAGTATCCTTCTAAAGAGGTGGAGAGCTCCAGGACAGTGTAGAGCCCAAGAACTTCTCAGGAACATTGGAAAATATCAAGGAAGGAAAGGTATGCAAGTGTTTTTTTTATTTTACCAGCAGCTATGTGTTACTAATGTTGGGTGCTTTTTTGAGAGAAGCAGCAAAGGCTCATCACTAGGATGAGCCTTAGTTTCACTGAAGCTGGATTTTTACACTATGTCTGGACTATTCAATAAGATGTATCCAGGATCATCTCCATGTGCTGAGTCCCACTGCACAGAACAGCTGATGTCTGTGGTGTAAATTGTCTGAGCTTTCAAAGCAATTTGTGGCAAGACCCACCTGCTTATTTGGAATGGTTCCTGCAATGTTCTCACTTCTGAACTGTGCCTGCAAATTGTCTTGGAGAGTGCTAGCTGGCATGAGTGAAAAGCGTTTCAAGAGCAATTTTAACAATTTAAAATGTAGGTGTTCATATTCTAGTGCTCAGGAGTGTTTCTGGGAAGTATTTGATTTACTAGTACATATCAAGCCGCCAGGTCTCTGGAAGTGGCAGCAAATGGTGACTTTGGGATTATGAATGGATCCTTACTAACCCCAGAGGAGTTGAGAAATTAGGTAGGGCTAAGTGTGATGAACATTCAGATAAGGGACATCACCCTGGGCTCTTGGCTGTTACTACACTTCATCAAACTTCAAAAAGAAAGAATTCCTGTTGTCACATTCCTGTTCCACTTGTAAGGCATCTGAGATGCTGAGAACTGTGCAGTGCATTTTTTTTAATCTCTCCTGGAGATAATCCATTTTTCAAGAGTAATTAAGACAAGGAACTCCAAGACAAATGGGACATATTTGTAATGAAAAATCTTGTATGTTACTGTTGGATAGGTGGGATGCTTCTTATAATCTCCTATTTAAAAAACAAAACAAAACAACAAAAAAAAAACCACAAAAAAACCAAAACCAAAGAGCAAAAAACCCAACCCAAAATGTGATTTAAAAATCAATCTTGTTTTTCTCCCATAGCAAAGCAATAATTTTTTACTATTGCAAAATGTTTCCAAAATTGCAAAACAACTCCTTTTCAATGTTGAATCTTAAATATATCTTTTCTTTAGGAATTGATAAGAGAGAGAAGAATCACTGCAACATTTACATCTATATGTTGTAAGTTTTAAATAAGTAGGGTTTGATGTTTCAGTTAAGGGTAAAGTTGTATGTCAGATGTCCTTAGTACAGCATTGTTAGAAACTTGAGGTGACTAACTTTGTAGTGAGGCTGGTGAGAACAGGTGGAAAGTTTTAGTTGTGGACATGCTTTGAATACCTTGCTGAATCAGATCACGCCAGGTGAGTAGGTATTATGTGAGCCACCAGGAGCCATGTAATTACTTATATATTCACTGACACTTTTATTTGCCATGTCAAATGCACATTTTGCACGACTCCACAGCATTTATTCTAGGGCTTGCAGCTTTTTCCACCACTTTTCCCTCCTCATCTTGCTGCACTTTTAAAGAATACCCATGCAGCTGTGCTTCACTGTTCTCCTTGGCTTCTAGGCATAATCCCTGCAAGCTTTGCAGCTCTGAAGGGTCCTACGTGCAAATTTGTGAATCACTAACTGCCTCCAGTGTGTGGGGCTATCACAGTGGTGCCTTTCGGCATACACAGTAGCAGGCCTTCTGGCACTTAGATGATGTCCTTTCATCCAGGAAGGCAAAGCTTTGGATTACTTTCCCAGACTTAGAGGCTTCGGTACCACCTGGTATTTCAGGCACTTAATTGCTGTTTTGCAACTTGTCTGTGGCAAGTGAGACTGTCTTTCAAAAATGCTTTCAATGTGTTTGTGTTGTACAATAGAAAGTGGTGTAGTACATACTCATTCTACCTGAGCTAGTACTGATTCACACGAGTACTTCTCCATAGCACAGCTGTATGTCCGTGCAGAGACGCTCATTTTGGTATTAATGCCGAAAAGCCCTGCTGAGTTTCTGAGCTCCCTTCTACAGCTAGCTTGAATGCTGATGGCTTGTGTTATATTTAACTGCGGAGTGTAGTCATGCCTTTAGACTTCCAAGTGAGACACTATGGATTCTGAGGAGCTTCAGTATCAAAAAATTTGTCATCTCTTCTATCAAATAAATGCAGTTATTTTCTTGATAGAATTACTGATTTGTTGCACAAAGTGAGGGGGAAAAAAAAAATTAACCAGCCATTCTGTTGTAACTTTTGGCAAAATACTTAATGAAGACTAAGGCCAAATAAATTTGAATCAAAAGCTTGTTAGAAGGATGGTAAATAATAAGGTAAGATAACAACTGGTCAATCTTGTATCCTTCTGGTATCTCTGCTCTTATTTAATTAATTATCCACAGTACTCCTAAACAGTGTATTAGTACAGTCCATGGAAGAGACTAATTGGTTAGTTGTCAACACTAAGAGCACTCAAAGAGTAAGAAAAGCTTTCAGCACATGATAACTGTCTGTGCAGGGACGAGGAAATCAAGATTCTGTCACCATTATAGTAACCTTAGAAAGTGTATATATAATCTCATTTGCCGTATCTTTTATTTCATATTTTAACTATATAGGAAGGTATCTGAGTACCTATAAAGATCACAATAGAGGGAGCAGTCACACAACCAAAAAATTAGAATATTTTTCCCTCAAAGTAAGTTAATAAACTTGAGAGAGGGTAAATTGAAATGCAGGAACCCAGACAAAAGAGACATTGGGGTGAGGAAATGACAGTGAGGCACATTGCACTAGGTCTTAGGCCACCTTGTTTTTATTCCTGTCTCTGCTGCTAGCTTGCTACCTGACCTTGATCCAATCAGTTCCTTATTTTATGCCTCAGTTTTTTCATCTGTTAAAAAATGGGGATAATGATACTGACTTTCTGATGAAAAATGCTTTTTAAAATGTGGGTGCCATTATAAGCAGGGTATCAGATCACCAGGTCGGTAGCTAATGGTTCGTGAATTTATAACTATAATGTAAAACTATGTAATTTGTAACTATGATTTACTACAGGTAAAATATTCCATTTAAGTCTGAGCCTTGGTTAACCAAAACAAACATGAAGGGCTTCAGTGAAAAAGAGGTTTTTGGGGGGGGATTCAAATGACTTAACATATATGTATAGTATGATTACTAGTTAGATTTTTAGATGAGGTAGATGTTTTCTAAACCACGTCTAAAGCTCTTTGGAACACGTTTCAGTGTGTTGTGACACATGCAGTGTAACAATGAGAAGGACTTACCGTATCAGTGGTATCTAAGTTGATGCGAAGCTACCCAAGTTGGCTGTGAATGATGTGATTTGCATGTCCTGTTGCAGCCCTGTACAGACTACCCAATGCAGTTTTGGCATAGCACTACTGCACAAAGTTTGTCTTGGCTAATATAAGGGACATGACTTGCTATGTGGAAGCTGGAGCAAGGATCTGAGCATGTGTAGGAAACCTGGAATGTCCTTATTTCAGCAGAATTGCTGTGCCTGTATGTGTGAGAGCTGGTCTGTGCACGTACATGATGTTTTGCAAACATCTCTATTTGTCTTTTGGCCATTGCATGCAACAGCAGAGATAGCTCAGGTAATGTCTATGGTACATAGGGATATCCATTAACAATCCTGGCTATTGGATCATGGGCTTCTGCTGGAATTCAGGTAGAAATGGCCCTCTGAAAATGATGGGTCCCCATGTCCCACTCAAAGCACAGTTCACTTAGAACAGGCTGATCAGGTTCTTTCCTGGTTGATTTTGATTCTGAGAGTGAAGACCTGTTGCAGTATTAGACCACTTTACTGTGAATTACTTTTGTCTCTCATCTAGTCAGATATTCTTTTGTTACAACTTGTGTCCATTGCCCTTTTCTTGTCACTGTGCATCTCCGATTCTGCCCTTCCACACTGTACCATTGAGTGTCCTTGAAGACAGCAAAGGTATCTTTACACAGCCTTTCCTTCTGAAGATTCAACAAACCTGCTCTTCTCAGATTCTCCCCATTCATCATGTTCTTACTTCCCTAGAACCTTGATGGTATTCTGATGGACTCATCATGATATGTTGGTGTCTTGTACAGAAAGAAGGCTATAGCACAGTACTCCAGATGCATTACTACAAGTGCCAAAGAGAGAATAAGCCATTTCCTTTGACCTGGTGCCTACACTTCTGCTAATGCAGCATATAACTGACCTTTTTAATTGCAAAGGAATACTCAGTGTCATGTTCAATTGTCCATCAGAACTCCTCAGACCTTACTCTGAAAAGATGCTTTGTATCCTGGTGACTCCTCACCTCCATTATGGGGTTCTTACTGCCCAGTTACAGTAGTTTGCACTTGCTTTTGGTGAGCTTCTGCATGAAGTTCATCATCGTCTCACTTCTCTGGCCTATTGAGCTCTCTCTGAATAGCAGCCCAGTAGTGCTTCAGCATATCCTTTACACCCCCAATTTGAGACCATCCATAAAGGTACCAAGGATGCACTCCATTCTGTTGCCCAGGCTGCTGACAAAGATTTTGAACACTATTGGTCCCAGTACTGATCCCTAGGAAGCATCACTAGTATCTGGCTGCCACTTGGTTTATATATAGCTCATGTCAACAAACAGAAAAAAGCTGTGTTAGAGTAAGAGGGTCTCAGCTGTATGCAGGCTGATGAGCAGAGCGGAGCTTCCGTAGTGAATCTTCAATACTGTTTCTGGCCCCAGAGAGAGAGCTCTTCTGCATATCAGAGATGATAGATCTCTCCACAGTGTGATACAGTCTTACCTCTAAGAGGATGCAGTACAAAAATAGGGCAATTATCTAAAAATGTTAGCATGCATAGACCTCAAAGATACAAGAATAGGAAGAGAGTGTAATATGACATGTAAACAGAGCAAATCACAGAAAATTTTGCCTGAATGTCAATTAGAAATGATTAATGAGAAACGTGACTAAAGAACAGTGTCTTCTACAAGAACTGTCTTGGTACTATCTAGTCAAAATCTTATTTTTTTTTCTCTCACTTGCTGAGAAAGATGAGATGAATCTTTATGTATCATTGTTTTCTAATATTTTTGCCTGTTTGTTTTTTTCTGATTTTTGTGCCTATTAAATAAGCTCTTTGCTGCACTGTTACATTCTGGTTTTGTGGGTTTCGTACCTGCAAACTTCCAGCCAAAATAGACTGAGGCTGAAATACAGCAAAAGCTGGGATCAGAAGTGAGCTGCTAAACACAGATGTGTATTTCAAGTTAACATTATTATGTATCTTTTTTATGAAATATATTTTCTTTATATTCTTATGACTGTTTAATCTGAATAGCTTTACCCAAGGTTATATATAATCTCTAAATCCTAATTTTTTCCCCCAGTGTGAAAAGGAAAAAGAAAAATGCTATTGCCTTGAAAAAGGAGACTTCTTTTTAATGGCCAGACTTGAAATGTCAAAGAAATCCACATTTCTTGCCTAATCCTGTATGAAATTCCATTAGATTGTGGCTCCAGTGAAATGTAGAGCTGATTTAGTTCCTGAGTGTGCAGATCTGATGCTACTTGGGATAGAAATCTTTGTTTGTGATTTTAATACAGCATACACTGCAGATACTCTATACCACTAAATCAGTATAAGTCTGGTGCTGTAGCATAATCTGCTTTACTAGTTAAAAGTGAAAAGTTAACCTTTTACATTAATTTCCCCACTGTTTCATCTTGATGGTGCTCTTTTCTCCTAATGCTTTCCCTAGGTACTAGCTTTGGTAGATAGTTATCATTATTTACTTAAGTTGCCATTCAAATTAACAAAAAATTAGCTAAAGCCACTTTGAAGTGAAGTGTCTGGTGCTCTCTTTCACTGCGGTGGAGTGCACCTGTTTACACTAGGCCACAATTTTCTCCAAATGTCTGATTTAAAGAAAAACATAAATGATAATTTCAACTTCTCTCATGCCAAATCCTGTCAAAACATTTTTGTTTCTGCACATCATCATTATTCATTTATGACTGCGTGGCCGTGGGAAAAGCTTTTCTTAGTTAATTACAGACATGGAGCCTGCAGGGGGAGCTCAAACCCTTGTTTATGTGGGCCTTGCTAAAATAGCAGTTTTTTTCCTACAGAAAGTAGAGAAACTTGTTATTTAAATATATCATAAATTTGCCCTTCAATGTGTAAGCTTTTGTATGTGGAACCTAGCTATTTTGGAGCTATACATGAGAGTAAAATCCTTTCCAAAGTGACTGGAAAGAGTGTGGAGTTCTGGAACTTGGTAGGTGGCACTGTTTGAAATCTCCAGATTGTAATGGCCAGACCTCCAATCTTTCATTTTCAGTCCTCATTCTGGATGGAAAATAGCTTCAGTAGGTCACTGCTCTTTCAGGTCAGAGCCAAAATAGTGCAGAAGTTCAGATCGAACTCTGTGAGTTGGAGTTCAGAACAAGAATATGAAGCTGAAATAAATGAGACCAGGAATAGATGAGCTGAGGAGGCTATTGTGGAAGTTCATCAAGGAAGGACAGAAAATACCTTATTTTGTATGGGAACAGATGACAAAACTTCTGTTTGAGGGAGATTTAAAAAAAATAAAATCTTTTAATTTGCTGACTATGATACATTTGATCGTGAATGTCATGAGAGGAGGAAGGTACATAAATGCCATTAGAAGGAACCAATATCATTGCAATGTACTGTTTGAAAAAGTAAAAAGAAAAAAAAAAACTCTACTTATGTAAATCTAACAGATAAATTTGATGGTGATGTTGAGGACAATACTGTACTCCTTAATCCTCCCCTTAGGAGGTGCAGGCAAGGGCTGGGGTTGGCCAACACAATGTTCTTGTGCTGCCCCAGGGGGTCTCCAGTTGCAGAAGGCCCTTGCTTTGCAGTTGCGAAGTGTATTGAACATCTGATCCTTTTTCTTAGAGATGAAATGAGAAAGGACTACATTGTTTTCCATCCCATCATACACTTTGGCGTTTCAAGAGACAGGACAGTCTATGTAGCCAGAGTCTGAGAACCTGCTAAACTAGGCTGTTGTGAAGGCAAGAAATATCTGCAAGTTTGTTGTATTTTTAGAATCCTTTAATAATTAAGGATGAATAAATCATTTTAGTTCTACCATTGGGTTTTGGTGTTTTGTTGTTGTTGTTGTTGTTTTGTTGTTTTGTTTTTGGGTTTGGTGAGGTTTTTTTGAAAATAGGTTTTCCCTATGATTACTTGCTGTGCCCATTGGCAGCAGGCTCCAGAATGCACTCAGAACAGCCTGGAATAAAGATTAGTGTTCGTAGCTGCCTGATAATTGCAAAGGTCTGACAGAAACATAAGAGAACTGTAATTTTTTTTGGCCTTTCTGGTGAAATTGTAAATATTAGCAGAATCAATGAAGCAGATGGTGTATCCATTCATACTGAAATACTAAACTGTGTTTTCAGGAGTAGCGTTTCACCAATCATTCCAGCCTCTTTCATATCTTCTGTATATATATACTGGTTCCAGCCAGGGCAGGGTTAATTTTTTTGCAGTAGCTGGGAGGAGACATGGCTATGACACAGGGGCTGTTCTATACCATCTCATGTGCTTGCTGGGATGGAGGAATAGGACTCTTCTGAGGAGAAGGGATCCCTTACAGTTGAGTAAATGTGGCGGATGGAGCAGTCTGGTATTGTTTATTGTTGGGGGCTTCCCATGTAAATCCATTTTTTCTTATACCTTTAGTTATGAATATTTTTGGTGTTACTGTTCATTTTCTTATCTCATTGCTGTTTCCAGTAAAGTGTTCTTATGTCAACCCGTGATCTTTGCCTTTGATGCCTCCAACTGGCAGGAGAGAGGAGAGGGAGCGGTGTGTGGTTTTAGTGGGAGTAATAAATTGGAGAATACCATTCCTAAATCACAGCAGTATGAAAAAGGATTTTTGAATTCTGTCTTCAGTTCAGGATGGTGTAGAATATCTGTGTGTCATTTTCTAAAACATAAATGGTATCTTTTGATATGACCTTTTTTTTTTTAAGTACTGTTCATGTCTTCTTCAATTTGCTAGAATAAATCTTGAAAGTCTCAAGTATTTCTTCTACTTGGAGAGAATGCGTTGGTATACTAGCAGGATTTCTGTGAATGAAATATAGTTGATAAATGGTTGTGAAGAAGCACAACCAGTCAACTAATTGGTGGGTTGTAAATAGTGAATTAAAACTTGATTTTCTTCTTTGTTTCATCTCTAGATCTAAAGTTGTCATAAATGCTTTCTGGTAAACACACACTGAACTAGTATTGGAGGAGAATCTAAAGCAAAGGTGTAGACCTCTCTCCCTCCAACCTGTTCTAGTTTGGTTTATTGCCAAAATCTCTCAGAGGTTCACAAATACCCTAGATCAAGAACATATTTGTGGTTTATTACAGAGGCTTTAAGGAATATATTTGCCTGCCTTGCTGTTTTTAATCTAGTATCCTTGGTCACATGCTGTAAGTAAAAACTTTTATTAACCAGTTTGTGCCTGACCATCTGTGTGTTGTAGTGTGATAGCAACTTACCGTTTGCAACAAAACATTTCTTGTTTGATTGACAGGAGTAGAGAGATTTATATCCACAACAGTTAGTTACAGAATGGTCAAGCAATTGACCATTCTTACTGGCCCGATTATTTTTTTTTTTTTAATAATAATAAATTGATGTGGAATAAATACTAAACTCCTAGTAAGTTGTTAGATTTTTTTCCCTAGATAAGTTTGTAACACAATTTGTTAACCTTCTGAGGGAGAAAAAGAGGTAAGTGTTGACATACTGTCAGCAATTAAGGACTTTGGGGTCTGAATGGAATGAACCATAATCATCACTGGAAACCACAGACTTTTTTTCAAGTATTCATGAAGCAAAAGATGTTTTGAGTAAAACCTATGTGTGTGAACTGTATGTGTGACACACACTGGTTACCTGGCTTATTCTCTGTTCCTTGCTGGGATCTTGGTCATTCTCACTGTACCTGTGCCAGTTTCCACCCAGCCTTTCTCCTGAAGCTTTGCCCCACATGAAGCAAAGCCTGACAGCAGATAGGATTGTTCACCTTTGGATTCACTCCAGCCAGACTGACTCCTTTTACCCAGGACAGTTCTTCAAGACATGTCTTGTGCTCTTGCTTGCCCTCACATGTCCTGTGCCATGCTGAGAGACACACAACTCATACCACTGTCAAGACCCCATGCTGCTGATCTGTGGCCCAATCCTCTCAATATTTAGGATACTTCAAACTGAAAAATTAATGAAAAAATAATGATTGTACTTTGTATCTTGTGCTCATCTAGGGTGCAATGAAGTTGCAGGCTTAGTTGCATAAATCGTGAAGGTAGTGGCTCATCCATTGAAAGTGTCCTGAGCAGTGTGTATGTGCATCAGTCCTCACCCGTGCTGTTGAGTAGGGCTTGCTTCTCCGTGGTGTCTTCACAAGCTTTGTAGCTGTAGGCCCTAGAGTCACTGTACATTTTCCCAAGTGTATTCCTAAACTGCCTCAGTGGGATGGCAGCAGCAGTGAAACCATCTTCAGTACAAAGTGAGCTTGGGTTTCCTCAGTGCCTTTTCACTGCCAGTCTCTAATAAACCGTTGGAAAGTGAAAACCCACCTACAACAAGCTTTCAAGATTTTGTATGTTATTCACTGCATGTCTGCACATAGCAAACAATAGATGTTGTTGGAAAACTGCGAAATTGGAAAATTGGAGGGCAAACAGTCAATCCTTCCTCGTCCCTGTGCATGCTTATAATTGCTACCAATGCTAATCACTGTTAATTGAGTCAGTTGGGGCGGGGGGGAAGCTGGCTAAGCAAGCTTAACTTTAAAGACTAAAAGTTTGGAGGGCCTGCTTTAAAGTGGTTCATTACATCTTCTTTAATTATACCATCCTTGTTATGTTCTCATTATGGAAACACAATTTGAAAAGAAACAGTAAAATTCTGATATCTAACTATTTAAGCATAGTATTGTAAATGTAGGGAGTAGCTTTTTTTATATCAGGAAATAAGTGGCAAAATTTTATTTTGGATTTTTTATAGGATTGAATATGGTGTTATGTATTCTGTGACCACATGTACAATGTAATGTAAATACATACAATTTTAAATCTAGTCATTATTATGCAAATCTGTGATTGTGTCTCCTTCCAGAGGGTTGGAACTAGATGATCTTTAAGGTCCCTTCTGACTCAAACCTTTCTATGATTTTATGATTCTAGTTCTTACTTATTCAAGTAGTCTGTCCTCTCACACATGTAAAGGTTTTGCAGGGTTAAGCCTATGATTTCTAGTTACTAGTACTTTAATCAATACAGGGATTCCCTAAATATTGGCCTTGCATCTTGTAATTTGTATTACTTAATGCTGGTATGTGCTGTTCACATTTCTTCCTCTTAGTTCCTTCTAGTGCTCAGAAGTTTTATTAAACCAGTTCTTTGGCTTATCAGTGCAAGGCTTGCTTATAGATCGTGTGGTACTAGAGATAGCATCCAACTGTTGCAAGAGCTGACAGTTGTCCAGAGGATTACAAGTGAGATCATATCGAGTTTGGGGGGATCCTGACCTGTTATATGTTCTTTTGCATAATTGTTGCTAGAGGCAAAAGGGCAGGAAGGGTGCAGAATTAGAGCAATGCATTTGACGGGAACTTGTCATCTGAAAAACAGTTTGCATTGCCTGTCATCTTTTGTTTGGTAGAAAACACGCTGTGACATAGTACCTGTCACTGCCAGCGGGTTTTTCTCTGCACCCAGGAGTGAAAAATCCCATGTGGTAGCAGCCAGAGGTCTAGGCTACCTATGTGACTGCACAGGACCTAGCTGTTCTAGTGGTCTGTATTTGCATACAGGGGCCCACCTGCCTCAGTTAAAGAGAGAAGGAGATATAGGAAGATTTTAAATAAATAAATTAATAAATAAACAAATAAAATCTAGTGGCAGCCTTGATCCTGGGAGAGGAGATCAAGAAATATCTTCTAGGTTTGTTGTTGGGCCAGAAACAATTCATTGCAGAAGGGAGAAGAGTAAATGCAAACCATGCCAAGTGCACCTCTAGGTGGTTAATAGGGAGATGGGCTAAAAGCTGGTAGCAATGAGAGGAAGTTTGGAATGG
>JAWWEE010000040.1:24996814-25006814 GCA_035221455.1 Xenops minutus | reverse complement strand
ACTTGAATAGATAGTAGTGTATTAAATCTACTAATATAAATACTTTATTTTACACCTACTAATATAGATAGTTTTCTACAGTACTTCAATAGTTTGACATAATTAGTGTTTTAAACATAATTATATTTATTACTGATACGTTACATTTATATTTATATAGTATTTATTTTTAAACATATTAATGTACCTATTTTTAAAAAATATGCAGTGACATCTCTGCTTAATTCAAGATTTGAAAGCTAAATGTTTTAGATAAAGTGGAAAAAAACTAAAACAAAACCAAACCCCAAAGCTTTACAAATCTTCTCTTAGCTTTTCCAGTTTTTTGTTCTCACACATTCAGCTATGTCCTTCATATTTGGCATTTTGATTTATTAAGCAATCTTAAGTATTAAAGACTTTTAGCTTAGCAGGAAGACTTCAGATGCATTTTGCCCTGTGTCAATGATAAATTAATTCCAGCAGAGCACAAAAGTTACAATTATTTAAGCCCAGCTCCTCACCTCTGCCTTTACATCATAGGCCAGTTTCAAAAGGCTAACAGCAGGTTAGGCTGTGTTTTAAGGAGGAAAGCGAGGCAAACACATGGCCGTTCTGGGCAATCCCAGGTTTGTGGTATCCAGCAGCGTGTGCTGTGGGTCTGTCTTGTCTGTGCATCAACCAACATGGGCACCGTAGCGCCAGTGCAAGCTTATGGGTGTGGGGGTGTTGCCGTGCTCCGGGCGGCTCCTCCTGGAGCGGGGCAGGCAGCTGCTCTGGTTTCTTGGAGGCGCGGCGGGCCTCCACATCTCCAGCGCCGGGGGTGAGCAGACACAGCGTGCCCAGCGCTGGGGGTGAGCAGACACAGCATGCCCAGCGCTGGGGTCAGGGCACAGACGTGGCCCCTGCCGGCGATGCCCGCCACCCTGTCCGGATGGGCTCCGCACCGCGTGTCCCGCACGTGGCACGGCGTGGTCGAGGCGCGGGGCCGGGCCGGGCAGGGCCGGGGCGGGCAGGGCAGGGCAGGGTCGGGCCGGGCAGGGCTCGCTGCCGGCCCCGCGCCGCCCCCTGGCGACAGCTCCGGAACGGCGCAGCCGCCGCCGCTCGCCTTGGGACCGGGATCGGGATGGGGACCGGCGGGCAGAGCCCGTGGCGCCCGGCCGGGCCCTCCAGCACGGCCCGGACCTGGCAGGGCACGGCACAGCCCGCGGTCCTGGCGTGCCATACACCCTATCATAAAGTGAGGAGGTCTGATTGTGCTACGGCGCGCTATCCTGCTATTTGTACAAATAAAAGACCCTGTCTTGATGCAAAATAAACACAAAAGCACTGTTGTGACTATAACAGGGAGTCATATACTAATTTATATAATAAGTGGTTGTGCACGCTTTATTCAAGATTATGGCTGCAAGAAATGGCATGAATTGCTGGGTGTGTTTAATGCTGGATTATAGCAATTTGAAACATGTCAAACACATGGCTAATGCCTCATGCTTCACTCATTCTTGCGTAAACCTGCATAGCCACCATCCATTATACCCTTGGTAACAACACAATTCTGCAAGTAAATATTGTTACACTAAGTAACCTTTCAATTCAAGTTGTTTAGGAAGAGAAAATGCAATCTTGTGCAGTCAGTTCCAGTGTCAGTTTAATGTTTCAAAAGGGAAGTGGTGTAGAGAATAAGTATCTGTACAGTGACTTGCTGGCTTAAAACATACACGTGTGCACATGCGTGCACACGCACACACAGAAAGTGTCCGGTTCAGTGCAGGGGGGAAAAGTAAAGCTGTTGCTTCTAAGTTCACAGAAGTATTTCTTCTTTTTTTGGCATGGATGATAGCTCGGTTACCCTGGCAGGATTAGGCATTCAACCTGCTGTGCAGCCATGTACTAAGATAATCTACAATTTCAATCTCTCCTGCAGAGAACAGCAAATATTTTCCCCATACTTTTGTATAAAATACCAGGTAGTGGAGCTTATATCTCACCTTTGGCGCCCAGAGTTATGGAATCATAGCAGAAGTAGGTGCTGGTGAATGTTTGTGTCTGTGGATGTGGGTACTTGTGTGCATGTGTGCCTGTGTAGGCACGCTCATGACTGACAACAAGTGTGACAGCAAGGAAAAAAGAGAAGGATTAGAAAGTATGAATGTGTATAAATGTATGTGAACAGGAACCTGTATTTTTATTTTTTTGTGTCCTATTTGAATAACTAAACTTTCAACCTCAGTATCTGGCAGTCACCATATTTCCTTTGTATTTATTTATGATCATTATGCTAACAAGCTGCGCTGCTGTTGTAAAAGCAAGAACAAAAGTAGATTAGTGTGCTTAGATGTTGCAGGTTCAAATTTTTTTGCCACCAATAACTGAAATTACTGATACACAGATATCAGAAATGATCCTTGTTTAGATGTTTTCAGTGCTTCAGTTTTGATGGTTTAGAGTTGATAGCACCTACTCACACAAGTGAGTAGATTCACGTGTATGGATATGTGTGTGTGTATGCAAGGGGAAAGAAGGGAAAAGAGAAAGATTCTGTGCCCTTACTTTCTTCAGCACCCCTTTTTCAGTTGCTGGTGCTGCGGAGGGGGCTGTGGACAACCACCATAGAGCATTACTCAAGCCAAAGTTTCTGTGTTGTTTTTAAAAGTACCCTTTTACAACTAGAAAAAACCCATACTTTATTTTTAACATAGAATTATAGGCACCATTTCTTCTTCATGTGAATACTTAAGTATTTCTTCAACTTCAAAATAAATTAGCCTTTTTAGTATTGTTACTCTGTAGTTTCCTTCTGTCTGTACACAGCTGTTGGGTTGGATTTGTTGTTTTCTATTGCTAGAACAGTGTTACTGGTCATGTTACGTTAAACCGATTCTGCTGCCTCACAGACACTTTAACTTAAAATGCAGAGCCTGAACTACACTCTGGGGCTTTGCAAGGATACAAAATCCACAAGACATAAACCCCTTTGGTTAATATGAACTGGAAGATGTTTAACCCTTCTCTTCTAATTGTAATGAAAGAGTCAGAAATTTATGAAATTTCTGGGTGTTTTCTAATGTTTTGATTATCTAACATTTATACCCCTTTGCCCTTTTTGGCTAAATATACCACTGTTATTGTCTAAGGTTTCAATTTGTAAAAGATGAACCTCTCTGTTGGTTAAATCTTTGTTTGACTAAAAGAGGATTAATGTTTGAGTTTCCCAAATTTCCAAATCCTTGTAACGATACAGTTGATGAAGTGTTTTAAATAAATTTCCACTCTGATATACATGTCTTTTTATTGAAAGTAAATATTGTAAAAATCAGAAAGGACTGTCTGCTTCCACAGTTGTGGCATACCCGCATTAGAATTTTCATATAACTACTAAGGGCAATCAGACCCTTTTCTCTGAATATTTTAAACATTGTACATGTAAAATTTATGCCTAATTTGAATACTTATTAGCTGCCTAATCTCAGAAAAGAGTATTAGCTTTGTTTTTGCCTTGTAAAATTCATCACTGCGTGTATCACATTTTCAATTCCTATTATTTTTCTTCACTGATGTTCATAAGTGTTTAAGAAGGGCTGTTTGTTCATAAACACATCTGGTGCTGCTGTTGTTTACTGGGCTATAACAGCTGCCCTCTTTTATGTAAATGGTGTTTGTGTTTAGGTTTTTTATATCCTGATTTTTTCTGACCAGACTATCCTTCAATACCTCATCCATATTTTGCTATTTTAATATTCTTTACACAGTATATTCTTTCACTTTATCTTTTAGATGCTTGTTTGTGGTAACTCATACTGCATTTTAATTAATATCCCATGCACATTGTTTAAGTTGTAGGTTGTAGTGATCCTTTTCCCTTTTCCTACCTTTTTTTTTTTTTTTTTAGCAGAGAAAGGCAATTGCTCATTGCTCATACTTTGCAAGGGAACAAATAGCTAAGTAAAATAATTAAGCTAAGCAGCAAGCTTTGTTTCCTCTCCTGAGTTTGCCTACACATCCCTTTCCGTTCAGAGGTGTCTTTTAAAATCACAGCTCAGCCAGGTTGTTGTGAGGACTCTGTCAGTACATTGGGAGTGAGGATGAAGGAAAGTGAGGTCCATTCTGACCCTGCGAAAGCAGGAGAGGACTTCAGTGGCTCTGAGAAGAGATGCTGACCTTTCCATATTACAGATACAAAATGCACCTTGAAATTCTGGTTTGTAAGGGCACGTTGGTTCTTTATTTACTGCAAAGATTTCAACTGATCTTGGCAGGACATCTCATTGCTATCCTGAAAGTACAGTATATTTATGCAGTGAAAATGATAAAACATTTATTACTGTAGAGAAGGTAATATGCATAATTTATGCTGTTTTTAGCACAATCATTAGTGATATTCTTGATAGATTTTATTTCCAGCTTTCATATCTAATACATGCCTGGAAAATTAATTTTATATCTTTCATTTATTTGCCTATGTTAAAATTGAGTTTTAAGTCATCTTCAAGTGAACAGTTTGATTGCTGCTCATGCATAAGCTTAATTACTTCCCAGGAAGGACAGTATTAAATGTTTTAAATGTCAGAAAAATAAATGAATATCAGCCGTTTGATTAAAAAAATAGGCAATATCTGACGTGTTTGCAGCAGGAGCTTTTTCTTAAAATGCCTCCGAGGCAAAATTTTATTTAGTCACAAAAAAAGGAGAAGCCCATTATACTATTTATCATTGGTTGATACCATATGATTTGTAACACCCTTACAAAATTTTAATTTTGTATGATTAGCTGTGCATCATTAAACAACAGTCTTGCACAAGATACGCTGTAAAATTCTGACAGAATCAAGATAGTGAATATTTTAAATAAGGCTGTATAGTCATCCATGGTTGTCAAAGCTAGATAATAGGAAATATAGAGCAGTATGTGAAATCGTGCCTTCACTTAAAGTGGGTTTATAGGTAGACTTTATTCATAAATGCTATTGACCATGCTGCATGCGTGGTGTGTTATTTTGGCCGTTAAATGTAAGCACACAAAGCTTGCTTATAGAAACCATAATTCCAGTGATTAGTAGCTGTATGAAAGCAGAGTTTACATCGCATTTCTTGGTAAACGGCTCTGTGAGGCTTTTTTCTTCTTCTAAAGATGCTGTCTGTGTAATTGGCAGAGAGGGACATCTTGATAATGGAAGTGTGAAGGTGTAACGCGTGTGTTAATTGATACTTCTTAATCACTTTTAGGTATTAAGTCATGATGCAGGAATCTGCGACAGAGACAATAAGCAACAGTTCAATGAATCAAAATGGAATGAGCACTCTAAGCAGCCAATTAGATGCTGGCAGCAGAGATGGAAGATCAAGTGGTGACACGAGCACTGAAGTAAGCACAGTAGAACTGCTGCATCTGCAACAACAGCAGGTAAGTTTGTTTTGTTTCCTGTTTGTTTTTAAACAAATAAAAGGGCTGTTTTCAGAGGGGTACCTTTTTTCAGACCCTTGGTGTGTGCTGAATGTGAAGTGTCGTGGAAGTGAAGAGTGTAAGGCATTATTTGTTGTTGTTTTAGTGCATGTTAATGCTGAAATACAAGGATCCCTTTCTCGTGGTGGCAACATCTTGCTGATACGTCTGCACGCCACCACACTCGCCTGGTGATTAAAGTCCTGCAGCGTATTTATGAAAGTTGTGCCGAAGCCTTGCAGTGCATGTTTTCAGAAACTGTTAGTTTACTGTGTGATTCAGGAGCGCAGGACATGGTGCAGGGCTTTCCACCAGAGGGCCACATTACTTGAGACTTCGCTTCTCTTGCAATGAATTGTACCAAAGTCAGAGCTGGGCAGTGAAGGGACCAGAGTGATTTCTCACACTAAAGATGCTTTGCTGTTGTAGGTGTAAATAAAAAGTGCTAGTTAGTTCAGAAGCACTGAAATAAAAGAGAGCATGTGTTGTCTGTGTGTGTGTGAGTGTAACATGGATGTGTGATTTTGAAAATATAGGAAAAGAGAGAAGCAACTTTTCTGTAGGTATGTTTTCATTCTCACTTTTAAAACATTTTTTTTTTAAGTTTATCAGTTTGTGTTCTCAACAAGTTAATGGAGAATTGCTGTTATGTTTAAAACTGTAAAATTAAGCCGTTGTTTGGCTGCTGACGCCATCTAATTATGAGATGCAATCCATTAATTTTTGTCACTATAAGATTTCTGTTTCTTTTAAAACCTGTGCAAACATAACTCCTACTTTGTCTACCTGAGGAGTTGCCTCCACATCAGGGGACACAGATTGTACTAAGGCAGTGAAGCCCAAACAGTTTGTTTTGTAAATAATTGGAGTCTAATTCTGCAGAGTGCCCAGTGTCTGCTTCGAACTACTGAAGTCTTCTGTGTTTTGTCCTCTCATCTGCTGAGGCCATTTAGCACCTTTGGAGTTCAAACCCTTGATTTTAAATACTGAGGTTTTTCATTGCAATGTCAGGTATTGCATTAATGGAAGAAAAGTTGTCTCCTGTAAGGCAGAGTATTATAAAAAACCTCTGTTTTATAGAAACATGTTTTAACATGATAGATAAATTGCATGTGTACGGGCCTCTGAAATAACAGGTCATAAGAGCTCTTAAAATTGAATCATTTTTAGTGCTGAATTAAGCGATGTACACTAGCTACATTTATAGTTAAATATTTTAAATGGTGACAGAAAATGTGGAAGAGTGAAATAGTTGTAGATTGAAATATGAGAAGTTATTAAGGCTTAAATCTGTGCCTTGCTTCAAATTTGAGTATATTCTGTTTTAACAGTTGAACACTTACAGTATTACAGTCTGAAGAAATACAGGTTTCAGTGTCTTCATTAATTTCTTAGCAGGTTTCCACCTCTATGTATAAACTGTTTTCTATATATATACCTTGTGTTTTTATATTATTTTCATATAAATTGTATGCATACACATATAGATACAAAATTAATACTTTTTTTTTTTTTAAATCATGCTATCATCTTTATTCAGGTGTTCCGATTATAACAGCATTTTAAAATCTTTATTGTAAAAGAATGTATTTAATTGGTGACAATTTTTAGAAAACTAGATTTAAGCGAAACACTTTAAAATATAAAAATACCAGCAGACTAATGTGCCACTTACATGTTTCTCAAAGTAGCAGTCCTAGGCATGTGTAGCCAATTTGTCCATACAGTCACAACTTCCAGTAGATAGCATTTGCAAAGACCATAGAGAATTACAACTAAGAATGAAAATATCCAGTTGAGTACTAATAACAGACAGGTTCTGAGGGGACAGGCTTAGAAGTGACAGTCTTTTCTTCAAAACTGTGATTAGATCTTAAATAAGCAGACAGGCAAAGTAAAACCATGGGTACAGTTAATAGGACTCAAGAGGCATTTTATGGTAGGGTCTGCACCATAGGATTTAAATAGAACTTGAGTTAGGCTTATAAATCCTTCTATAAAATATGTTGATGTGAAACATAAACACTGGTAAACATGCAGTAGGGTGTCCTTTAGATAACGGGCATAGATTTGTGCTACTTTTGCTTTTCTTCCTGTATGTGTTTCTTTTTCCCCCTGTTTTTGATCAGATGCATTTTGAAATATGAATTAAGAGGAAAATGATTGCTGGTTTTATTATTGTCACTGCAGTAACTCTCTAAAATGTTATTTTTAATATTTGACTTGTCTAACAAACTTTGACAAGTAGAAAAACAGAGCAAACCTCATTGTACCTGCAGTTATTATTCTTAAGATTTTTTATTGTTTAAGTATGTGCCAGATATTATGTACTCATCTCATAGTTTAACATTCTGGTTTTGACTTCCCTGAGTCATTTTATTGCAGGCCTTCAAATGAACAAATAAAGCTTGTTGTAGCTTTTTCTAAAGGAAGCAAGTAAATGATTACTGAGTTTAATAATTTCCTTCAACTAGGCAGCTACATAAGGCGATGCTAATGCTTGAGAATAGGTATATCAGATGAGTAACTTCACAAAATATGTTTCCACTGAACTGCCATGAGTGTTTACTGGGGAAAGTTAAACCTGAGAAATTTTAGACTATATAAAAAGAGCAACTGGGTAAGTTAAATTTCTTACGTTTTATGCGTGGTGGATTTGCAGAAAGTAAATAATCTGAGATAGAGTTCATTATGTTCTTATAAGCAATTATATGGAGTTTGGACAGTTCTGTTATTTGCTTGATGAACTGTATTGTTGTGATCTTTATACAGAAATGAGAAGTTTGACTTAAATCAGGGAGTTATTCCTCATCCATGTATCAAGAGAGAATGACAGTATTCTATAATATATTGTAATATATACTTGGTGATAAATGGATTGGGTGCTGTCACAAGTCATCAGGTCGGCTTTGAAGATGTATGACTAGAATGTAAGCAACTTTTTATCTTGATGTCGATATTTATAAATTTATAAATATTGCTAAAGTGAATATAGATTTTTATTATTAAAATATGAGGCAAACTGTAATCTGCTCAGACTTGTTCCTTCTGCTTTTTCTGGCTTACGGTGAGCATTCTTTCTCATGTGTGTACATTTGTACACTTCCGAGGTTTTTGCTTTCATTTTTTTCCTTGCATGTTAAAATCAGTGTTTGATACTAGAATGTATAATACATGGGGAAAGCGTATCCTTGATTAAATACATTGACAGATTATTCTGCATTAGATGTAGAATTTTATTTTTATATTAAGTTTGTAGAATTAATTGTTTGTGTCACTAAGGTCAAAATAGTTGCTAAAAAACCATGATTGCTTTACAGGGTAGATTTGAGCTTGCATTTTGAGTATTCATTAAGTCAGTGCTACCAAGATAATCTTTTAAAATGTTTTATGGGAATTTATTGCTTTGAAGCTGTTTCATTTGACTATGTATAAAATTATTTTTCCAAAGCAGTTTTATTTCTTCAGTGGATCACTTATCACTAGCATTTCATTAATACAAAATGCAAACAGTATTTCCAAAATAAAAATGTGATGTTACCATTTAGATTATCTTGATGATGTGAAAATAGAGGTTTTGCTTTCTTATGTGCTTTTTCTTTTAAAAGGATGAGGAATATAATGGGGGAGTTTGTTTATTACGTGAGGTCTTGAATTAGTTATTAACAAAACTTGTGTTTCTGTATGTTGAACAGTAGTACTATTTGCTAAACCACTAGAAACTTTCATTTTGACTCCTCTAAAGAGAAATTTGATTTTGTCATGCTGTACAGAAAGTTTGTATTAAAAATTGATATAAAAACCTGCAACTGCTATACCTGTGGCAAAAGCTGATGCCATAAAGAACACTGATAATATGAAAGTTAAATAGAAAACTTACTACATCTGATGACACAGTTACCTAAATTGACCATGGCATATTAGGCAAAAATGCTTCTTCCTAGTGATTTAGAACAGATTTTAAAATTATGGAAAATTGTGCAGAAGTGTTACAGGCTCTCATATCACAAGCTCAAAAGGAGCAAAATTCTCTTAGTTTCATTCATATGAGCAGGTATTATCAAATTAGCAGATGTTGAGCTAGTAAAGCAAAGTATGGTTTCTAAATGCAGGCACACACATGGTCTAATCTTTAATTTATTATAGAATTGGGAGTGGCCTAAAATACCAGAATGTAATTTCACCAAAATCCTGATATGCCCCTAAAACTGTCCTATTACTAGTCTTTATTTTTTTTGATTCCTGCTCTATGCTTCTTTAACCTGGGTGAATGAGTGGAGATGGGCTAAATTCAAACGCAGGCTGTCTGCCCACCTACTGTCACTACAGCTAGAGTAAAAAGAGCACATTTCATTTTCCATGTCTGCCATCCCCATCTTTGATGAATCCCTTACTGCCTGAATTTGCAAAAAATTTGAGCACATGGCTATTTAATATAGCTGCCAGGAGGTGGGTCTCATTGGGACCACGCCTCAGTATTTCCACCTGTGAAATGGGAATGGTAATACGTATCTGGCATACATATTTGTTTCTGTAACAATTCATAATCTAGATGCCTGACTACATGAGCCAAATGAT
>JAWWEE010000040.1:24989314-24991814 GCA_035221455.1 Xenops minutus | reverse complement strand
ATTCTTCATAGTGGACATCAAACTAATCTACAAAGAAACAGTCAATTCTATTGAAAATTTAAAATATCTTGCAATATGCCAGTCAGTCAAAGAAACAAATACCCTATACATCCTCTCCAACACAATTGTGCAAATATTTTAAGCTATCAGAATACAATCTGAAGATCCTTTTGAAGCTAAGTGTGATTTGTAGGAATTAGATTGGGCAGCTTCTCTTCATAAGAGAATCTGAATAGGTGGATTTTACATTTCTGAGTGCGCATATTAGGCTTGAAATTACTTTGTAGTCACTTTTTGCATTACTTCATGTAGAGCCTTTGCAGCTATGGGGCTCTTTGAACTTGAACAGAACATTTATTATTATTATGATACTGCATAGTGTGAATTGTTTATATAGTGCCATTTATAATAATTCAAGTTTGATGTTGGACTTAGAGAAAAATTAGCAAAAGTAATATGGCCTGTCTTTCAGGGATAGTAGCAACAAAGCATTGCTCAGAGTAGGCTGCTGTAAACAAGAGACCATAGATGGTTCTAGTACTGACCTTTAAATTGTTAGTTATTGTATTAATTTGAGGATTTCTTTTATGTCTGTAAACTGATTATCTCTTCTTATTCCCAGAGAATCCTCCCACCTGCTGGCTTTGGCTCTTCCTCCACAGAGTCTCCTTTCCCTCGCACTTTCTTCTGGCTTTGTATCTGTCATTGTTGGCTCAGTTTCTTTTCATTGTGCTCCTTTCACCTTTACCCTTTCTCATCTGTCTCTCTGGGCCACACAAACTTCTGCTTCTGTGTATTTTTCTCCATCAAGCTTGATGCCTATGCATACCAATCTTTTAGTCTCTTTTATTTAACAAAGTCCATCTCTGTGGCTGTTGTAGTTTATATAGGAAATGTGTTGAGAAGTTGGGTGCTTTGATCCTAGAATAGTATGTAATTATGCACAAAATACTTGGAAATGTAGTCTTAAGAGATAGAATCAGCATGCAGTCCCAATCCCATTGTAGTTCTTACCAACTTAATTCCAAACATTTGTCTAGCTAAGTTATAGATAGCTAACAAACAATTTTTTAAAGACTGAATGTGCCAGTGGAGTCTGCACTATTAAACTGTGTCTGAGAAATCTGGGGTTGAAAGGAATGGTGAATTACTACCCAAATCCAAGGAGCTCAGCAGCATGTCATGTTCCATCAAAATGGGTATATGTCTGCTCAAAATCAAAGACTAAATGAGGTTACAATGGCAATATTAAGTAATTTTCAGCAGGAACTTCAACATGAAAACTCTGAAATTAGATTGAGCCAAGGAAGAAATTTATTTTAAGCCTAAGATGTAGGTTGCACTGTAAAGCCTTCTTCTTCCTTGGATTGCCTAGAAGGGATACAGTCTTAGTGAAAGAAAGAGAAGATGTTACTACCTTGTGAAGCTGGTTTATCTGAGCTAACTTTAAAGTAGCTTGTGTCCGTGCTGTTAGTGTTGTTGAGCACAGTAAAATCTCAATTGCCTGGATTTTTACCCAGATTCTTTGACTTCTCTAGTTTGCCCTGAGTGATGTCTACCACTGCTAGCAGTATTCACTAACCTAGTTAAAACTTAGCTCAGGTATGTCTGTCTGTTTGTGCTGCAGTCAACACAATGCATTGTAGATGTTCCCTTATATTTGAAGGCTATATTTGCTATTTCTTCTGCGTTGCATTTGTTGTGCAGTTCCCTATATTATGCACTTGATCAAAATTCTTCAAATTGTTAGATCTTTAGGATGATCTGGTATTGTACATGTATTTTGCAACACGCATATGTGACATCTTTGTGTATGAGTACGACATAAGTACATGTGACTTTAGAGTATGCTACCTTTATAAATGAAACCCAAAACATTTAACTGAGTTGATGTTTGTCAAGATTGATTCCAGAATACATGCATTGTTTGTTCACTGATTTCTTTGGGCTGGATGATCTTTTTATATACTTATATTCTTAGGATTCTCCAGTTGCCACTCTCCAAACTGTGCTTCAAACTCTACTCCAAGTTTTCACATTTAAAAGTCTCCACGTTGTAAAATTAATGTTATCTAAGGGTACTCTTTCTTTGAAATTCTTTTATCAAAATGAAAAAAGGAATGAAAGACTGCTGTTTTCTGTATGTCATATCTCCCGGTATTCTGTAAATAATAGGCTTAGTGTTTTGTTTTATTAATCCTTTTAACTGTATTCTCAAACACAGAAAATTATAGCAAAGCTCTCCAGTAAGTAAGAAGTATTTTCTTTCACAAATCATTCTTCCAGTTGCAACATAAGTCCATCCTTTGGCGCGCTCCAAATCTGTGCATCTTGTTATTTTTTGTACTGCAGATCCCCCTTTCGGGCTTTTTTGTTGTTTGGTTTTTTTTTTCTTTGTTGGTTTGTGGTTTTTGGTTTCCCTTTTTTGTTTTGTTTTGTTTTTTTTTTAGTTTTTTCATTTTTCTTTTTTTTTTTATTTTTTTTGTTTTTTTTTTTTTTT
>JAWWEE010000040.1:24888874-24989304 GCA_035221455.1 Xenops minutus | reverse complement strand
GGCTCAGTGCTGAGTGTTAGCTGCTGCAAGATAGAGTAAGATTAAAGGCTTGTTGTTCTACAGCATAGGCTGCCTGTATACAAAAGAGTCTTTATACAAAATAGAAGCATGGCAACAGCAAATGCAGTGCCTTTAAAAATTGTTTTTCTCAAGAGATTTACATTTTCAGTCCTTTTATTCTTCTATAGATTGTTCTGAGGAACCAGGGAATGTTCATCATGTGTTGATCTTTGAGGCTTTGTCATCACTTTCCTCAGAAGAAATGGCAAAGAACAGCCTACCTTCTCTTTCTTTTAAATCATACAGTCCATAAAGAACCATCCAGTCTCAGACTTCAAGATTTGGTGACACAAGTAAATAAAGTTAACGGTAGAGCCTGCGATCTGATATAGACAGCACTAACGTGAGCAGAGGTCTTGTGTTTGTGAATCTGAGATACAAGATACACTAAATGTTCTGTTGAAAGCTGTACTGATTTCTATCTGGATTGTTTCTGATAGTCCTTTATCCCAGTTACCTTTAGGACAGTAATGGTCAAAAAGAAAAAAAAATCACAGAGAAACAAAATTCATGTAACATGAAAAATGTGTCAGGGTTACTATGAAACACTGCCTGGTCTCCTGGTTTGTATAGTGAACTTAGAAGGGAGTTGGAGTACCAGTATGCTTGAGCTGTTATTTCAAACAGTGAAGAGAAACGCAGTTTGAATGCAATTATCTAGTGTTGTAATGCAAAGATCTTAGAAATGAGTGTGTGTTTGTCCTAAATCACAACATCTCCCTGGTCCTTTCAAATGTGGAAGAACTAATTACGAAACAGAAATCCTTTGGAAGTAGGAACGTATTTTCTATCAGCCCTTTTCTTAATGGAGAAGTATCTTTAGCATTCTGAATACATATGTGTTCCCTTTCTGTGTTTTGACATGACAGCAACCATGCTAAGAAATTGTCATCACAGCCTGAAATGTAGAATAGATCCCGTGTAAGATTTGCTGCTCCTTACTTTCTTCTTAGTCTGGACTTTCAGGGGAGTGACTGGCAGTGCTCCAGAAGTGAGCGTAGCTCCAGCTGGGGAGGTGAATATCATCTTATTCTTTATCCTTGGAATAATTGATGTGCAGTAAATGCACCATTAATATTAATCATGTGAAGTTTAAATATTTTTTGATAATATCTGAAGTATTTATCAAAATTCTGAGGAAAATTTGTGGATTTAATGAAATTTTAAGCATTGTACACAAAACATAGGTAAAACTTCATGAAACAGTTACTTTTAGGATCCATGAAATTTGACAAGCATGTTCAGTTCTATCATTGCTTATGAGAACAGGATGAAGATGCTAGAATATATATGAATTATATGCACTAATGAGATACACAGAAAATATTTTTGTTCTTTTAGAAATGTATTTAATATTAGGCTTTAACTATTTGCAGTCTTACAGGTTTCTCGAAGTTTTGTTTTAAGGTCATACATGAATTAGAAACATGCTGCCATACTCACAGAGGTCATTTGAAGTTTCAAAAATAGAACAAACCCTGAAATATTAAATGAAATCTGTCCTACAGAATATATTCTAAAGCATTTGCTTAATACAGAAAATCAAGGAAAATGGGTTAGTTGGTGTATTATTTTATCTCTCTCTCCTTGATATGAATCCTTAAAATTCATTAAGTCACTCAAACATTATAGTTACTGAAAGGTACACTCTGAATACCTGGTACATATGAAAATGAAGAGGAAACACATCTACGTAAAATGTCCTTATCGGTTTCAATGACAATCAGTATTAATGGTTTTTAAATTTCTTTTAGTGGGTAAATGCATCATGAAATTTCCAGGTTTAAAATTGTTTTCTATAACTAATATATAAAGAATAGGGTTCCTGTATTCAGAAGCAAAAGAGAAGGAAGCAGTAGGTTATTGGAAAGGATGAGGAGCTATAAATTATACTGGAGACTCAACTAGGCAGAAATTAGAGAAGGAAGGTGGGTTGTGGAGTGGGAACTGAAGGTTAAAAAGCTATGGAGCCCTTGGGACAAAAGAAACTTGCGTTAGGAACATCCACACTTCTTGTAAGCAGAGCAGCCTTTGTGGCCTGTGGTGCATCCAGGGCAGTTGTTCACGCAGATGATGATGATGATGCTCTGTCTATATTCCATTTCTTGGATCTCTCCCACATTATGTGACATTCTCTCTCAGATGAATCTCCCCACTTCTTAACAGGCCCCACCCATCTAGCTCTCTTGAACACACTGTTTTTACAGCCCAGCTTTGCAGTTCATAGCCCTGAAGTCTGATGATGCTTGTCTTGTTCTTTTGGCTTCCTTGTCCTTGCTCACTGCAGGTGCAGGCCGCTTCACAGAAGGATAAATCTTGTTTTTTGGCATTGTATAGATACTACACTTACCAAATTATCTGGAAAAAAACTTATGTGCTAACGTGCCTGTCTTCTGCATGAACCAAAAGGGATCAAGTAAGCATAGGAGACTCAGAATAAAATTCTACTTGCTCAGATTTAGTCAGAAAGCCTAGCCTAAACTCTCTTGTTTTTAAAATCCAACTCATTCAATATCAATATTATAAAATGTAATTTAGAAAGTATATTCTGTGTCATTTCTGTTGTGGAAGAACTCTGAGAAAAGTAAAATAAAGAAAGGCAAATTTTATCAAGTCCAGAAATGTATACTAAATGCAGAATTTTAATTTGTGTGTCATTTAAGCTCTATGACATAGATTATGTGAAGTAGTTGCAAAAAAAAAAAGTATGAACAGTACTCTCAGATCTTAAAAATTACATTGTCCATTTTTAAAGATTTAATTTTGGATAACATTGCACAAAATTAAAGTAAAAATATATTTAAGACAAATACCTTGGCACTACGTAATTGTTTTGTGTTTGGGCGGTAATCTCTAAGATTAGAGTTGGGTAGCTGATGTCAGCTAACACTAAATATTATAACACATTTGGGACTCCGCCATACAGCACAAATAGGAGGAGATGCATTGCAGTGGAAACAAGAAAAACATAAATTTAGCACAATAAATTTACACTGAAAGTGCTTTAGGGAGCAAGCCTACTTAATTGAAGAGGGCATAAGCACATGTTTAGCTGCAGTGTTTGATAGACAATGTGTAATACATTCCTAAAAATAATCATATACTTAAAGAGCTTAACTGACGTAAAGGTAACTTAACAGGAGTCATGGAATAAAAGCCTGTGTTTTTCTGAAATGTATAATTGAAGGATCCTTTTTTACAGGCATAAAATGTATGAGCTCATACTGAAGACAAATGTTATGTTTAATATATAGCATTGTTACTCTGTATGTCCAGGCAATGCAGTTAATGTCTTTTTTTTTTCTCCCTCATTCTGGCATCCTTAGTTACACAAATAGTTTATTCAAGGGCTACAAGACTTAGCAGTAAATAATTAGGCTCATAGGTAAGATTTTTAGTTTTGCACAATGTACTTTTTCCGTAGAACAAAACAATACAATGATTAAGAGCATTACCACTCAGTGCCGCAGCATTCCTTAAAGATATAACCTTCAATATATTTCAGACCTTAAATATCTAGACTTCAAGATCAGTTGGATCCAAAGTAATATTAAGGGAGAAAATGTATACTTTTAAAATTCTGATTTAAGTTATTTACATTGGAAAGGATTTCTTTTTCAAAATAGTCCAGCTTAAATTTAATATTTAAAGTGTGAAAATACTTATGTAGACCTAAATCTGCTGCAGTCTATTATAAGAATGAAAATAGACATTCAGACCTGTTGCATCAGTGAATCATCTTCAAATTTCAATGCAACAAAGGCTTAGGCTTTTTTAATTGCCATCAGAATCAAAGGAAGACATGTTAAATTTCTCAGTTTGGTCATTCTGTGTGAAAATGTTGCCATGTCATCCATTTAAGTGTCTATCATTAAAATGTTTTTAATTACAGTGAATGCTAGTACTTATCTGTTTTTTTACTGCAGAAATATATTTCTGCTTCACAGGAACATGTTTTCGTTGTCCCTCAATGTACGTGCTAATTCAGGGCTGAAAAATCCAGTGGTAACTAATAGATTAATCTAACTTGTTTTCACAGACTACTCTGAGTAGAAAGGGACCCACAAAGATCATCAAAGTCCAGCTCTCAAATGAATGGCCCATAGAGGGATTGAACCCACAACCTTTGCATTATCAGCACCAAGTATTTAACCAACTGAGCTAATATCAGGTTTCTTTTTTAAGGTTATTTTCCTGGCAGTCAGGTATCAGGTATCTACTTCATTTTAGAAAGTGTAGAAGTATGTTTCTTTATGTGTCTTTAGGTATCTTTAGCCACTTTAGAAATCTCTGCTTGCCAGAAACTATTGACCAGTTCACTCACTAGAATAAAATAGTCCTTGTATAATAAATGACTAAACTTTAGATACTTTTCTAATCTAATAAATGCAGAACACTTTTAAAATACTATTTTGATTCTAATTCTACTTTTCATGTCAATGCGGTGCAGCAAGATAAAAAAAATGCAGCATTATTTTCTAAAGAAGAAATTAATTCAACTTAAATGTAAAAAAAAAAATTTAAATGTTCATTACATAATAGCAAAAATAAACAACTAATTTAATGTAAGAGCTCGTGCTTTGTTGAGCAGCAGCCTAATCTAATGGTTCAATGAATCAGTGACAAAGAACTTCTGCTTAGGCAAATGCAAAACAAGATTTAAAATCTGCTATTTAAATTAAGGGTTCCTGCTTGCTGGTTTAAATTGTCATTAAAATTGGTGATTTAAATAATTTGATTTGAATCAATCCATCTTGTTAAATGGCCAAATAAGAGAAAAATATAAAATGCATAGCCAAGGGACTAGAACAACCCTCTTGGAGCTTCCTCCGCACCCCTGCTGCTTTTTATAAATGTATTACAAGACTTTAAAAGAATGTTATCTTTACCTGACACAAATAGATATGTTTAGGGATTTAAAAAAAACAGAGAGTAAGTTGGACAGGTAACAGATTGGTCTGGGAACTGCTTCAACTCATCCTCAGAAATGTGAGTTTACCTCATGGTGGAATGGAAAAACTATATTGGCTCTGTTATTTTGGTGTGACAAATGAGTCTTTCTTTCTGAGTTTTATCTGGTCTCTGGGTCATTAAACACTGAAAATTGAAGGTTCAGATATTTTTAAAGGCAACTCTGAGGGAAATATTTCAGAAGGCCACGTGCACCTTGAGGAGCCAGCTCCCCCAGGCTCACTCCCTAGCAATTGAAGAGAAGTAGATTTCCACAATTTTGCATATAGGTGGGAATTTGGAGTGTATGGTGGTCCTTTGGTTAGTCACAGAGCCAAAAAACCAAGCAATTTCTTTTTGGCAGAAAGAATGGTCAGCCTGAAGCTGTAGGAGATGAGCATGTGGCTCCTGCAAAGATCCCCTGTGGAGGGAGTCCCTCCAGCCTTCAAGCATGGGAAACCTGAGGAGCAGCAAGTTGCCCTGGCCTGTCTCACCACTCCAGCATCAGGGCTGTGAAGTGGCTGCACCTCTCAGCCTTGATCTGCATAGCTGTAAGGGGTCTGGGAAGTTAAAACAAGGCTAGGGGACCAGTGACTGGATGGTGGGTTGGTGAGGGGTGACCCAAAGGGAAGAATAGGCAGAGGGGTTAGGCAGGGTCAGAAGGACTTGGAGGGAAGCAACTGCACTATGGGAGAGGCTGGAGGATGGAACAGGTTTGGGCAGTGAGCAGCAGACCTGAAAGGAGGGAAAGATACAGGGGAATGGAAAGAGAAAGGGAAGATGTGTGGCCTCGATCATGGTTTTTGAAGTGCTTTTTCATTATTACAGTCTTGCAGTATTCCTTGTATTCCATTGCATCCTCCCAGTGGTAACTTCTTTTTCCCATGAAAATATACTCAGTTTATTAAGAAACAGACATTATGCCAATAATGAATTTGCCCAAATATATTTAGTACAATATACTTGTAAAAGTATTTACAGTTGCAGTATATATGTGATAGTGAGTTAAATATATATATTTTTTTTTTAAATTGCCATTCTTCAGCACTGAATGGTTTGTTACTCTGGTTCTTTGCCTGCATGAGGTTAATGCCTCTGTGTTAGAAGCTGTGAACATTGTCACAGGAGCTGTGCAAATCAGAGTAAAACTTCATGTCATGCAGCTGTGATATTGTAATGCCTCTCAGATGTATGATATCTCTTAATTTGAACAACATGTAGTAATTTGGATGTAGAATCCTCTCAGGACTGAGATAGTATAGTGCTATGTGAATTGACTGTCCTTCATCCTTACCATATGGAGGAGTTATCAGGTGTTCAGTTGGAGTTGTTCACAGACACAAAACACTGCAGCAACAAACCTGAGGTGATAAAATTCAGACTGAAACAATAGTTTAGAAAGGTATATGTTATTGACAACCTGATTCATACCAAGAGACTTTGATATTTTATATATACTGTGGGTAAAATCTTCTCCCTGCTTAATATATGAGCCATAAACCAAAAGAAGTGTTTACAGTACTAAAAAGACAAACAAGGCAAACAATGAAAACCCTTCATGTTTCAAGCATTTAAATATTTCAAGTAATAAATAATTATTGGTAGATAATTTATTATACATTTTGATTTTACAGAGATTGTACAGTCTTACATAAATACTGGGAAATCCTTCTGTTACCAATGCGTTCCAGTACCTATGCTGTCCTACCTTAAGAAGTCATAGAAATCAATTACAGGGCAATTTTAGCTAGCTGTGCATAGCAAATTTATAGAAGTGTTTCTCATCAAATTAAAATTAAAGTAATGTTTCCGCTCTGAAGCCTCTCAAAAAAAAAAGAGGTGGATTTTAATATGATAGTTCTGCCATCTGTAAGAATGTGTAATAACAATCCAAAATTCAAACAGATAGAAAGGGGGAAAGGGGTTAAAATGAATAGCTGTAATGCATTACACTGCATCTGATTTCACCTGTTTCAGCTCAAACACAAAATAGGGTTTCTTTAAAAAAATATTCTTATTAATCTCTGAAAATGACAGGTGTCAAGAGCCTTTTGTAATACACATACAAAAAAGTTACGGTCAAGAGGTCATATCACTGCAATGTATTAGGCAGTATCCTTCTCTCTTGTGGTATTTTCCTTGTTTGAAGTGTTTCCAGTGAAAGATGCTTGCTGTAATGCACATCAGTAAAATGATCTATTTGGGAACAGCTTTACATGGTAAAGGAAGCTGTGAGAATACTTTGGTATTTTGTACGTCTTCTCTCTTAGCAGTTGCATGTTCAGAACTCTCTGGGATGCTATAAAGCTCACAAAGGATATGTGGCTTACAGGAACATATGTGTTTTGGAGTTGAATTTTATAAATATTTTTCTCATAGTGAAAACAATTTTATAAATATTATTCTTCTCATAGTGAAAGCATTTTTTTTCTTTACATTCTTTAAAGAGTGTTCTGATGCCCTGAACATGAAGCCCTTATTTCATTAAGCTGTTTTTCAGTACTTCCTTCATGTTTTCATCTGGCTTTGAACACCACAATCCATTAAAAAATGCAGTGCGCAAAATAAGATTTTTACACACACAGAAAGAAAACAAAATTGAAGAGTTTGAAAACTTGCTTTGGCATGCTTATAGTAAAGACAGGGTTTATTTTAAGGCACAGTGAAAAAGGCCAGTTTCAGAGGCTCTCCTTGAGCTCTGTGAGCTGAATGGACAAATTTTTACAGCTTCACTTTGTCTCCAAAGCTTGGGCACTATACCTACCTGAGCAGGTATTTTGAGCCAAATTATTTAATATGCTACATAACCATTAAGAAAAAAAGCCCAAAACAATAAGAATGAAGACTGTGAACATTTGCATATAAAGTTCAATTTTGAAAATAGGTCTTTTTTTGACACACAAGTCTCCAAAGTGGTTTTTCCCAGAACCTTGTTAATGAGTTATTGGATGTGGTGATACTGCTAGAGACAGTTTGTTTTCCAGTTTTGTTCAGTTGTTTTGGGTAGGGGTGGAGAAGACAGACTAGTGACAAAATTACGGTACATTTTCTACCAGCTTTAAACCCACATCAAAGTAGGGTCCCTAATTAGGGATTTAGGAAAAGTGGGTTTTAAAAATGGGAGCCAGTTAATTGTTCCTAGGTGCCCTGAGGGGAGGAGGTAGGGCTCGCTCAGCAATTCTGTGCCCCAGATCATGCAAGGGAAGGAGCTTATGCTTTTGAAAAGTGAAATGAAATGGGGAGTGGGTTTCTTTCGTCTCTAGCAGAAGAACATTTATTATGTTCCTTTGGATCAGGATGAATAGCAGTATTGCTTGCATCATGTAGGCTTTGATGCAGGAAAATTGTGCAAGGTTTACTCTGTAGATTGGTAGGAAATTATATTTTGATTTTAAAAAATAATGTTCATAATGTCCTTTTGCTTCTGGATGGGCTTGTGCAGCATGTTTACATGTGTAGGCAATTAAGGATTTAAAAGTAGTTGCTTGCTAGTCTTTACTAAATTGAGAGAAGGGAATGGAGAAAACAAGAGGAGTCCAGGAAAGAATTGGGGAAAAGATACAATTTTTGTTTAGAAGTCTTTAAAACCACTAATTTTTTATGAGATTGGTAGAACACTGCAGAGACAGGATTGGCTACTGCATGTACAGGAGGAACAAGAAGAATGCTTAGAAAACAGGAGATGGTAGTTACAAGGGAATAGGAAGGCAATGAATAAAAAAAAAAAGAATGGAAGAAAGATTATTGAGAATAATGAAGTGTAGAGGAATCTGTATCAATAAGAAACTTTACAAACAGTATCAAGAAAAATAAAATACTCAGTACACTGCTTCCACTCCACAATTTACTGAAAGCTGTTTTCAGGAGTTTGAGCAACAAAGACTATATGAGAAGAAAAAATGGAAGGCAGTATCTGGGAAAGAACATTTTAGGGATTCTGCTGAGTTTCTGATTGCTGTATAAAGCGTGTTTCTCCCTGTTATCTCATTTTATGGTATTCCCCAGAATGCACAAAATGTTAGATGTCAAGATCATAGCAGTGAAATAGAGATATTCTGAACTTCTATTCCTGCTTAAACAGTCTAACAGTCTGCTGAAAATTGTTATTTTGATGCATTCTTATGTATGGTGATCTTTAGGGGTAAAACTAGAGGGCTAGCTGTTACAGCTAGGATGGGATGGGAATGAAAATTAGAGTTTACCTTTGTGTTTTGTGAGGATGAGCAATTTGGAGAATAGACCAATTTTAAAATTCAAGTGTAATATCTTTGCCAGCATTAAATGTGTGATCACTGCTTTGGTCACTGCAACAGGAAAAGGAGAGGTTATATACAGAAATGATAACTGCATTTTTTTTTAGCTTTAGCTCCTTTTAAATAGCAGAGTGTCAGAACCCATGTGCAAAATATAGGAAAAAAACCCAAACCATAAGGACTGACTTCGGGAGCTGGTAAAGGAAAGGCAATGCAGAAAGAAGGACAAAAGTGTATACGGAGACAAAAAGGGATGAGCAAAACCGGGAGGAAAGAGCTTGCAGAAGACATAAATTACCTTGGAAATGATAAAATTATTCTGTCTGTGAGGGGCTAAATGTGGCAGTATGATACTGAACAACTAATGAGCAACAACTACAAATGTATTAAATACAGAAAGAAATACAGTATTCTAACTTCAGTCATTCTGAAAACTTTCCTCGGACATCATCTATTATGATACTAGGTTGATGTAATTGTCTTGTACTAATTTTGTACTCCCGTCTTCAGACTGTTTTTGGTCCGTCAGCCCAGCAGTCTGTGTACAACTTCTAATGTCAGTGGCATTAAATAATTAAGGCCTATATTTTATCACATCCTGGAAATGTATTTGATTATTTTTTTGTAAGTAATGAAGATTGGCTTGAAAACTTAGATTCATAGCCATGATTCACTTAGTAGCAGTGCATGAATAAAGGTTTACAGAATTATAATGGAGTATAGATAGGAAAACAATACCATAAATAATGGTGGTTCTTTGGCATGTAGCTAAAGTAAATAAGAAGTGTTTGAGACTTACTTTCTCAAATTTTGGATGTAGAACTGCTTGACAGTATTGGATGAGGTAGAACAGGAAGCTGAAATAGTCTTATCTAAGGTACACAAATAAGAACCTGAATAAGTGCATTAAGTAAAATGTGTCTCTCAAAGTACTGAAAGCTCTTAAAACCCAAGGTACCTTGGAAGATGAAGTGTTCAGTACTTCTGAGGACAGCATCCTAGGTCATTAACGTGAGAAAGAGAGGTGTGCAGCTTTCTTATAAGTGGGCATTAGTGAGATCCAAGTAGTTTTTGGTTCTTGTCCCAGCTGTGCTGTAACAATTTTCAGTAACTTTTATGTTCATTCTTTGGAGCTTTTATGATGTGTTCCTCCATTTTGCAGAAAGTAGGAGACTGTCGCTCCAGTAGGTCATCTGGTGTAACTAAAGTGCATTAAAGACAATCTAATACTGCAACTTAAAGGAGAGGGAAAAAAAAATGGTAATACTTGATTATCTTTTTTTTTTTCCCACTTTAAGTAATTAATGTTCCAATTTTATCATACTCTGAGCTAGTATTTTTTTAATGGATAAATATTCTCAAATTTTCATAAGTGGACTACTT
Organism: Xenops minutus; assembly: GCA_035221455.1. Classification (NCBI taxonomy): domain Eukaryota; kingdom Metazoa; phylum Chordata; class Aves; order Passeriformes; family Furnariidae; genus Xenops; species Xenops minutus. Next base: position 24,978,658 of record JAWWEE010000040.1, on the reverse strand, counting down.
CATTTGGCAGCACTGATTATTATTTTACCGATGTTTTTCATTCACAAATGTTAGTGAGTCAAGCAGCCACTGACAAATTTGAAATGAAGCATGTTGCCTAATTTTTGAAAAAATGTCCCTGCCTGAGAAGAATATCCAGTTTATCTGAAAGTTATCTTAAAATCCTTGAAAGAATTACTTCATATTTTTTTAATATTATGTCTAAAAGAAACAAAAATAAGATTGGCATATTTTAGTCTTAGTACCATTCTCACTTGAGATGAAAACTGGAACATTTTCTGTTACAGGTTTCCTTTCAAAGTAAAATGAACATTTCTGCCCATTAACAGAATTGGAGGATTTTTAAATAGTTGTGTAATATCCCCTAAAAATATTATATGTCTAGTTGCTGCAGCCAATGCATATATTCCTTTAGACACTGCAAAACAAATATCTAGCATTGCATTGGGATTCAAAGAAATAATGCTGTAGGAAACAGTCAAATACAAAAAGTCATTTACAACAGGTCAACTGCAGAATATTTTTATAGTGCTGTGTTCATCTGCATGATTCTCCATGATTCTAGATTGTTGATTAGATAAATTGCTATCTGCTCAGGCTTCTCTTCCAAGCATCCAGTTTTTTAGTACCAAGGACTTCATTTTGTTGGGGCAATCTGTGGCTATCTCAATAGGAAAGATTTATGCTTCACTTTTGCTTCTTGGTTGATGTGAATTAGTTGTATTCAGATATGAATTCAGACCATTGATTTTAGAGGGCTTTGTCTCTGCTCAGCACATTTTAGCAGTTTCTTATTTGGGTGTCTTAGGTTTAGGTACCTAAGTTTGAAAACAGTGTTCTAGACACATTTGCAGATAGGACTTGATGGTATTAGTTTTTAGTTCATGCTAGACAAAGATGATTCTTTGCTGAGATATTATATCCAGGCAAAACAACACTGTTTTAAAAATTAGGTGTCTGAACCTGTAGCTTTTGAGTCCCTCAAAGGCAGGGAGGCCCTGCAGTGAGACCTCAACAAATTAGAGGGCTGGGCAATCACCAACCATATGAAGTTCAACAAGGGGAAAGTGCCGAATTCTGCACCTGGGATGGGGCAACCCTGGATGTATAGACAGACTGGGGAATGAGATGCTGGAAAGCAGTGCCATGGAAAGGGATCAGGGGGTCCTGGTGGATGGCAAGCTGAATATGAGTCAGCAGTGCCCTGGCAGCCAGGAGAGCCAACCGTGTCCTGGGGGGCATCAGGCAAAGCATCGCCAGCCAGTCAGGGAGGGGATTGTCCCACTCTGCTCTGCACTGGGGTGCCCTCACTTTGAATATTGTGTGCAGTTTTGGGCACTACAGTATAAGAGGGATATTAAGCTATTAGAAAGCATGCAAAGGAGGGCAATGGTAGAAGGGCCTTGAGGGGGAAGCCGTGTGAGGAGAAGCTGGGGGTACTTGGTCTGTTCAACCTGGAGGAGACTGAGGGGAGAACTCATTGCAGTAAAACTTTCTTCTAAGGAGAAAAGGAGGAAGATGCACTGATCTCTGTGGTGACCAGTGATAGAACCTGAGGGAATGGTCTAAATTTGTGTCAGGGGAGTTTTAGGTTGGATATTAGAACAAGGTCCTGCGCCCAGGGGGTGGTTGTGTGCTGGAACAGGCTTCCCAGGAAAGTGGTAACAGCGCTAAGACTGACAGAGTTTAAGAAGTGTTTGGATGGTGCTCTTGGGCACATGGTGTGACTCTGGGGAATGGTCCTGTGCAGGGCTAAGAGTTGGATTCAGTGATCCTGATGAGTCCTTTCCAACTCAGTATATTTTGTGATTCTGTGCTTGCTAACACAAGGAGAACATTTCAACTGAATAGTTATTAAATATTGAAATGTGCAAAAGAGATTATGTGAAATTAAAAATTTAATTTCACTTAATATCTTCACAGAAATATTTCAGCTGTTTTATATTTTGAGAAGATACTAAAATGTATGATCTCAATATTGTATGAGCGAATAGCTTGACAAATTTCATAATGCTATTTAAGGCATATACAATCTCTATACTTTGCTGTCTGAGTGTGAAACTAATGGACTGGAAGTGATTTCTTTGATTGTAAAGTCATCTCCTTTTAAATGGAAACATTAGAAATTTATCAACTCCACATAAGTTTATCCATATAAGTTACTCCATGTAAGTTTATCTAGATGAATGCATGCACTCAGAGTTTGGATTCTTAGGGCTAATAAAACTCGTGAACAGAGCAGATAAATGACTGGGAAAAGAGATAAGAGGTAAACAAATTATTAGGAAATTAATTAAGAAGCTGCTATAAACAATCAGAGTAATATATCCCAGGGAAAGCAAAACAAACAATGAAAAAACAAAGCCCACCAAAAAAATTAAACTACAAGCAAAAATTCCTAAACAACCGCAAGATTGTACACAAAACCCTCACTTCAAAACCTGCAGATAGATTTTTCCCCTAGGTTTCATTGAAGCCCAAATTTCACCCCATGCTCTCACTACTAGCAGATGAGCCACAGTAACAACCAATATTAAACTAGACTAAGATAGCTCACTTGTTTTCTATAAATCAAAGATGTTCACATAAACAATTACCAACTTGTGGCAGACTGCCAAGTGTATATTTCTTACTGTAACTACCAGTGATCATCATGGGGATTGTCATGCTTTTCCCTCTTGGAATGCACATTCCAGACTAATTGTGCTAAGAGCTTATTCACAGCTTGTTAAATCATATTTGATTCAGGGAAATATTTGGGTAAAGCTGAGTGTCTCCAACATACTTAATGAACACAGCAGACAACCAGTCTTCAGTGCTATGGTAACAGATTTATTCAGCTTTATTTGGGAAAGTTTTGGGTTAAAGGCTGTCTGTTGTTGAACCCTCATTAAAGCCATTATAAATGGTACGTTGAATCATAGAATCATGGACTGGCTTGTGTTGGAAGGGACCTTAAGGATCATTTAGTTCCAAACCCCTGCCGTGGGCAGGGACACCTTCCACTAGACCAGGTTGCTCAAAGCCCTATCCAGCATGGCCTTCCTTGAGCACTTCCAGGGATGGGGCATCCACAGCCTCTCTGGGCAAGCTGTTCCTGTGTCTCACCACATTCACAGTAAAGAATTTCTTTCATATATCTTATCTAAACCTACTCTTTCAGTTTGAAGCCATACCCCCTTGTCCTGTCACTACATGCTCTTGTAAATGGAATCTCTCCATTCTTCTTGTAGGCTCCCTTCAGGTACTGGAAGGCTGCAGTTAGCTCATCTCAAAGACTTTTCCAGTGTGGATAATCCAATTCTCTTAATCTTTCTTCCTGGGAGAGGTGCTCCATCCCTCTAGCCATCTTGGTGGCCCTTGACTCAATGAAATGATTGAGAAAGAATGTATCTTTTATCTTCCTTGCTTTAATAGCTGTAAGGCCTTTCTCTTTTCCCTTTCACCGCTATAGATCCATTGACTTTCGTGAGACTTTGGTAATAATATTGCAAATTAGCGTAAGCCACTTAAGTTGTTTCCTTTGTGATATTAATGAGCCTTATGATACAAATGCTCTATTTCATACTGCAGTTAGTGTTTTAGATTGGATCCATAAAACCTCCTAAGTAACAATCCTCTGTCTATCAAGGGAAAAGTGTAACATACAAGAGTTTAACCCAACCAGTGGTGTGATTGGCTAAATGCTTCCTTGCTGATCAACTGTTGCCTAAGAGGTAAGTGGTCCTTTGGGTTCAGTATTCTTATGGGATCCATTCTCGTCCCTTCTAGTTACAAGGCAAGAGAATCCCAAAATCTTAGCTTGTGCCTCTTTATTCATAATCCATTTTAAGTAGCTGTGTGTATGCTTTGATCTTGTGTAGCTCTCTTGTTGGAAAACTCTTGTTAAAAGTTGTAAATTTATGATGAGATACAAATGTTTCTTAATCTAACCATAAATATAAGCTAACGCATAAGAAGAAAAGTATCAATCAGCACTTTATTTCTGATGCTGAGGTACAGCAATATTCAAACAAGTTTACATTTTTGAAATGAGTAATCTTTCTTATATCTGCCATTAAGACAGTTTGACCTTCGGGTCCTTTTTGCCTGTTACTGGCAAACAATTTTATATGCAATGTACCCCTTGAATTACAGTTGAAAGTTGGTTTTTTTTGCATAGAAAGCATTGCTAAAAATTTTGTCAAGATGTCTAATGTTTTTAGTAACTGAAGGTGAACTATTTTTAAAAGGTGCCTGAGATCCTGGTTTGATGTTATTAGTCATTCATGTTTAAATATTTCATTATGATGCCATTAATCATGATCCCTAAATGTTCTTCTTCTTCACTTTCTTTTGTTCAGTTTCTTTCCAAAGGAATTGCAGCACTTTGCAGGGTCAAGCAATAGTAAGTGGTGATGGTTGCTAATAGCTCAGTGCAAAAAGTGTTATCAGTGGCATGAAGAAGTGGAAATTCAGAGCCTGCTCTTGCATCATCTTTGAATCCAAAACACCTGCTGAAGTAAAAAATCAGGGACAGATGTAGGTCAGGATGTTTAGGTCACCATAAAACAAGGAGGGTAGGTGTTCATCTCCTCTTGAATCAACAGCATCCTTTATTTTGGGAGGATTTTTTCTTTATATGTAAAGAAAGCAACATCATTTCAGACCAGCTATCCAAATTAGAGCAGTCCAGGGCATGACTGTTCATTGATTTCCTATTTGATTATGAGTGAACAAAAAAATACGGAACGCTTTTCTTAAAAATAAGCTCTTTGAAACCCTATTGAAAAGGATCAAGAAACTGGAAGCATTAAGAATATAACAGTGGTCCCTTGATCTGCCTCATTAGTTCAATGGGATTTCAAAAGTGCAGTTTTTAAGATATTGTTCCCACACGTTTTTTGAATTCTAATCAAAAGGTAGATCGATCAGCAGTAATGTCTTGGATGTAAAGCCTGCAGTTTAAATAGCTAGCCAGAAATTGCCCGTACTTTTCTTGATATATCTTTAAAACAATTGCTGTATGGTGGGGTAGCAATCATTGCAGGGATAAGGGAACCTAAAAATATATTTCTTTCAGAGTCATAACAATAAAATATAGTTTCATTTGTACTTTTTGGAAATAAAACTGATTTAATGTAAAAAAACCCCTCAGAGTGGCTTCATCTTGGGTATTATTTTTGCTTAAGAAATCAACTTGCAAAGTGCACTTGGCAAAGTATTAAGGCTGTCATCATTACCCAGTGCCCATCACAGAAAATAGTCTTTTGTGTCTACTAGTGTGTATTTTGGATAATATGAAGTCGCGTTAATATACAAAAATTAGTGAAAAACATGCTGTAAATAAAAAATACTGATTATTGCAAAGAATACAAACATCTTTTTTCAGTAGCATTTTAACAGATATAAGTAGAAGCTTTAGAGAGGTTAGGCTATAAAGTACTGGTTTTACTTAGATACCTTTAATTTTATGAAAAAAGTGAGTGATCAATTTTTAACATTTTTCTAATTAAATCTAGCCAAATAAAAGAATAAGAGTGCACATGAATTTTCTGGTTTAATTTTATCAAATAAACTTCTTAAGCAGTAGAAATAATAGAAATATCAGTATGAGATACTGTTAAGAATGACACAGTATAACATAATTTCCTCTAATACTAAAGAGTTTTATTAAAAAAAGCCTTTTGGTATCACAGGTCTTTCAGAGAGGTACTTTGACTTTGAAATATGCTTTAGAGTAGAGTTAGTGCTCTGCTGATGTTAGGGGATCTAAACAGGAATAAATGTCATTAACCACATTATCAGTGACTTCTGAACTGAAATACAGTGAGTACTGTGGTCAGCATCATAGCATGAATGGGTTGTGTTTGCAGCTTTTTGGACAGAAAATACCATATTACAGCCATCCTGAGAACTAACTCAGTATTTTTGTTTCCATTCCATTCCATTCCATTCCATTCCATTCCATTCCATTCCTCTATTTACTTTCCCTTTCATTTATTTCTCTTCTCTTGGGACAGAAGACTAAGCTTAGCCTACTTTTTACCAATATCTGTCTGTCTCTAGATACATGCCCCTGAAATGCTTCTAACCACAGTTTTGCAGGATTGTTAATACAAGCGGTTGGAATATATGTTAGCAAAAAAGATTGATAATCCTGCTCTTTTTGATGCCACTTAGAGTACCTGTCACCTCAAAAGAAACCATATTTAAAACAAGAACAAAAAAAATTGAATATATTTAAAAACTACCTACATTTGTTGCTTTACATTAGCTGCTGAAAATGGATGTGCTTCCAGTTTTATATGTAGTAGGATGTATACTATAGGATTCCAACTCTTTCTTAGATATGAGAGATCATTATCTTAAATATACATGGACAGATTTACATGTTCAAGACTATGTAAAAAAAACTTAAAAGAAATAGAAGCTGGAAGGGATGTTCAGTGATATGAGGATTTTGAATGTTCATATGCAACTGAGTTGAATGTTGCAGTCCTTCTCAGATGTAGATACAAACAGTACTTTAAAAAAAATTGCTTGAATGTGGTGTGCTATTGTAGCTGTTTGTATTATTGGGTCTTAAAAAGTTATTAAAGTTCATGATCCCTATTGTGCAAGTTATTATAACAGTACAATGAAAAAACAGTTTGTTTTCTGAAGAGCCAAGAACGTTGTGTCTTTGAAGAGGTTTCAGCAATAATAGAAAAAAACAACTTTGAATACTCTCCAGTATAACTGGATAATGTTCAGCGGCTGTAGTGTCATCTACATTACAGTAGTGTTTTTTATACCAGCAGTGATTTTTCTGGGGTAAGTCAAAACAATGATGTAAATCTCTAAAATAGTATCTATTGTTAGTCAAGATAACCTTACAGTAATACCTCTATCTGGATATGTTTTTATCACAACTCTAGTGCTAAAAGGCATTTTGTTATTAGAACCTTTTATGATGTTTTCAGCTTGTTCTTCATAGGAAGGTTCTTCACTTTGCCATTAGATCGCTCTGAGCATGCCGAAGAAAGCTACATGACTACATTTATTAGTTTATTTAGAGGACAACCTTTTTGGCAATAAGATGGACAATTCAGATTGTGTTTCCTTTCTCTCAACTCCTTGCCCTATTTCCTTCCTTTCACATAGCAGTTGAGGGACCATGTCAAAGGCCGTGGTTATCGTGCTGTCAGAGCTGTTGGGAGCCCTATCTCTGTGCCTCACTTTCCAGCTTTGCTTTTGTGTTTACCTTTTTCTTTCCAGTTCTTCTGTTCTAAGGAGCCCTATCCATTCTCCTTTCAGAAACACTGACCAGCTTCTGATGGCTCAGTCTTTTTTCCTGCTTAAGGGAGACTTTTCTTCCATGCAGATGGTAATAGAAGCTTACATCCCCTTGCCTAACCTGGCACTGAAAACTGTAAAAGCAGTTTCCCTTTCTCTCCAGTGGTGTAACCTGCTATTGGAGAATATAACACTTTCCAAACTGTACAGGAGGAAAAGGTATACCTTCTTCTCTGTGACATGGGAAGTGTAATTTATGCCTCTGTCCTGGTTATGCTCTCCTCCATCTTTCAGAGACCATAAAAGGGGTTCTTGCAAATGGAAAAAACCCAACGTTTTAAGTATTCCTTCTTCCATCTTATATTCTTAGAAAAATTGTCTTTAAAATTGCTGCTGTATGCTTTTTTCCCCCCCCCCCTCTTTTTTTTTTTTTCTTTAATCTGATACAACAAAACCTAACTTCATGGCACTTGAAGACACAGCTTAGTGTTGAACATGGCAATGCTAGATTAGTTGTTGGATTCAATGATCTTAAGAGTCTTTTCTGACCTTGATGATTCTATGATTTGTTGACCTCTGAAAAATGTTGTAGTTTTGTTCATCTATTCAGCAGATAGATGGTTATATTACTCTTGATCAAAAATTTAATTTAAAATTTATTGCTACTTTGTATTTTATGATCAGAAATATTTTTAAATAGAATTAATTTAATAAGGACATAACAATGAAGAGTCCTGCAGTGTCAAGAGAGTTTGAAGTTGTGGCTTTGCATCCCCGCTGGTTGTTCCTGCCCTTGTTCCTGTTGGTTATATAAGGATTTTTTAATTTTAAAAGAGAGTATATTCTCTTAATATTCCAAAGGAATTACAGTCACCTTCTCTGCAAATTTAAGGAAACACACTATGTATCTGATAAACTCTGTACTTTTCCTCTGAACTAACAAAACACCTCTGTTATTCATGGTTTATGTATGCTTTATTGCAGAACCGCACATCATTGAAGCTTGGAGGGATTTTTTTTTCCTGAAAATGGAAACAATGACAAAAAGATTCTCAATTCTCTAACAGTCACCTATAAATAGTGTTTCTAAATCTCATATCTATGGTCCTAGCTAGCCAGTGTTTGAGTAGCTCCTATTTCCAGCCCCTTCCATTTGAAGTTTGCAGTATAAGCAGTCCTTAAAGTAGCATTTGTATTTGCTGAGTGCTCCAGCGCCTTGATGACTTCATTAATTTCTGTCTGAGGCTGAGGAACTGTTTTACTTTTAACAGACCTAATGTTTTTTATTATCTCTGTGTTGAATTTGGGTATGCCATTGTTTGAAATGCACATACTGGCTAAGATCTACACAGATTAATATGCATAAAACCAGGATGGCTGATGGCTAGTGGAAGATACAGATTAATATGGTAAAAAAGCTTGTATACCTTCAAAAACCCCAAACCTCACATCTATAGTTAATGCTTCATTACATGCATACTGTTAACCCTCACCCATGTTCCTGGATTTTTTTTCTCCTAACTTTGAAGAATTCAAACTATTTCTTATCTCCGAAACACCTTGTTCTTCAAGGAGAATTTTGGTCACTTCTGTATCTTTTTCAAGGTTTTCTTGTTACTGGGGATACGGGAATGTCAGGTGATTTTTCAAATAGCATTACATAAGGCTAGTCAAGGTAGCAAGGCTCATGGTTTGCGGCTCAAGGGAGGAAATTGCTTCATTAGAGCACCACTGCTTCTTGCAAGTGCTGCTAAAGGGAAGGGAACATACTGAGAGCTATATCAACTATGCATTGACAAGCCCAGTTGTGCTTGTCCAGGAAAATCCTCTTTTCAGGGAGTAGCCCTCTGCCAACCACCAAAGAAAGGGTTACCATCTTCCTTACAATCACTTCAAGGCAAGGCAACAGCATACTGCTTCTGCTTAGGGTCTGCAGGGTGTAACATCACAAGCCATCCAGGAGCAAATAAATTTCAGAGACATTTTCAAGCCCTACTAACTGCTAAAATGGTATTTCAGATGTTATTCATATTTGTTCAGATACCATTAGGTTCTGTGTGAAAAATCACTTCTGTAACATTGCTGCCCATTTTACTTGTTTAAATGATGACTGGCAGGTTTTAGAAACTGGGTTCAGAGAATAAGGGAACAAATTGCATACCTTGCTCACCGGGCATTGAGCCTGTAAATTATGTGAGGTAGGTACTCTTTTTAAAATCAATACCAAAAAGTATACACAACTTGATTAAAAAATACAGTATATGCATTAATGCTGGTTTCTGTGGCTGAAAACCTTCCTGCTGAAGTTCACAACAAAAGTGTTTGTTTGAATCCTGATTATTATATGATCCCTTTCCCATTTCTAATTAATGAAATCAATTATTGTTTTGGTGCTCTGTTTTATTTCATAGCAAATAAATGTTTCTAGTTCAACTAAATTACTTACGGTCTCACAGCAGTACTTGCTGTTTCTTCTTTTTTTCTTCTTATTTAAGCTACAAAGTTTTAGTCCCTCAGTCTTTCAACCAGGGAGTGAAGGCAATATTATATGATTTAAATGACCAGTCACAAAACATAAATGTCTAGTAAATTATCAGAGAAACAATTCAGCAAATGCTCTGTAGACTGCAGTTTGTTTTCCTAAACTATCTGGGAAATCTTTGGTAATAGCTTATTTATCAGTGGACTAGATGAGCACTTTCTGCTCATCAGATAGCATTAAAACATGAATTACTGAACAGTGTTAAGAGAGATTCACAAAACAACCAGAAATTCATAGTGAATGTTATAATTATTTATCTCTGATCTTTACTTTTAATTAAAAATGCAAATATCAAAATATGTGTGTACTGCCAGCAGTCCTACCAGTTCCTAACAAATGTGTTCTTAAAACAAAATCATTTCATTTTAAGTCAGTTTGTAAAGCAGTAATGTATATTCAATCACATAAACTGTGTTTTATTCTCAAAAAAGCAAAAAGCAAAAGCACTTTTAGCCCAGTAACTGGGTAACATTTCCATGGGGCCTGCTTTCTTCCAACAGCCCTTTTGCTTTAGGTATGGCTCCCTGCTCCTTCTGATGGTTATCACAAAATTTTGGTGCTGGTGCTTTTAACAGGGTACAGGTTATCAGAGATGTCATTTATACATGTAAAAAAAGGAATGTGGAAGCTAAGCCTCAGATTTTGCCTGCGCATTTTCATTCTTATATACAATGTCTCTTCTCTCCTTAATCTTTTTTGTCATAATCATCTCTTAACTTACTTTATAATCATTTAGGTCCACTTTCTGCTGTGCACTGAGTAAGACCTTTCTCCATGTTTTTATTTTGTTTGTAGCATCAGTGACTTTAATCTTGTCTGATAATGATCAATGACAGTTTTGATAGTTACTTCAGGAGCTCTGCTCTTTCCAGTCTTAGTGCTGTCCTGTTCATTTTGTGTATCTGTGTATGAGGTTTCTAGCTTCTTCCACGGGGGAGGTTTCTTAGATAATTCTGTGTTTCTTTTCACAATTGCTCTTTCACCTGTATATTCCTTGTGGTGACCAAACCCTCTCATCCTAACCTTCCTGCCTTAATAGGGCAGTTTACAACCTAGTTTTGTATTTCTCTTCCCTTTGGCCAGCTATACCTTGTGAAACATTGAATTTAAACCTTTAACCTTATACTCATCCATTTTTCTTCAGACATACTCCTTTGACAATTTGGCCTTGCTCCCTTACCTTGTTGCTAACTAGTCAGTTCACTTCTAAGGAGGATTGTATGTTCTTCCAACTGGACGTTATTTGGAGGATCCATCCCTACGTCCCTAAACTTATCTTTAAAACTTATCATATCAAATCCACACTACTCTTCCTTCTTTGTAAACATTTTACCCTGTAGGCTGAAATTGTTGGTGCTTTCTATCATGCCAGTTTCATAGCAGCTTCTGTTACTATCTGTTAGTAATTCTGAAGCTCCATTTACAATATTATAGGTCTAAAATCATGTGTACTTCAGTAGTATTACATCACTCTAGCCAGTGTTAAATTTGAGACACTGGGATCTGGAATGAGTATTTTAGAAGTTCTATGTGACCGTATCAGCTTTGCAATTTTCTTTAAATTTATTTTGTCATTGAAAAAATCAGTTTAGAATTACGGAAAAAAATACGGTTGCTGTTTGTACAGTTTCATACACATCTTAAAATCAGCACAGGAAAATAATCGCTGCTTGGGAAAGAAGAAGTTATTTGTTTGTTGGTTTTGGGGTTTTTGTGGGGGGTTTTGGTGTGTTTGTTGTTGGGTGTTTTGGGGGTTTTTTTGTTTGTTTTTGGTTTTGTTTTTTTTCCTCTTTATGTCAGCACTAGCCTGGTTGTATTTAGACTGCAATTGTAGATATGTTTCCCACTTGGCAATAAGCAGTATAAGATTTGCTCATTTGTTTGTAACTGCATGTGTGTAAGGTATGCACACTGTTTGCTAACACCTTTCCTGACAGCAGCGATAAGCTGTCTAGGCTGGCAAGAGAGTTCACCTAGCAGAGGGTGAAAAGATGAAAGGTCATTTTATGAAATGCAAACTGAGAAGCTATAACATAAACAGAACTGCTCTCACAGAAATACTGGCTCCTGCCTGTGTCTACACTACTTTTTACTTTTATGCTGCAGTCCCCACTTTTATCTGCTCACGTTTCCTTCTGAATGTGAGCAGCTAAGAGTCACTTGAGTCCTGGTCTCCTGAAGATCCATTCTGCCCAATAATTAGGTCATCTTTGGGTCATCTTTTATCTTTTTTAAATGAAAAGTGAGCCCTGGTTTAGGAAGTTGGATAAAAGCTGTAGGATTTTCATTATTGAATATTCCATAGTTTTCTGCTGTGGGACATTCAGTGCAATGTGTGTCTTCATTTGACTGATGTTGGGCTGCATTTAGGAAGTAGTGAGCAGCAATTGATGTGATTCCAAATAGTAAAAGAGTTAATATTTTAAGCATAAATTCGTGGGATGCTATAATTTTTAGATTCTGAATGAGAAACCCAAAATTTCAAATCTTCATTGCTGAGAAAAGCGTCAATGTGATTTTAAACATTTATGTGGTAAAAATAGCAGAGAAGTGGGAAACCCTAAAAGTTTCTACCACATCAGCAGTTGTTACTGTTTCTAAAAAGTAAACAGTTTATTTCAGGTCTGTACAAGAATAACAAGGGAATTAAATCTCTTTGAATTCAACTATCTTAATATTTCACATTTTTTCCTGGTCTGTCAAGGAAATCCTTAATTCTTGGTGAGTATTTCACTGAAAGATCTGGTAGAAGTAGTGTAACCTTGGTTGAAACTGGTGAAGATCTTTGAAAATCAGCATTACTCTTCCAAATCTGATTTAGTCTTTTCTCTCATCTCTTCAATATTCATTCTGTCTCCTTCTAATCACAAATCTCAGACAACTATAAAATACATAGTCACCCCTTTTATGTTCCTGTTCAGTGTTTTCCTGACTTCCAAAAGACCACAGTAAATCCACCCTTCATCTCTCACCTCTGCTTCTGTTTCTTTTGTAATTCTGTCACTTCTTGTGTGATTTGTTTTCATTCTCATTCATTTACTCCTTGTTTGTAATAGCGCAGAATTTTGGACTTGTTACAAATTCCCATTACTATCATGTCTTCCCTTCTCCCTTTCTCCTACAATCACTTCTCCTGGATGGTTTTACCAAACCCATGACTTTCATTTCCACTCTGCCATTAATTCCAGCCTTCATTGTTGATTAGCCTATTTTTTGATTCAGCCACATTCATGCTTTCCTTCATGCTGCCCCATAAAAATGGGCAAATCCACTATGGCTGTTTCAGTCCCTGAAGGTCATGTCCATGTGGTGTGTACAGCAAGCTCAGTACTGGCTAATCCATGGGTGGACTGAAACTTGCATTTATAGTAACTGGGAACACTTTGTTTGTCCTTGCCTTTTGCTCTTTCCTGCTGTGTGTTTGCCTGATCTTTTTATGCCACACATGTGAGGTGTCAAATCTAATGGGGCCCTAATTTAGGCATTTACATGTTACTGTAATTAATTAATAACTCCATCCTTTGTTAATTTTGACAACTGCTAAGAGGCTGAAGGGCAATTGTACTACTAACCATCTGCATAAATGCAAAAATGTAAGAGATTGAACATTGTCCATGGAAGGACAATCTACAGGCTTGTATATTAGCACATAGCGGGTGAACTGGTCTGCAACATTGAGACACTCATGATTCCCTAACAGATATATAGCTTCTATTTTATGGACAACACAAATAGTGAGTTTATAATGACAAGAAGTGCCAGTAACCTTGAAAAGTATGTTTCTGATCATCAGCTAAAGGGTATTGAAGCAGGAGAGCCAACTTAACGTTCTGGGCCATAAAGTGGGAGAGCTCTTTCTGTACTGAGTAAAAAAGAGGGGAGAGCATGTCTGAGACTTTTTGCATGTACAAGGGAAAGAGTGATGGACCTTTGATTTTAGTAACAGGCTCCCTTATTCTCTGGCTACATGTTTATATTTATGAACTTTCTGGAATCCTCCTATGGAATCACACATATGATGAGTTTTCTTATTAAAACAAAATAGAAGAACATAAATGTCTTCCTGTCTGCTCAATGAACTTTTTTTTTCCCAGTTAGATTAACCAATTTAGATTAGTTTGGTTTAACCCAGTGAATTGATAGAGAGTAGTATTCACATTTTAAACATACCTGATCTAATGCCTCATAAACCAAAAAGAGTTGACTAATTTGACACAGGTAAAAAAGCAAAGCTGGTGTAATTAGAGACATTTGAAAATCTTAAATGTCAGATAACTAATACAAAATATGTTGTTGGATTTAAGTGTAAGGGAGGGGTTCAACAGGGCAAGTGTGAGTAGTGAAGTAATCTTACTTCATTTTATTTGTTCCTTAACCGTGTATTTGCTGCTCGTTACACCACATAAAAAAAACTAGCTCATCTTACATTGGTTTTTTGCCCTTAATTATCCATCAACTTTTTTAGGTTATTCAAATAACTCAGTAAAAACGTATCATTTTTTCTAATTTTTCATAGTAACCTGTTTCTGATGGCTTCCGTTCCTCAAATGACTTCTTTCTTCTCCTTCAGAGGCGTGTTTAGATATAGACAATAGATGGGATGGTATACAAAGATCACCAAATGTTATGCTGAGAATGTTACTTCATTGTTTCCTTGTAGTTTCCCCTCTGTCTGTTCTGCATCTTTTCATGTATTTCACTCGTCTTGTCCTTCCTGGGTAACCTTCAAGGGGCAAAGATTGCCAATTTGTTCAGTATTTGCACAGTAATGGCACAATAGTTTTCTAGTCTATGATTCAGGCATTCTCAAAATAAAAAAACAACAGAATTGTTTGCAATCTTAGTTACAAAACCTAATTAAAAAATTGGTTGTTATGGAATAACTTATACCAGAAATCATGCCAGAAATGAAATTAGAATTTAGAATTTTAAAATTTAGAGATTTATATGCAAGCCAAAAAAACCTGAAACCTTTTTACCATGGTAAGGCAGGAAGTTCTCCTTTTTGGCATGTGAGATAAAAGGCCTGTGGAACTGGACTTGCATCTCCAAAATGTATGAGGAAGCTTCTGCAGAGCTTAAAATATAAATAATAACTTTAAGATGCCTTATTTATATATTTAAGCTTTGATTTCATTATAGTTAGATTTGAGAGTGAACAAAAGCTTCAAATTCATCTAGCAGCTAAAAAAAGTCTGTAAAAATAAGACAACTTTGGTTTTTTTTTCCAAAGGAAAGACTAATTTTAGAGTAAATAAATCAGTCATAGTGACAAATAAACCACATTCTGTCGGAGATGAGGATTATCACATAGATGATGCAATGATCTTTGCATTTCCTTGTTTGGTAAGTGTCATTTAATTGTGCTTGCCTTGCCTTGAATTAGTTAAAGGGACTATTCCTTTGCCACATTTATCAATCCTTTTATTCTTTCACTTCCATAAATGCATATGGCAACTCACTACAAGAGGCAACTGAGTGAGCTTACAGTGATAAATTTTTCTTGTTAGGAGAAATTACGTTCACTAACTTGAGCTACTTCAGCATGAAATTGAAAAAGAATCATTTTGTCTTAATTTACATTCTTGATTCAATGAGAAAAATGTAGATTAGGCCAAGAAAACTACGTAGACAGTGCTTTAAAAACCAAAGGTATACTGAACTGCTAATATTAGAAGTTCATCAAATAAAACATCTCCCGTATTTATGATAGTAGATTGTATTAATTCCTGTAATTCACCTTAAAATATATACATTTTGGTCTTTCAAATCCGTTTGCTGTTTCAGTTACATCTTTATCAGCAGTGGTATGCATTTTTCATTTCCCACCTAAGCTGTCCACATCGTTCCTTAATCAAAATCACTGGGATAGTGCTGCGGTTCACTAGCCTTAGGAGCTGCTATTTGCCTTGAATAAATTACGTGAAAACATGTTGATTGATAGATGTTGCATGTCAGAAAAGAAGATAACTGTATCTTCTTCAGCTTACTAAAAGGTCATGCACACAGCATAATAGGAACAGCCAGAGACAACTTTGAGATAAAGTGTATCATGAAAAGGTGCAATCTCATAACCAGTGAAACATGGAGTACAAGCTATTGTCTTCTGAAACACAAGTGATTTATCCACTAAAATTCAAGATGAAAAACAATTTACCGTTATGTGTATTTGAATTTTATTTTCAAATGCTTAAAAAAAAATCTATTCAAGTGGTTTAAATTCTTCTGTCTTTCAGTTGTTTGCCCATGGGGTGTTGTTTTTGAAACAAATACACTGCAGTCCCATAACAGAATTTTCAACTGCCTCTTGCAAAGAAAAAAAATTTTCTAGGATATTACATAATGCTGAATTAATATGTTTCTGTGCACTGAAATATCTGTGAGTACTTGGTGATAAAATGGGATTTGTAGATTGCTATGTAGTTTAGGAAAAGGGTTGTTTATCTAGATTTAATGATTATTTTTTTCCCCTGAGGTTGTATGAAGCATTCTGTTTTCCTTTGATTTTCGTGTCAGTTGTGTGCTAATTGGAGCTGGGAATACCCATGTTTGCTGGTTTTATAGAACCCCAAAGTTATGGTCCAATATTGAGTGCCTAAGTTATCTAGTAATGGAAATAATTAAATTTAATATTTTAGTATTTGTTTATAGTGAAAGCGGTGAAGTTTTCTGTTAAAAAATACCTCCTTGTGCTGTCTTTGACATTCACGTTTATGCAGCACTGTATATGGGAATGTGGGACTCATATGGAATATTCAGCTTATTAGAACGAAGCTCAAGTATTCAGTAGGTCTGGAGATTTGTAATTTGGTTTGAGATTTTTACTGCGTGAATTTGTAACTGGTAGTTAAAAGCTTGACTATGCTTGCTTTGCGGCCTGGCATTTAAAGACTTCTTAAGGTATTTCTCTTATATCTTGTTAACATGCGTAATTATTTTCATGTATGCATATATGGAAATTCACCTTGTTTCCAGGAGCTAGTACAGAAAGAAAAAATCAAAAGCCAGGCAATGCTGAAAAAATTGTGGTTTTTAAAATGGGCCAGCGTATTTCAGGTAGAACAAAGCTGGCCAGGTTCTTATCTACCCCAAACAACTTTGTTCTCCAGCAGAGCTGCCAAACTGTCAAACTGTCCAGCTTCAGCATGTAACAAAGATTCTGTTGTATTGCAAAGATATTCATAACAATTTTTATAGGAGGCTGTGAGTGTATACGTTCACAGTTGTAGCGATAACATGGCACTCTGCACTGTTTCGCTTGTTTATATTGGCAGGGATCCCTGAAGTTGAAGCAAAGGAGTCCTGCAGAAATCTGGTATTTGAGCTGAAATTTACACACTTTAAGTGATGAACTAAACAGGCTGGTGTTTTCTTTTTCTTACTCAAAAAGTGCAAGGTTACACAATACAGACGGTTTTCATCTTTTCCCATAAATGCACAGATTCCTGGGATATAAATGACTGAATTCATCACCAATTCATCAGGGACGCTGAGCTATGCAGTTCTGTTTACAGTGGCAGAAAGTTAATATAAATTTTCATCAGAAGGGGAAGTTTACACATATGATTCTATTTGTCCTTCATTATTAGCACCTGAGTCTAGGCTGGAACGCATAATTGTCTACAGGCACAGGCCAAATAGATGCAAGGGAAAGGCAAATAAGCACACCAAAAATAATTTTATGGTTGTCTGTTACAATTCTCTCACTGGGATTCTTAATCTAGAAAATCAATAAACAACAGGAGTGAAACTCTTTTCCTCTGTTGAGGCATGGCACAGGCAGAAGTAACAGACAGAAAGCCATTGTACCCTTTTATTTTTTGTATTTCACAGAAAACCTAGCTGAGGTAATTTCTGTGTAAATCAGAATTGTGGTTTGTTGGTTTTTTTTTATTTAATAGAATTTATAATTACTGCATGCAATATTTAAATATTGCAATATAAAAATATATCAGCCCTGATTATTTTTTTTAAAAGTTGCTGTTCTAATGTCTTTTTTTTTTTTTCCCCTCAAGTAAGGCTTGATGTTTGTTTTTTGAAAATATGTTTTTTTCTACATATTTACATTCATCAAATAAAGTAAAAAGACATTCAGAGAATGTTAGCACCAAAGGAGTAATTGAAAAATGTAAGGATGAGGTAACTAATTCTTTTTTAATTTTCTATAACCAATTTTCTCTGGTTATTGGTATAGAGCTTTTCTTTAAATTGAAATAACATTGTTGATTTGAAAGAAATATTGTGACCACTTTCTGCATACTTTTCTGAAAGGTCCAAAGCTATAAACCTGAGTGGAGAGGGGATGGTGGTGCTATATAGGACTCCTGTACACTGAGCATTTTCTACCTTGATGCATCAGTATTTTGAATTTTTTTTTTATCCCATGAAGAATAAATGCAAAATTCAGCCATACCCAATTAATATTTTTTATCCTTTGTACCTAGATTTGAATGTCCAAATAAAACTCATTATAATGATGGCAGTAAAAGTTTTTAGTCTATAACTCAACAGTACAATGAGCACGAGCTGGCACATCTGTGGTAGTTTAATTTAGTGTTGGTGGCAGTAGCAGGGAAGGTGCATGCACGAGCAGCCAGAGCATCACTCTGAATCTGTGGAAGATTGGAAAGATGGTCCTTCCTGAATCTCAAGCTTGGGACTTGTGCCTGCTGCATTAGCCAGCCATGATGGCATCAGAAGTCACCTCGATGGCCTGCATGGATTTCTGGGAGTCTTGCTGTAGCAAAGCCTCAGCTGAAAGGCAAGTAATCCTAAGGCTGATGGGGATAGGGAAGACAAGGGCCTGAGGGGTGGTGAAGTACTGAAGTACGGTATGGAAATCAGAGAGTTAAATGCATGGAAAGAACTTACGCTGAAAAAAAAAAATAAATAAGTGCAGCCTGATTAATATAGGAGTGGTATATCCAGTTCTCCACTTAAAATGTATCGAGATTTTTGCACATTATGGCCAGGATTTAAATACATGACATTCTTCCCTGCATTAAGTGCATGAACATAGAATTAATTGTTTGAGAATTTAAAATGTAAATTGGCTCATGATTTCTAATTTAAAAATACATTTCAAATTAATTATTTTGATAATCCTGTCAAGCATTTTAGTCCTGTGTGATTTTGCAGTAGAAGCAGCCCGGTCTCTGCCACTTTTTTTTTATTTTTGAAACTCACTGAAACACAGTGTCTGTACTACAGCTGGAGGCATTCAAAAAACATGTGTCTTCTGGCTGTGACTCATTTTTCCTCACCAACCATGAGGTTTTGTTTTCCTAGCCATGGCTAACTCAACATACTCTGTCGAGGAAATTTCCACATCTAAAGGCTATCTTGCAGAATGGATGATGTTTCATTATTCTCGGTGGAACTGAAGTCATAATTTAGGTAATATTTTCTTCCTAGTGTGCAAGCCATACTGGGAGACAGGAGCTCTCCTGTTAAGGCTCAGATCACAGGCTGTTCTTAAAGATGACAGCTGGCTCCTCATGCATGGTGCAGGGGCTATTTTCAGAGCACCTTTGTCTGGTTTAGATGATGTTCTCTGTAATACAAGAAAAATTAACTGTATGCATTTTTTTGATTAGAGAAATTTGAAAGAAGAAACAAAAGGCAAGGAACATAGGAGAGAGAAAAAGCTTCAGGTTTCTGCATGCACATGAGTAAACAGATTTATTAAAGGACAGAGGAGGAACCATGGTGGGAGAGTTGAGGAGGAAGCCATGGAGTTTCAAGGATGTGCATCTGAGAGCAAAAAGAACTGCACAAACAAGAAAAAAAAGCAGTAAAAAGTCATCTAGTATTGCAAAAAGATCTAAGTGACCAATATCCTTTTTTTGCTGCTTCAGAGCAATCCTAATTAAATGAGTGCTGTTTGATGCCATGGCTGTTGGATGACATTACTGCAGATAATGAAAGGTGTTTGGCTATCCTCTTTCCTTCCATCCATTAGCACACTTATAATCCTGCTTAAGTCAAACCATAATTTTCTTTTTTTTTCTATTGACATCTCTTGCATAAGGATAATTTTTGAAACAGAAGTTGCAATTTATATTATCCTGGGTTGCTACTTTGCATTCTTAAATTGTTGCAATTTTATTTGTGTAGGCACATGGAACAGTTGATAAATCAGTGGCTCAGAAGTCAGTCCCCTGGGCTGCTTGTGAGAAAAGCAGAATGAAGAGGGGAAAAAAATTATATATAATGATAATAATATTCAGAATTATGAATCTGAGGGGAAAAAAAATAGAATACTCAAAATCTGTACCAGAACTTGCAACCATCTTTGAAGCAGAAGTGTTGTATATCAGCCTACACTAACCCCATTTTGCTGGTGATTGTGATGCTCAGACCTGTTTACCAGTCCTGATAGTAATCCTCTTGTGCACAAAAGCATCCCAGAACGTAAATTACCATGTATCTGCATACAACGAAGTGGCTAACACTCTCTGGCTTTGCTACTGTGTGGATCCTTACTACTAAACCTTCTCTTCACACCTTATCCTGTTATTTTTGGGCTCGTTTTCATAGCTTTTAAAGAGAGATGAAAAAATCTGTCCTCATACCATTTATGTGAGTAGATAGAGTAAAATATTCTTTAACCTATTTTTTTTATATTTTTGAATCACAGTAGATGCATGAGAAACTTTGCCCTGCAAAACTTAATTGCCCTTTCATTCAGTGGCCCGTAACCTTCATGAACGTGTTTTCCAAACTGTTGCAAAGACTGTCTGTGCACTGTAGTTATTGAATGTCTACAAGTCCATGCTGTAATTTCTGATTGGAGTTTTTCCTCCTCTTTAATGGTTTCCCTAATAATAAAAATCTGTTAGCAAGGCCTAATAGTCCCTAATTGTTTCTATATTATATGGCAAGAAAATACCTTACTTTGTTTCTTCCTTTTTACAATTAACTGTGGTGAGTGTCCTAAGGGGTTATCCTTCCTGATCTTAAAGGCCCTGCTACATGAGACTTAACAGAGAAACTTTGGTTTGAAGGAGAAGAGCTTTTTTTTTTCTTTTCTTTTTTTGGCAATATAAGGAAAGAATGGCCCAAAATATCAAACGTTTTTTACACTCAATGATCAGACAAGTGCTGTAAGGACTAACAGTAACTCACCACAGCCCCTGTGATGTGAATGAGATGTGAAAGATTCCTCAAGGCAGAAAGTGCCTTTTTCTTTACTTCTCCTTTCCCAAGGATGACCAGTAATTGCTGCATCTTCTACTACCACAGGATGGAAATACTTGCATAATGATAACAAAATCCATTTTTGTCCATAACTTTGTTGTTCTTCTCAATCAATCCCTCTCCTCCTTCCTATGTTGGGCTCCAAAATTTTCTCAGATCTTCAGACAGTAGTGTTCTTCATCTTTTTTTCAAAATGTGCAAGATGCATCAAGGATATAATTTCAGTCTCTGACCCAGTACGCTGTGCCGGAATATTGTGTTTCTTTGACAGTGCAGTCAGCGACTTCCTAGATGGAAGCCACAGCCTTTGGTGCACTGCAAGTGCACAACCAGGGTTAAATGCCTGCAGCAAGCCAAGCCCTTCAGAAATCTTTCTTAAAGCCAAAAAACAGTTTTAAAAGATGAAAACTGCTCTGAGAGGCCAAGTGTTAAATCTAAAATGCCCAGCAAGTCTAGGAATATCCTCACTTGCTCCTCAGAGAATGGTAGCCTGAGTTACTGAAGACACTGGCAGTCCTTTCAGCACATCTGAATTATTGTAATTTTTTCAGCAATGTTATCCAGTATTGATACATACAAAAGGCGTATGAAGGAATAACTTTAAACTCTGTATTTAAAATTCTTGTGTGGATTATGATTCTCAAAATCTAGTGAGAAATCCGTGAATGCCAAATGGCTCAAAAACACCCAACAGGAAACCATTGGTAGAACCTGACAAAGACGATGCAGAAAAGTCAGATAAAGTTTACAAAATCCAAGTAGAAAGTGTCCTTTAGTTTTAAATTCAAGGATGTTTTTCCCAAAAGGTGTGGAAAGCAAAGCTATCCACTTACATGCATGGTTTCCTAAATAGTAAGAGACAAATGATAGAACTTAGCTGAACATGTGAAAATTATAGGTTATATTATTTCATTTTTGATACTTTATAGTTCAGCATTTTGGTTATTTTTTTAGTAGTTTGGACTCAAAAGGTAATTTGTTAGGAATTTTAAGCATTTTATGCATGCTAAGCACTCATTAATACTCTCTTTCAAGACTCAGATAACATACTTATGAGCCAACTGGCAAAACATGAGCCAAGTGGCAGAATTGGGCATAGCCATATTCAGTGAGATTAGTATTTTTCATCAATCTGATAGTAAGTTATTAAAATCCAACAGTCCTCTAACTCTGTAATTTTTTCCTTCTTGGCTTTCACTTTTGTTGATTGTAAGAAAGTAAGAATACTTCAGAAAGAAAAACAGAGGAGGAAGGGTGTTCTATGTGGTTTTGTTCATTGCAGTTTCAGACAGAGACAACCACAGTCAGTGTCTTGAAATCTGACCAAAATATGTATTATTTCCTTTTTCCACAGAACATCTCTGGATATCTTTGATGATACTTTAAATAGTTTTATACGCTTTAGCTTATTTGGTTACATTGGGGAAAAACAGAGAAAACATAACATCTACCAGAAAAGGAAAGAATTAATGAACATTGCTTTTCAGAATTTTTTGAATACAAATGGTCTTTTCATTTCACTCTACTTTCTTCTAACAGTTACTCAACCTTGGTATATGGTGGGCCAGAATCAAATAATTTTCCAAACAGACTGTTCACTGAACAATTCTATGATCCCAACTGCCTGCCTATTTAGTCAATTTGATCATGTCTCTACCTCCCATAACCATGAAATCCATATGATTACACTCCAGTTAATATTTTTATTATTTTTTTTAATTTCTTACAGTAATATTTTCTCATTTCTTTTCCCATGTTCTTTATCATGAAGAAAGAGTTCTTATCTAAGAAATGAAGCCCTCACTCCACAAACTTCAGTGTTTGGCATATTCTTTGGAAAATTGATCTAGCTGTGATTTTTTTCTCCAACACAATGTAAGTTCAAGTTCAGTTTATTCAGCTACTCTATTTCAGATGACTACTTTCATATTGGGATCTTGCCCGACCTCGCTATTGAAGCTGTTCAGCTGCTGGCACTGTTGTGGCATTTCTGTTTCTGGGTCTGATTGAGTGTCCTCAAGTAATGCAGTTTGTTCATTGTTTTCATACTGACCCAGTACCCACAAACAGGAATTCACCTCTTCTCTATTTCTCACCTCTTTTCTGAACTGAATAGAAGTTAAAGGTCTTCCTGTCTGTCCTGCATGTTTAGTCTAGGTGTGTCTTCACACATTTCCCGGTTTGTCACGTCTGTTTTTTTTCCCACATTCCCAAGTTCTGTAGAATGTGTTAGAGCACCCCCTGCCTACTGATATGTCTCTGACCACTGCGTGTTTCAAGGTCTCTTGGCAGAATAAATTGAAATGTGAGCTCTTGTGTTGAATGAACAGATCACAAGAGCTGGTGCTGTTAGCTCTCACCTGCCATCTGAGACAAATTTCAGCTCGGTGAGTATTTCTCCTTTACTGTATTAAGTGGTAAAGTAAAAACTGACCACTGTGATCTCTGTTTTGAATTTCAACTGGCCAGAGTAAGGAAAAGATCCTTGCAGCAATTTTGGCTAGTAGGTAGTAGCCAAGAACCCCCTCCAGTTAGCAGAAAAGGGGCATGCTGGCACACTTGTCTCCCTTCCATATTACTGCTCCAATCTCCATCTACATGCTGTTCATTTCTTAATACACCAGTAAAAATATGATTGCAGGCAGAAGTTTGCAGAGTGCTAGAGAACTCACTTCTCTCTAGTTTTTGTTTTTTTTCTACAGACTCTCGTTCATTTGTTTTTTCAATTTCTCTCTCATTTTGAAAAACTAGGACCAAGTCACACACTGCTTCCTACTAAGGCAATTTCTGGGCTATAGATGAGCAGTTGAAAGATAAAGTTGTAATACAAATTGTTTGTGTTTTTGTAGTTTCTGTGGGCAATACATTTTTTTCCCATTAACTGCCATCATAGATTTTTTACTAAAATTTCCATGTACCAGTTATGGGGCTCACTACAAGAAATACAAGGAGACATGCAACTCTGTTATTGGGACTTCAGGATAAGTGATCATAAAAGTGATCATAATCCCCTTTCTGTTTTTTTGGGTTTTCTTTTTGGTTGGTTGGTTGGGGTTTTGTGTGTTTGTTTTTTTGTTTGTTTGTTTGGTTGGTTTGGTTTGGTTTGTGTTGGGTTTTTTGTTTGTTTTGTTTTGTTTTGTTTTTCTTCTGATCAGTCATTAAAAAGCCTAACTAGAAACATTTCAGAGGAGTGGACAGTACTTAGTGATCAGTAACAGTGAATTGAGTGTGCAATCCTTGTAGCATAAACCAAGCAGTCAGACATAACAGGGAATGTAATTTTCACAAATAAAAAGATGTGTTCTGACTATAAAACTGGAAACCAGAAACTTCTAGCTTTTATATTATCTTACCGAGCAATAAAGTTTAACGTGTAATAATATAAGTAAGTAAACTTGAATTTAGGATGCAATTAAGAGGTTGAACAGATTTGAAGGTCATGCCTTATTAGAATTGTCACACATATTTTTTTAGTAGCTAAAGCACTAGCTGATAACCAGGTTTCTCACAAAGGTTTGTGTTAATGCAAAATTTTGAAGCTGGAAGTATTACACTACAGCTTTGTTTATTATTACACCTACTCTTGCAGAGTTGTGTTTTATGCATCAAAACATATTCTGTTCTTTTAGAATTCTTAGGGAGGCAATGTGATGTAATTCATTATGCCCTGAAGATAAACAGTACCTCTTGACCTTTTCAAGAAAAGTTGCAATATTTTCTTATTCCAGAATGTAATATTGTACTGAGCCGATATCAATGTGATAAGATAAATGTTTCCTTTTCTAATGTAAACCAGAGTGCACTACATTTATATAAAAGTCTTGGGGGATACCCAAAGCCTCCAGATAAAAAGGGGCAGCTTGGCTATTGTAGGTCTGCATTTTTGAATTCTCAGTCTCAAAGCACAAAGGGCAAACTGCAGCCAGTCTTGAAGACCATTGCCAGGATTTTCAGAATGAAGAGATTTTTGTGCTGCCCAATTTAGGATTCTCCTAAAGAATTTTCATGCAAGAAGTATAGAACTTGTTACCATTAAAAAACCAACCAAACAAAAATGCACAAAAACAAACAGAGCCTTAAAATGCCTTTCCTCTCAGAACCAGGATCCTTTGAGAAGCCTGGTAGAAGCCTGCGAGTCAGTGCTATATGGTGTGTCATTAACTTGCTTTTTACTCTACCAACTATTTCAGGAAATGAAAGACTAATGAGGAGTATTGTTTTATCTCACTTCCTTTTCTGCATTCTTTGCTGTTGTTCAGAGCACATTTCCTTTAATCCCTTGGCTATTCCTTGTTTCTCCCTTACATTGCACATGCTTCTGATTGATTCAGTCAGTTGTGTGCAAATGTGGCCAGCACTGTGGACAGGGCTCTGAACATGGCACTTTAAGTTTCCCTTCTGCGTGCAAGACAATGCCCAGCTCCAAAGGAAAAAGTGTATTTGGCTTGATAAACTTTAGCCAAGTGTTAATCCAAAGTCCTAGTCTCTTCTTTCCTGGCAATGGAAGAGACCAATGGCTTCATTTACCTTTATATGTTAAATGTTTTCGTGCACAGGTGCTCTGCTTTATATGTGGCATATGAAAACCCACTGTTGCTCATGTATATTCACGTATATTCTAGAGTGGCTCTAGCTGCAACTACTATTACTTGTGAAATAACATGGTATATTTTAAAATCAGCCCATTGTTATTGCTTCTGCTCTTACTGCATTTGGAACTTCATAGATATTCTGAACAGTTACTACTGTAAGCAAAATAATACTGTTGCACTGTAAAGCAGCAACTCCTTCAGGTTGGAAGTAAGACTATTCTAAACATACCAATCACAGCATATAAATTGTATTCAGCAGGAATTAAAACACAGGAGAAAAGAATAGTAAAAAACAGGAGTAAGAAGAAATGAAGTATCCTTAAATCAGTCTATTTCATATATGTTTGTCGTTAAAGCCATTTTTTTGACTTTTTGTTCATTATTTTTTTAATTTACTTAAGCAGGAGTTTTAAAATGTAGAGACAACTTTGGAAATATTAAGGTCCATATTAAGAAGTAAACTGAAAAGAGCAACTTTTGAGAGAAGATTCTAAGTTCTTGTGTGAAACAGAAACATGAGGGAAGATGAGGCTACCATGTAGGGCAATGTAAGGAAGCCCTTGGAGCCACCCAGGGAAGATGACCATAAGCAGAAAAGGAAAGCTGACATATTAGGAAAAAAAAAAAGAAAATGAGGTTTTTTTAGGGATCAAATTAACTAGGACTTTGAGAATAAAGAATTTGGATTTGAAAAAAAAATCATGTTCACCAAGGAACCAAGCACCATGTATGAATTAGACATTCTCTATACTGGAAAAGATTGAAAACTAATGAGTTTCAAAGGCAAAGAACTTAGATTTTGTGTTAGCAGGTATACAATCATACATCTTATTTAGATACCATTCCCTCTTCAGTCCCTACATTTAAGACAGTTATACATATCTGCAGTGAAGACAGTCCAAAATTTCTTCAAGCTGAAAGACAGTTTCTAGAATATACATTTTATGCACGTATATATAAAACTTATGCAGCCTGTGTCCCATAGTAAAGGAGCACGCTAAGGCAGAAATGGTATAAATTACTCGGCAGAGTGTTTACCACTCAGTCTGTAGCTTATCTCCTTGCTCATCGTTGGGGATAGTTAAATGATCTGTATCAAATTCCTTCTACAGCTGTCAGTACCTGCAAGCATATAAACAGGCAGGTAGGATTTCTAGGAGGCAGATGACCGCATCGCTAAAAGGACTGCTCTAATTGGCATAATCAGTGCAAGAAATGAAGAGTGAAAGAGCATGGAAATAGAACTACTTTTCTACCCCTTGAAAGTAGGCAGTAACAGGCTGCATTCATTTAGCTGCTCCTGCATCTGACTATGCCGAACTTCGCCTGAATATACAAAAAGGGCATTTTAATCTCCCAAACTATCCATTTGGCATCTTCCATTAACAATAAATAGGAGAAAAAAGAGGGGGAGTGTAGTTGTTGTACAGAAATATTTATATTTGACTCAAGGACCCTACAGAAATGTTAGCCCCTGGTGGAAGGTACCTCATTCAGGGGCACACTCCCTTTTTGTGACTCAAGGCAGAACGGGGTTTGTCTGTGCCTTGAATTTCACTGACATCTTGCGTTTCTTTTTGACTAGACTGAAGTGATTAAATCTGTTTGAAATCTGAGAGACTGACAGTTGAACACATACAGTAATCAGCAAGGGCAGGATTTAATTGCAGCTAATTTGTACTGGTTGAACACCTCTCCATATAAAAATATTTTATACTCAATTATATTTATAATGTTTTGGACAACCAACACATGGTAAAACTTAACAGTATAACTGTTTAATCTAACACAGATTTGACCTGTCCCTTCTTTCTTTACTTGCCAGAAGCTTTTATTCTTTTCTCTATGGAAAAGAGTTTCAGAAATGCAAACCTGAATATAGGACAGGATATCTTCCTATCTTTGGTCCTACTAATTACTAGATTTTGAGGATGCACTGAAGGCTACCATGTGAAGTGTTGAATTTCCTCTGTTCCCAAAAACTTATTTTTAGTTGAGAAATTCAGGAAACATGTTGAAACTGTATTACGGTGTGGGTGAATACATATGGCTTGTGACAGGTTAGATACAACACAATAATTTATGACTGTGTGAATGTACATTGCTGAATTACCCTTCTTTGCTCTCAAGTATAAATTTCCTTCTCCTTATGATTAATTTTCAATTTTTATAAAACTGTGTTGTTGAAGCTTTAGCTGTAATTGTCTTCTTGTGACACCTAGGAAAAAAACCCAAACTAAAACAAAACCAGAATTCTGCTATGTCAGAAATAATACGGGGTAATATATTTTCAAAATTTAAAGATATGTTCTAGAACAAAAATAGCTCCTCATTAAAGATTTGCAACAGAGGCTTTTTGTTCTCAAAAATGCAGAAATATTAAGAAAGATTGGTATGAAAAAAAACTTATAACTAGGAAAGCAAAAGCTCTGGTTGGTACTACTTGCCCTTGGCAAAATTTCAGAAATCACTTCTTCCAACAATTATATTGATTGGTAATGTTGAAAATTCTTGCAGGCATTGCTCTTAGGGTTTGGGGGGTTGTTTTGAGCTTTAGCTTTGTTGCCAAATATCTAATTTGGAATATTATCAATTCACAATGTAAATAAATTTAAACGGGACTCATAATATTTCTTGTCTTGCATGATGGTGTAAAAGATGGAGTGAATTACATGTGTCCAAATTTCAAAGGATGTTGTTTATTAGGTCAGTGAAAGGGCTCACTTTGTAGTTATGGAGTCTACCACTGCTTTTGTAAAAGAGGGACTATCTATACTACTTAAACTGTGTCAGACTAGTCAAAGAAACATTTGCCTTGAAGATTAAGGAAGTCAGCTTAAGTAAAATTAATTTATTTTCTTGAGTAGCATAATCGTTTGTAGTCACTGGAATATGTATTCTCAATGATACTGTGCTGGCCTGATTGTTATACTCTGATTACTATATTAGTCTTTTTTAATGCCTTCTAGTCTGGAAGAAATTTAATCTCTCTTCAACATTGCTTTCATTGTTTTTATTTTGGTGCTATTCTTTTTGCACTTGTAAAAAAAAAAAAAGAATAAATTGCCTTAATGTACAGTTTTAGACCAGGTAGTCTTTCTGTGATTTCCCTTTTCTCTGTGTTTTTTTAGCAGTGAAGAAGTAATTAAGTTATTCTTCTGAAAGACATGAAACCTCTAGCCAGAATCTTCCCAAACTTTGATGCAGAAAAATCTAAAGAAAAATACCAGGGATGGTTAAATTATTTTAAAAGAAATTCCTAGAGCTTTTCATTTTGATAGTATCCTCTTCCTGAAAATTTCAGTTTCAGAGTATAGTTAAAATAAACAAAAGAAGTAGTTATAACTTTTAAGCAACCCTTTAATGCTTGAAGTTGGGCCTTTTTACTCTTGTCACTTGTTTCTGGGCAAATGACACATTCTGTAGGCACTGCAGGTACATACACTGAATCCTTTGCAAAGACATCTATCATCTGCTTGCCAGAGTACAAGCCAACTTGGCTGAATAGCCTGATTGCTCCTTGGCCAGTAGCAGAGGAGGTTCAGTCCCAGCACTCTTGGTGCTGGTGACTAACATGAGCTCTGGAAATTACTTTCTCTAGAGACTTTGTCAAATTATATAACTCTGAATTCTCAGTCTTAAGTCCCTAAATATGAAGATGAAAATACCATCAACTGTATTAAAATTTAAAGAAATTAATATATGGTACTATTTTTGTGGATTTGATTGACGGTAACTCTGGAAACAGATGCTTTGGGGTTTTTTCTTTCTGCTTCCTTTTGATGGAAGAAAGAAGGCTTTTCTTAAAACAGTGGCTGTTATCAGAATTTTTACTTTCAGAAGTAAAGCTCATCCCCGATGCATAAGGTGTCCATATAAAACAGGTATTTAAAACTCATCAGCAGATACACCATGGGAGGTTCAGAATGCAACAGGTCAGAATGAAAGGAGTCTTGTCTCCACCCCCTCCATGCCCCCTTCTCACCTCCAGGAGTGTATGCTGTTGTTTCTGACAAGAATTTGTTTTTCCAGCTTGTTAAGCTATGAAATCAAGGTCGTTTGACACTCTAACAAGCTATCCCAAAGTCACAACCTGACTCCTTTTGCCAAGACAGGCTCTAAAACAATGTGTGGCTCAACTGTTTTGAGCACATAGCCATGATCTTCAGTAGTAAATTGAAAATATGGTTCCTGGATGATAAACTGAGCAGCGGACACAGGGTGAGACACACCTCAGCTAATAAGCTGCACCCAGTTCCCTAGTGAAACTGGTCCTTGGAAAAGTCTGTCTAGAGACTTGTGCCTGGACATTGTTTGGGAGAGTTTGGGTCAGCACAGGTAAAAATGCATGCCTAGAGCTGTTCTCACTGTTAGCCGTTGCAGAAAATCAGATTCTCAGGCACTCTCCAGTTTTACAGTGTAGGTGAAGCCTAAGAGAATTGGTAAAAGTGATACTGTCATAATACCTTTTTCAATAATACACTGCCTATATTTTTTTTAACTCTATACATGAAAGTGCTTGCAGCATTCATGTCTTAGTGTTATTAATGAATCTGGGGATTGCTGGAGAAGAGGGTAAGAACCTCTGACATTCATCTAAAATCAAAGATTGTTTCACCTGCTGGCCACAGCTCTTTCTTCAAGTAGCAGCATAAGCCTTATGCCATAAACTGTGCTCCAAAAAGTATTTCAAAGCCATCCCAAAGTCCTCACATGAAATAGTTTCTCTCCTATTTTTATTCTTTAGTCCGCTGTCCTATGGCACAAGAAGAGCCCTGGGAATTGCAGTAGACTAATAGATATTATCCAGAAGGCTTTCTCATAAAAAGCAAGGCCTTTCAACTAAAAAAGCTATAATACTATGATGTCTGTCATGTATTTTTTCCCAAATCTCAGAAATTAAATAATCTACATTTTGTCCTGCAAAATAAAAAAAAAATCTATCTTTAATAGATGAAATAAAATTTTTTAAAATAGTTCAATTAAAATCTACTATATATTGTAACATTATAATAGTATTGAAATACCCAGTAAGCAATATATCTATGCTTTGTG
Source organism: Xenops minutus (assembly GCA_035221455.1). Lineage (NCBI taxonomy): Eukaryota > Metazoa > Chordata > Aves > Passeriformes > Furnariidae > Xenops > Xenops minutus. The sequence continues at coordinate 24,948,013 of JAWWEE010000040.1, read as the reverse complement.
TGCTACTTGCAAGTCATTGCATGAACAAATGATGATCTAGAAAGAAAACATAGATGAATGTTCATAGAGAAGATGCACTGCATTCTGCCTAGTCAATTAAATTAGAAGGAAATATAGTTACAGTTTGCTGAGGTTTAAAATGTGACAAGAAAAAAAAAAGGTATTGTAGAAAAGAGAATCTGGAAAATACTTCCAGGATGTGAAATCTTAACTCTGTGCGATGTGTAAAGTGGAGTGTCTTTAGAAGAGGAGACGAGAGACTAGTCAAGTAGTAACTTGATGACTTGCTGGAGGACGAAAAAAAATAAAAGCTGAATGTCCAATTTTGATTTATGTAAAGCAAAAGTAGTTGAAAGAATATAAGGAGTAAAATTTATATCTAATCTTCATTTACAGCATATTTTGATCATGCACTTACGTTGCCAGTGGTTTCTTTTTTTGTGTATTCTAGTGATAGTGATTATGTAGTATGTGCTGCATGGTTCAGAGGAAATATCTACAGTCTGATGCCAGAAGAAACTTTAACTAATGTGAAGTATTACATATGTTTGGCACCAACATAACTGGGTGTGTCTGCTTCTACAAATGCATCTAAAGATGATAATGCCTCTGAGCATATTTATTATTATAATTCCTCGATTAACTTGCTAGTTAGGAAGATTACTGTAGTTGCCAAGGCAGTATAATAAGGATAATTTTTTCCTGGTGAGCTTAATGAAGTGTGATAGAAACATCTACCTTTTAATTCAAATGCCTAACCTGTTGCATTGCTCATGTATGCTACTTGGGAATTCCTCGCACAGTTGCTATCGGTTCTCCAGCACCTAAATGCCCTGGGAATTGCAAAATATCTCTCTATTCCTCTCCTGCAAAACATTTTTAATAGCTTCAGGTCTTTTCTTTTTCATCCCTGCAAGTTTCTAATCATAAAGAATATACTCCCTACCAGATCTCCTCACAAGGGCTGAAACTAGGATGAGGAGCCTGAGGACATTTGCCTGTCTGTCTTCACTTCCATTTTAGCTTAAAATTAAAGCTCTTTGTCATTTCACTCTTTTTCTAATCTTCACTCTTAAAAGTCCCCAAAGTGGAGAATGCTTTCTCTGTAGCACTGTCTACATAGACTGTTAAGGCTACCCTTCAAAACATACAATTCCTTTGCCAGCTACAGCAAGACGCTGAAGACTCGGATTCTTCAGAGACAAAGGTCTGCATGTTGGATTGTGCCTGCTAGATCATCACGAAATGCACCAGAAGAGTTAAAAGGGAGATAAGCAGCCTGACAAGAAAGCTGAAATTTTAGTAATTCAAGCAGGCCAGAGTAGACTAGTAGACTGCAAGTCTGTTTCAGAGAGATGCAGAGCTAACCAGTGCTAATTTTGTCAGGTTTTACACAGAACATAAGCCTTTCCTTCAAGAAAAGAAGGTATTTAGTTTTATGTGTGTGAACGCATGTGTTGCTTTGCACATATATACATATAAACTAATTTGTGAGCATGGTATAGAAGTTCCTCCAGAGTCTCACAGTCCACACTAAGTAGCAGAAGTTAGTGCTTCAGTATTATTTCAGGGAGTTTAGATCAGATCTTTGTTATCAGCATCATCAAAACTATGGCCGAATGTCACCATTGATAGGTTTTGTGTCTATAAGCAGACTGTTTATTTGCTTCTTGATCTCATAGCAGTGTTTTTACTGGTTTGATTTTTTTGTTTGTTTGTTTTTAACTCCAGACCAAACTCCACTTCTGTCTTCAAAACATAGTCCAAAAATCTTGAAAGATTGCAAATAAAATTACTATTGTTATATTGCCCATTTGCATTCATGTTTATTGTTTCTTCCCCTAATCATTCTTGCATTATGTCCCTGGAGTTCTTTATGATAACTAAAACATTACAAAAATATCCATAAGAAATAATAAAAATGTACTCAGTTCAGCAGATTTAGCTTTAGCAGTAAAGACTGATTTTTAAAGTTGATCTGAGAGTCTCAACTCTCAACAAGGCTGAGATTATGTAGTGGCTTTTGATCAAACTATTTCCTCAAAAACTGAAATTGGGTTGTAAAAGACACTTTGTAAGTGTTGTTATTGTAGCTTTAGATTTAAACTTGTGATAAATTATAATAATGAGTCAATTTGGTTTTGCTTTCTTTATTTGTGATGTCTGACTTAAGTTGATCAAGCTGTGCTTTAGACACTCTTTCTTGCCTTATTTTTCTCTCCTCTTCTTAGGTCCCCATTTCAGCCAGATCTCTGTTGCTTCTAGTAAGAACTGTAATAATAAGAAAATATTTTTTTTTGCTACTGTTGTGCCCATATTTGGTGGTGAGGACACAAGAATCCTGCCCAGATGGCTCTGACTGCAAGTAGGGCACAGAGCAGTTATTTCTAAGCCGTCTCCTGTTCTGTATACACTATTTCTCTGTTCAGTCCAAAATTTCAAGGATAGTCTCATAAACACAAAAGTGGTCATGTAAGGTCAGAAAATTCCAAAGAGCAGCTCTGTATGTGCAGCACTTGCTGGTCCTCTGCTGTTAGCTCACCATGGAAACAAATCATGATGAAGCTTCATGATATTCAGTTTATGAGAACATGGTGTTATTTGAAATGTAGAAAGGTGTTAGACATCACAGTAATCTGAGCTTGGCATGTTTTCACAAGAACCACACAATCAAATAAAGTAGGGCTGAAAGATGCTTCTAAAGATCTTCTGTGTCCCAGGGCAGAATCACTGCACTTAACTGTTCCATGAGATGCTTCTTGAATAGGTTGTGACAAGGTCTTTGCAGCACCTCTTTGTACTCCTCCACTACCCCTACCACCGGCAAGTTTCTTATTCGACTTTTATCCCTTAATAATATTCCTTTCATGTTTGGAGTCTCACTTGTTTCTCTGGATACAGGTTTGTAAGGGCATTGGTAAATCAAATTGTTGTCATTCAAATCTTTGGGGAGGTCTCAATCAGTGACTCGTCAACAGATATGTAATTTCTCACATTTGGATTGGCTGAGTTTGATTAGTAAAACTACTGTAATTTATTTGCAATTATTTTGGTACCATGTTAGATCCACACTCTTGATGGATAGCTTTGTTTTCTAGCTTGCAGGGCAGGTACCCAGATGAAGAATCTGTGCTTCTGATACTTTGCGTCAGCACTCCTTTACCAGTGAATGCAGAATGGTATTTAACTGAAAATAAGATGTAAAGATAGATGTATTTATTTCTGCCTTCAAAGTGGCTAAGTCTATTTTAGCATAAATATTGTTTTGGCATTTGTTCTTTCCCTGTTATTCTACCTCTCTGTATTCCTTAACAAAACAAATCAGTCCTCACATCTTTCCTTTCAAAGTTGAGGTTCTATTCTGGGAAACTTGCTGTTGACCAGAACAAAATGTTTGAGTGCATGTTTCTTTCTGGTTTGTATCTACCTCACTTCTTGATTTAGCTTATATCTTGATGATGATTTCTGTTAATAATTTGATTAATAATCTTCATGATAAATTCACTGGTTTTAATTTTAAAATTTCTATCAGTTAAAAGAGTTGCCTTCTAACAGGTACAATGCTTCTTTTGATACTGTGTTTCTTTCTCCTCCCAAATTTGGTGTCACTTTTGATCTTACTACAAATGAGACTGCTCTTGCTTTCATTTTCATCAGTTTCTTTCCTATTTATAAATTATCAACTCATCTGTTATTCCACCTAAGATAACACAACTTTGTTTCAGACTGCTTTAATTGAAAGTAGGCTTCACATCCAATAAGGGATTGTCTGCAATGGACAGACTTGAAAGAAGGTCTTTTTTTCAACCAACTCCTTTTGGATCAAAAATATGTACACTTTCTACCATATGTGCATAATATTAAATAAACATAAAATAATTTGAAGTATTTTTTTTATTATTATTATTTCTGGATTCACACATGGGATAGTTGTATTGATATTTCTTCTTTCCCTGCACACTTTCAGATATCTGTTAGCAGATTTTCATTAGAAATGTATCATACCAGTTTTCTTGTGGAAAACTGGTACATGTCTCCATTACTGCATTATGTTCATGTAAAACTAGTTCATGTAAAACTGTTCATGTAAAACAGATTAGCTCTTCTGTTTAGCTGTTATATGTCCCAGCTTTTTAAAAATCACACCACATGGAAGAATATAGCAGTGTCAGGACATCTGTGAGCTTGTATTGCTGCTATTTTATGTTTGCACTGGTTTTGTTTCATTTAATAAATTCAATTAGCCACTACATAATGTAAGTAGTAGGAATGAAGTAGAGTAGATTGCCTGCTCCTGTGTTTACCAAAGGAAAGTTAATTTCAGGCATGTGAGATGAAAGAAAGGAGGTTGTCAGGTTGGAGCACAGCTATGGGCCCCCTTCTCTCCTAACCCCTGACATTTGCATTCTTCAGCTGGTCTGAGGTTTGGAGAAAGCATTTGGGTTTGCTGTCATGGACCATGTTACGCATGGACATGTAGCCCTGATGACCAATGCAGACTGATGTCTGCAGGGACGAGTTCTGCTAATGCTGCCAGGAATTGAAACAAATCACTGATGTTGGTGTTTTGTTTCTAGTTCTTGGTCAGCCAAATAATGGGCAGAGAAAATGAAAGAGTTGTTTTTGAAACAGTGTTTAGAATCCATTAGACTGGGTTATAGAGAGGGAAGCTAAATTTGCTTTATGAAATGAAATGAAATATGTAAACTGCTAAGTTATTAGTGCCCTGTATTTATTCAGCATCCTTCACGTGGGGAAAAAGTAGGACACTGAACAAAAAAAAAAATACCAAAACAATTAAAGTAAAAAAAATCTGGTAATTAACTATTATTTTTCACAAAACTAGTCTAATTACGAATCAGTCATGGTAAAATGAAAGGTCAATAACTACAGATGCATAATTTCTCTCTGATAGATTGCTGTTTGAAAATAGGTTTATGACAATTATGTGATTAATTTCCTTTTATTAAACAGCATTATGAGACTTCATGTTGCATACATCAGTTTATTGCTGTTACTTTTTCTCTTCAGTTGCAAATTAATCCTGGATAATATCAGGGCAGAACAGAAACTCAGGTAGATTGAGAATCACTTCTTCTAGTGTTGTTTGTGTTGCAGGCAAGACCACAAATCTGAATCAAAATCAGAGCAACAGTATGCTGAAACTGACAGTATCAGCCTAAGAGAACAAAACACACACAGGCACACCATCACCCCCACCCCAAAACAACCAACTAACAAAAAAAAACCCCAAAAAGTGCTTTCAGTCCAAGGAAATGAGGGCCAAATCCAGAGACATTCCTATGTTTCTGAGATAAAGCACTTGAGGAATATAAGTACGTAAGGTAAACTGTGATACAGAACAGCTTTCCTCACTTTCCATCTAACCCTCAAAATGTTCTGCCTTTTTATCTTGAAATTTCCCGGCCACAAAAGTTCCTGTCCTGGACAAATGCAGCATTTTCCCAGCCTTGGAAAAGCTGAGCAGCCCGGGGATCCAGGAGCCAGGCAATCATTTGCACAAATTCCTGTAGTGTCAATGTAGTAAATGTTTTCAAGCATATTCAATGTTCACTTAATCCTGCCCTGTAGAGTTGGGCTCAGTACCACACTTAGTGGCCACTACCACTTTTTGTCTTCCTATCTAGCAGCATGATGGTAGGAATACTTGGGATGGTAATGCAGTGTCCAAGAATATTGCCTCCTTTTGAGCATAATATAGTTTCAAACATTTTGATCTCTTCCAAGTTTGTGTTCTACTGCTAGGCAAGGCTGTGGGACACCCTGCAGCTTAGCTGCTCAGATTGTGCACGTAGCACATCGTGGCTGTCTGCAGTGCTAATCTAGATGCAGAAGACAGACAAATCTTTTTTGTTTGAGTATTGGCATACTTTGATGTTGGGTTAATGGGTCCTTCTTTGTGACTATCTGGTTTTCTTAGAAAATATATTCCTTGAGATGGGTGCCAATAGACTTAGCTATGTGGTCCTTTGTTTCTACTTCTGTAGGAAAACACTGTAATAATTTTTCAGTCTCCCACTACTAGGGGAAATCAGGCAGGTTGTGTGGCTCGCATTTCAGTTACCTACAGGATTTCCTTCCCTTCATGGGCTTTTCAGTGTGGCACATTTGTCCTCAGTTTTCTTTGTGTGACTTAGAAAAAATGAGCATTGTTCACTGAGAAAAATGGGAGTTTGCCTTCCCTGTTTCAGTTCCCTCAAGAGACTGGAAAGGAGTTGGATCATCTTAAATTTGAGATTCTTTGAATAGTGCTAAATGCTTTGCTATTCCATTTGGAAAGATTATAAGCTGCCGTGCTGACTGACTGTGATATTCGTTAGAGAGCTTTCTGGGCAAATACAGTCAGTGAGAGACAAAAGTTTAGCAGCATCATTTAACTGCTATTAGGGAGCATTAAACAGCACTGTCTTTCTGTCACCATCTTTTGAGGATTTCATACAACTATGGGTATTTCTCAGCTTCCTGTTGGGTCCCAGCCAGAGAAAGGGTCCTCAGCAGGTTATAAAGGGGCAGAGGTTCTTCTGAAGTGTTTTTTTTTTAATAAATGTAGCTATGTAATCATTTGGTTAACTTGTTATTCAACCAGTGCAGAACAGTCCTTGGCCTTAAATCCAGCTTAGCATCTTGATATGTTTCGGTTGCATAGTGCTACCAGTGAGATGACTCTCCTTTGACATATTCAGCCATTTGGAAACTTATTTTATGTTCAGAAACTTATTTGACGTTCAGCAGGAATGTTAGAGTATGCAGTCATTTGAAAAAATAAAGTAGGGATTTTAAGTTAGAAAAAGAAAAGAATCTGGTTGTTTTCTGGCAAGTTTTTTGGTTCTGGTTATCTGCAAAGTATACACCTCTTGTCAGGATAAATAGGGAGTGCCTGTATAAACATTCTTGTTTCGCCTGTTCCACATAATAGTTTCTTGTATCATATTTCTTTTGACCTCGCTATCTGAAACCAATTACAGGAGATCCATTTGGGCTGCATCTATTTTCATAAGAAGCCCAGGCAGCAGTGTTTTTCTCAGAGATGAATATCAACATCAAATATCCTTCTGAGTGCTTTGTTATTTATGTTTCAGAGAGATTTTGTAGCCTTCAGCTCTCAAGAATGTGTCACGCTGTGCTGTTTATACATTGACGATATTAATGGGCGTAGATGTCATTTTTCATTTTAACGTCTCAAATGCAACAGGCTGATAGGTTAAACATTCCTGGTTTTACAGGACAGATATGAGTGACATCTGTTTCCTAAAAATACACATATATTTACTTTTTAAAAACCAAAGTAATATTTACCATCATCTAGTGACAACTTTCACTTTATTAAAATGATAAAACCTCAAAAATAATTTTAAATCATGCTTATGTTAAATACAAGTGTTTGCAATACAAAATTAAAGCAAGTTATATCTCATAGTATTATTGCCAACAAGCTGCAAAATCTACCAGAATTTATGAACTTTAATAGGGTAAGTTATATGCAATTAATTTTATTTTTGTTCTGCTTACATTTTAACTACACTAAAGCTACACAGTAAATATTAAGAAGTAGTGTTCCCAATAAATATTTTACTAGAAGACACAATGGGTTCTGGAAACCATATGCTCAAATTTCCTGCTTATATAGCCATTACTTAGAGCATTATAATGATTTTCATTTGCATTATTAAAATAATTTCTAATCCTCAGTTCTTTTTATTGCTTTTGTCTATGTTGAATTTTTTGTATAGTTTTACTAATTTAGATAATTAAGGAAAAGTGCCTGCTAAATTTGAAACAAATGTTATTGGAAACTAGATTTGATTTTCACTGCCTTACAATCTGTTCCTGTTTCTCTTAACTTCAGGTAGGACTCAACAGAATTTTAATCTGCCAGATTTATAAGCATCTGTTAGTTTGTCTTCATTACATTGTTTTTAGACCATGAGTTATTGCCAAATTAGTTCATAGAAATTTATAAATGATACATAGGATGTGTGTTTACTTGAAGTTTAGGTGTTTACAAATTTTGAAAGATACTTTCAAATTGTCAATTTGTTTGCAAAGATGTAATAGCAGCAACTGCATTGGTAGAACTAATGTTTTATAGTCTCATAATCTTCACGTATGAATAATGTCAGTAATAATGCTTTGAAATTAACAGTGTGTTTCTGGGAGGTTGTTTACTGAGTAGCAAAATGTAAAGCTAAGCAGCACAAAGGGAGAAGAAAGTACCATATGACGACTTCTCTAAGAACAAAGGCTGACAGTGATTTCTCCTTATGAGTTTTAAATCATCTCTGATCTCTTGAAATTGTTTTCTGTTCTTCTTCTATCTCCTGTGTTTACAATAATCTAAACTGCCACAATAAGATCACTGAAGTATTCAGGTAGTCATCATTTATAAGACATTCTGTATTAAAAGATAAGCCTTTACTCCTTTAGAGATATCCCAACCAGCACATATGAATCAAAATAGTTTAAGTAGTAGAGCCTTTTATGCAAGCATATCCTGTTGTGCTTCCTTGGTTTTTCGTGAAGTGTGACTCTTTTTGTTGTTAGCTGTAGGAAGTCATGCTTTCTTAGGCTGATTCCACTGGAGTATGCTACCCACAATTTGAAATTGTACTGTCTAGCTTAAGTCTAAGCTACAGCAGACTATAATTCTCTAATTTTCAAGTACTGAAAATGTACAGCTTTACCAGATGCTTGTTTGCTTGTTTTATTGTATTGACATGAGAGGACTTTGCTGCTAAGGAAGATTAGGGCACTGAAACAGCTTGCCGAGTGTTCCACTTATTTGCAAGCATAGACTGGTATTATACCATTGCAATTTCTTTTCCAGATAAAGGCCATGTAATGAATTTTCTGTGACTGACACAAATAAAACATTATTATCTTTATGTTTTTCTCCACATTCTGTAACGCTGGATCTCTTTTCTGGTTGTTCTGGCAGTATTAGCTCAAGCAGCGAAGTTGCTTTTCCTCTACAGTCTCCCATGAATTCAGGAGTGCAGTAGTTCTCTCACTTCCATTCAGGCTTTCCTTCTGCAAGCTCTAAAGATTGAGAAAGATTTTAAATTTGCCACAGATCTTCTGTTCTTGTCTTTAATCTCTGTTTTGTGCTTAAACCACTGCAAGATACTGGGACCAAATCCTGGTGTCCCTGAAATCAACAGTATATTTATGTCTGATCTCAGGCAAAGGAGGATTGGCCTTTAGGATCTGCTTAAAAACTGGGAGCACAGAAGAGATCATGCTATTCACATAAGAAAGAGGGCATCCAGTCGTTCCTTGGTAACAAAATATTTCAAGTGCACTTTGAAATATGTTAACTGTTGTTTATTTTTGGCAGAGAGAAGATAGTTCTGCGTGTCTCATTGCTTAGGTTCAGAGGAACGTATAGTCTTTGTAAAGCTGACCTGTAATTACTTGAGAATTTGATGAAACAATACAGGGATTGTTGTGGGAATGTCTCCAAATGTTAAAAGTCTGCTCTGCAAACTTTGTACCAGAGCCTTCTATAGGGAGACGAATCAATGTTGTTAGGAGATGGTGCTAGTGCATTCACTTTGTTTACTTTGGTTTTCTATGTCTGCCTGCCTTCTCAGGAAACTTGCTTGGAGCCAGACTGTAGCAGCCCTCTCTCTGTCTTTTCATAATTGATCAGGGGATGACTGCCTTCCCTGAGGGTTAAGACGCGGCAACTTTTTCTGTTTGCTCAGCATCTCAATGCAGTAGTTCAAACATTGTTCACACCAGCTGGCAGTGTAATGCCATATGCACATCTTGTCAAAGCAACTGTTGTCATGGATACTAGAAACTATCTTAAAAACCGGCTCATTTGAGTCTAATCAAAATTGTACCTTTCTTTATCAGTTGAAAATCTTTATTATTTTAGGGAACATTGATCAAATAGCATTTATTGCAGTATATTCCATCTACAGTAGGTTTTAATAACATAGATAATAGTGTGATGTATTGTAAAGCCGTAACTGCTATTTACTGAGATGATTTTTTAAGAGGGAAAAGAAATGAGTTCTCCAGGTAGTTTTAGTGGAAATGTTTTGAATCTTCTTTTTTTTTTTAAATTTCTAAATAAATACTAGTTTATAACACTTGACACTTAAAAAATAATTTTATAGGGGAAAATAATATGGATCAGCATTCTTTGGGTAAGTGGAATGTTTGTTTACATTTCATATGTGTAACTGTATTTTGCTGAGTTGGAATGAAAATGTAAAATAAATGAAAACATCATCTATTTTGATTGGGATACTGTCATCCCTGAGCCTGATCTGGTTGGTTGAGTAGTAATTTCTTTGTTCTCTGATTTTCCTAAGAATGCAAATTAAAACCACTCATTTTTATTTGGCATTAAGACTGCACTCTTTTTTTGTCAAAGGAGAGGTTTCTCCTTGAATTGTAAGTACAAAAAGTGTTTTTAATCTTCAATGAATATCCTTATTAATTCACTTTCAAGATAATCTGATGTTGATTTGTCAAATTTAATTACAGCTTCTGGTAACACTTGAAGTCTACTTGCTTTTACTTCAAATTGTAATATGAAAATGCAAATTGAATGATAATTTGCAAGGGAGTGGGCATTTTAGTTGAACACTCAGACAAGTTCCTTGTGGAAATGAGGCTATTGATGCAGTTTATGATTTTTCCTCTTCAAGCACTTCAAACAAATTAACTTTATTTCCTGCAGGATTTCATGTACATCCATAAATTCTAGTGAAGTCCTGTATAGGTACTTTCAGAATTTTTTTTTAATCTTTTAAGTTAAAGGAAAAAAACCCTGAAGTCTGAAATCTAGCAAATACAAATCAAATAGGAGGGGATTATGTTTGTTCAATTGGACTTTTACCTAACATTATCAATGAGTAACTCATTTCTTTCTAGGAACTGGTCGAATTTATTTACTTTTTTTTTATACTTTTAGGCACTTCAGGCAGCAAGGCAGCTGCTTTTACAGCAACAGACAAGTGGACTGAAATCTCCTAAGGGCAGTGAGAAACAGAGACCGCTGCAGGTTAGTAAAGTATCCTTGCTTTTGGGGCCTTAATCTCAGGGAAGAGTTCCCTGTTTGCTCACACATGAGGGATGCGTGTGAATTCCTGTACTCTAATACCATGTATATGCATTTTCACATACTGGAGGTTACAGGCTTCTTGCTGCTGACTTCACAGAAAAAAATCACTGTAGCTTACAAAAGCCTTTTGTGGCTAGAGATGCTTAAAAGGTCTGAGTTCAGTCACTGTGGTAGTATGTTAATTCTTTATAGACATGTTACAAAATTGGTATGTGATTTTTCTACATACATGGATTGAATTGTAAAAGTGTGTTAAGACTAAGTAAAACAGTATCCAAGGGAGGAAAAAAAAAAACAAAAACAACCTAAATAACTTTGTGGTACTATATCTAGAAAAGTGTTCTGAAACTTACCAACAGAACTAAATGAAGTTATGAAAGATCTGCTTCTGCCATTTTAGAAAAAAACATATGCTATTAAGTTTCACACTTGGATGTTGTTGGGCTTCAGATTGTGTTCACAATAGAAGTTCTGTTACTGAAGTTATTCTAAATGCATTATTATTGAAAATATAGTTTTATTCTTGCAAAATTTCATCTGTGTGATGCTTTTTAGAGGTACTTATTTATTCCTAATTCAGAATTCCATATGAAATTGCATTCTGCTGACAAAACTTGTTCTTTCTTGCCTATAGATCAAATGTGAGTGTTTAACTGCTGAATTACATTTTGTTGCAGACAATTTTATTTTGTTCAGGAAATTAAAAAAGCATCTTATCATTCTCTTCCTCACATCTCTTTTTCTGGCCAAGCCTTAATTTTCTTGGGACTTCCCCTGTTTTCTGATGGAGGTGGGGTGTTTTTTCCTCTTTTTTTAGTTTTTATCGTGCATAATGAAGGACCTTGGGCACTAGAATTTATCTTTTTCTCCCCCAGGGAAATGTGAAATTCGTTCACTTGTACAATTTTTGTATGTTATCCACATTGTCTCCTTTCCTTTGTAAAACTTGGTGGAGCAATGTTGGACACGGCAAACAGTTTCACATTTCTGATCAGCTTTCTTCAAATATACTTTTAAAGTTGTATTTATTTACTCAGAACTAAACAAGAACTTAGGAATATGACTAAAGAAAATGGAAAAAAGGAAAACAGGTCATGTTGGCATCCTGCTATGCTGTAGTTGTAGTCCAGTTCAGAGGCTGAGTCCTGGGACCTTCTCAACTTTCCACTTTTCACCCTGAACTTCGTTTTGTATTGAGTATCTTTCACACTAAAGGTACACAAGGAAGAGTAGCCATAAAGGCGGAAGCTTATGAACTATGTAGGTTTTTTTAAAGTTTTTAGAAGTGGAATTGGTGATCTTGAAAGGTTGGATAATGGAAATGATTGATTTAATAAATACTGTGAAAGTAGTTTGTCCTGCCAGCTCCTCATTCTGAAAGGCTATAGCAGAAGTGTGTAAGACCCATCTAGCCCTAGGTCCCATCTCTAAACTGGACTGTGCCAAACATTAAGGAAAGTATATGAAACAGGCAAAAATAGTGATATTTTCCGAGCGTGTGCTTTCCGCTAATCTTACTTTAATCCTCCACCTTGTAAACCAGAGCAGTTCAGGAGCTACAGACTTCTCTGTTCACATTCTCCACCCATTCATAAGCCTTCTTTTCAAGGCTAAAGAAGTCTGGGGGTGCATTGTTCGTGGTAGGCATTGATGAAAGAATAGAAAACCATGTCTGGAGAAAAAAAACAGTCATACACAGAACCCAGAGGATGATGAGGTGAGGAGAGGAAGTCTTGTGCTTTCATGCTCCCAAAGCACTAACCCTGGCCTGATGCCTTTTAAATGCCATGGGCTGGTGTATTGTAGAGGTGTGCTGCATCCCTTGTTTCCCAGGAGGAGTCAGCATCTCTTGAGTCACGCTTGCAAGGCAGGAAGAAGAAAGTAAAGAAAATAATTTTATTTTCAGAATTGTTACTTGCTCTCTAAAGCTTAGATTATTGCTCATGTTTCCAAATTTTTCTTCCTTTATCAGTGTGTACACAGTGCCTCTTATTGGCCTTGGAGACTTCATTTCGTTCATTTTTAAAGGAGAGGGAAAATGGAATTTGCTCCCAGACTTTGGTTTATGTATCTAATACCATGTAAATTCAGATCTGAGCACAAACTCCATTTTAATTTTCTTCTTTAGTGAAAAGGATGTATAAAGGTTTTGAAAATGAGTCCTTGGAGCTTTTCTGTTTCTGTCTTTTACTGTTCATTATTCATTATGTAGTGGAAATTCATTATTTTGAGCATCATGTTTCCTGATTGACCAAATACTGTAATATGGGTCATAAAATTGTACAGTATTATTATTTTACTATGCCAAATTTAATGGCACCTTTAGCCAAAATCTTCTAGAAGTAGGAATTGTTAAATATATAAGTATATGGTTTATAAGACAAAAATTGAAGTTTATAAGACAAAAATACTTGTGTTTGTGCTTAAGAGAAAAGACATCTCCCAATATTTTACAATACTTTAAAATCAGTGGTTATCTAATTTCCTCTATTTCAGTGCAATTTACTAATATGGCAACTGGAGATATGTTAGAACATATTTATAAATCTGGTAAAAATGTACTAAAACTTTTAAATTTAGCTCACACATCAGGCATATTTGAGTATTAGGTAAGCCTTACCATTGCATCTCTCGTGCACTGTATTTTGATATTAACCACTCTATTGTTCCACGTGCCAAAGAGGGGAAAGAAACAGTACTTATTTCAGTGGTCATCTTTTTATGGGGGTAAAGAAACATATGGTGCTTTTATGTATGTTCTCTCTGTTATTCCATAATGCGTCAAGTACTTTAGTGGCTTACAGCACCTACTAGCTAATCAGCAAGTTGAAAGCTGATTGAAGAAACCTTCAAATTTGTGTCCTCAACTTTGCAAAAAAAGGGTGTTAGGTAAGTCGTCATGTTCTATTGTTCTTTACAGAGGGGATCGTTTTAGGGGAACTGCTGGATTTTTCCTAGAATAAATGTCTTCTGTATTCTCATGAAAAACCTTTATAAATTTACCTCTAACTATGTGATGTATTATAAAAGTGGAATGTTATACTGGCAAATGTTTTTGGTTTAGTTTCTAATGCAAAAGTTATCCTTATCTACTAGTTATCCTATATTTTCAGGGATAATATAGGATATATTTATTATTTATATAATATAGGTTTATATTAAGATTGTAAGTTAATAGAATATCTACAAAAACTACAGTTTGAGATAGACACTTGTCTTGCTCTACTGTTACTTTGATTTACATTTGTCTGGGTTTCACACTGCAGATGGCATAACCATTAGCATGTCTTATGTAAAACAGAAGAAGAAAAACATCCCTTTTGACAAGCTTGAGTACCAATTGTAGTAGTGATTTTACTTTCATATATAGATATCCGAATAAATGTATTTGAAACATGTTTATATATGCCATTCATTACACTGATGCACCAACTGAATGGATCCAATCAGTACATACATTGATTAATGACATACTGCAATATAGCTACAGAGGGCTTGTGATGAGAGTTGAGGATAATGTTAACCTGCGTATGATGAGATAATAGCATTTACCTCATTGCTGTGCATCCAGCACAACCATTCCAGTAGTAGGTTAAGATATTTGTAGTATTGTCTTTTGTTTCAGAATATTTTTCTTTTCTGAAGAACTTGTGATAGTGTTAATCCATGGTGAACTGATTGCTTTCAAGGATTTCTCTCCTTATCACCAAATTTCCATAGTAGGCATAACTGGTAAAATGTCACTTTGGCTCTTAGAACCTGTAGATCATTCTCCTAGGGCAGGAAGTCACTGTCCTTATGGCCACTGAAGAACCTGGTGTCATCTAGTTTGAGTTTTATAACTGGCAGCTTCATTTTCACGTTACATTTACAGTCATGAGCAAGACTTGTGGTTCTTCAAGAACTTCGTAGGGCACAAGCATAACCCAAAGGCAAATGTTAATTTTCTGCCATTGGTGGCTGTTTGTGTACATCATTGCAATTGTTTCCTTTCCAAGTAGGCAGTCTCGATGCTTAGACTATTCTGTCTATGATACACATGCTGTTGTTGTCTGTGTAGCATAGTGATTTGGACACCTGGTTGTAATTTTGTTTGCTCAAATTGCTATGGAAAGCCTAGTTATTTCTATTCCCTGTTATATCTCTAAAGAAATAGCTTACTTTCATAGAATCAGACTTTGAACTTTATATCAATTAGAATAAATAGGTAATCATCTTCAACTCCAGAAGTTAATATATCTACACTGAATTTGTTAGTTGTTTTTTCCTCCAGGTTACGAGATTTGTTTCAACATCAGTACTAATGCATTCTGTAAGAGGATGGTGTGTCATGAAATCATGACTCCTGGAATCAAAGGGTTAAGCTCAGTGTGTACCAAGCCTGTTGTATAAATATCATGCTGTATGGAGTGTTGAGTTGTTATGGTAAGCTTTGTTTATTTAGCATGAGCACTTCACTGAAGTGTAATCATTTGATAAAATTTGGAAAAAGTAAGTATATGCTTAAGTGTAATTACTTAATGTTTATTGCATTAGTGCATAGTATCAGAAGGACCACAAAATGCAAAAATTTAGCAGGAAAATTTAGCATGAAAAGATATTTATAGTCTTTTAACCTACTCTCTTTGCTTTACTCTCTTCTAGTTTGGTCATCTCCCTTTGGATCATCATATGAGTCTGAATGTAAAATTCATTGCACATAATAAATAAGCAAACATATCATTAATATTGTAATTTTTAGTTACTTTTTTAAACATACGTAAGGAGCTGATAAGAGACAAGAAATAGGGGATGTGGGAAAAATGAAGCAAAACCCACTGCTTTTAAATTGTATCCTCTGATTTAATGCACATTGACTTCAACCATGCATGCGTAATGTCAGTAAAAAAATTCCCATTTTAAAAACAGCAAAAAATAAAAAATTGTTATGGAGATTACTTAAAGAGTTTTCTTTGCATTGCATTCAACAAAAGTAGAAATAAATGTAAATTATCTAAAACTGTCTTTCCAAAAACTGTGTGTTACATATTTCTGTTTATCTAATGCATGCTTCTAAGGATAAGAAGTAGGGGGATTTTATACATGGTAGAAAGCACTGATTTAGAAAGATGCAAATGCTTAATATGTAGTGTAAGAGGAGAGTAGTGATAAACAGTCTTTCTCCCTCTTGAGTATAATTCTGGAGGAAATGTGTGGCCTACATATAAGCAAACATTGAGTCTTGGGGTGAATTAAATTTGGAAGATAGCTGCTTGAAAATCAGGTCCCATTTTCCCTTGTAAGTCTGTTAGAAGGAATATGCAGTTATACTCCAAGGTGCAGAAATTTGCATCAGTGATACCCACTCTAAAGATAATGCCAAGAGATGGAAAGAAGGCAAGGAATTATTTTTAGGTAAAGTGTAGGGGGAAGGGAAAGGAGAAACAGCCATGTTTCTGCTTACATAGTGTAGAAAGCGGGAGTTCCACTAAGGTAGAGGGATAAATACAGTAATAAAGGGAAAAAAAAAAAAAAGAGGCATTTTTTTCTTCATTTACAGTGGAAGTGTCAGTATTACAAACTTGCTGCGAAGTCTTATTTATATAGATAGAAGTCTGCTCCAAAGACTTATGTCTTGTCTTTGAAAACCTCTTTTACTCATAAAACCCCATATTTTGCATCATGTGCCATTTACTGTAAAGTCTTTCAATGACAGATTTACTATAAATCACATTCTACTCTTGAAAACTTCCAGTATTAAAAAAGTACATCTATTAAGAATGTGGCACTAGTTAATATGGTTTCCTTTTTAATATAAACTTTATATCAGTCACCTTGAGATGTTATCTTTTATTGTCATTTTCAGGTATATAAAATATTACAACTAACCCTATGTATGATCTTTTGTAATGTGGGAAAACGTTTACTAGCAGCCTTCTAACAGAAGTTATGACATAGTGGATTAATCTGTAATTAACTGAGTGAAAAAAACCCAAAAAACTAGCTGATGCAGAGGTAATAGATTTATCATGACAATATTATTACAATATTACAAAATGTTTTGGATGCAGAGGAAAGAAGTATTATGCAAGTTTTGTTTACAGATATTGAATATGCAGAATACTAATTAGTATTATTATGTGAGCAGGGATTTCAAGAGGCATTTTAACATTAAACATACATCTGTTCAGACTCTGATGTGTCACTCTATTACTGTGACTGTCCAGGAATTGTCACCTACATCACTATCTCATCTTACCCTTCACCCTTTCCCCCTTGTTGATTCTAGTACTTCTAGAGGACTGGGACGAAAGGGAGAACACACACCACAGTTCTTTACTCAGATTCACAAAGGCAAACATTCAGAGAGAATGACTGGGTCTTTTCACAGAAGCTTTTACATAGCAGACCAGCAAGACTCATGTTTCCTTCTCTCATGGTAGAACCTGCAGCCAAGAAGTAGTGGTTCTGCATGGGATGGGGGGTCTGGTTTTTATATACTGAACCATAGAAATCTCCAAGCTCTACTGAGAAATTTATTTCACCGGGCTGAGCAGCTGGAAAGCTCTGTCCCCCTGCTTGCCCTCCTGGTGCAGCCAGCATGCACAGTTGTGATTGCCTCTCTTCGGGATGTGTGAGTATTTCCACTGCAGTGCTGGGAAGTTTAAGTTTCCTCGAGCCACTTCTCCAGGCTCTTGCAACAAGTTGCATCAGCCTGATTGTCTTCCCAGCTGGCTCACTGCCCAGAAAGGCTTGTGAAGAGCTGAGAGGGAATGTGTGAATGGTTCACCACTCAGTGTGCAACTCTATTAAAGGGTCTGCTCCCAGGCAGGGCCATAATTATGCCAGTTTAGGATCGCACTACTCACGCAAGGGTCTCTTGATACTCTTGAATTTGAAAAACACATTAGTGTACATTGATTTCAAAATTACCAAAGCAGGAAAAGCAACTGAACAAAATATTCTGTGATGGGTGTAGATTTTTAAAATTTGTTTCTAGTTAATTTATTATTAAGGAATGTCTCTTTTTTTCCCCCCCAGCCAGAAAGTTTTTCATTTCATCAGGCAATTATAAAAGTGAAGGAAATTTTCTGACAAAACCAAAGTTCTGTGACTAAATAATGAAGGTTCTTCAGTCAGTAGAATATGCAACTTTGCATATGGAAATTCAGTCTCTCTCCATGGCCATTCAAGGCATTCCTTGAGCAGATTGGTTCCCATACTTTTCATATTAATTTTTGCATTGTGAATTGAATTCTTTATTTGAAAATTTCTAATCATTAGACGTTATCATGTAGTTTGTGTCATAGTTGTCCAGTTGCTTTACCAAGCAGGCTGACTTTACTGGAGGTTTGAGGAGCAGGCTAATCAGTAATCGGAATGTATGGCAAGATCAATATAGGTGTTATTTTAGTTTGCCTATACTTGGGCTGTATACATGAGCAATTGTATTAAAAACTGGTAAAATAATCCAAATGACCATACAGTACGTAGTAATGCTATAGAAGAAAACCATGTATGTGTGCTGCTGAAAAAGCAGTCACACAGTGGAGTGGAAAAGCATATCAGCCCATCCTGTTGTGAAAGGGGATTGCCACTATGGTATTCTAGGTGTTTTTATGCCTTCTTATGCTTCTAATATGATTTTCTTGAGACAAACAGATGAAGGTGTTATGAAATAGAATTAATTTAATAAAAAATTTACTAAACACTACTTCAGTGGTTTACTGCTTGATTATGTGAAGCTTTGAAAAGCAATTGTATAATAATATATGTACAAAGGAAACGGTACAGTGTGTCAGCAACATCAATATGATTCAAGGATCTTACCAAGAACCTGAAGTATAAATGAAGAATGAGATTTTTCCATAAGTGGTCACAGTAAATCCATTTATTCAATAAATATACTTTCAGTCTGATAGGTAAGACAGCCTCCACAGTACTGAGAATGAATACAGTAACCCGATATGTTAGGAAAAAAAAAAAAAAATCAACTCTGTGCCTGTAGAAGTGGTTTCTAAATTGATGCAGCTGTGTTATAGTGCATAGAGAGCTATGGGCTTGATGCTTAAGAATCATCAAATTACCAAATTAAAGTAAAATATTTCCTAATAGAATGAGTGGCGTGAAGTCATAGGCAAAATCTTGTATGTTTCTGTTTTAAGAACAGGGTAGGATACCATGAAAAGCCTCACTTTGAGGGCACAGTATCCAAAGGAGAGTTAATAATGCAAATTCAGGGGCAAATAGTGACTGATGTTGGCATATACAAAAAAAAAAAAAAGAAAATATATGTATAAATCTCGTTCAGAAAGGGTTGAACCCATGCTCTGGATGAGGAAGAAAAAGTGCCAAACTGCAAGTTTGTTTGTAACTGTTGTTATAGGAGGCATGTATTTCACCCATGGAAAAGAAAATAGGAGGGTAGGGCTGGCAGCAAATTCTAATAAATATTAGAAAAAACAGCAAAGAACATGGTCATATATTGAAGAACTTAGAAAATTACCTAAACAAAAAAGGCAAAGAGAAGCTCAGTATTTTTGTCACGGTATGACTGAATGACCAGTGATGTAACATAGGTGATCTTTCATTAAGCACATTGCACCATATCAACAGATTAATTTTAAAGGGATTTTAATACCTTCTTCAAACTCTGGAATTTACATTAAATACCTTAAAGAATATGATAGTTTTTTTGGCTTTTTTCAAAAGTCAGTGTTATTTTCTGTCCATTTATGGCCTGTTTCATGAATAGAAAACACTGAAGATCAGACAATAACTGGAATTTAGTAAAATACAGGTACAATACTAAATTCACAATATGTCATTTATCTATCACTTTCAGTGCATGACCATTTTGGTTATTTTATTCCTCACTTGTTAGATTACAACTAAAGATAGTGACTTCTATGAACACAATCTAAGTAGCTGTAGCTTTCATATAATTTTATATAGTCTGGATTTTTTCAGGCTGTTAGATACAAAAATGTATTGACTTCATAATTTTCAGTAACACTTGTAAGAAATACCACTCAATTAAAAAAATTGGGCATTTTTATTGGGAAGGCTTTAGTTCTAAAACTAATTTGCTTTTCATGGCAAATGAGACAAGAGTCAGAATTTATTATTATTAAAAAAAAAAAACAAACCAGCATTTAAAATATTTTTTTTTCCAGTAACACCCACTTTCGTAATGTTTTAGAGTGTTTATAGTGTTGAAGTGATTGTCTCACACTGCCTGAAAATAAAGTGAATTAGTCTAACAGCCCACTTACGAGATCATAATTATTGCAACCATTTTAGGGCCTGGCATATAATATGACCCAATAAGTCTCAGAGTCAAGATTAAGGGAGTGGGCTCTTTTCCACATTTAGAAAAGACATGCTAATTTAGCATCTTG
This sequence comes from Xenops minutus, assembly GCA_035221455.1. Classification (NCBI taxonomy): domain Eukaryota; kingdom Metazoa; phylum Chordata; class Aves; order Passeriformes; family Furnariidae; genus Xenops; species Xenops minutus. Next base: position 24,927,535 of record JAWWEE010000040.1, on the reverse strand, counting down.
AAAAGTAGTTTAGTCTAGGAAAACATTTTGTTGTTTTGTTTTGTTTTTTTTCTGGATGGAGAATACTTGCTTAGAGTTCTTTGAGTGAGTATTCAATCATTGTAGTTGTACTGGGGTGGTACAGTTTGTATTGTAATGCTCCAGCTATACCTCTAGAAACAAATAATTATGACTTTGTTTATGGTTCTTTAGAATATTTGTGCTATTGTATCAGCCTTAATATTTGTAACTAATAGTGTCCTAAAATACATCCAGAAGTAATACTGTATCAGCAGCTGTTAAGACTTAATTCCTAATTCTCTGGGACTTTAGTAATGTTGTCAAGATATAGTGAAATAGTAAAACCTGCCAATTCAGTATAGGGCTTGGATTGTCAATATAATGTATGTTTTTTTTATTTTTGGGTTGGGTTGGGTTGGGTTGGGTTTTTTTACTCTTAAGTATAGTAAGAAAGAAGTTACAGGAAGTGCTTTTGGAAAGGTTTGAATACAGTAATCATCTTCAAAATAAGATCCAGCGTAATGAAAACCCACAAAAATATTTGATAATGCTTTTATTATGTGTGGAATCATTTAGCTTTTCAAAGTGAAAACTCCAAATAGTTTTAGTGATAGCAGAATCGGATTCTTTCTTGTAGTTAAGGTAGGATCTAATGTATCAGAGACATTGATGCACCACATGATTTACAAAGAAATTGGTTCTCAATTAAACCTCTGTGAATGTCAAAGATTATAGGATGAACTCATAAACAGAATCCTATTTCAGGGAAGAATCCTTGTTGCTTAAGTCATTATTTTCCTTTATAAATCTGTCAACAAAAATTCTAAAAAAGTTTTTAAAACCTTTGTTCAACCCGGCAGACAATTTTATGTTTTCCTTGTTTTTCCCTTGGTGATTACACATCATTAGCACAGAGCCTCTAGAATGGTCTTGTTCTTCCTCTTTTCATTCTGGGACATTTATTGTTCTGATTTTCATTTCAGTACGTATCAACTTTTTTAGTTTTATTATTAATTATTGATTTTCAGTGTTTTTTACATAAGAATATTCTTTATAGAATTATAATTAGCGTGCTTTCTCTCATAGAGAAAATACAATGTAGAACTGTTGTTTTTGACAAATACTGGTCTTGGCTTGACTTGACTCTTGGCTTGACTAGCAGTCCATGATCAAAAAGACACAGTTTTTAATCTTAAAATGCATTAGATTTCCTCCTCAGTATTGATCTCATTGCTAGGATGAAACTTTTATTTTATTCATCTTAGTAGGTATGAAAAGCTTTGTGTTAGAGATTTGGGTCTTCTTATATTATTAACTGTACAAGATTTTAATGTGAATCAGATTCCCAGAGAGCATACAGTGTTTTCGGGCACCACTCACAGAGTGCAAGGAGGCAAAAAGAACTACAGAGGCCCACAGAGATGCATCATTGACATACCTATTGAAGTGGGACTGAACAGCAGGCAGCTAGTTTATACTCGTACATTTCTGACTGTATTTCATGCCCAACTGTGTGAGCACAAGGTATAGGTATACATTATTTACACTTTTCAGGGAATACCAAAATCCATTGGCTCAAGTTTTGAGCAATATTGTGTGAAGGAGAAGGAGATACGATCCATACAGATCCTAAGATATCTCTGCTCTTTTATTATCACTCCATCTCTTGTAGTTCATATTTTGTGTTTTATGGCTGCAGAGTTGCCTTTTAGCTGCAGCTACCAGTACTGAGGGTTCACAGGATCTAATTGTTCTCTTGCAGTGAGTGGAGTAAGACATGAAATTAAGCTGAATAGATGATGTAGGTTTTCAAGCAATATATATCCAAGCTCTGTAACAAGTCTCTATGTTCATGTATCACTCTGGTTGTCCTCTCTGGGCACTGAGTATTGACCACTGTTAAAGGCGGCCCAGTAGGCTAAATGATTATTTGGTTTAATTCTCTGTGCTGTTCTTCGATCTTTTCAGGCAATATTCACAAGCCAACATATTTTAATTCTCATGACTTGTTTTTGGCCATGCAAGTGAACTTGACTTCCCTCCAAGAACAGTCTGGTTCTATGAGCAATCTTTATATTTTGCAAGTTGTAGTCCATTGGACTTTTTACAACTACTTTCAGTCATGCTTTGAAGACTAAAACCCCTAAAAATATCTAACCTTTTCCAGTCCAACCTCTTAAGGAACAGTTCTCTTTGTGACAAAATGCTGATATCAGGATAATGCAGTATGCATTCTGCTATCTGTAATTACTCTGTATTGTGCTGAAAAGATTGAATTAATCTGATTAAGTTCAAGAAAACTAGTTGAACCCTTAAACAATTTCAAGCTACCTAGCCACTTTCTAACATCACTGCCGCGATCTTGATGGGTCGAAGAAGGGACGGCATACTCCAGGGAAGGTTGAGCAGGAATGGCACTTTATTAAAATGGTGGACCACTTATATATGGTCCAGGGAAGAAGGTACTAGAAAATGGGTGGAACTGGGTGGAGCAAAGCCAAACAAGGAAAGATAGGGGAGGAGACAACCGTATAAGGGAATGCTGCAATGCAGCAACTCGTAACCAATGATAAACCAGAACACACAAACCCAATCAGAGATCATAGTACAGTATAATCCTCAACACCAACATTAAACATTTTGTGAATTTCTATAAACTACTTAATTAAGAACTCCAGTATAATTCTTATCCATTGATCATCAAAGACAATCTTATACCAGCTTTAGTCCCATGTCTCTTGTTGAAGGTCTGTCTTCCTATCCAGTGGCCAAGTATCTCTTTCTCCAATGACGGAACAATATTGTCCCCACACATCACAGAGTCAATCAGATGCTCAACATATGTTGTGATCTGAAAGTGATAAAAAAGGACTCTGCAAAAAGGGAAAGATAATACCTTAGTTCCATTGGAAGCAGCTGTCTGGCTCTTCCATGAGTTTGTAGCTATGTTACTACTTTGACCCTGCAGGCAGTGAAGTCCGGGTGTTTAGGTTCGTAGTCCTAGACACAGGACTGCAGTGTTTTTCTAATTGTAAGGGGAAAGGATATTCCAAATTTTATGTGTTTGGTTCCCATTCAAATGACCTACAGTCAATAAAAAGAAGAAAGTGTGACGGCCTTTTGTAGAAGTGAGGGGAGCATTTAAAAAAACCCACCACAACACAATTCTTAACGTAGGTTCTGTTTTTTGATGTATCATTCTATCATCTACCATAAGTTGGTGAAAGCAACCATGAAACACTGTATTAAGGTTACATATAATTGCCAATTATAACTTTATTGCGGTGTATAGTCCACATACAATTATATATAAAATGCTGCTATGAAATAGGCAAAATAAAATCTCTCATTGACTGTCCTGTTCTGAAATAAACTAAATTTCAATGCTGTAGAAAGTTAAGGAAGTTTGTACTAAAAGAACACGACAAGGAATAACTTGGTGGCAGAACACAGCCCTAGCCTGAGAGAATATTTATTTCAATATGCAGTTGAAGCTTTTTTGTTTTATTTCATATATTTGGTGCGTTTCTGAATATACTGGTTTGCTAATTAAAGTATCAGATGTACATTTAAGACCTAATTGTTCAGGGTAAAAGTAAATCTTCCATATGTTGGTCTCACAGAGAACAATTGTATCCCCTCTGATTTTCTTGTGGCTCTGACAAAAACAGCAAAGAAATTGTACTAGGAGGTGGTGGAAATTAAAAAATATTTGGGGTTTCCATTTTCCTAAGACCAGTGTCTATGTTTCTACTCTCTGAAAGAGCCAAGAGAGGAAAAAGTACTTGATAAAATGTCTCACCTTAAGACATATATGAAAGATAAGGATATGATGTTACTCCTAGGGAGCAATTTATGATTTACATCTCTTACATTGAGGCTAATTTTAGATAAAAGATTGTGCCAGTTTTTCTGCTGATGAACTCTCCCTAGTGTAGTCATCCGTCCCACTCTTCCTTTGATAAGAGTGTTTATCATTGTGAAAAAAATATGAAGGGAACTGAAGAACTCATCAGAAAGAATGGCTGCTTTTTTAACCCTCATGCAAAAGTGTGCATACCAAACTCCACAGCAATTTCTTTCAAGAATTTTCTGAGGTTTAAAATGGCAGTTCAGCTTTACATTTGAAAAGAGGAACTATGAAAAAACTGATGTAGGTATCATGTTGCGTCATTTGATGCACATACCAGGTTTTTAATCTAAAAGATTTTCAACATGCTGGGCATGTTATCCAGCTTCTGTATTGGTAGAATTATTTTAAAATACATTTGACTTCTATTTTTTATTTGTTCTTTAGCAGTATCCTGTTTTCTAGTCATGTTTAACATCAGGAGATGCTTTTCTTTCCAACCCAGGTATTATGGGTGTACAAACCATGCATGAACTGTTTAACTTTGTCCTTTCATATTTCTTTTGTGAGCGTATATATGATTGTATTATGTGATGTCTAGAGGTAAAAATGTTAGTTGTCATGTCTATCTGATTGGGCAGAACTACGGCAAACAGTGAAATTTCTTCTGCTACATCAGCACAGAGAGTCTCTCAGTCATTTGACTCAACTTCGGGGACGTTTCTTCATGTGCTTCAAACCATGCTCAGCAAAGGCTGATGCAGTATCTCATCCAGTCAACCTATAAAATAATGTTAAAATTTTATTTCTTTTTAGCCTGGAGAGGCTAAATATTTGGTGGAAGAAAGGAATAGGAAGAAATTTCCCAGTCCAGAATCCTGCTAAGTCACCTACTAGGAAGTACCAGATATCTGTATCAAAGTAAATGATTCCCAGGAGGTATGCAGTGTGGCCTCTGCTTCACATTGTAGAATGTCTCTCTTTAACAAAGTATGTATTTTTTTTGTGTGTGTTACGGAAAATCATTACATTACTATTAGATTAAATATACACAATTTTAATATCAAAAATTCTCAAAATAATTTGTCTAATTCTTTGATCATTTTCATTTCTGATGACAGCTTATGGTGGTCCTGCATCTTGTTCAGACTGGTTGTCATTTTTCTCAGCTGCAGTTCCCAATTTTGCTGATAGTTAAGATACCCACTTGTTTGTGCTGTTGGGCAAGAACTGGAAAAGCAGTGTCAGCTCTTGTTGGTGTGACAGCTTCAGGCAGATGCCATGCTCTTTTCTGTGCTGAAAGAATCATCAGAAAGTACAATGTTACCTCTATTATCTCTTTAATATAAAAACTTTTACAGTTTTTGATAGCCACCAGAGGAGCTGATATTCTGTGTTAGAAAGCTCCGGTGATTGGGTGATGATTCAGTGTCAGAATGGCTGAGATTGTTCAAACTGGGCGCGCCAGTTTATAACTGGACTTTCTTTTGGTGATATGAATTTTATGTGTACCACAGTATTTGATCATGGATCCCAGGACAAAAACATATCCAATCATAAGTATTTGTTCTAAAACATGGAAGAGTCTCCTCCACTTGTAGTAAAACCATCAGTTTAGAGGTTGTAGACAACACCCTCATTGGCAACACAGTCTCTGTAATGCGTTATTTTTCCTGAGGAGGCTATGGAAAGAAAAGCATTTGGTTCTATGTCTGTGCTATGGATTATTCACTGAAAAAGAATTTAGCATTGGTATTAGTATTTAGCATTTTGCATTTGGTGTTATCCTTCACAATCATCTCTGTATCAGGCATGTGTGATGTATTCTGTTATTTCCCACATGTGCTGCCTTTACATCATCTTTCGTTCTGTTTGAATGAGTTTAAATCTACAGAATGGGGCCTAATGACAGTCAGAATGCATAGGAAGAGAGTCAATGTATTAAAGTACTCAATTATTTCTTGTTTGTATATCAAAAAAGGAGCAGCATACATGCAGGAAGAATGTGTCATTAGTGTGTGAACTGTCATTTGAATTATCAGTCAACTGTGGTTTTGTTGTTCCTTTCATGCTGCTGGTACAAAGCAGAGAGTTTTCCAAAAAGTGGAAAGCACTGATTTTGGAAGAAAATGAAGTGGTGACCATTCATTCATTCATTCATTCATTCATTCATACATTCATTCATTCATTCATTCATATTTTGCTTAGAGCATAAGAATTTCCACTGTGTGGTGATTGCACATGTTCTTAATACACTTCACAGGAGGTGTATCTAGTGCAATAAACTGTAAAATGTTGACATTCTATGCGTTGTTCATCTAGTCATGGAAATTAAATGCTCATTGTTACAAGAAACAAAACAAAACAAAAAAGGTAGTTTAGCCTCTATATTTTATCTCTGATGAATATAAATTGTTCAACCAAAAAGCTTTTTTCTGTGAGTTCATGTAAATTCAAAACAAGAATGCAAACAGAATGAAACAAAAACTTGATAAGAAGGGTTGGTATGTTTATGTGACTCTGTGGCATATTCAGATTATGTGGTGTGATTTGTTCTGCAGCTGCTTCAAATTAAGAACAGGTGTAGAAGGCAGATTATGCAAATACTCATATTAATGTAATTGCGAAATTGGTGTGTTTATCACTGTGCCTTTAAAGAGTAGACCATACTCTTATTTTACATGTAAATGAGCTTTATTCTTGAGAGCTACTATTGGATAATGAGCTTATAAAGGAGAAATTTCTAGCATATGGTAAAACACATCTAAAATGTGGCATTTTCTTGTGTAGCAATTTATGTATATAGTATAAACATATATATGTTTATCTGCTTATATAATCTGCTTTGTCTTTAGAAAAATATATGTATGATGCAGTTTTAAAAGCTGACGTAGAACTAATGAACTCATATTTCTTTGTTGGGTTTTTTAAAAATTTCACATGACTCTTTAGTAGGACAACTTTTGATCTCCTTCAACTATTTACTTTATATTTACAAACCTTTATAGACTTTATGCCTTGCTTAAATCTTTAAGAAGTATACATTGCTGAGAAAATGTATTTTAAAAGGATTTTTTTACTTCCTAAGATCCGCTTTATTTAAACAATCATAAATGGGGTATCTGAGTTAAATATATATTTTTAAACATTATTTACCTCCTAGTAAATAGTTGCTAGTATGCATTGATTTATAAATGATTGGCTCAGCTTTGCGGTTTTTTTAGATCAGAGAGAGTTGGTATCAAAGGATGTCCAAAATTAAGAAATGGTGGGAACTTTTTATTTTCATCTAGTACGGACCTAGTTAACCAAATTACCAGGTATAAAAATCACAGCGCTCTGATGTCTTTTGAACATGAAATTGATTAATAGTAAATTATATTCTTTTAAAAGAAAATACTAGATACTAGATAGTTTTTTATATGTCTGCATATATAGGATAATTTTATATATGTTGCTGATGAGGTAGATCAAATATTTGAGACCGAGCTTTATGCACTAGATGGGATACTTTTGTTTGGAAATCTGGGCCAAACAGTCGAGAACATCCCTGCTTCTCAGCAAGCAGAGTCTGAGGGCACCGGCTGCCAACAACTGGCTACCAGGCAAATGTGACTAGAACGAGCTCTTCCTGCCTTCCTGAGCTTCCTATGGCTGTGACTCAGATGGGCTTTCCTATTTTTTTGCAAGAAGAAGAAAGAAAACTCTGGTTTGATTTCTGGGTAGTTTCAGGGGAAAAAAAAAAAACAAACAACCAAAAAACAACTAAAAAACCCCAAAAACGCAACAAAGCAAACAAACAAAAAACACCCACAAAACAAAAAACTGGACTTTACTTGGTTCAGTGCAGCATCCAATGGCATCAAATTTCTTCCTATTCATTATTCTTGAAGCTCAACTGGTCACTTCATGAGACCAACCTAAAAGGTGTAAGCAAGAGGTTTAAAGAAAACAGTTCTTAATTCATTATTTTTTTTCTAAGGCACTCTTCAAGAAGGGGAATGACTTTATGTTCGATAAAGTCACCCCTTAGCAAATTATGTAAAATCGTGGTGGTTTCTGTGGTGCTTAACTGGTAACTGTTTGCTTCACAGCCGGCTAGCTACCTAAAAAATCTTTCATTCAGTTATTATCACACTCTTAATGGAATACAAACTATTAAAGAAGGAAAGGACTGGCAGAAACTTCATTATGTAAGCTGAAGATGATAAAGTTTTTCTTTAGGGTTAGCCTGACTGTATCACTTTAAAGTACAACTGTCAACCAGAAAAAATGGCAACCTCTTTTTCTAATCAATTTGAATTAAATGCATCAGTTCAGTAGGATGTTATTGTGGGGTTAATTATCTTTGCATTTAGAAAAGTTTTTACTTCCACTTGACTAGTTGTCATTAGAGATGTTTGCATGCAGGAATGCTATTCATGCTATGCAATACGGGTACCTTTCAGTGTCACTTAGAACTCACATAGTTACGCTTTTTGTCTCAGAAATAAAGATGCATCTTGGATGTTATTACACAAAGAAGAATGTGTATATTGAAGAACTGTATGACTCCATTACCCTTACAAACACTGCTTTAAAACAGTAGGAACCTGGCCCAAGCTATGTTAGCTCTATTGAATTTCTCACAGACTTCTATGGGAAGTCTTTTGAGGTTAGGGGGAAAAAAAAAAAGTCCTAAAAAAAAGAGCAGAAAATAGCAAATAAAAAGATAAAAAGTGCCTTCCAGTCACAGTAACTTCTTTTTTAACACTTCTTGCACTGTGCAATTGACACTTACTTGCATTTTTTTAATTTTTAAAAAAATTATTGTGGTCTAGTAATTACTTTTACATTATTTTGTTAATTGCATGGCTCTTCTGACCACAAACTTCATAAAATAATTAGGGAATTTCAAGAGATGAGTTCCTAGTAATTTCTTTTTTTGAGTTATTTGTGGAATAAGAGATTATTTCTGCTCCAATTCCTTGGTCTTCTTCCACAAGATGTTCCAGAGGTGGATGGATTACACCCATATGTGTGTCTTTGCACTCTAATTTTGTTTCCCAACTTTCTGTGAGCAAGACAAATAACAACCCCGACTTCTGCTATTATGGGACAAGTTAATTGAGTTACTAAAATAGGGCAGGCAGAATATCTGCATATTTGTGTCCCTGTTCCTCTCAATAAAGGCAGTTGTGAACTTGATGTTAAATATATTGACATCAAATAAAGGGATTTCTTTACTTTTAAATAAGTATTATTAAAAAAACCCATCCAACAAGTACTTCAATAGTCATTATTATCTTTAATATATATACATTTAAGGCAGCATTTGTATGTGGAATGACAGCAATTTCCCTGAGCCACACAGAAAATCATGTAAGTAAGTAGCACTGAATCTCAGCATGTTTTTTAATATCATTGTGGTCACCAAAATCAGAAAAATTTTGAGTTCAGTTTTGCTTTTTGAGATTGACAGAGACTAGAGATGGCATAAGTTGAGGTGCACAGGTACTGGTAGTTACCTCAACATCTGTATTATCATTTAATTAATCTTGCTCACACATGGAGAATTAAATCAGTCACTGAGTTGGAATCAGGATAAATCTTGGACTGGCAAGGATACTTAGGGTTCTTTTGCGCTCCTCTGCAATTGAAAATAGTCCATCCACTCATGTAACCTATAAATACTACTAAGCAGATTCTCTGATATTGCTAAGAATGACCTAGCAAAACAGACATTAGTAACTTTTTTGATTACTCTTGCACTCTTCTGGTAGCATATCATAGCTGGGGTCCTTGAGAAAAATCTATCATTTGTAATAATGTGTTAGTAAATGTGAAATGGACATTTCATGGACCCTTGTGTAGTATGGCTTTATTGACTTGAATTAGGAAGCTGGATCCCACAACAGCATTGATCTAACAATCCTAAAGGGGAATTAAATTTTGAATGCCTGAAAAATGAACTGTAGGCATATATAATTGCTTGAAATTAAAACAAAATATGTAGTATAAAATCAGACACCTTACATACTTTTTATTGATAATTCATTATGCCATATGGAAGTCTGCTGATTATAAGATGTGCAGCATGCACTCGTATCTGTAAATACATATGAACAGATTTTATTTCTTTCTGGAATGACAACGTAAGTCTTATCACTTTCCTTAGTGTTTATTTTCTTTAGCAATTCAGAAAATAAGATGAATCATTTTGATTGCATGGAAGATGCTATTTCCATTCAGTTCAGGACTTTTCCTGTGCCTATATACAGTTAAGATCTTCAACTTCTGTCTTATTAAACGATCACTATCTTCTTATCCTTTTATCTTCTTTGCATTGCTACTCTCTTTCAGTAAACGAGAAAAAAAGTACTGAAAGAAAAGGACAATCTGTCTCTGCCAAAGCTCAGGCCACTGTCACTCCACACATTATTCAGCAAAATAGCTTGTAGAGCAAATGACTGGTTGTCCATCTTCTCTTCTCTGCTCAACAGCTGGAGCTTTAAAGCAAGAAATTTAAAATTGCTATTGCAAATTAATGTTCTATGCAACTTTGTCTGCAATTCACTGCCTAAGCTGAACCATCTATTATGTTACCTCATAAAGAATACGCATGGTCTTACAATACAAAATGTTGCTATTTCAAGAACTTTGAAGTTATACATAGAATCACAGAGTTGGTCTTTAAAATTTACTTTCTCTAAAGAAAGCATGTTTTCCTACTCCTTTTTTTTTCCCCCCATTCAAAAGTCTAATCTTAGGGCCAGACTTTCAGTTAAGTTGAGCACTCAGGACTCTCACTGACATCCGTGTAAACTGCAAGCTGCTCAACACCTCTACAAATGAAGCTCCGAAGTGTTTAGGAAAATGCATGGCTTCAAACTAGTCTAAACAAAAGATACTTTTTTGCATAGACCTATCAGATGTTGTTCATATTTATCAGGCATTTTTTTTGTCCTAGATAGGCAAATAAGATGTTAGGGTTTTTTCTTTTTTTTTTTTTCATTTATACTGTATCTTGTGAGTTAAGTAACAATTTTTGAGGAGGCTGGTGGATATTTTGCCAAATAGTTCTAAAATTGTGTGGGATGTTTTGATTTTAACCAAAGTTACAGCTGCAGAGCTATAAAACAGTCAGTTTTCCTTATTATGACTAGTTCTACAACTTGTACTGTTTTAAATTGCCTGCAATTAGCATATTTCAACCTTATTTTTAGGTTTAAATTGCAGTGTGAGAGTGTGCTCTCCTCTTAGCTAATTAGTGCTATCAAGGAACAGTAGGTTACCTCATTAGTACCATGTGCATTTAATTAAAGAAGAGAAAATTGGAGTTAACCTCATCGTTAATATTTTCACAGAGTGATACAATGCCAACACCTTCAATTGGAGTCACACCCCTGTGTATCTAATTATTCACTGATGCCAAATAAGGTTAGCAAGGATACCACCATTCTGTTGACAAAATAATTTAGATGGAAATCTGTTTGCTGGTTTCTGATACAAAATTCCAGTTGGAGCTGATTATTTTTATTTAAATGTGTTGTGGTTGCAAGATATTTTTAGCATCTTCCTACTCTCCCTCCCTTTTATGTTCACACCCAAACCTAGGAAAGGCCAAGATTGCATGAGCCACTCAGTCTCAGGCAAGTGGTCTGTGATCCTAAGCCATACCTTGCAGGTGTTGTAGCAATCTGGATAAAACCATTTTATTTTGGCTAAAAGTATTGTACATTTGTATTCTCCTCATGAAAAGAATACAGAAATAGGACTAGAGTACAGGTGCCTGTCCTTTGTAAATGTGCTCAGAATTTTTTATGGTTTGCTTTGCTTTAGAATTTTCTGCTTCTTATGGTTCTGGAAGGTATGATCTCAGATGGAGGTAGGAGCCTCCAGCTCTTCTAGCTTTCAGTGAAGTCGAAGTTGATTATTTTTTCTAGTCTAGGCACTGTAATTCATGTCTGTTTATCCACAGTAAAGAATTCTTTGAATATATAGTATGTATTTAAAAGAAGAAGAGAAAAAGAAGGGAACTTGTTTTTGTTAAATGAATTTGTGATGCTAGTGGTCAGGCCTACAGCTTCCAGTGTGTAATAGCATGAGGTAAGTCATGCTATTAAGTCATATTCTGTGTTTCAGTTTTGTATTGGCCTGGCAGCATGCTGTGCTGGATGCCCAGAACTCAAATCTCTTAGAACATCCATGTAGTGTTGATTTAACAATTTTTGAGATATGCTGAATTTTTAACATATGAATATTCCCATTACTGGTGTAAAAAGGATTTACATATGTTCTGGAATGTTTTGACAGTTAAGGACCATCACCTTTTTCACTTTGCTTGTCGAGCTGAACAGCTCAGCACTCACAGAGCCACATATTCCCTCAGTGGATTTATGTTCTGAATTTTGTTGTCCAGTGCTGTTAATATGACATAATTTTGAGCAAGCCACCCATAATCTCTGTGACTCAGTTTTCCCATCTGTAAAATGGAAATGCCATTGCTTCATGCATGAAGATGGTTTCAGTGCAAATAATTGTTTTTTGCACAATGCTTGAGTACAAAGCCACCTTGTATATCAGTGCCAGATCAACTTCACATGAAGTGTGTTTAATTATTTTATCTGTGGGATTATAATTGAATCCTTGAAGGAGGGATTTTTCAATTTATTGAAGACCAGAAGTCTTCATACTAAATCAAGTACTTTCTTGTCTGTTCTTTCAGGTCACTTATCTCAGGTGTTTATAGTGGGTGCTTTATGGGTACATATGGGTGCTTTAAATAGTCACTTTACAAGCTTACTAATAAGAAATCATTTTGACATTCAGCGCTGCTGTTCAAATGAAAATAATGACTGACCTTTTTAAAGTTGGGGTTTTTTTTCTTATTTTACAGTGAAGTAGAAAAGAGGCTTTTCAAACACTATGCCTTTTCCATACTAGCTTTCCAAACTGCTGACCCTTCAGGATAGTAAGTTCAAAGAAATCCATTGGATTGAATAGCAGGGTGGAACTCTGAAGTCAATCAGTTTGACAGTTGGATAAAATTTCCATGTGAAAATAAACTAAATCAGTATTTACTTATAAAACTTGTGTTTTATATATTGCTGCTAAAAAAGTATGGAAGTATATGATAGATCCATTTATCTTTTTTTTTTTCTGTCTAAAAATGATTTTTTTTTTAATTTTGTTTTAATATGATATGCTCTTTAACTGTCAAGGTGCATTTGAAAAGAAATTAAGCAGCTCTGTTTTATAGGACCTGTAAGAGAGAGTTCATATTACAAAAAAACAAACAAACAAACAAAAAATGCAAACACATAGAAATAAAAAGTAACGAGTTTTCTCCATATGTGTTTGAAGAAAACTATGTGAAAACATGCAATCAATATAAATGCTTAACCTGGCTTCATATGGTTTCTCTGTGTAACGTGATGTGAAATAGGGACTGGTTTCATTTGTATTGGAGAAAAACTGCAGCTCAAATTACAGCCCTTGGTGGTATCATTGTCATCTCTTTGAAAGATCTTGTTCAGCTCTATCAAGAACAACCAGATAATAAAGTCAAGGTCTACATGGTGAATAAGCAATGACTTGGTATTGGTTTAGTACTTCAGAGTCTCAGCACATCTAGTGGCTGCGCCTTCTTATAAACATCTACATAAATGTGTAAAGCACAGATCAAACTAGGAATGAAATTTTATATACTCATTTCAAAACAGGCATCTGTGTGAAAAACATATAAAGCACAACTTTTATGTAAACAGCTTGTCAGAGAATCCAAATCATTAATTGTAGCACTTTTGATGGACTGCTACCAATTTGGTGTTCCCTATCTGTAAAAATATTTGGTAGAGTTAGGTCTTCTGTGGGTAAATCATTAAGTGATACAAAAGGTACTTTTTAAAGCAAGGTTTCTACATATGTATTGCAATTTCATATAGCTGCATTGTCTAATGCTACTATTAATTAAAAATGGTTGCTACATTCTTTAAGTGATTGCCTAGAATTGTGATATTTTTATCTTTTCAGTGCTCACTAATGATTTACAATAGTACAGTCACAGTTTTTTCTTTTGGGTTTGTTTTTTTTTTAAATTCCTGTAATTTATTTTTTGGTCATATGTTTTTTCCAGAGAATGTATTATTTATTGTACTGGACTTAGTCACTTTGGCACAGTTTGAACTGACAGAATATAAAGTGAACAACTTGAGTTTTTGGAGGAAAATGACTGATAAGCTGGGAGAAATATTTAGTAATCAGTCAATATTCTTCATGGTGTATTCAAGAGGAAAGATCAAAGTAACATGAGCTCTGTGTTTATATTAAATATCCTACATTATATGTCAGCCTGGGTGAGAAAAACACATCTGATGTAACTATAAAATTGTCACTTGTTTTGTTCTGTTTCCCTGTGTTGCTACAGACCTATGAATGTCTCTACCTCTTGAATTTTCTTTGCTGTATTAAGTTTCTTAAAAGGAATTTTTTTTTAAATCACTCTCACCCTTCTACAAAATTTAATTTACAACTGCATAAAGGAAATTACCCTATTTTAGGCAGTCAAGCATTTCAGCAGATCCCTAGAAATGTACAAAGGAAAGAATGATTATCATTCCTGAATTGTGGATTAAGAGGATCATACTACACAGAGTACTGTCTAAAAGTAGAAATTTAATAGAAAATGCGGATGTTCATGTGAACAATGTCTCTGAGGTTAAAGATAGCATTTAAAATATGGAAGTTTTTATTATTATTTTTATTTGGTAGAAGATTTGCCTAGAGATGCTTGTCTTGTGAATAATTAATGTGACAGGAAGAAGTTTTAGAAGTTTTAGAGACATTCTTTACATGTTTTGGTTTTGTTTTGTACACTTCTGTTTTTGTTAATTTTTTGTAAAAGAGGAATTTCAATTAGAAAAGGAGAATTCTCATTGTGGACTATAGAAAATGTATTAAAACTATACGAGCTCCATTGTCTATGTTACAAAGCACAAATAAGCTATAATTCAGGAAGTGTCATTTACATACATTTAAAGAGAAATTTTTAAAAATCACAAGGTGAGGTTTCTGAGGTTCTAGACTATGTTCTTCATACACAGTCCCTGGTGCCTTTTTTCCCTGTAAACCAGCACTGCTTTTTGAGTCTTGTAGAGGGGAGAGTGACTTCTCTGAAGTCTGTAACTAAAGTGAGTTGCAATATGACATGAGGAGATATACTTATCAACAAACTTAGTACATGTGTTCTTGTCCTGTAAACTTAAATAATACTTTTGCAGAAGACCCTCAAGCAAACCATTTAGTGGACAAAATCAGCACATATTTTCTGTAATTTTGCCTTTTTTAAGTACAGGGAAGACCTAGTCCATTATTTCAAATGTCACCTCTATAAGCTCACAATATATCCAAGGTAAGGAATATCACACTGTGCATAAGTTTTTTCCAACATTTCATTTCTGTCAGTACAGTATTTGAGAATAGTTTCCCTGAACAGCGAGCCCCAGCACAGAGTGCAACAACAAAAAATTCAATAGAGTGCTTTTCCAGAGACGTTCTCCCTCCTGCTGCAAATAAAATTGTCACTTGATGGCAAAGTGATTTCTCTTCTTTCAAATGCACTTTGTTGTTGGCAGTGTAATTTATATCAAGCAAGTTTTATCAATTTATAGCATCTGAAGATTATTTCTGCATCCAGTAGAAAAATTTTGTTACTGTTTTGGTCTTGTATACAGCTACATTACTTTGATTGTTAGAACCTCAGCTAATAATGTCTTTAGCTAAATTATAGCTAGGTTTACTAGGTTTGGGGTTTTTTTCTTCTTTTCAGATTGTGATCTATGGCTGAATACCTGGTGCATAAGTTTGGTTTTTTCTCTTCTTTTTGATTGTTGTTGAAACTAATGAATGAATTAATAGAAACTGATTAAGAAGGAGCATTTGGTATGTCACTGATAGGAGGTCACTACAGACTAATCTGAAGATTACCTATGACCTTTTCTCCCATAAATTAAAAAAAAAATAAAGATTCTTCAACTGTCAGTATCAACTATAAACAGAAATCCATGGCCAGAATAATTTCAAATTAATTAATTTCAAACTAAAACTGCAGAATAACATATATACACATATGCACACAAAGGCGTAGTCTGCACTCTATATAGCTGTATCGGGAGCAGTTTTAACAGTATATTAGCAGTTCTTAAAGATTTCAGCTCGTGCTAGAGCAGCACTAGCCATTCCTCAGGTGAGGGATATCTGGCCACTGTCAGTGCAAACACATAGGAGAGTTCCCCACATTTCAGCTACCACAACTGGCCTCTTCAGCACATGATAAATGTCATCTTGGCTCATTGCTGCCTTTGCTCTGGACAGATTATTTTCTTAACATCTTTGTGTGTTTCCCCAGTTCTCCTTCAAAGCACCAAATACAGGCAGTTTGTTTTCAGTTTTATAGTCTTTCACTGTCTGACTTTACGATACCCATTACTCCTTATAAAGTAGAAAAAGGAAAAAAGAGCCATTAATTTCCTTCTTTTAGATTTTCAAATAAGCTCTATTGTACTTTCTCCTGTGCTGTCTGTAATGACTGTGAAGTACCTCATTATCCTCCTCCAAGTCAGTCATTCAGACTCCTCCAGTTTATGTATAGAGAGCTTAGACACATACGTTGCCTGCTATCCTGACAAGTATTTCCGATCAGTCTGTTACTGTCATCTCTTGTCTTACATAGGACTCTCATGTCTGTTCAAGGGACTTACGTAGGACTCAGTGTCTGTGCGAGGCCTGCAGCCCAGTCCTGGTCAGCATGATGGGGGCCTTCGTGCAGTTGCACTGATTCCCATGTTACTGCTGCTGCTACTGCTTCTAGGTCTTTCAACTCCTGTGTGATTTATGGTGTGCATTGAAGTTCTTCATTCTAACAGGAAACAGTACTAATTTTTCTGCATTGCTGATTCAGTTGTAAGTTTTTGGTAGTCTGCCCTTTCGTGGGGACAAATCACACCCTTCTTCTGTGGCCTCAAAGTTTACTGAAATTGCAGAGCACACACTATTGCATCTATTAAGAAGACTCCAGTATTTTCAATCTCAAGCAATATTAGTAAATGTCTCAAAAATAATTATTTTTTTAAGGTGAGGCCAAGAGATATGATTCAAAAGGACATCCAGAAAACCTTTGACACAGTCCTTCATGAGTGATTGTTAAGAAAACTGAATGGTTCTGGGTGAAAGTTAAAAGTTCCATCATAAGTTAGAATTAAGTTAAGAGACAAAAGATAGAGTAGGAGTATATTGTCAATTTTCAGCATGGCAAAAGGGTAACGTTTCTGTCTACCTCTGACCTGTACATTGTTTAATATATGTATTAATGAGCTCAAAAATGGGCTAAAGAATATTACATGTTTCAAAATGTAAAGATGACCAAAAATCTTATTTAGCTTTGTAAAGATTAGAGAAGAATTTCAGACTTTCCTGAGAAATATGGAATAGTAAGTAACCAAATACCCTACTGGTAGAAGAAAGATGGTATTGGTTAATATGATACATATCAAAGGAGTAATTTAACTACTTACCTTACGATGTAACTGTTTGCACCAATTTTTAAAAATTAAGTATAATCACAGTGTGGTAGAGTAAGCAAGCTGTGTCTTCTTATAACAAGCACAACTTTCTCAGTTTACAGTAAAATGGAAAAAAGGAAACAATCTAAGATTTATGAAAATTGAGAGTGTGCAGACAAAAATATAATGCCATTTTTATTTTGATCTGTTATCTGATGATGCTGTGCAGAATTTGAGATTTTTCATTTTAACTTAGAAGTATCATTGAGTAGCCTGAAGGAGGAACATTTCTTTTCTCTTTCTTTCCACTTCTGTTCTGCAGTCCAACTATTTCAGGCCATGCATTGTGTCTGTATGTAACTCCTAGCAAAACTGTACTTTGAAGGCTGCAGTGCAGAGTGATTTCATACCTGTTCATATGTATCTCTTTGTGAGAGTCTGATGTATGTAATAGTTTTTATCAGTGAGCTATCATGTCAAAACCAGCTTAATTTTAATTTCTATTAAATTTCTATTTAATTCCAATTTCTATATAAAACGCATTCTAAATACATTTGCCATTTAGGTTTTTTCTAAAAAATATTAGCAGAAATTCTAATATTAATAATAAAAATTCTTAGTTGATATAAAAAAGATTGTATTTAATTTAAATTTCTTTGCTCCCTAAATCTTGAGCAGATAGAAAAATCTTGTAATTTGAAAACCTGTTGGAGCTGTGGTTCCTAAAGACCGTGGTATCTGGTCCTTTACCCAAATCAGTTACCCAAACTACACTAGAAAACTGTCTTTGTACGGATAAGTGAATTGTCTTTTAAATATATGTATATGTTTGCACATTCTTGACAATTGTCTGTAGAGTCTCTTCATATTTAACTTGTAGTGCTTTTTTCTACTTTATACTTGATCTCGGTCCTTTCCTGTTATACAGTTTTATGATTCTAGACTTTATTGTGAGCAAATTATACTGAGACTTCTTTATTGTTTGTATTCCTGGTGCACTGTATTAGTTGCAGTCTCTGTATAAATGCATTGTAATTTCTTTTTATGACTTGAGTCTCTTCTTCCTGAAGGAAGTACCTTCATTCATATCTTCTTTAAATTTCTGCCAAAAAGGTGATCATCGTTCATTTGTCTAAATGAGAAGGATTTCACCTGAGTTGTGCAACATAAGAAAGCATGAGGCATTGTATCAGACTCCTTCTCCATTCTCTTTACACTTGGACTATATTCCCATGAAGATTATTTATTTATTGTCCTATTTGCCACTATAGTCATATCACAGGCATTCAAAATACTGTATGTATTCTTCTGGGGTTTCTTCATTTTTTGTCTCTGTATCTGGTGTTACTGTGAATACAGTAGCCTCTGTTCGTGCATAAACTGGACCTCTACTCCACAGAACATCTTCTGTTCTTTTCTAAAGAATGTGTAAATCTCATCAGATTAATTGCAGATAGGGTAGGTCAGGACCCTGAAAGATGAATGCCAGGATTTGTTGGATACAATCCATAGCAACCCCCTTATAGTCTGATGAGGTGGGATGTGAAGTACAAAGATTTAAACTCCAAACTCAAAATCCCTTGACACTGTTGTGTTCTTTAGAAAGGATGCAGCATCGCCTTCTGATTGCCATGAAGAACTTGCCTTTTTTAGTGCAGTACGGTCTGTTTCCTAAGACTTTGAGATTGTCTTACTGATACTTCTCCAACTATCTCCTTTCCTTGGACTGTTTTTCCTTTTAGGATTTCATACTTTTTAAGTGAGACACTTCGTTCTTTAAAGAAAATTTATTTATCCGTACTAATCTCATTAGTCAGCTAAATGATCAGCTCATCCTCAGGGACACACTTTAAAGGACATACCTTTGCCCTTCTGTAGATCCTAGGGCTAGAAGAAGTTGTAACTTGTCACATAGTTGTGTTTGTTGAGAAAGCTGTTTGAGAAACTCATAAACTACCAACAAAATTAATAATGTGGCAGAAGATGAAAATACAGACTTGTGCACATACACAAAGACAGGATGTCTGGAAATGCACTAAAGAATATTTATTATTCTCCAAATAATAGAATTCTTCATTTCCATTATGCTTCTTACTTCCAGTTCAAGAAAAGTCCTATTTTACTTACTGCAAGAAGTTTCTTTTCCAAGTACACAATCAAAGAGTGCCAGTACCATTCTGTGAATCTGAATGCACACTGCAGTTTCTTTTCTTTATGGTGGATGGTGCACATTTTCAATTGGATTTTTATCACCTTGTATACTGTGGTATGAAATCACGAAACTACAAACAATTCACATTTAGACTAGTGGGTCTTTTCCTGATATGTATGTCTAGCATAAACTGCCAAGTACTTCAGGAAAGAAGCCATTTTTTGCTGCAAATAATTAATTACAAAGACAAAATGGGAAAGCAAAAATAAAAACAAAACAAGAAACAAAACAAGACTTTAGATTTTGAAAGAAACATACTGTCAGATGTCAGTTGTTTTCAAAGCATGTTAGGTTGAGCGTAATTCCAGTTAATATATATAGTCCTTTAGAGCTACTATGATTCTGCAGACTGTTGGCTCACTTGTTTCTGTTGAATCATTCTGCCATATCTGCTCAACAAAGAAGGATGCAATGTCAGCTATGGAAATGTATGGGGAACATTGCTATATGTTTGTAATTAATGATTTCCTACATTTGTACAACAGGTATAGATGCTGGTAAGACCATTTTCTTTATTGCCCAAGTCAGCAGCAATATATATTGACTTTTTAAGTATTTGTCATGTAACTCTTGGGAGAAAAAGATGAAAAAATCCTACTTATTGCTAATTTTATTTATGATATTCATATTTTCATCAACTTTTTCCAATGTCAGTTTAGGACATTTTGATAACTTTTTTTTATGTGTTCTGGTTTTGTTGTCTCTTGTGATTTGGTTTTTTTGTTTGTTTGTTTTTTTTTTTTACCTCTACTGGATTTATTTGAAAGTTGTCCACTTTTACAAGTGAAGTTAAACAGTTCCAGCAGTGTCACAAGAAACCTGGGACTGATTCTATTTCTGGAAGGATGGGGAGTGTCCTACCCAGCATTTTTCGCACTTGTGAGCAGTGTCTTCTTGACCTTCAGTTTAACTTTGAGACACTCTCTCTCTTCCAAGAACTGATTGCTCAATCATTTTACGAAACGGTCACGCAGACAAGAAGGGCTGGCATAGGGTTGACTTCAAAGCCTCTTGTGCTTTGCCAGTTCCTTTATGTTTGGAAAAGCTAAAGAAACAAATAATTTGTGGAGGGACTTGCATATGAGGGCTTTCAAAGAAAAAAGAGATTAGCCACAAATTCTCTGAATACCTTCTTGGGTGGGAAAGTTCAGATACACTTAATGCAATGTTTACTCCAGCTATGATGTGCAGGTAGCAGGAGCCTTGTGGTTGAATATGTTGTGTTCTCACTGGGGTCACAGGACTGCTGTGACTGTGTCTGCATCAGGAAACCTTGTTTTAGTGCATTCATTAAAGTTTTCAGTGTGGAAATATATAATGTGCATCTGAAAGTGTTTCTTGGTTCCACAGATGAGAATGGAAAAGTGTTTCTTAGGCATGTTCCACAGATGTGTGTGGTCACTTGTGCTTACTTGTAAAATAGGTCTAGAGTAAGCTTTGTAAACCTGCATACACCATGTCTTCTGAAATGTCTGTCTTTGCATATGTTTCTATCAGCTCCACGTCCAGGCCTCTGAGTATGTTGTTTATGTCTAGAGGAGTAGAAGAGTAGGTGATACTGAGTCAGGTCCTAATATTCTATGTTTTGAGTGTCTGCTCCAGGTGCATTATGAGTCGTGGGCAGGGTGAGATGGTAAGACAGGATAAAAACTTGAGATCCTTCCCTTTTACGTTCTCCCAGAAATGTGAGGCTCAAGAACCCTTTGCATTCAAAAGCTTGAAATAGATGTTTCATATATGGATTAATGAGTTTGTTTTTTAAAACATGCGGAGTTTGAGGTTTTTTTCCCCTTGCTTGTTCTGTCAAAAAGTGCTTTATTTCTCTCTTGAATGTGTTTAGGTCCTATTTGCAGGCATGCAATGTTGTTAAACTTTGAAGAAAGTTAAGAGAGAAAAATGTCAACATTCCTATCACCAGATCAGACTTCTTAGATCCAGCTAATGCTCTTTAACTGTGCTTCAGAAGCTGCAGGTCATCTTCTTCTGCAGCTGAAACCTGGCAGATTTAAACGAGATTTATAGCATTATATAGTTACAGTGAAATCGTTAAAGTTCTGTACCATAATTATAAGTGATTTCACATACCAGCAATTCTCTGCACAAAATCTTGCAAGACGTGACTGCTATCTCCCTGTAGTTGCCTTCTCTCTCATTCTCTCGCTCGTATTCTGTTCTCCTATTTTCCTAGACAATTATCTGATGATTTTGGAAGTAAGAACATTATTTTCAATCTTGTCTGCCATTTAGTCTGACTCATAGATGAAATGTACATATATTTCTCTTTTAAGAAGACAAATTTTGCTTCTGTAATCAGCTGGAAAATATCCTGGTGACAGCTCTGTTTATATTCTACAGATATACCAAACCCCATAAATATCTTTTCTCTGATCAATGTTTTGCTGTACAGTATTGAATTATAAAAAAAAATATAATAGCGTATACAGGACATATATAGATCAGTGTCACTGAGTATCAGCAATCAAGTACACAAAATTTGAAAGGTAGGGGTATTTTTCCTGCTCTATAGAAGTTGTTTTTTCTGACGAGTAGACAAAGATATTATACAGCTGCAACAGTTTGCCTTCTCAGAAAATTTGTCTGTATCAGATTTACTCATTATATTTTAATTCTTCATAAGACAAAAATCTGAAGATGTTGTTAAAGCTAATCAGTGCTGCCAAACTAATGGAGATCTGTCCTTGATTTTGTTCTGGAAGTCTGCTGAGGGCTGAAGCTTCTGGCTTCCTTGGAAACTTAGGAAGAAGGGTTTATTCCAGGCATAGCTTACTAGGATCCAAACCAAAAAAATCACTTAACTTGGCTTGTTCTGAGTAAAAAGAGAAAGGAAAAAAGAGCCTTCATTCAAGAATTCATTTTACTACCATTTGCTTCTCTGTGCACACTTTATGTTTAGATGCCATTTATAAATATCTTATTATCATTTGTTAAGTTTTATGACAATTTTTACCATGCCTGATGACTGTAACTCATGTATTAAACATGCACACGTATTTTAACAATATTTGCATCTTATAATATGCTTCCTAACGACTTGTCATAGACTCATCAGTTAAACATTTATTTTACAAATGCATTTTGTAATATGCTATGGTAATAAACTATAAAAAAAGTATCCCACCTTGTAATATTTTCAGATGGATGAATAATGCATTACAAATTCTACCTTCATTTAAAACATGACCTCTATTCTGATGAAATCTGATACATTGTCTGGATTTATGATCATTGAGTTGTGTGAGGTGCTGTCAATCTGCTTTCTGATTAATTTTCCTAGTTCATAAATCTGAATTAATCTGTAAATATTTACAAAATACTGTGGTTTATTTTTTCTCTTCTTTTATTTTTACCCACCTGATTAATTTAAACCAAATGTATCAACCCCCATCTAGCTGTAAGCTAATTTTCATTCAAATAATTTCTGGAAATTCAAATCAGTTCTGAAATTGATTATCAAAATCGTGATTGTTCCCTTGCTGGCTGCCTAAATTTGTAATATGTATTTCTAAAGAGGTCTATGCTACTGTCACATCTAATCTTATGAGCTGCGTAAAGCTGAAGGGTATATAATATTGTGAAAGTTTATAATAAGCTATTTTACAATAAAAACATGTTTTTGCTACTATTTATGTTTAATGTTGTCTACATCTGATTTTACATACTTTTTTAACTTCTGGAACTTTATTCAAAACAAAGTTCTGCTTAAGTAGCTATATTGCCATCAGAGTCAACTTGCTGTCTGGCTTCCTGAAACATCATGCTGATTTTTTCAGTAGTTTTTTTTCATATGACTGTAAGTACCAAAGATTCTCTGGCTGATTTCTGTGTGTGTGTGCACACGTGTAGACTGTAATATTTTCCCTAATTTTATGTCGCCAGAGAGTTTTTCTTCAAAATTGAAGGGAAAGAAGGGGATTTGAGGCTTGGTTAGTGCATTTATATAGATAGACTACACAGTATTATAGGGATGTCCACACATCTGGTAATAGAACTAAACAGTTGAGGATTTCAGCAGTGTTCTTTGTTAGTTACCATACCTGAATAAAAAGTGAAGTGTCTGACTTTTATTTTTGCTGTTTGCCTGGAGTTAGTTTTAGGGCATCACATCTACATGACGCTGTCTGAAAGTGTGAAGTCAATACAGAGTAGTCTGGTTTTACATCTATTTGACGTAAATACAAATGACTACTTCAGATGAATACTAAGGAGAAGTCAACATTAAAGAATTGGTCTCTTGGAAGGGGGCTTTTTTCACCAGAAGATAGAAGGTTCCACCTTATCTCTGCCTTTCACCTTAATAGTCCAGGCTCAAGAACCTTTTGTCAACCTTCGTATTTTTCTTTCTTTTTTATTTTTTCCCTTTTTTTCTAAATAAATTACTGCCTAGGAAATGAGCTGGGCGTATTATCAGTCGAGCTTTACTTTAAACACTGAGCATTTTAGACTACATTCTATGTAGCCAAACACATTCGGTTAAGATTGCATAAATCCTGCTATGGAGGTCTCTCTACTTGGAAAGAATAATTAATTCTGATTATTTGCTATTTTTTTTTCTTAGTGCTTATCATTAGGTGAAGGGAAGAAACTAGTTCCAGTTAGGATATCATGTTCTGTGATGTATGATGTGGCTTTTATCCTATAACATCGAGTCTAGAAAATAGTCATTCTACATGGGCTTATAGGCATTCATGAAACTTTAGACTAGTCATCTAAGTACTGAAATGGGTTTGGTAAAGATGAATTATTTAGTCTACTATCACAAACAGTTTAGCCATCACTTCTTCCATTTTTTTAACATGATCTCATAATTTGAACATTTGCTGTCTTCTTCTACTAAAAATCTAAAATACAGCAGTCATTGTTTTGTTGGAACCTTTTGCCTATTTTTGCCTCAGTGGTCGTTTTTCTCAGAATTGTGCTGCATTCTTTACTTATCTTTGAAATTAAAAATTTGGCTGCATTGTTAAATAGGAGTATGATGACTTCTAGAGTTAAGTTTATAATAATGTTTCTAATGTTTACCTGTTCAGTGGATTTCTTAGCCTTAATTGTGCCCACTCTGTTTCCTTGAATATATCAAAATGATGTAGTATCCTAGTAGTTTCTTCGTTCTCATCTGTTACATGCTCATCTGTTATAAATCACGTTATCATTACACAAGAAATGCAGTAAACATGGGAGTTTCTTTTTCTTCAGTTTGATCAGAAAGCAGAGATTCCATTTTTCACTGTGTTTTTTGTCAGCTTGTCATTCTTTCACATAAAGTGAATATATATGATATATGTGCTTTTGTTATTACTCGGCTGGGTTAAGAGTAGATTCTAGCTGCTTAGTAGGTCACACACATGATTTAAGTCCTGGGAGGTTAAGATACAGTGGATTTTCAAACTCCAGTATTCATATGCATACAATAATATTTTGAAGGTATTCTGGTGTGGCTAAGACATAAAAGTTAACAGACTTCCTCATTTTAAAATTACCTTTATAGAAGGAAAAATAGCTCTGTGATGCATTTTAATAAAATTTTGAAGATTTTAAAGCTAGCTTTTTTATATATAATTCACATTTTCTATATACATGGTGGTATGTTGTTGTATAAAGGTTCAATTCTAGTTTTGTTTGGGAGAATCTGCATAAATCATGTATGGTTTCTCCATTTGTGAATAATGTGGCAACTCCAAGCTCACGCTAACGAAAGCATCATACTATCGTATCATGTATGGTATATAACATACATGCACACTCACAATGAGGTAGAGGGTAATCCTGAAAATCTCTTCCCTCTAGCCTGGAAAAATGACCAAAAAGTAGATGTCACTTTCTGTGCCTTGGTAAAAATAGATCAAGACTTTAAAACTCCAATCATTACCAATAATCTTAAAATGTATTTTAATGTGCTGCAGCTTCAGTTACCCTCAGCTGAAGCTTCTCTATTTTAGCTTACAGGGTCTTGTGACCTCAGCCCATAGCAGAGTTTCAACAGTAATAGCGACAGCCATCTTGGATAAATGTAAGTGAATTTTTTCCTCATTTCTATAGTTTCTGTCCCTCACATGCACTTTTGGAGTTTTGTTTTTCACTGAGGATGTAGGCAGTATTCCTGACAACACTTCTACTGTGTGGCAAGTAGCATGATTGACACAAATTACCAGTAAAGCAACTAAGTGGGACTTCTTGCCTTTTAAATGTCACAGTATCAGACTCATCCTGTGCTTTTGAAATGCCAATATGATAGCCATGCAAACTTTATTTTACCTACAGCTAGGTTGATGGTATTATCAGCCAGGATTAATCTGCAAAGAGAGTAGTACAAAAATATTTTGGCCTTAGAATCTTATTTTAGTTAATACTAAGGATGAAATCTGGGAGAATTCAGAAAATATTTTTCTAAGAAAAAGTTTGCCTTCTTCAATCAGTTTTATCGTTTCAGTTCTGCTTCATGTCAGACTGTGGTAATCTATTCCCAAACTTAGTTCTGAATTCACTAATTATTGTATAAATCTGGGGCTGGAGCTGGAGCTGGAAAAGGCTACATATGTAGTACATTCATATGTACTGCCTGCATAAAAACTTCTAGAAGTATAAGTTAAGGAATTAAGGGCATCTGCCCACTATTGGTTTCTGGAGAACACTGAATAGAGCAGATTTTAAAGTAATTTGTTTTTCAACAGTTGTGATGTTATTGTAATGGTGAGACAAACAGAAGAAAATAGAGATAGGGTTATTCATTCATAAAATCCTGTCCTGATAGGCTGATAGCCTAAAGAAGCTGGCATTTAGTAGAAACTTACAAACAATACCTGGACTTAGATATTCTTCAGTATTCAGTCCTAAATTGGCCTTTGTCTGAATTCACCATTTCTGATCAATGTAACATCCTTGGTCTTTTAAATCCCTATGGCATGCCTCCATCTTCTGTTTGCTCATATATGTAAATATGTATGTAACACAGAGACATACCTGAAATTCCAAGTTTTTATTTACATGTAAATAGTTGCATTGTAGCCCTGTAGCTACAAAAGTACCTTCTTAATGACCTCAGCTAGCTAAATACATGGTTGTTCAAATGCACCCTGTTCTCTTTATGTGGTTTCATAGGATGTATCTGTCATGAACTGTATGAAATAAAAGGCAGCACCTATGCAGCAGTTAAGGCTAAAACTGGCAGTAGTGGAACGGCCTCCATCCATCCATCCATCTTACAATCATGTATCGAAAAAGATGGATAAGGGGCAGTCTTGATGTTTTACCTGCACACCTGTAGTCAGCTTAAAAGTCATTAGAATTCAGATCTTCTTGCACCTGTGTGGTTATATTAATTTCTCCATAATAAATGTGAGACCAAATCATACACAGCAGAGTCTGGAAGCTGTGAGAGTGTACTGAAACCAGTTTTTGATTATCTTGAACTTCTGTCTGTCTCAAGCTTCAGTGTGCCATGTAGGAGGAAGGTGGACATTGTTATCAATATTAATTGTTATCAATATTAATTGTTATCAATATGGCAGAAGAAATTGCATGCCTAGAATCTTTGTTTTGACTAAAACTATATGAATGAAAAAGGGTGTAAGAAATATTGGCTTGGCTACCAGTTACTATTGAGGAATGTACTCAATCATGAAGAATAATTCTGAAAATTTCTCTGAGGAAAAAAGGTTTAGTTAAAAACCTGTGCAAACCCTGAGGACCAATGTCCTCAAAGGTAAAGTTGGTTTATAATAATTACCATAAATAGTAATTTAATTTCAATAGAAGAGAAAGTGTTCTTATATTTGGCATTGCAAGGCTGAGTTAATGGAAGAGCTTTGAAACCACTGTCAACAGGAAGTGTGTATAGCTTTTGAATGTGTGTAAGTATAAAATAAAAGATCAATTTGTGAGAAATTTCACAAAAGCAGCACTATAATGATAACGTTTTCAGATCTAGGCTTATCTGCATGCTTGTCAAATACCAATTACTTTGTTGGACCAAGTAAGGCAACATAAATTCATTGCCTCTACAAGCTCAGTCCTGTATTTATCTTTCTGACACTAGTTTATGTGACATCTCTGTCCCATTAAGTGATGTGATCCTTATGTACAAGAATGATCCCTTGCTTTGATAACTGTCTCAGTCTTGTAACAACATCAAGATTATTGAATTAATAGAATGATAATGTGATTCCATAGATCTTGTTAAAGATATATTCCCTTGATAATGGATAGTTAAAGTGTGTTTTATTTCCTATTTTTATTATTTATGAAGCTTTTCCAGTTGTTTTTGAAGAGGAGAGAAAGACAAAAATTAAAAGAATGTGTTTATATATTTTAAACTTGGGGTTTTTTTTACTAGAATATGCAACACGTCTAGCATTCAGTGTGTATATAAGTAATATATAAAATATGCATATGTAAATAAATATATGTCTAACTGCTCTGTTGGGGCTTAGATACAGCTCATCATTTAACACTTCAGTATGTTACACAAGGATTTTGAAATATAGTAGAAAGGATTTTGTGAAAAGTACGTTATAGAAAGTGTGGTGGAGTATGCTCGGAGGTTATACAATGTGAAAAGCTTACTATGAAATGATTTAATATGTCAAAAAGCCAGATGCTCACAAATCCAGCCAGCTAATCCATTTGGCCAAGTAGATATAACATTGTGCACTTCATACATGATATGAACTTCTAGGAATTTCAGTTTCTTTTCTACATTACACTATTGTGTTTTTGCCTAAAATCAAGGCAAAAAAAACTTTGAAGGCAATATTAGTATAGGTAAAGGAGCAGTTCTTTAATGGAAGCTTTCAGGTGCACAGAGTACATAGGTGCGCACAAAGAATAGGGTTCTTACAAATTTATAACACTACTTAATTAGCATATTCTAGTGGGTTTATCCAACCTGAGAACCTTTTGCCCCTGGTACCAGCCTCAGAACTGCCCCGTTGGAGTGCCTTCTAGGGTTCTGGGTTTTACATCTTGTTTTGCGTTGTTATTCCGGTCCAGGTGCATGTGTCCCAAACACAATGTCCTTACTGCTATCCTACCCATTGGAAAAACAGTTAAACAAAATCTGGGAATGTGGCACAGACCGTGAGAAACTGTTAGAAACTGTTAGCTGCCACCTCAAGTGAGAAACTATTCAGCTATATAAAAATCTAAAAATATATAAAATATTAAAATCTACAAATATATAAAAATACTAAGGCATCACTGTTTCCAAAAGTCTACCCTAGGGCAAGAGGCATTTGTGACCTTAGTAAAAATCTGAGGATTCTATAGAGATATTGAAATAGCAAAGGTACTGGCAGCCATAAATATTTTATTACATTATTTTCCTGTTTCTTCATTATTGTCTTTACATCTTCGATGCATAAAAGGCAAAGAAATGTTAGACACTTACTAAAGAACTAAACCCATTCCCACAGTATACGTTATGGCAAATACAGAGTTTATTCAGCCTAAAATCTTCTTTTTCATGTTCCAGGGACAGTGAAGTCTAGATGGCTGAAGTAAGTTGAGGGTTATGCAGATGTATTTTTTTCAAAGATCTGTGCACTCAGATCTCCCACCAGGTTTTTTTCCAAAACCGACGCATTGTGCAGTTACCTACAAAGTAATGGAGAGAATATAATTGTTGATTTCTCAGTGCCTTTGAATCCTAAATTGTGAAATGCACTTTGGTTTTGTTCAAAACTCATTCATTCAAAAAATTGCTTTAGGTTGTCTTACATTGGGCAAAACTTAGCAAGAGTGTGGCTCTAGTTTGCGGCTTAGAAATTCACGGTAATAACTGGGTCATCACTGCTGACTTGAAACAGATAGAGAGACAGTTAGATGTGTAGATACACTTTTTCAGGCAGCCCCTAAAGCTTTTCTCCTTCCCAAAGAAAAGGTAAATATTCCGCTTAAACCTCTTTAGCAACTCTATAAACAAGAAGATGCCAACAGCATGTCCTCTTCTGTCTTACCTGGGTGTCCTGTCTGTATTCTCCTTCCATGTGTAAATCCTGCTCTAATTTCCTTCTGTTTGTTGCCACGGTTTGATATTTATATAGTGTTTATAAAATTTGTAGAGAAAATTAAGATATCCAACTTAGTAAAAATCCTTAACTACTCTTTTAATTGAGTCAACTGTTCACATATCTCCTTTTTGTCTCCTTAAATAGTTTTTTTCTAGCCATTGTTGTGATTTGTAACACAGTCTGACTGCCCATAATTTAGAAAACTCTTCAGAGGGCATAAGCTTGAGTTTTCTTTACCAGTTACGTAAAATGATATTATTTCGGACTCTGTAGGGTTTGCCATGGCTGGGAATAGTACCTATTCCACTGAAAAAAAGAAAAGTGTAATGAAAATTGTGAAATATTTAGTCAGTAGTAAAAAAATTCATCTAGCATTAGACCTTTATTAAGTGTTCAATCTACATTTTTATTGTGACTTTTCAGTACTAAAATGCTTTGAAATTTGTCACATTAATTTTTTTATCAAAAAAAAAAGATTTTGAGGAAGTTGAAACATTCCTACATTGTTAAAACAGTAAGAAAGTGCTGGAATAGGAGGTGGTGTGGAATTCCCGTTGCTTAAATTTTGTAAAAATGTTTTTGACAAATGCTTGTCAGAAATAAAACCAGTTACTCTAGGTTTGAAGAGAAGGATGGGGTAGTTCACTTGCAAAGGTGTCTTCTTGTTCTACAATTTGCATAGCAATTTTTTTTATCAAGGAACACTTTTATTTCAGTTTACTTCTTTTAATGAAATTAGTTCAAATTAGATTCCTATTGAGTAGTTACAATAATTATGCCTATATGTATATTTAATGAACATTGGTTTGTGATATTTTATTATTAATAATCCAAATAGTATGACAGAGAAGTTACATCTGTTACTTTTTGAATAAATATCTGAGTTCTATTAAGATAATCTCCAAGTAGTTTCTAAAACTAAATAAACGTGCGAGGTAAGTAGAAGTTTGTACAGAAAATACTTTTTAACAAAAGTCTGTGGCCCAAATGTTGCAGAAGGTTCTGTACTTATTTCAAATTTGCACTATGATGTAAGTAATACTGAATTTTCATAGACTCAAAGCTTTGTTACCGATTGATTTTTTTTGTCTAGAGAGACAAACAAAACCAAATTCTTATGAATCTATAAGTTTCATGGAAACTGTCTTCAGAGAGCTTTGTAAAGTACTGCTTTATTAAATGCTGGACACTTCCATGAAAAAATTCAAACAGATTTAAAAGAAATAAGGACTTAAAAGCTTGTTACTTTCAAAACTAATGGAGAGGTGCTTCTACCCACTTCTTCATCTTAGGTCACTGGTTGCTCTTTGAGTTACAGGGAGTAAGGGAGTTGAATTCCTCCATTGTCAGGCTGAAAGCAGGGAGAAGAACCAGCAGTCAGGCTGCTCCTGCAGGTGGGGGAGCCACTGGCACTCGCTAGCCCAGTTCACAGGGTGTCAGTACTGATCCAAAGAGCAATAGTTGAGAGAAAAGACTGAGTTTCTGGACCCTGCTGGTTAGCCGCCACTCCAGACAAGCGAGACCCTTCAGTGGAGATCCCAGCTGTGGTTTCAGCCCTTGTCAAGGTTCTGCTCATTCAGTGGGGGAAGAGGAGATGGGGCATCACCCTGGACATCACAGCCTTTAAGAGAAATAGATTGAACCCTGCTTTTATGTCTTTTCAAAGAAGTCAACATTTTCAGTGTAAGAAGTGTCAAAATATTTTCTTTTTTTTTTCCTATCTGCTTGTCAGAACTGCGCCTTTTTTTTTATCAATATGTATTTTGTGTGCTTTGCATTAATTCAGACTTGGATGTTGTTTCATACAGTGCTTGGCTTGAAATGTGCTGCTGCTATTTCTGACTGAAAGCAGTTGTGTAACCAAAATGCCCCTTGTAGGCCTATTAGACCTCTTCGTTTCCCTATAAATGCTGCATCATAGCAACTTTAAAAACATGCATTCTGTTTGGTAGTCCTGGACATGCTATATTTTTTTTTCTGACAAGCAGTCTCCTATATCTAGTAAATCATAGTTCTGATATTTTGAAAAGATAAAAAATATATAGTGACATTCATAACAAAAATGCATTATTCAAGAAATATCAACAATATTTTAAGGTAAGTTAACGAAGTTATGTTCAAACAGTGTAGTAATCAAACTATTACCTGTATACAAAACTGAAGAAAATACCTTGTTAAGTGCCGCACCATTTCTGTGATTCCTTTTGAAAATGAGTTAGCTAAAATGAAGGTACTCTGCTAGCTTTATTTAAGATCCATGCTTAAAAATTACTAATTTTATAGCATGTATTTTCTGTTTACGTGCCTGTCAGTTTTAAACAGCCTTTTATATGCAAATGCATGATGACAGTTCTATATTCTGTGCAATTTCTCTGCTACCTTTTCATGCTATTGGAATAATCCCTTAACAGATATTTATAGAATTTTTACTGTTATTTTGACAAACCAGACATTGTTATTAAAATTATAAAAGAAAGTATTTCTAATGCTTTTTGCACTAGAAGTTCTAAACTTTTTAAAAATTACATATGTTTTCTAGCTCTATTTTAGTAAACTTTTTACAGAAATTGTGTCTTTCTAGTTCCATTTTTTATGAAAAGAAAAATCTGTACTTGGAATTTTTTTTAAACAGGTGTATCACTAAAGATCCAACTTTATTGCTCTTTCAGTCATTTAATTATGTGTTACTATAGCAAGCTGTGTGTTTCATTAAGTTAACTTGTGAATATCATGTGCTTTACCAATGCTAGATATAGCTCCCCTTAGAGAGAGATAATTTTGCTGTAATTATCAAAACAAACTCTGGTTTATTATCTGTAATATTTGTAGTTTGGAAAACTTTGTTATTTGTTCATGGGCTCAAGGTGACAAGTTGGGAGGATTTCAGCTGTATTGTCCATTTCAGTGTATGCCTAAGAAGTGGCTCAATCATAGAATGGTTTGGATTGGAATGAACCTTAAAGATCTAGTTCCAACCCTCTGGCATGGACAGGGCAGGGACACCTTCCACTAGACAAGGTTGCTCAAAGCATGATCCAGCCAATCTTTTAACACTTCCAAGGATGGGATCCACAGCCTCTCTGGACAGCCTGTTCCAATGCCTCACCACCCTCACAAGCGAGTTTCTTCCTAGACCTAAATCTCCCCTCTTTTCCATTTAAAGATGTTACCGCTTGTCTTATCACTACATGAAGCGAGCACTCTGTGATTTCTAAGGAAAACTGTAAATTTGCCTCATCCCTAGGTAGCACTTTTGTATTTTGATACTAAACCTATAGACTACAAGCAGACTGAGAAAACAAAATACAGTATTTCCATAGTCTTGGGGAAAAAAAAAAAAAAAATGGCAGGTGACATAGAAAGTCAGTGAAAGGACAGAGACACTCACCTGTGTCTAATGAAGGAGGTGACATTTCAGTAAATGGAATGTACTTAAATATACTCTGTGTGTTGGCAGTCTCCCAAGACTGCTGATGGAAGTGTGTCTGGGGAAAGGAGCAGCATATTGAAGAAACCACTGCTTTGAACTGTGTCAGGAGAGTGGGAGCACGGACTGGCTACATGCCTGGTGGGACTCACCAGACTAGTGAAAACTTTCAAACAGTACCAGCTGCTCAAGCCATGGACAACTTTCAGATATCTCCTTGACAGATGTGAAACTATATTTACCCCAGTTTATCTGCAATATTTCTGCATTCTTTTCTGGATGTCTCTGTGTTAGTGGAATTACTGGTGTGAATCTCCTGTTGCTTGAGAGCAACACATGAGACACAGGACTGCATTGTCTCCTTATTCTCTTTACATGCCAACTTTAACCATTCACTGTCTTGAAGTACACAAAAATAATTTTCTTGTAATGAAGAGCTCAAAAGCAGTTTGCTTCATCTGCCCTTCTGTCTCCAAGAAGCAGATGGTTGGGCTGCAGACCTGCATTTCATGTTTGCTGGTATGGCCCCCTTTTACCACAAACTGATCAAAAGAGCCTAAAAGTGGACAGATAAGGGATTTTATTGAACTACCAGACAGGAAAATAGGTGAATTGGATTAATCCCAACACTTCTTGAAAACTTGAGAATTTTCCACGTCAGCTGCTATTTGGGCCAAATGATAGTTTTTATTGCTTAAATTTGACTGAGATCCATCCATATTACCCAAAAGTAGGAGTAACTAACACCAGTCAATACACATGCATTCCTGATGAATGTACATAAAGCTAAAGAGTACTTGTCAGCCTTGACAGGGTAAATAGGGAATTTTCCTATTAAAGGCTACTTTGGCTGAGATCAAATAATGTTTCTTTTATCTCTTTCTCAGTAACATTGATGATATGCTAGTGATATGCTTGGATATTCCATTTTCAATCTTCTGCAACTGCAGCATGTACCTTTGCTATGGCTGCCAAGATTCAAAGAAGAGGGGACAGAATTTGGAATTGAAATCTTGAATATGTTATGTGGGTCCTGGGAAAGGAGACAGTGATACCCAAATCACTGTGATCTGGTTAGTCTTACCTTTCTATCTGAAAGAGTCCTTAACTGTTTCTGTTGGGGGGTTTTTTGTCCTATGTGCAAGGGTTACAAGAAAGAGTAGCTCAGTAACCCCATGCTGGCCGCAGTTTATGCCTAGAGTATGTTTATGTGAGCTGGAGATAAAAATTTTGGTCTGCCATTTGGACCCATAAAGAGTTATCTTTACTTTGCTGATGGTGACAGCTCCATGTTGTCGCTTGAGGAATGGGAAGAAAAAAAAAAAAAGTCTTTAGGGAAAATGATTAGGCACAGAATGTATAAGCAAGCTAATGTGCAAATGTAGGCATATAACAGTGTAGCCAGATTTTACGTAGGCATAAACAGCAGCTGGAGAAAGCCCTGGCTCCTCCCATTGTCAGCAAGACTGTTTTACTAAGCATCATATGAATGAAAATTGTACCATCTTTTCCATAACTTTAAGTTCAGGGAAAAGGCAATATCTCTTCACTCCTCCAGGGGAAACTGCATTCTGCGCCATGCAGCCTGATAACATATATATACAGATATATATATGGTTTTTAAAAGGGCAACTGCAGGAATAACATTGAGCCTGACTTTTTATTTAGATCACTTTGACTGGGATCATACTTTTGACTTCAACAGCCTTTTAGTACACTGTGCTTACATGGACATAAACAAGAGAAGAATTTGCCCAGGATGTATCACACTTTATGCATATAATCAGCTTGTCAATATTCAACTCCTATACGTGCAACAAAGTAGAGGTGAGAAAGGTTACTGTGTCTGTCCTTGTTCTGAGGAGTGCAGGAGACAAAGGCACAAGTGTGCACAGAAAAGCATCAACCTACATAGATTTGAAAGTCTGGCACTTACACCCTTAAATGAAACTCTGGCTTGGGGATTGGCTAGTTTTGCAAATCATACTGCAGAGATGCTGGTCATGCATTTTCAAATAATCACAATCTCCATGTTTCTAAAATAGACCCTGCTTCATTCTCCCGTTTTTTCAACAGGTGTAATGCTTCATTTTGGTTCCCTGGATAGTTGGTGAAAAGTGAGGAACACACTGCAAGTCAGTATTTCAAATAGTCAAGATTTAGTTGAGCTGAATTATTTTCTGATTGTATCTGGCTTTGTGTTTGCTATTTAAAGACTTTTTTTGGGGAAAGTAGAGTTGCCACCATTTTGTGTCTACAAGAATAATTGTTTCACAGTCTACAGTTTTAAACTGGAAAAAGGCAAAAGAGTTGTTCAGCTGAGTAAGGAAAGATATTTCTCTTGGCTAGTCTCTACTTCCCCTTAAAGCAGAAACTCTTACTGAGAATCAGAGCAGTTATCCACTTCTAGAAGATCTAGGAATGAGAGCCTTCAGCCTATGCACATTTTACAGGATAGACAAAATGCAAATGCAGAAAATTTGAAGGTGATGGTAATTGAGGTTCTGGGGATGGAATTTGATTTAGGCATGCGGAGTATTTCAGCTTGTTTGGACACATTTAGTTGGAAAATTAGAGTATCGAATTAAGTTTCTTTAAAATACAATATGCTATTGTTGGTGCTGGAGTTTTTTTAAACCAATAGAAACCTAAATCAGCCAAGGTCAGCAGTTTTGCTGAAATTTTCTAAGGCTGTCTTGTGTGTACTGGGAATGGGAACACAGCAACAGTAAAATAATCCCATCATTAGCACAGTATACTGATTTTTTTCAAATTGTTATGTAAGATTAATAAAACAGTCTATACTATTACATATGTACTAAATATCATCTGTAGGTGATACAGTTGTGGTTTGAAAGGTTTGAAAGCATGCAGGCTATCACATATAATTCCACTTAAAAATAATTTTACTGGCTCTGAATGGATACAAATGGGAGTTCTTGTCTTCTTTACTTCTATGGGGTTCACTCATACACTGATGTTTTCTTCTGTATTGTAAAGGAAAAAATTATTCTCATTGCCAAATGTTACATGCCCACATTGAAAGATTCTTTCTGTGATTCATGGAGAGAAAGCTTTCACACAGAACAATTCAAATTCAGAACAGAGCTCAATTTATTCAGTCTGAATTGCCATCTGAAGGAGCTTCTCTCTTTCTCTCTTAACTGTGTAAATAGTGTACAGACACCCCTAATTTATACCCTTGAAGTTACAAGCTATGGTTTGCCTGGCTGCAGGTGGTCTGCCTACTAGCTGGCATTGTCTTGTGAGGGAGATCCAGATGAGTCGGGGATTTCTGATACACACATAATACAGTAGTTCTAGAAAGCTAGTCTGGTTGGTAAGCCATGCAGGCCTTGAGATTTCTCTAGGTCTTGTTGTTCATTGTTGTGGTAATTTACAAGAACTGTTGGTCATTCGAAACTGGACTGAAACTTGGAATATTGTTGTCCATCCAATGGTTTCAGACCATGGGTCTCATTGACCTGAGGCAAATAGGTATTGTTGCCCTGGAACTTCATACCCCATTACTCACATTTCAAATTCATAAAGCCTTATGTAATCTTTGCTCTTGAAATACTTTCAACCTGGAAAAGAAGTTTAAATTTCCAGTTTAATTCTTGTTCTTGTAGTATTTGAAATGCGTGCATCAATGAAGAGCCTAAAAATACATTGCTGTATACATGAATCAGCTATTACCTTTCATACAACTCTGTATGAGCTGTGTCAGAGGGAAAAAGACTTATCTTGAACACAACTAGCATATTTTGACATAGTAAATACAATGTAGAGGGGTGTCAGTAGCCGTTGATCTTTTTGCTTATCCAGTCCACAGGTTTCTGTGTTTCAGCATTTATATGTCTGTTCATTACTGCTTTACTAAGGAAAGGTAGGGTACCTTGAGCAAGTTCATTCTTCCAAAGGATTCTAACTGCCTCTAAGACCTGAAAGTTCAATTTGCCGTAAAGCACTAGGTAAGAACATAGAATTTGAAATCCATTACTCTGTACTGATGAGGTTTATTCTGAAGAACCTTTATGTACACTGATCATGGCTTGAAAAATGATATCACAAAATCAGAATTTTTTTTCATCCGGGTATAGTATTATATTCAGTGTAGCAAGAAATAGTTTTGCATGACAGTACACATGTAAATGTCAATGCATATGTCATTTACAGTGTTTCTGGGTGTTCTGTGAGATTCACAATGATTATGTTGGAGAAAACTGTCTCTGTTAGACTAAATAAAATGTGCTTAGTAAAAATTGCTAGCAATTTTTTTCTGGACATAAAATGACATGGTAAGAATACAAAACAAAACTACCAGAAAAACCATTTCTCAAGCAGTAATATCCACAGGACAAGTGATCTAAATTGCTGGAACAGGGAGAGTTCATCACTGCACTGCAAAAGGCCTTGAAATATAACCTAAAGGCAAGTGAAATACTGATTCCAAGCTTTGAAATAACAGCAACAAATTTACCTACAGACAGAAGATGCATGGAAGCAATAAACGAATTATACAAGTCTTACACACTCAATCTGATTATTCTGACCAAAGTGTTAATTGGATCCTAACTGCCAGATCTGATATCTGTAGTCTTGTAGTGGGAACCTTTCAAAGTGATGAACTGTAATTCACTGAGCTGCTTGAAGCACTTGTAATTTACTGCATGTCATGCTATGAAGAGCCTGACCTAATGGACTTTACATTACCTGTAACGCTGGAAACCTTTCAATGAAACTAGTTGGTAAAAAGTAATAGTGGAAGTCTATTCAGAAAGAGAGAACAAAACTACATTTTAAACGCTGTTTTATATCCATATAAAAAGTTGGTCATTAAACAAAAGATGAGCAACTCAAGTCAAATATTTAAACTGGAATATTTCTCAGTGGTGAGGTGTCTGGTAAATTTTAAATTAAGTAGAAATGATTAATATGAAAAGAGAATCTGAGATAGTTCTAAATGGTGTGGAATATGTTGTGCTTCAGATGGTCATGCATGAAATTTTCTTTCCTGAATATAATATGTTATAAAACGTGGTTTGAGATAACCATTGTTCCCTACTGCATCTTAAATCAATATTCAGAGATACTGAGGGAACATTTATCTATAAAAATATACTGCAGTTACCGAGTGCTAACTAGAGTCCAAATTTAGCTGCCCCATGCAGAAGGCTGATATCTGGTGGAAAGTAATGACTTTCCTTTCCCATAGATGATGTTGGAAGGCAGCCATAATAAGATAGGTTCAATCTGCAACCACTGAAACAAAAGCAGTGCTATGAAAGAGGTCATGTTTGGGCAAATTTTTATTCTGGTAAGGGGTTGGGAGAGCAGTGGAAGGTTATTTAGCCTGTCTGTGGTATTTCTGCCCCATCTTCACCTAACGATGCACTTTAAATGGTGTTAGAAAAACTACCGCTAGTTACCATCTTGCCCTGCAAAGAGTTGGGCTTTCTCCTGTGCTCCCAGGAGGCAGCACTGACCCATGGCAGTTCATCTCTGCCACTGCTTCCCAGCCACTCTGCTGCAGGGGCCAGTAGGGATCCAAAATTCAAGAATAAATTCCCTTCTTAGAGCACATCAGAGAAGAGGCACCACAG
>JAWWEE010000040.1:24866374-24886374 GCA_035221455.1 Xenops minutus | reverse complement strand
GATTAGTCAAGCTAGGCGATCAAGACTGCTAATGCATAATGATTTATAAAATGAAAAATGTGTAGTGACCATGCAAATGTTTCAGCTAATCAAAGAGGGGAACTTTAGCTTTGAGAAGAAAGAAAAACAAGGGCATGTCAAGGCCTAAACCAAAGATGTATGTAAAATAATCTGAGCAGCTTGATTAGCCAGAGTGAGATTAGAAGTTGCATTATTGGCCTTTAAACATATGGTGTAGCATATTATATATCACCTATAATCTCTGTTACAGCAGGAGTACAGAGAGCTTGTTTTCCACTAACTGTAAATATAAATTACTTTAATCTTTTCTAAAATTTTTACATGTAATTGGAGACGTGTCCAATAAAAAAAAAAAAAAAAAAAGCTGTAAAGATAAAGTTCTGTAAACTATGATTACACAACAAAGCACACTCTGTTATATTAAATTAATTAAAATGTAGATAGATTAATAATAATAAATTAAATTTCTCTGTAAACAGGAGTCCTGATAGAAAATGGGGGTATCTTCATTACTTTGTTATTCTTCCTATTGCATGTGTCTTTGTTGATAAATAGTAGTACATTGTGTCATAATTGTATTTTCAGAAGTATGTAACCTTATATGAACTGTATAAAACTGGGCAGTGCATGTTGTCAGTGTACGGCGGTCGTTATGTATTCTTGGTCACTAATTATGAACAGCTTTCAAATGCCACTCAGTTCATTCTCAGCTCTTTTAATACCATAGAACCAGAAAGATTCAAGAGGTTATTATTAAGGTAGACAGTCTACACATATACCAAAGTGGGAAGAGAAGGAATGCAGTAATTTCTTCTTTTAAAATAACTGTTTCCTGCTGAAGAGCCTGATCCTGCACTGTGTGTGGTTTCACACCTACATTGATTTTTGAAAGAAAGATCCTACAGAGAGAAGATTCTCCGTTAAATGTTTAATTACACATCTTTCACTAAGCCAGAGAGACGTGTCTTACTGAACAGTTCTGTTCTCAGATCCTTCGCTTATAATATGATGGGACTTTGGATTAATTACTTAAAGGCTGCGACTTGTTTCCTCTGTCTGTAACAAAGAAATAATTCCTACCTACCTTGAACTGGCTCTGAATATGACTATGTGATTTTGTGACTCTCCTCAAAAGCACTGAAAACTAAGAGAAGGTTTTGCATGTATTTTTCCTTGTCAATGCCTGACTTTCAAAATAAAAGGAACTTGGAATAAAAATAGTGTGTCTCCTCTGGTTGTATATTTTTTTAATTAAAGTCAGATCAGTCACCATTTCCTGAAAATATCTGTGCAGTTTCTCAAGGCTTCTAAAAAATGCAAAAGCGTAATGCAAGTGCAGGCTATCATCCATTTATGCTGTTATGAATATGATTTTTGTAAGTAACATGCAAAAATATGAATTTGTATGATTCCTGTCATCAATTAGTTCATAGAAACAATAAATATTTACCTGTCAAGCTTTTTTACAGGTGAAGCTGAATTTTTAATTTTTTAGTGGTGTTAAAGACACAGTCTTAGTCTCCACTATTTCTCTGTTAAATTGATCTGAGGAAAATCCAGATTTCTTAATCTTCAGAGAAGTTCTGGCTTAATTTTTGCAGCTGTGTCCATCTATCTAATTTCCAATATCGAAGTTTTCATTCTTAGTCATGGTCGGTTTTTTTAATTAGTACAGTCATATATATTAATAAAACAGTCCACAGTCATTCTTACCTGAAATGCTTTTTAGATATGTTAAAAGTTTGTATGTTTACATATCTGTAATTTTATTTAGTGAGATCCAAAAAATGGGGGACAGCCTGCATCAAAAACACAGGAAACTCTTCAAAACTTGATGGACCCTCCATCTGGGTCCATCGTGGAGCCAACAGTTTTACGTGTTCTTCAGAGGCTGTCCCATCCATTGTATTTTGTAGGGCTGCTGTACCTAGTCCCCTTCATGGCAGAGTTGGGAGTTCAATTTCTTTGAGGATGCCTTATAATAAATGGGTTGAAGATACAAATCACGTTTCACTTTGTCACTTCAGTTTTTCATGAGAGGTTTGACCAAGAATTTTTGGGGAGTTTGTGGTCCACTCAAAGGAATGACCATGTCTTTTCACTGGGTTGTTCTACCTGAACTGATTTCTAATACATTGAGAGATTTATATGAAAAAAAATCAGAGATGCCTCTCTGCTACATTTTTGTGAAATCAGAATGGAAATCTCCAAAAATGCAGACATTAAACCAAAGAAATATGCCTAATGCACATAATTGGCCATAAAATAGCAGATTTTTGGATAATCTTCCGATACAGATAGCACAGTAGCACTAGGCCAGTAAGAAGTAAAGTACAGTCTGGTGTATCACCGAAGGCTGTGAAATGTACAAATTTATATTACCCAAGGACAATTAGAGAAATCTCTTTGGTTGATACTTTTTACTAATGTAAAATTTAAGCAGTTTTCAAAATGTCTTCTCCTTTATCTGTGGGAAAGACTGTATTCATCAGATATACACATATATGGATTATCACATAAAATTCTTTTAAAGGCAATACTACCTAAACAGACCTGTATTTTTACTAATGATCTTGACTGACAGGTTTTTTCATTCTTCCGTCTATCATCTTGAAAAGCAAGTGTATTAGGTTCTCTAGCTTATACAACTTGAAAGTGACTGTTGAAAATTATAAGAAAAACAAATTTGGAGAGAAAAGCTGTTACAGTGTACTGCACAGCAGATGTGTCTCCAAGTATAAGAGCAGATACTACAAAACCTAGCAAAAATATGTCTGATGAAGGAGGATCTGTATTTCAGACTGAGGAATAGAGGACTCTTGTGGCACAAGTCTTCGTTGTCATCTTACTGGCTAGATTTTTTGAGCACAGAGTATGAACAAATCAGTGCCACTTACAGAGTCGAGTTGATTTTCACTCTTGATTGAACAAAACTTTTGTGTTTATAAATACACAAGCCAGGAAAGACAGAGGGAATATAAAGGTAAGAGAGGTGTGAAACACCTTCACATTTTGTTATATTTTGTAGTAGTAAGCATGTAAGCATTAGGAAAATTCTTACAGAGTTTAAAGGTTAAAGGTAATGGTTTAATTGGGAAAGTGTCTGTCTTCCTCTCTCCCTTCTCCTATCTGTGTGATATGTGGTAGTTGAATAGCATCACTGAGGCAAAATTTTTACAAGAAGGCAAGTTCAGATCTCACATAAACAAATTCTTAGTGACTTCAGAGGGAATTGAATACTGACTCCAGTCAACAAATTTTATTTTCTGTTCATGCATCCCAAAGTTGTAAAAACCTGTTTGTCTTGCCTTTGAGACTTATAAACTTAAAACATTATTGTATAGAGACATGTTTCCAATGCTACAAATCTTCTAGGTATCACGAAGTACAACAACCAGTGTTAACCATCTGAAAGTTAGTAAGTCCTACTCACTCAAGTGAGTGTGCACTCAGTGGAGACAGGCACGCTCAGAGTGGGGTTAGTTCCATGCTAAAATAGATGCCTAAACAAAACCAGAAAAACTTTGCTCAGAATTTCTTTATTCTGTTGACTATAGAAAGAGTACAGTGATAGCTGAGCTTGAATTCCTCTCCACAAGTGTCTGTTTCAAAGTGGAAATCTGGTTTGTCTTCTCCACTTGTATTTTAGAGTAAGACCTTCAGAATTTTCATTCTTATTATTCTTTTTAGTAGTGGCTGGGGCATTTACTTTCAGACTCATAATTAATCAATGTTTTAGGACCATCATTGGTGTTGTAACAAATTGCATGAAAAATGGTTTTCTGTGTAATGTTAAATGAAGTAATTTCTTCTAAAAGTAAACCTCAGCAGATTTGTATTTCTTTTTTTCCTCTAAGTGTTACATTTATACAAAGTCTTTTGGGATAGATTCAAGTAATAGAAACATTAGAAACGTTTTTCCTCTTAAGATTGGCCATGATTTAATTTATTAGTAATAATATTATTTTTGCTGATTTACAGAATACTGGAATGTCCCGCAACATCTCACAAAGCAGTATTTATATTCCAGCTTCCTATTATCTACAGAAAAAAAAAATTTTTTGCTAGACATGCTTTTTCAGGGTGGAAAAGCTGGCCTGCTGACAGCAGTTTGACTGTGTCCTGGTTAGGTGGAGCAACGGTCTCACACTGTGTGTCTGCCACAGCTGCTCGACACACACCTAAGGCTTTTCCACAGGATTTTTCTCTCTTACAGAAAGAACAACACATACTTGCTGTGTCTTTCCAAGTCTCACATATATTCCTGAGAATATGTGTTTATGTGGGTGTTTGTGCATATGACAGTGTATAACAAGTGGAAAATACAGCGTTGTCCAAAACAGCACCTACACAAAAATGCACTCTTAGACTCTTAGAGTTTAGTGGACAAGGGAATAATCTCATGCCCAACTTTAAGTTTTCAGTTCAGAGTGACTGAGAACATGATTCTCTCTGCAGAGACTGGGTGACTGAGGTGGCAGCCCTTGCTCTGTGCTCCAATATGTCCATGACATTTTTATTCCTATGCAAGTCAGACCTCCTTAAAAGACTAGCTGAGCAAGAAGGTTTTTCTTCTGCTGAAGTGACATATTATGCAGAAAATTTTTTAACCTAAGTGTCTTTATTGTGGAAAACATTTACTGCTTTAAGATACTTATTTTTCTGTCTCTTTTAATCATATCATTTGAAACAGTCTCGATAGATTTTTCTATTCGTAACATTATGACATTTGATAAGATGATTGATTATGAAGTGTTGAGAGCCCTGCCATGTGATCATTTATTTTTAAATACACATTTGTACTAGCCAATGCTTAAATTTCTTGCAGGAATACATAAGAGATGTGAAACATAAAGCTTGAGTCTGATCGAGTCTGATGCCTCTGGAAATAGAGTGCCACAGTACTGTGGCCATAAAATAACAGACTGACTGAAACTGGAACTTTGCAGTGATAAATACTGTGTAAAAAAATATGGTCCATATTTGGTACAAAATAAAAAAGAGGTACAGCTG
Source organism: Xenops minutus (assembly GCA_035221455.1). Lineage (NCBI taxonomy): Eukaryota > Metazoa > Chordata > Aves > Passeriformes > Furnariidae > Xenops > Xenops minutus. The sequence goes on along the minus strand of JAWWEE010000040.1, from coordinate 24,881,340 downwards.
TGGTGTAGGCGAAGTAAAATGTGTTTGACGATGACATCTTTCTTTCCCTGTGCAGGTGCCTGTGTCAGTGGCCATGATGACTCCCCAGGTGATCACCCCTCAGCAAATGCAGCAGATTCTCCAGCAGCAAGTGTTGTCTCCACAGCAGCTTCAAGCACTTCTCCAGCAGCAGCAAGCAGTTATGTTGCAGCAGGTAATGTGGGTTACCTGCTTTGGACTGTTAGCACAGGGCATTAACACCAATGTTAGCCACATTTTATGGGTCTTGTATTGTAATATTTCATTGCTCATTACACCAAAAACAATGAAAATAAGTGCAAAACTTTTCCGTCTTTAATTTTTTTTTCAATTGCAGAAGTGTGAAATTGTATTTTGAAACTTTATATATTATATTTAAAAAAGCAGCAGCAGCAGTGACAGATGCATTGCAAATACCAAACAAATTGATATTTAAATTTTCAAGTGCTTAGGCACATTTTAATTGTAGACCTGCCAAAGGAAGTGAAAATAGAGTTGCAGATAATTGTTGCTTTAAAATTCATAACACTGTAGTGCTCCCTTTAGTCACATAAATGGTATGCGGTTATGAAATTTGAACTTAACAGCTTGTTTTATCAGGGGAAACATTTTTTTATTTTGTTTTTTTACATACAAAAAATTGTTCCCAGATAAGGCTCAAAAGAGGAAGGAGGTTGCTATATCCTTAGTACAAAATCTGTCAGCTAAGTGAAAAATACATGAACTTGTTATTCATACAATAATGATAGTGTCAGTGATCAGAGCCTTGGTGTAACACAGAGTGGATTTTTGGGTGCATGCTTAATTGTCATACAGAAAATGATGTGTCTGTTTGTCATAGTCATAGCTCAATCACTGAACTGTATGTTTAAACATTTTAATATCCAGTACCATGATCATTACAGGCAATTCACCTTCAGTTGTGAATCCAGCATCCTGCTAAGCAGATTGACAGATTAATTACTTTTTTCCCCTCAGAAGCAGACGGTTTTGTTTGGCCTTAGTGACTTGTAGGTTTCGTGCAAGTGGATGAGTGCAGCTTCTCATTTGTTATATAGGACATGTGAGGAACTTAGGTATAGTTATTTGAGGAGTTAATTTGGCTCTTGCATTCCCTTTAGAATACAGATTTTCTATACCCTTCTGTTTAGGATATTTTGGAATCTGCATTGGAAAATTTCAGAACCGCCTTGGAAAAAAAATGTATGTAGATCTGCCTCTTCAAATCACATTTTTTGTTATGAGGTGATTCTTAATGGCTACGCTACCATATGCCAATCTAGAAGAGTTTAGGAGATTTATAATACTTGAAACTTTTGCCTTTATTTATTAAAGTCAAAATGGTTTATTCAGCAACAACTACAAGAGTTTTACAAGAAACAGCAAGAGCAGTTACATCTTCAGCTTTTGCAGCAGCAGCAGCAACAGCAGCAGCAGCAGCAGCAACAGCAGCAACAACAGCAACAACAGCAGCAGCAGCAACAGCAACAACAGCAGCAGCAGCAGCAGCAACAACAGCAGCAACAGCATCCAGGAAAGCAAGCAAAAGAGGTAGGAGCTAAGACCCTTGCTGATGCATACTAGTCTGAGCTGTCAGAAGCTTGGAAAAGACAAGATCAGTTCAGATCTTTTCCTGTTGCAACTATCAAAGATTTGTTCTTATGTTTTTACTGGGCTTAATAGCAGTGCTACTATAATTCTCCTGCTCCCCTTTCTGAGACACAGGATTTGAGCAGTCTAGTGCTGCTGTCGTCTAATGTTCGCTAATGAATCTGAGTGTGCGAAGAACAAGCTGTGTGGTGGACTCTGTACTGATTATCTTGCATTTACAGGCAATCTGTGTTGGGGAAGGAGCCTTACTTTGCTCAGTGGCACAGCTCAGAGAGCATGCAAATTTAGTCCATGGCTGAAAAAGAGCGACTGAGCACAGATTTCAAAGTCACAGGCCCCTGATTAATGAACTGCTACTGTAGGTTTGAAGTGGCGAGTAGAAAGTTACAGTTTGATGTGCTCATAAATCAACCTGACAAGTGGGTTTCTCAGGCCTAGCTTGCACTTGTCAGCAAACTGCATCAAATATAAACATAATACAAACAAAACACGTTGAAGTAGTTAAATTGATCAGCAGGTATCCTAGACGTTGTCTTCAAGCTGCCCATTATGCAAACGTCGAGGAAGCAGTTGTGACCTCCTGAGGCTTTGTTTCTGTTTGGATTTGTGAATAGAATTTCAGACAGCCATCAACTACAGAATAGAAATTGCTCCCTTATTTCTCCGGAGGCTCTGGGCAATCCACATGACTTGCTCCATTATGCAGTCTGTTTTCCAGTGAGCGCATCAGAAGTTTCTCTTTTCCCCAAACTAGAAAGGAAAGGTCTTCCACAGCAGCTTGTCTTTTTCTGAAGTGTGACTGCCTTCTCATACCCTCCTGAGTCTTTGTAGACTCAAGTTTGTCTTGAAATGCCTCACAAAATTAGAACCTATACTTTTGCTCCATAATAGGGCATTTCGTTGCCTTGAATACCATGCTCCTTGTAATATATTCCAACCAGAAAAGGGAGTGAGCTAACAGGCCGGTGAAAGGAAGGCTACATCCCAGTTTACTAATAGATCACTGGAGACCGTGTTCATGGGCCGCTGCTGACCAAACCTAGTCAACTGGAAAAACAAGAGTGCTTCCAAATCACAGGCTGCTGTAAAAAGTTACACTTTTAGCATAGATAAATCTGTTATCATCTGCCATGAGCTGAGCTTTTTTTTTGTTTTGTTTGAAACAGCTGTTATGTACTTTCTTTTGACCCTTTTCTTTAGTGTGTCATTAAGTGTCATTAAGTGTGTGTTGCCATTTTCCCTAATACCTAATAGCTTGAATGAATATAATAGAAAATTTCAAACGCTTTCACTGCCTGAGTATTCTACAAATACCATTATTATTTAATAACTGAGATTAAAGGGAAAGAAGTTGATTTTATGTTTTTGGCTTTCTAGCCTCTACTATGCACTTTACTTTTTTGCTGCATTTGCTTTTTCTTTTCTTTCCTCTTTCTATTTGTAGCAGCAGCAGCAGCAGCAGTTGGCAGCCCAGCAGCTTGTCTTCCAGCAGCAGCTTCTCCAGATGCAACAACTTCAGCAGCAGCAACATCTGCTGAACCTTCAGCGTCAGGGACTCATTTCCATCCCACCTGGCCAGTCTGCTCTTCCTGTCCAGTCTCTGCCACAAGGTATTTGAGTAATATATGATTGGAGTAATTTCTAAATTCACAACTTTTTAACCATTCTATTTGCGTCTGAACTTCAGAAGTTTCCTGTTATAACATTAAAACGTTCTTTGCAATTGAAATTTTATTACTCATATTACCAAATTTTCTGGAGGCTGATCAATTTTACAGCATACTTCTATGAAAAAAAAGAAAAAAAGAAGTTTTTTAATGTTTTTTTGTAGATGGAAGGTGCATATTTATTGACCTTATGTGCTGAAAACTATTTCTAAAAGCAGCACAATTCAAGCATCATTGCTTTTCTCTGGGGAATCACTGACATCTGATTTAGTGGAAAGTTATTTTATTTAATATAAGCAAACAGGTATAAAATACTTCAGACAGTGATATTAAAGCCATTCAAAAAATCCCTTTTTTTTTTCTTTTTCTTGAAAGAAAGTAAAGTGTCTGGCATAGAAAAGCACTTTGAATCTTCAATTTATGACAAATAAATTTAGGGACAAGCCTTAGCATTCATTTTCTTTCCTATCCTTTGTATTAAATAGGAGCAAGTTTTGAAGGTGATTCCAATAGTAGTGAACTATGACTGACAAATAACAGTAGAGACTTTCGTGAAAAAAAAATTCCTTTTTCACTTTGATCAGGATTTCTCAATGCTGAAAATGTGCTCAGACTGTACAGCCTGAAAGAAAATAGGACACACACTCTTTAAAAGTAAATTAACTTGAAGATAAATACTGCTTACATTTTAAGATAGAGCCGCAGTCTTCCCATTTAAAGGACTCTGTCTATAACCTGTGAGGTATGTGTTTCTGTTTGTTTTACCATCGAGAGTTGAGCTAAATGCCTGTCATAAAAATTACACAATAATCTGATCTCTGATGTCCCAGTCCTGAAATGAGCATTGTTTAGACTGTGTTCATGACAGGTAACATTATTTTTAATTGGTCTTTATGCATGTAATTAGCTCCTCTACCAGATAACTGTTATGAAATCGAAGCTTCAGAAATCAGATGAGCAAACGCGGAATACACAGTATATGGACAACAGGGTATGGAGAAAAAAAAAAAGCAAGCCCAAACCAAACCAAAACAAGCAAACAAAAACAAACAAACAAACAAACAAATTCTCCAAAATAGAAAATCGGAGATTCCAAGTAAATGTGTTAGTTCCATACATTGTGTTTTGTGAAAAAACTATGACACAAGCATCTCTACAGCCATAAAAACCACAATGAAAGAGTCCTATTATACTAAATATTATTTTTTGAGAATAGTAGTGAGGGGACAAGCTGACCCATGAATCTGGACGTGTAAGACTAGCAATGCTGGTTTCTTTTTGTACATAGTCACACTGAACCAGAATGGAAAAAAGCAATTGAAACACAACCTCCCTCTGAACAGCTTTACCTTTTGCAATCTTCTCTTGTGCCATCTGTTGCAAAAGGAATTCCTCAGGTTTTCTCTCACATTAAGCAATCCCCATAGATTTCCCTCAGCACTCCTACCCAATTGCATTGATATTCATTAGTTTAACGCAACACTCATTCATCCACTTCTATATAAAAACATTGAAAAAATAATAGCTTTTTAAATAGTTTTTAGGAGAAATAGTAAACAGTTCTTTTCAAGACCTTTCTTTTACTCAGAGAATTAAGTCTAACTGAAGTCATGACAAAAAAAGATTTATAGTAAAGAAATGAGAAATTATAAAAATTTACATTTAAAATATATATATATGGATTGTCGTTAAAATAATCTCATTTTGCTTTTGCCTTGATATTTTTTAGTTATAATGAATTTCAGAGAAGTATTTAATTCTTCCATTTTTAAATTAAACCAGATTTGAATTTAGGCAATACACACTAGATGTGGCAAAAGGATGCTTTTCTCCTTCTATTTTGCTGCAAAAGATATAATATGGTTATACAGAAGGACTTACCTATGTATAACACAAATATTTTTGTATGCATCCATTCAGCTTGCCGAGTTACATGGATGGCTAGAACAGCAAAAGTAATGCAGAGGAATTCATGTTTGTAAGTTATTGGTCATAAAGAGTCCCATAAACCACAAATTATTATTGGCAAAGACAGCATGGGATTTACATTTGTTAGTGTAAAAAGCTGCAACTTAAAAGTACATCTGTGGGGTTTGTGTGTATGAACACTATTTTCTTCAAGTACAGTTTCTGCCTTTAAAGAACTGGAATGTTTACCATGTTTTCCTGATGGTCTGGTATCGTAAATAAGATGCTATCGGTGTTTTGGCATCTGTTTTGTAACAAGGTCTTCACTGTGCCATAGCCCAAACCAGTGCCTTGCTTTGAGTTACTTCCATATATTGCTACATTGATGCTAGTTAAATGCAGAGAACTTTAAATCAAAGCAATAAAAACCCGCAACCAACCAACCAAAAAAACCCCAAACCCTAGGTTTTGATCAGTCCATGCTGGAATATGAAAAACAGTTGCATGGATGGCTTTTACAAGTGCTAGTTTTATTAAAACATATTTATTCAAACATAAAAATAGAGTAGATAGAGATGAAAAGAGTTATGAACTAACCTCAAAATCGTCACATTCTTGGTGTTTGTAAATTCCATAGCAAATCAGTGTTTGCCCTTTTCATTATAGTTTCTAATTTTTATTCCACTCTGGGTCCTCTTTTTGATCCTTTCCCCCTTAATGTAGTGGAGAAATGTAATATTTTAAAGGTTGTCACAACCTATGAAACTTTAAAACTTACCCTACTTTTTTATCCAGACTGAAATATCTGTCGGCCATTTTACAGGTTTCTTGTAAAAAGAGAACTGGACTTTCTTAGACACAAAACCCACAAAATTGCCATAATTTACAATTAATTACAAATCCGTTTATTAACTTTATACTTTTTAAGTGCCGGCCCTTAATCCTTTTATCCTAAAAGGCAGCCTTTCAGAGTGCTTTGGAGAAGTGATAAAACTAACCAGCCTGAGCCCAGAGAGAAATTTCTTTCTGATTAAAAAAAAAAGTCCAGGTGAGTGAGGCAGCCTGGAGGGACAGCTCCATCCATAGCTTCCTGCAGCAGAAAGGGCTACCCAGAGGTTACCCAGAGGGGCAGAACACCCCTGCCCATGGGACAGGCCAGTGCTCCAGCTGCTCCTGTCCCTCCTACATTCACCCAGCTTGTGGGGCGGCTCTTACTCAGCTCTCCCAGGACCCAAGGTTTGATGGTCTCCAGTGAAATTTCTCTCACTGCAAGACACAGCATATTTGCCTTCTGATTATCCGGACAGATGGGATTATTCCTAGTTTTCATTTTTTTCAGTTCAAAATTAGTTTATTTTGTTCAACAGCAGGAAGAAAGGAAGACTTTGAAGTAAATAATGTACTGTGTATATCATGCCACCTAAATGAATACATTACTTTTCATTTTGATTTGTGATTACATTTGCAGGTAACTGTTATTTACCACACTAAAATGGATTATTTGCACTGTTGCTGGAACATACCTCATGAACTCGGCAGTAATTACTTACCTTCATTAAACAATTACAACTAGTATTGCCATCACTCCCATTACCCATGTCTCTAATGCAGAAAATTAGAGTCTGGCTTCATCCTTAAAACCTAGGTTTTCACTATACAGATTGGATATAAGCTCCAGGCTTAGGACTTACATTCCAAACAACTCTTTTGCACTTTGTCCTTAGCTGAGTTTGCCAATGACTGTTGGTATCTAAAGTATTGAAGCAGAACACAAAGCAGTAATCTAAAAATGAGCTGCTCTCATAACTAAAAAAAATAAAAATAATCCCCTCCAACCATTTTCAACACTACTTCTAGAAATTATTACTTCTGTACATAACTACTAGTCAATTTTTAATAGCTTTGTGTACTTTATGGTGAGACAGCTACTGAGAATTATTAAGGAATTGCTCTGCTTTTTCAGTTTTTTGTTGAATCTGTTTTAATAGTCTGAGTTTGTATGTTCTCAAAACAAAACATTGTCTAATAAACAGATTTGCCAAACAGTGAAAACCAGTCTTTACATCTTACTGCAACATCTTTACCAAACAAAAATATACTCAGTGAAGAGTTTGAATGAATAGGTGTTTTCTAGTACTTTTCAGGGCCAGAAATTTGAGCTTTCTCATAAAATAAAAAGAGAAAAAATTTGATTCAGACAGCATCAGCATTTTGAATGTTTTGCATTCCAGCAGATCTAGATACCATGAGCATGTCTTACCAATTTCAATTGTTAAGATGACATACAGAAGACAGTATTAGATTTTAAGATACTTCTGGACCAAACTCTGTCAGGCGGAAAAACCTAGCTGTGAAATCAGATCTTTCCCAAGAAGCTCTCTGGGCTTCACATTCTTTTCTGCATTTAATTTAGTATTCTTCAAAAGAGAGATGTCAAACTTAGGAAGTCTGGCAGTGACATAAGGTGTATATATTTCTGATGAACTCTTCATCTTTCAAAATCCAAATTTCCTATCTTAGTTGCATGTTTGGTGGCAAGATAAAAGAATGCCCACAGCCCTTCTCTTTCCTGTGTTTTAGGAGTCTTTACTTCAGGCAGAAGCGTATTGTATTGAAAATTTCCATGACTTCATGCAAACTCAAGCCAGACAGCCCTAACACATACATTTCAACAAGACATTGCTATTTGTGGCCTAGGATGAATCTTGGAAACTACAAGTTTCCAGGCTGCAAGTGGAGTAGAGAGCAAGTTTAAGCTCCATTTGCATAGATTTGGTGGCTAGACTCCAGAACAGTACTGTGCATATAGCAGAGAAGTTTGAAGAACTCTTGAAATTTTGTATGGCTGCCCATCACCCCAGGAGACTGGTGAGACAGTCTCTCCTAGCCAAACCCTCTGATTTGTTTTCTACACTAGGGCTTGACAAAGAAGTATAGTGGAGAAGTTTGATGGTCTACACTATGTGTAATTTCACTCCCTGTGTTGAGAGAGTTGTAAAATGGGCCAGTTTTGCTAATGAAACCAAGGATGTGAGTTCAATCCCTGTACGGGTCATTCTTTTAAGAGCTGGACTTGATGATCCTTGTGGTTCCCTTCCAACTCAGAATATTCTGTCAAATCTGTGAAATCCAAGTGCTGCTGGCTTTCTAGTTAGCTGGTACCAAAAAAACTCACGCAGTCCTGAGTATGTAGCTCAGCGCTGTAGTTTTTGTAGGTGTTCTTGTACCAAACAGTGACTTTGGGTTTGCCTCTTAAAACATATTTTTCAATGGAACAATTTTTGCAGGTATTACACAGAACTAATGAATATATGGGTGTCATTAATTAAGGTCAGATACATTCTGTTCAGATGTTAAACCTGTTATGATGGCATTGATTATTTAAGTTTTCTCTTCTGATTTTCCTCTGTTCAATCTTCTTTCCCAGCTCTTGTTAAGTGTTTAAAGAGAATATCAATGTTTGTATGCTTAGTGTAATAAGTTTTTCTATTTTCCATTACATGTTTGATTAAGAAGAATTATAAAACCTGACTTAACTGTAGATGCATTATGTTTCCATGTCAAGAAATTGATTAAGCAGAGAACAAAAATCTTGTTTGAAGTAAATTTAGGGTTGGGGTTTTCTTTTTAAGAAGTAGTTGCAAGTTCTTTACAGCTTTCACTCTTTGATCCTTGAGCAATGTTTTCAGAAGTATAATATTATTAAAATTTCTAATTGACTGTTTACAAAACGAGAGAGGATAGTTAGATTACCTGGATTCTGACAGAAGAAAAATGAATTTATGTTTTACTACATGTTGATTGTGCTGGAAAAACAGCATCAGCTTTATTGTTGGCATTAATCCATTAATAACACTGAGCTCATTATATGAAACTCTTTACTTTGTTATATTAGTGGGGCTCTCTTTCATTTTATAGCTGGCTTAAGTCCTGCTGAGATTCAGCAGTTATGGAAAGAAGTGACTGGAGTTCACAGTATGGAAGACAATGGCATTAAACATGGAGGGCTAGACCTCACTACTAACAATTCCTCCTCTACTACCTCCTCCACCACTTCCAAAGCATCACCACCAATAACTCATCATTCCATAGTGAATGGACAGTCTTCAGTTCTAAATGCAAGGCGAGACAGGTAATTCTGATGAGATTTCCACTGTGCTTGTCGTTTCACATAAAGCTTTTGTATAACATCATAAGTCACATTATTTCCAATCACAAAGTAACACTTAATGCAGGTTACTTCAGAGATCGTAGAGACCTGATTTTTCAGAATTGTTTATCAATATGGCATAATTTTCAATAACAACATCTAATTGTGCAGACACAACAAAACTACCCGTGTGTGGTTTTATAACACATAAACTTACTGTTGTTTGGGTAAGAATTAGAAATAGCAGAATAGGGTGGGCTTCTGCAGAGGTGTAAATGCAAATTTGCAGGTACTTTTGTAGGCGCATAGTTTCATTCATATTTGAGTTAACACACCTGGCAGTCAGGTCCTTACTGTTGTATCAGACTTCTGGTTTCATTGACAATGTACATCTATATGAGTTGTCAAGTCTGTAATTCAGTGCAAAGATTCTGTGTTAAAAATGCTTCAAAACAGTACGTTGATGAAGTTTTCTTGTTTGGTTCTTGTGAAAAGAACTACTGAATTTTCCTTCTTTTATGCATGACAGTAACGCAGTTGATGTATTTCAGACAAATTTTGCATGGTGTTAGTGTGGAACTGCACCGTATAGATAAAGTTAAAATCATTTTTCAGACACATTGACAGATATTCTTCACTGTTCCTTGAATTCAAGTAATGTATTAAATCCATAAAAAAGTACATCATATCAGTAGCACTTATCAGTAAATATATTAGTGTAGTAAGATGTAGATGATCTTAATATAAGGTGAAATTTAATTTGTACAATTAAATTAATTTTTGAATAAATATTCCTTTTAATTATTTTAGTATTTAAATTTTGAAACAATGATTTAAATGTCTCTCGTCCCCATGTGACTTTGAGAACACTTTTCAGTCATTATTTTCTATTATTTAAAAATCTGAATACATTTATAGTAGTACTTTTAGTTACTATTACTTTTGTAGTTATATCTCACAGATTGTTTCTTTGCTTCAGAATGTGTAGCTAACTCCCACATCCATGGACCAATTTCCTGAATTTCTTTGATGACTCATCATGGATGAAACTATTGCAGAGGTTCCAAAAAAAGCCATGGAATACAGCTAGGGATTTTTATGAAGCCAAATAGCTAATGAAAGCAATGCTTGTGAACAAAAATATTTATTAATGGAAGCAACTGTATTTTTGTACACATTTAAGTAGAAAATTCAAATCTTTTTTGAACATTCACAATATTCATAAATTCTGACTGTCAGTCTTCAATATTTTTACGCAGAATTGATCACTTCTAAGTGTATTTTTTATTTATAGGTAAATGTTACACCAAGGTCATATGGCATAATTAGCATATGGTATTATACAGTCATCTTATTTTTTCATCCTTTATTAACAGTCATCTTTGGCTCTATTTCTTCTCTAATTGGAACATCATCTAGCCTTGGCAGTTGAACTATTCAATAGAACGATTAAATTTTTCTGACTGCTCTGAGCTAAATTGACCTGTTTTGACCTGTTTGTCACTGATCGTAACCTGACAGGCGCTAGCAGCCTCCAACGATTATGGCTTTTGAGATGAATCTGATGCCTTATTCTTTTGCTGCAGCTCGTCACATGAGGAGACTGGGGCCTCCCATACTCTCTATGGGCATGGAGTTTGCAAATGGCCTGGCTGTGAAAGTGTTTGTGAAGATTTTGGACAATTTTTAAAGTAGGTGGATTTTTATTCATTGCTACAGTATTGTTTAAGGCCAGGGAAAGAGAAAGATGGCAAACAAAGTTTCACTGGAAACCATATCAGAGATTTTTTTTTATATATTTCAAGCAACTGGATAATCGAGGCTATCGGCAGAGGGTCAAACTTTTATCCTTTCTTTCATGTCGAACACTTTGGCAGGCCTTTCAGTAGCACAGTGTTTAATCTTCTTATTGTCCTTTACTGAAATGGAGCCTCAGAAAATTTGAAGAGATGCTTTAGATTTTATATTGGATAGTAGAAGTATGAAAAAGCACATTTTAAATTCTGCCAGTTTGTGGGAACTAATTTGTATAGTGTAAATAAAAAAGCAAAAAGGACTAAGCTTGACCGTTTAACTCTCAGTGGCTAATCTATTTTTGCTTTTATTCTTGTATGTGCGCAATATACATAGGAAAAAAACCACTATGGACAGGTGGGTTTGCACCTCTCAGAACTGAACAATGATTTTTCAAGTTTTCATTTTTCAGCATTTGTTTTAGCCAGCTATTGTCTAAATCCCAGTATTTAGAAAATAAATTACACAGCTTTTTCTTTTCATCTGCAGCTTCAAACTTCAATGGGTTTCTCCATATTTTTCCTTTTTTTTTTTTTTAATTTTAATGTATTTACTAGTATTTCTGTGTTCATCTGAATTTTCAACAACAGCACTGATTTTCTACCTATGTACATTATGGACTGGTCTTTGTTAGAAGAGCCATACTCATTTGGCATGCAATAGATCTTAATGGAAAGCTACAGATAGGCTTATATAGATGAGTAACTTCAGGGGCTGAGACTCTTATGTTGTCATGGTGCAGCTAACAGGGTGAATGAACTGTTTCATGCTTCATCAACAATTAAGTTAATTAGCTCATTTGAAATTGCACTGCTTTGTTGCCAGGATGTTGGCAGAAACATCAAAAAGATGTGTTTACAAATGGCAAACTACAGGGTATATAACAGAAGCACCTTAACAGCAGACCATAAGTACTCAGTATCACAATAACTTTTATAATAGAATTATAGCAATACTATTCATAAGGTATTTGCAATGCTTTCTCCATCTGTTAGTTTTAAATGAAGTAAGTTATACTGACTTGCAAATCTTAGGTAAGTATCACTCCTCATAAATTTTTGTTTATTAGTGCAGTAAGTAGAATGTCAAAGCAATGGCTTATTATTGGAGAAAACTGTAGAGGATTTAGAACAACCTGATTTACATAAGTTTGTATTTAAAAGAAAGTGAAATCTCCTGAATTCAACATAGTGTTCTAAGTATTATTGATACTAAGAATTTAAATTCATTTAGTTTAAGCATTTAGTTTCCTTTTCAAGAAACACTACATTTTTTCTAAATATGTCCATCCATCTAGGCTATAGTGATGCTAATTCTGTGGGCAGACTTTGCACATCCATTATGTCAGGTCTCTTTTTATAATCCATGATCACTAAAACCATTTTGATCAAGGTAGTGTAGTGCTAGGTTTACAAATGCTCTTGCTTTCCTGAACAAAATAACCCTGGAAAATGTGAAAGTGACATATAACATCTTGATAATTCTGATGCAGAGTCGACCAGGGTTTACAGCAGCGTCATGGCTTTTGTCCTATACACCAGCAAAATATGTCTGATAGTATTTTGTTAGTTCTTCTTTTCATTCAAGTCTGTCTTCTTTGCCCAAAAAACAAATAAGAAGTCGTGATGCTGAATAGGCGAGTTTGTTTATGAAATAGAAATATTCCTTCATTTTACACTAGCATTAAGATGGAAATCAATACATAACCTTGCATTAGATTCTTTAGTACCTTTTCTTGTTCACACTAATGCAAAAGTCCCATTACAATTAAAAAACATTTTCTTTCAATTAAATATCAACTTTTAGTCCAAAGATTGACCATTTTCCCAACCCATTAACTTTATAGGGGATGACAGGACTAATGGCTGTAGTTTTCAAGGCTTTGCTATTAGCCTAATCTTTGTTGCTATGTTTCAGGTTCTCTGACTTGAAACAATATGATACCTGTGTTAAGAGAGTTAATGCAAGTATATTGTACCAAAATGAAATATTAATAAGGTACACTACCCCAGACCAGTAGTGTGTATTTCTGTAATACGCTTATGACAACTTTGAAGAGTGCCTGGTTTATGAAGTGAACTGCAACTTCTGCTCAAAAAATGGTTTCTCTAGCAGCTTGATGCAAAAAGTAAAAAAAAAAGCAGAGCATCTGGAAGGAGGATTAAGACAGAAAACACCAGCTTCGTTTCACTTTACTAATAACAGAAAGGGTTTAGAGTAAAGTGACAAAGAATTTTCAATAAATGTGTTAAAGCCACAAAAGCCATTTTCACCTTCATTTTTGTTTATCCAGTATGAATTGTTTTTAAGATAATTTGAGGACTCTACAGTTAGCTAGAATTCTTTTCAGATATTCTCAAGAAGTTTCACATTGGGAGTCATGGACTAGTTGGAAACACATGCATTGGTTTTTAGAAAGTACAACCAATCTTCGTAGTAAATTTATGTATATGTAACAAAATCTAAACCTATATATTTCCGTTGATACCCTTCAACTACTGATGCAAACCCACAGTTTATATTTCTGTCATTGTGAAATGGTGTTAGATTAAGTTGCTCATGCATGCAAGATCGGTTTGACTATTTAGTTGAAACAGCTTTTGGGTTAAAAAAACCCTTCAAAATGTAAAGGCAAATCAGAAAAAGTCGTGACACAGCTAGAAAGAAGATGATAAGATTTAAATAAAATTTGAGGTACTGGCACAATTAGAAAAGTGTCAAAAATGTATATGAAAATTTGGAATCTTGCTGTGAAACCAGTGTTGATAGAAACTAACCATTTGCTGGTTTCTAAATGAGGAACCCAGTAGATCTCTCAAAGCATTTAATATTATTCTTCATGATGTTTTTTTTAAATATTAGAGTGCAATAGCATATAACAAAACTTCAGGGTATTTTGTCTGCAAAATTATCATTCCATTGGTCCTAAGTCAGTTTGATTAGGAAGGATTTGACTTTTAGAGCTTAAACCAAAAGGTTTACAATTAAACATTCCAGCCAGCAGATAAGTGTTCTTTAACCCATATGTGGCAGATGCCAGCAAACATAACACAAGCTACAGTACTAAGACAGGTAATGTTTTCATCTCTAGAGGCAAGGGAAAAAAGTCATGCTAGAGAAGATCAACCAACTTTCCAACAAATTGTGTTTAATTTTGGGGTAAGAGAGTATGTTTAAAAGTCTACAAAGAACCAAGCGTTGTTGGTCAGGCTGACAAAAACAAAATCACATAAAGAAATAACTTAATGAAATATAATTAATGCCATAAAAATTGCAGTGGATTTTTTTTCATTATTATTTTGTTCCTCTCTGTGCTGCAAAGTGATGAACAGCATTAGGTACTTTCTTAGTGTGCATTGTTGGGTTTTTTTGGTCTTTGACTAGGTGGTATGGCTGTAAAATTGTGACCGCAAGAATCTTCTTTGAACTTGTCAGATTGTTGTTTCTTCTGGTGACAGTGCCACCATCTCTTAAAACTAAGGCATCTGACATAATCAGCTAAATGAATAGTGACAGCTAACATTTTGTATTTAAACTCCTGTCAGTGTTTAAACATAAAAAGCTTGATGCAAAATAAATCAAACACCACTGATATGCAAGTGAAACATTTTGTTAAAACAATCCCTGACACTTGGATTCCAAGCTGATCTCGCTTCAGCTTTTGAAGTGTTGCAAGTAAAAATGAATTTGAAATTCTTGTGGTTAAAACTGATAATTTGCAGCATGCATTGGAAGTTAGCAGGTAAATTTACACCTGGAGGAAAGAAAAAATACACATAAGGCAAATTGAAAGGATCCTTTATTGCACTTTTTGTCAT
>JAWWEE010000040.1:24858874-24863874 GCA_035221455.1 Xenops minutus | reverse complement strand
ATTTTTATATTGTTCAATTATCAATAATACATTCATTTCAGTCTGCTTTGTAATGCTATGTGTAGTTCATAATTTGCTTTCTAATTTCCTAATATGTTGCAAATATAATCGAGAGAAAATCCTGTTTCTTTCAACAAGGGACTAAGCAGCAAAATTACTGAATAAGCTGCATGTGTGTTGGACAGTCTACCTTGTACTCAGCTCTTTGGGATCATTTTTCAGTCCTCCAAGATATTTTCTCCCCTTAAAAATAAATAAATAAATTAAGAAATCTGTTTGTTTCAATTATAAATCAAGTTAATATGGGATTAGTAAAAGATGCAGACAAGAGAAAAGATTAGGAATATGCCAATGAAGTATGAAAATTGACCAGTACAGCTTGTACACAACTTAAAACAAAAACCAAACAAAGTAAAAACCAAACAGAAAAACAACAACAAAAAATTTTGGAATTATTTTCAGCCTTCTGGAGGAAACAATGTATGTCTGTCGTGGCAGATTGCAGCATATTAGACCCTGAAAGTGCAGCAACTTATACAGAGAAAAGTTATTTTAGAGGTTTTTAAAAATGTATTAGACCTAGTTTTTCTTTCACTACATTGCCTGTACTTGCATGAGAAATAAAGCAAGCCTACTTCACAGGCAAGAAAGATCAGAAAAAAATAATTCTTAAAACAATTTTTACACTTTTAATGTTTCCATAAAGTAGCTTTTCTCCAAAATGCACAGCACAAGTAACTACATTACATGAAAGTATGGTATAAAAGATGCGCGTATCTCATGAGTTTCCGAAGATTACTGTGTTAACTCTCAAGAAAACTTGCAGCATTCTCCCAAGTTACCGTGTAATCATACTGAAATTACATTATACTGGACTTTCTTCTCCCATACTGCATACTGCTGTTACATTCAAAGTTCTTCTGGGCGAGGACTCTGTCTGTATCCATTTCGTAAGGTGTTATGCAAACATATGGTGTTTTAATAACTGATAAATAATCATGAGTACACAGTAACCTTAAGCTTGGGCTGGGAGATCTTTTATACCTACATGCTTGCTTACTCTCATGTGTTATCCACGTATACCTGTAAGCATACACAGGTGAGCATACATGCACGTGGAAGCACAGTGTAGTGGTGTGTACTGGTGATAGCCGTAATGATGCTGAGGTAAAATTTATCTTCAGACCTTTTCTGGCAATTTTGTACCCCATTAACTGAAAATATTAAACCATTACATTAACAGACAGTGCACTATCATGCCTGTGTAATTGAGGGAGTAAAATTCTTTGGAATCAAAATTTCAGAAAACAAGTCAATGGTACATTCTGAGCAATTACCTGCTTTTTAAACTAACTGCATTTTTGCATAAATGGGAGGGAATGAAGTCAATTCCTTTGAAAATAAATAAATTATAGGGTTTATGACTCACATAAAGAAAATGTGTCCTTGGTGGTTCTTGAACTTAGCATAAACTATCAAGCTAGCTACATGTATACTCTTAAACAATTTTTTATTATAAGAATGAAAAAAAAATTTCACAATCTCTTCCTCAGCTCTGCCTGTTGCAAGGATTGCAGAACTTGTTATATTCTGCTCACCTGAAGACCCTATCATTGGGTCCTAAAACTGTAAAGTCATTATTTAAATAAAAAGAGACAAATGTTAGTAGAAGTGAGATACAGTCCCCTCGAATTTTCCACTGTTTCTGAGGAACAAATATTCCCCATAGGTTAGCAATCAAATGACTACATAGTTCTCTGATTAATTCTGCTAGAAAAGAAAAAGGAGAAGATACATTTTCTCCATGATGTAGATAACTTAGTTACTGTAACTGTGAGATAGATCATCTGTGAGTCTAGTCCTTGCAAAGCTTACTACTCCTGCCTACAGTGGAAAGAGACAGTAAATCCACATTCAAAAGCAGAACTCCTCTGCTCTCATTTCTTCTCTAGCCTGATCCTTATGTTTTCTTCTCGCTGGAGCAGCAAATGCACTATTAAAGCTCAAAAAGGGACTTCTTTGATCATGGAAGAGAGTGAGAGAGAATAAAATGAAAACATTGTCCTTCAAAAAAAAAAAAAAATGACCATTGTGAGGTTATGCTTGATTGAAATGTCTGGGGAGCACCCACATGGGTCTGGGCTGAACTTCAGTTATGGGCACCTGCTCACTGAGGTCCTCTTTCCCTGTTGCAGAGGGTATTTTTGTTTTGCTAAACTAGCACGCATAGCCTGAATCTCTCCCAGGAGGTTTGCTGTGTTGGTAAGGTTTGTAGCTGGTCCTTCCTCTGCCTTTACCTTGTACGCTCTTCCTCATGCTGGGGAATCACTTCCTTCATCCTCAGTGGCTAATTCTAGAAACTGCATTGAAAATTGGATGTTCCCCTACAGCTGTGTTTTGGGGAACAGGTAGCAGATGTTCTGTTGTTGCTTAATGATTAAAGAAGAGCAGGCAGAGAAATCTTAACAGTCTACATTAATTCACTGTTAGGCTGTTCAAGCAGCCTACAAGCAATTATATCTTTTGGAGAATCATTTTAAGGTGATTCTGTTTATCTGCATCGCAACATGGAGTGGAAATCTGTTGAGTCACTCCAACAAATATTCATAACTGGTTACATTGGCCTTTAGATGGCATATGTGACCTGGGAGATAGGAACTGGAATCTGACAGTCATCACTGGGAAAGCTTGTAGAACTAAATGAAATAATCAGTTTTGTTATTTTGTATTGTGTTGTGTAAGGCATGCTATGACTAGGTCTTTTTGCATAACTCCCATTGGAACTAATGGAAGCCATATGCACAGGAGAGAAAAATGGACTCATAAAGATATTTTCCTCATCTTAACACTGTCTTACTTCCTTCTCTAGGCACCTTAACAATGAACATGCATTGGATGACAGGAGCACTGCTCAGTGTCGGGTGCAAATGCAAGTGGTTCAGCAGTTAGAAATACAGGTTTGTTACATCAGTGTGTTATCCTAGCACTTATTTACCGTTGGCCTAAACTAAATTGAATACACTTGCCTTAGTGACTCTAGCTTAAAACCATATGCTTCTTGTGTGAAATTTGTTGATACTCATGAACAAATGAGTTTTTTTATTTAAAGATTTTTCACATTATAAATTATGCCATAATTATCTAACATCAAGATTGTCTGCAGTATTTTGCTTCAACTGAGACTCTAATGCCATTTATCATGAACGAAAAATGCAGTCCCTGGAGAAAAGACTGGATCCAAGCCATCTTCAGTTCTTGAAATGCTGGATCAGGCCCCCACTTCCTTCTTCCCCTTCTGACCTCTTGTGCTTGTCTATGCCATTCTGCAGGATTAAAGAGTAGCAGAGCATATCTCCACCCAAAATGACTCCCAGCCTGTCAGTGGGCATTTTTCTGCATGCAGAAGGTGGAGTGGCATACCCACTCAGGGAGGTCCCCAGGGAGTCCCAGGCTGGACGGAAGGACTCCGGTGCCCTGTGCATGCTCTAACCATTAGAGGTCACTGCATGTATGTAATGTGAATGCTCCCTTCTGTTTGTGCAAAAAGCGATGAGAACCCCTGGGGTCTCCCAGTGTTGAGACTACACTTACCAGGCTACCAAGGTTGGGAGGGAGCTTCAGGAGTGACCGTGCAGGACACTTATACCACACTGTCCCCTGCTGCCTGTACAGCAGTCGTAGTGGGGGCATTTCTCAGCAGTCCTGTCCCCTCTTGGGACAAGTCAGAGGAGCTCAAGAAATTCAGCAAGGGACTGAGATTTTTGTCCCTGTTTCTCACTGCATGTAGGGAAAGCAGGATAAACACTTTTCACCTTTCTCACCTTTTAGCATATTGTCTTGCTGTTCTCTTTCATGTAAGAATATTTGTTCTTCTTTCAGCCAGGGCAAATTATTTCGGTATTTTTTATTTCAATACTGGAAACCCAAAACAATGAGAGGAGTGTACAATAATGTAATTTATTATCATTTGCCTTAAAATGAAAGATTTTTAAACCCAGGTAGAGCTCCTGTTTCTATTTACACAATAGTGTTACCTTATTCTGTTAGGAATTTATATCACAGCAATACCACGTCTCTAAAGTGTCACACACATAATATGCAGCCACATATAATATGGAGAAAACTTCTTCCCACCCCTTACCTCAAATGTTCTTTAATTGAAGATGCACTGACAAAATTCTATCTAGAATACTGAAAATATCTGCAATAATATAGTTAGTTTCCTCTTGTAAAATTACTTACCAATTGTTTTCCTCAATCCAGTCTCAGTCTGCAGGTGTAAGTCTTGAGCAAGAACTCTCCAGAAAAGGGTAATATTAAACACCAAGTGATTCTTATTGCAATTAATGTTGTGATCATGTTGTAGGTATCCAGAGCCAAATCACTAAAATAAATTTCTGAGCAGTTCTTCTTGCAACTGAGTTTGGGGGGGGGGGGGGGAAATTCTTTTTATAAGATACATTTTCTTCTTTTATATTTTGCTATTTTTATCAACAAGTTACATATTAGAAAGACTTCTTCCTCTTTCTTTTTTTTTTTCTTTTTTTTTTTTTTTTGCTTTTAATTTGGTAATTTGAGTCCAAAACTACAAATATTTACATAGCATATGATCAGAAAATGGTATAAGTTAGGAAAAAGTGGAGGTCTGAGTAACGAGTTGTTTTCTAAAGGGAGTGTAAGGGCTGCTTAAGAACTGTTTACCATTTACAAAGGTAGGCTGTAATCTAACAGTCCAAGTGAAGATTTAGCTTGCAGTGTGACCAATTATGCCATTTTTTGCTTTGTCTGACTGCTAGTGAAGTAGGGTCCATCAGTTGTAATGAGACCCAGTGCAGTGTCGATGCTGACTTGATGGCAGAGTTCAGCATTTCACACTGCCTATGCTCTGTCAATCTATTGAATTAGATTGATGATGGCAGATTGCAGGGGGCACTAACTGGACCTCAGTGGGAAAGGATGAAGTGTGTAGTCAATCCTGGCAGGCACTGTGCTTTGAGGAC
>JAWWEE010000040.1:24851374-24853874 GCA_035221455.1 Xenops minutus | reverse complement strand
AGGTAGGACGCTTTGGATCAATACTTTTATTTTGGTATTCCCCAAATTTGTGGAGTTAAATATTAAAATATGGTAGACGCAAATTGAGGCTGTCAAAGATAAATAAAGATAATACAGATGATATAAATACATTTTTTTAAAAATTCTAATTTGTTTTTTCAATGATTATAAAGAAATAAAAAACTGAAAGAAAAGAAGCTCTGAAACAGTCTTGCTTTAGCACAATAAGTTAATACTGGATAGGTGAAAAGGGTTGGTATTAATGATGATATATACTCCTTTAGCTGCCGTCGGTCTGTGCTAACCATATTTAACTCTGTATGTGCATGTTAGTGTGCTATTTCATGACCAGCCGGAGAAAAATCCTACATAGAATTGGTTTCAATGGGAAATAAGAGAGAGCAAGGAGGGAAGGAGATGGCTGACCATCCCTGTACCTCCATGTAAGAAAATACTCAGTTTGCAGATTTTAAAAGGGTCTTGCTGCTGGCAGTGTGCCGGACGGCTGGGTACACCACTGCTGGTGTACATTAAGCAACCGACTGGGGCATGCTTCGTTTGCACTTTTACATCAAGGAGCACAGAAAAGACTTCTGTGCCTTCCTGAGTAAATAGTTCCTTTGAAAACTGTTGGGAGCACACAGGAAACAATGTTATCAATCATAATACACAACACAGGGTGCTAATAACATTAACATACGGTTTGTATGGTTTTATTTTGCAGAAATTGCCCCTAACTATGAATTTTATAAAAATGCAGATGTCAGACCTCCATTTACTTATGCAACTCTCATAAGGCAGGTAAGTAGAGAGAAAATTAAGTTTGCCTGATTAAATTAAAATTCATTAATGCTTAAAGTAAGGCTTGGTTGAGAAAGTGTCATCCAGTCTAGTTAGTAAACCATTATTTTATGTCACTATGTATCTTGTCTCATTTCAGGCTATCATGGAATCGAGTGACAGGCAGTTAACACTTAATGAAATTTACAGCTGGTTTACACGGACATTTGCTTACTTCAGGCGTAATGCAGCAACTTGGAAGGTAACTTCTTTGCCGGCAGTTTAAAGATGCCTAGCGCAGCCCCTTACAGATAGCACAAGGAACATTTATTTACATGACATAAGCAGATTAGTATCTGCTTCCCCTCTTTTTAACCTGCCTCTTGAATGGAATGAATTCCCTCTCTCAAAATGACAAGTGAAAGAATAATTTTGCCTCTGATACAGTTTTCTAATTTGGTGCAATTAATAGCTGAGGCTTGGCAGAGAAATGAGGGCCTGACACACTAATTACAGTGTGAGCACTCAATCATCAACACCTTTGTTAGTCGCACTATATTACTTTTTCTCTTGCATATTATTGGCTAATTAGTTTGAAAAATGTCTGTTTGCCTTGTGCAACAAATGGAGGCTGTAGGTTTTGTCTTGGTCTGTGCCTTTTGTACACATCATACCTCATCATACAGACTGAAGCTGCCACAGGAGTGAGGGCCATGGCTACTCAGCTGGAACTAAAAGAAAGTAAAGTGAATATTATCCTGTCAGAACATAAATGCAGTTTATTTACTTAGACAAAAGGGTTCATCTATATCCCTGTCCAAACAACTTCATTGTCTGGATCGTACAAGGAGCTAAAAAAATGTTAGTTCTGTGCATCTATTTTTGGAAAAAGAGCAACGTCTGGAGAGATAAGGGCACTCAGCACAGACTAAGTGAACTGTTTTATTTTCATTTCAAAAAGCAGTCAGAAACATCAATTAGCCACAAGCCATTTGGTACAAAAGGGGGAAAATGTTTGTAGCTGAGAAGAATAGAGGCAGCAAAGCACTCATCAGCATACTAAGAATTTTAGACTGTGAGATATGCTAAAGTGAATTAATTTGGATTTAAAATGCAAATTAATCTGGCGAGCGATTACAGATATATGGGTGTGAAGCTCAGAATGCTTTTAATTTACAAAATGTTTAGATGTTATTAGTTGCTACAGTTTGTAGTGCTGTACTGTAAATGAATGTAATTGTTTTATTTATGCATGGTTACTTGATATGTATTTTATAAGATGAAAATGTCAGAGGTAATCTGTAGAAAATATGTTTTAGAGCTTTTTCAGTAAGTAATATTTATGTTGAAGATTTACGTTTTCTTTTGTTACTCATTAGAGAATGCAGTGAATGCTCCGTCATTTGATTTACTGAAAGAAATTTTAAAAGAAATGAAAGGTGATTTAATATCTTAGCTTGGTCTCATCTCCACAGCTCGGGGATCCAGCAAAACTCATTCTGAACAGCTTATTAGTTCTAACTATATCGCATGCATAATAAAACTGCTCATTTGCTCATTAATATTAAAATTATCATATTCAGAGCCATGGGCATTAAGATCAATCAAATCCTTGGATTTCAGGTCAGATGCTAGATCTGCTTCTGCGGGGGGGGGGGGGGGGGGGGGGGGGGGGGGGGGGGGGGGGGGGGGGGGGGGGGGGGGGGGGGGGGGGGGGGGG
>JAWWEE010000040.1:24788647-24851274 GCA_035221455.1 Xenops minutus | reverse complement strand
TGGACACACTTTGTCTGACCCTTCAGTTGAGACCTGACTAGCATGGGAGACCCTACCGGAGGCATGAACCACCGCCAACACAGCTCACAACCTCATAAGGGCACGCAAGCTTCTCCCCCACGACAAGGGGGTGTCCATGGAGAAGATATGTTCTCAGTACTAGCATGTAGAATGACAAGTCAGCAGTAATATTCACCTTTCAGTTCCAAATACTAGATTATTTTGGTGTAAACTCACTTTGAACAGGCTTCTAATACAACCCCTCAGTGAGTTGGGCCATAAGGCAATGAACTTCTGTCAGAAGTAAGGAAGAAATTTCCCTGATTGTACAGAGATTGTCAACTACAGAAGTGCTTGAACTGTCCTTTAAAGCATACGTTTTGAAGAAAAAAACAAACAAGTATAAACATTTACAGTCATGACCAAAGTAGACAGTAGGTTAGAAGTATCAGCAATACTGACAGAGTCCTCTTCTATACAGGCAAAAAAAAATTTCGTTGCATCTTGCATTTTTCAATGGAGGCATAAAGAAAGGGCACATAGAAAATAACCTAGTATCAAATGATCATCAATTTATTCAGCTTAATTAACCAGAAGAGCAGTAGCTTGGGGCATGGGGGAGCTGCATCCTTTCCCATTAGCACCACTTGGTGTGGCATGGGCACCAACTGACGTGTCAGTGCAGCAGCTGCACCACAATGCAGCCGCCACCCCCACCAGCACAGCTGCAACCAAGCTTGTAAAGGATCTCAATTTCAAAAAGATAAACTTCGAAAAATTAAGGAAACTAGTTAATGAGGTCAACCGGATTAAAGAGCTTAGGGATTTTAATGTGGAGAAGGCGTGAAATTTCTTTAAATCAAAGGTGTGAAAACTGTCTGGAACATGCATCTTAATCAAGGGGAAAATCTTGTAGGGAATGGCTCCAGAGCTGACTGGATAAATAACCACTTCTGAAAGGGCAGAAGAAATAAGAAGTTTGTCTAAAGGGATAGGGAGTATTCTATGTCTGAGGGGCCAGGAATCAGAGAAATAGAGATAAGTGCCAAAAGTAAAGCTGAATTAGACCTTGTAAACTGAAGCAAACAGCAAAAACTTGGGGGGGGGGGGGTTATTTATTTCTTTTCCCCAGCCATGTACGTATAAATGTAAAAGAAAACACAGAAGGAGACACTCAATCACACTGCAATGAACAGAGGGTCAAGAATAAAATGGTTCATCTGTGGCATCAAACAAATCAAACGTATAACTTTCTGTAATGACAGAAGTGCTGACTATGGGAGGTGAGGATGGGCTCTAAATTAGAATATCCAGGTTAAAATTACAGTTAGAAGTCCAATGCAATTACATCACATAGGCCTAACCATTTCCATCTCTAAAATATCCAAATGAGTGCATGAAAGTGCAGGTACAGGGGCACTGATCTGAGCGCATCTGTCAAGTGGAGTAACCAAGTTGCTGACAGGAATCAGCAGAGCCCTTATATTTTAGATGATGTGGGGGACATATGGTAACTTAAACACTGGAGTCCAAATTAGTCTGATTCCAGTATTATACAGGGCTATAGGGCAAATCTTGAAAGAGAAATTAAGGAATAAGCGGTTCCACATAAAATGCAACATGGACCTTCCAAAGGGATGTCTTCCCAGACTAAATTGGTCTGTTTCTCTGTTAACTGATTTCTTAGACAAGGGAAATGCAGTAGGCCTAATCTCTTTCTTCTCTATGGTGACCAGTGACAGAATCTGAGAGAATGGCTTGAAGTTGTGTCAGGGGAGGTCAAGGTTAGATGCTAGAAAGTGGTCCTTCACCCAGAGTGTGGTTGGCCACTGAAGCAGGCTCCCCAGGGAAGTGGACACACCAAACCTACCAGAGCTCAAGAAATGCTGGGGATGGTCCTGTGCAGGGCTAAGAGTTGAATTTGATGATCGTTGTGTGTCCCCTCCAACTCCGTGCTTTCTGTGATTCTGTGACTCTGTGACTCTATCTGGACTTCAGTAAAGAATTTGATTTATTGACCCTAACAAAGTGTTTCAATGACGTTTAGGAAAATGCAGGTAACCAGGCTTCTCAAAATAAAAAAGAATAAATACAATGAGTCTGACACAAAAGCAATCTGCTCTCCTTTCCCCCCACCAACTCAGTTCATACTATTGGAAAAAGCAAAAGTAAACTAAATCTACCATACTTTAATTTTGTTTTGCACTGTAACATGGAGCTAGATGATATTGAGGAAAATGTATGTTGCATTAACCAATTTTGTGTTATATTTATTAATGCACTAGTTGGACACGATATTGCTTGTTTTCAGTGGAATTAATAAAAGAAAATGAAATTACATAATTTGAAAAATATGTTCAATTTAAGTGCATCATATGGAAAAGAGGAGAAAAATAGTTACCTACCTTCTTGCCCAAATTAATCAAGCATAGTAATAGATTCTAGAAAATCTACATTTTTCTTTAAATGTATAAACTAGAGAGGCCAGGTGAGATTAGTATAGGCAAGTCATCCCTGGACACTGTTTCATTTACAGCACTGCCTTCGAGAATAACGTGCTGGCGCATATTTCTATGTTGTTGACTGTGGTTCCGCTCACTCTCCAGCTGGGAACATGTGCTCAATTTTTTATTGTTAATGGGTGCTTTTATGCTTTTTCTTCTTTTGTTTACCCAAGTGTTTGCATGAAGTCTGCTAATTTCTGGTTGGATGATTGATTGTGTTCAGACACTTTTGGTAAATCAGTCATGTTCCTTGGTTAAAAAAAAACAAAACAAAAAACAAAACAAAACAAAACAAAAACACAACCAGAAAAAGTGTGGGGGGAAAGGTGAAAAAATAAAAATAAAACAGAAAAATGCTTCTGTGTGTGTGTAATGTCACTTCTCACAAAGAGGCTTTTCTCTCTCTTTCTTCCATTACTTAATACTGTTTGGTATACCTGCCTTTTTAAATGCCTTGAGGATTTGAGGAAATAGCCAGTGGTATTGTGAAATTCACCTTCTCTAGCAACAATTCCAGCAAACTGGTGTCTTAAGAGTTTTTCTTCTACTACAGTCTTCCACACATAGGAACTTAAAATGTAATGGGGTATACTGAACACTCTTAAACTACTTGAAGCTTACTAAAACACTTTGTAATTCACTTGCTTGCTGGAGATGCTCTGGCACAGATTATGTTTCAACGGATAGTGATTTGCCAGTAAATACTTGGCAAACAGTTGGGAGGCAGAGATGTGAAACAGTCCTTCCATTAGCCACATTTTAATGATTTTTTTTTTTTTCTTTCAGAGGGAAGCTCAGCAAAATTATAATTTCTTTAATAAATAATTAACAGTGTATTATTTCAATAAATAAATTACTGTTTATATAGTAAAGAATACAAATGTTTTGTGCATACATTATGACCCACTTCTGCAGTCCTTCTTGGCTGTTTCCCAAAGAATTATTTTTAAAAATTAATGATGAACATAAAAATATTTCTGTTTATAACATCATATCAATAGTAGTTAAATCTATAAAATAATTCAATCGTTTATCCTTCTTATCTTGGGAATGTTTAATCAAGCTTGATATTTGCTTTAAATTAGCACTGTCAAATGTACATTAGTATAAAATCTCCCAAATCATAAAAGATTTATAATTTGAAATGCATTTGGATTATTCTCTAGTTAATCAGCTAGATAAAAATTAGTGGTGCTGTAACGAGAACAATTAATTGGATTTAAAAATTTAAAAATAACCAGCACATGTTACTTCATGTACTGCTTCTCTTTGGAAACACAAATAATATCTTAACTAGACCAAAGGAGTTTTGTGAAGTCTTCACTAAATTATAAATCTTTATTTTAACAGGCAAAAGTTGCATTTTTTTCTAAGGGAGTTTTGAACAAGAAAGGGAGGAACACATTCTTCAGGTATTGATTCTATATAAATATTTATGTACGACAACTCAGTAAAACACATATACATCGAATTCAAACTGAAACTTTAGATACAAAGAATTTCTTGTTTCATTTAAGAGCTTCTGTTAATCATTGTCTTAGAGGTTTTTAGGAGTTGAGGGCCATTCACAGAATATTGTAACTTTGCCCTGTATATTATTTCAGTTAGAAACCCTCATATGCTTAGAATCATTAATGATCAAAAACAGCTTGTAAGTAAAGCACCAGTGGGCAGGCTGCTGTATATCCCTGGGAAATTGGCTCACTGATGACTTGCAGAGAATGTGTGATGATCAGGATAGCCCATTTCTGTGAGGGCTGGGCTGGACTAGTAGGATAATGGTGGCATGGAAAGCTTCAAAGATAGAACCACAATTTCTGAGCTCTTCAGAGGAGTGAGTCATGAAGTAAAGCATTTGGTGTCTGGCAGGTAGACTCAAGGGGGAAAAGGAGATTTAAAAGGGATGCACATGGCTGTTCTTTCTTGGGAAGGAAGCCATGGGTGAGGAGAGGCTTAAAAATATCCTCTGGTCTTTATACTGAAGGAATGCCAGAATTTGTATGCTAAGGAGGCTTTGGGAATGATAATGGAGAAAAATACAAAGATAAGAGACAGAAAATAGTCTTACATTTATATCCGGATACTTGTCCCAGATCCCAGTGTCTCTCATGCTAGCCTGTATGTCACAGGACAGGGAATATACTTCTATCTGTCTCACAAGGGATTTCTTTAAAGGAAACCATAAAGAGAGCTGCCATTTGGGTGAGTAAGATTTGAGCCTTGGTAAGGGTTTCAGGAAACCACTGTGATAGAAGTAATTACTGATGTGCTACATCTCTTGTGTTCTCCAGAACTGTTGCTGGGTCTTGCTCCTATGAACAATTTATCATTCTTACACTCCTCTGAACATTCCAATTTCTTTCCTTTTAGTTCAAAATGTTAAACTGAAATATGTAGGTCTTCTCATTCACAGCAGGATGTGCTTTACTCATTCCAGAAGGTTAGATATGAATGCTTTGTGCTTTTCAATTATTTAGACCTTCCAGATAAGTCATAACCTTTTTATCTGAGCCTTGTTTTATACACTACCTTTTCATCTCACAATACTGGCATTAGTCATCACAGGCAAGTTTACTGGCTAATACCAACCTTTGTTCATCTTCTGCATAGGAAATGGTGCCTTGGGCCTTCTAGAGCATTGGAAATTCTTTGGGGACCTTTTCCAATTCTCAAAGGCAGTTTGGAAAATTCTCTGGAGATGTGGGAAATTAAGAAGACTATATTAGAAAGATGGAAACTCCTATAATCATTACATATACCAGGGAAGTTCTCTGCAGTCAGATCTACATTTCATGATGTGAAAATTACTATGGATTTTCATTTATGAAAGCATGTTAAATATTCACAATGCGAAATAAAATGGATTTTTCTGAACTTCAAAACAAAATAAGCACCTGTAATAATAACGGCTTTCTACTACTGAGATGATAGAAATATGAGTCTGCATGTCCTGAATTAGCAAGGAAAAAGCTGAGTTATTGCAATTGATTCTCAGAACCACAGAAAACTTCAGTATGGCAAGGATTGGATCAGGACCCATTTGCACTGTCCTGTTGGTGTACAGGATCTATAAACCTGTCCTAAGTGTGCAAGGGAGCATTTTGGATTGGTCAGTCTGGCCTGGCAATGAAAGGCATATTGCTAAGCTGCTCTACCCTAGTTGGTAAAATGTGTCCTCATTTGACTCATGAACTCTTGAATATTGAGTGTGCAATTCAGATCATCCTTATCCTCCTTGATGAGTGGAATTATGTCTTGTGCATTTACAGTTAATGTGAGTGCCTTTTCCTGGCTCTCTGACAAATGAAAGCTGCAGGTGCTCTGTCCACAACTGTAGCCTAGTACACTACACATACCTCTGCCTTGGCTGTGACACAAATGCAGTCAGAGCCCAGCCTTCAAAGTTAGATGGCTTGCAAGGTCTACCAAATGCTGTTGTGAATTGAAGAAAGAGCTGAAGTTGTCTATAAGCAGCATAAAACCTTGAAAAATTCCAGAAGACACAAATTAATTTGGGTGTAAGGGCTGCAGCTACAAAAGGGAAAGCTGCAATCTGGCCAACCTGAAGTGTGATTGTTTTACCCTGAAAGTGTTTTGTTGCTGGGACATGATGGTGCTGCTGAAGACACACACTTTCTAGGAGCAAGAGTTGAAGGGGTGGTGTTTGTCCAGAGCAATCTGGTCTGGTCAAAAGAGGAAATCATACCTGCCATAGGAAAATGCCATGAAAACATTTTTCTAATACCTCTAAAAAGTACTTTATTAGTTTTGTGAAAAGCTGGTTTATACTTGGATCTCCATGAGACTTCAAAACCAATTAAACAGGAAAAACCTTCTGCTGGTAGAGTGCTCTCTGGGGTCTGCTGATCTGACAAGCTGTGTTTTTTGTGGCAGTGAGTTCCCATGTATTTTATCAATTTAACAATAGAAAGTTCTGGAGATTGGCTTGGGTTTTTTGTTTGGGTTTGGGTTGCCCCTGTTCCCATCCCTCTTTATTTTCCATGTTTTGGCTTCCTAAAGGTACAATGTTTTTTTTTTTTTTTTTTTTTTTTTTTTAAAGTAAGGGTAGTGGTTCATGTTTCTGAGATCAATGTCAGTGGTATTAAGGTCAGAGAGTAAAATATTATCTTGAAAATGAGGCTTTGGAAAGTGGGTTGAGAGGTGACTTTCAATCTCCAGTCCCTATCTTCTCCACTTCCTAATCTGACATGCCTTTCTCTGCTGGAGGAAGGACTTTGCAGACCACGGGGTTGTTATCACTGTGTTATACTTCAGACATGGTGCAAAGTTCTCAGCTTTAAGTGAGAAGTTATTAATGCTGTGACATTTGTGCTGCAGCCATCGATCAGCTATGGTGTGATTTTCTTAGTGATTTCCCAGTCAAGCAATCCCTAGATAATGTAAGAAAACATGACATAGTTGTACTTCCTTTTACTGCTTATTTGACTTGATTGTTTTATTGGCAAGGATAAGATCAACACCAAAACATACCCACAGTTCTTCACAGGCTTTGGAGACAAATGCATTTTTTGGTCTGTCGGGTTTTTATTTCACTAATGAGTCTATAAAGGCAAGTTTTATTCCCCAGATGCTGTACATGTTCTCTCTCTATCAGACCAGCAGGTGTGTGATAGATCTATGGGTTTGGATGGCAATTCATATTTTAAGTCTCACTAAAATTCAGTGCCTCTGGCCACACTTGAATTTGAGTTTAGGTTTATCGGGTGGTCATGCCTGTTTCTCATTTAAAGAAAGAGCAGCTCAAAATCTCTGATTATACAATTAGATTTCCCAGCGTGAATTTTAGCTCTCTTTCCAGTCACGGTGGTAGCAGCATTTTGATATTGGATTCTGCTTCTGTTGTAATTCATAGCCCGGACAACATCAGTTATCCACCAGTTATCTTTATTTATTCTGTATTTCGTGCTTGTTTTATTGGACCGCTTTGCATTTGAAGGAAAAAGAAAGTGAGATTTCAAACACCAGCCAGGCTTTACCTTTGTTATCCACATTCATGCTTCTGCTGGCACTTTCGGCTTTCACTAAGGCAAGATGTATAATATATATACCAACATATATGAAAGAAAGGAATCAAAAACTGTGTGGCAGTGTCAACCCATAGTCTGAAAACAGTTTTAGGGAGTTATGTCCAAGGCATTGAACATTTGCCCTGGCTGTTTGCAGCAGTGGGCAGAGCTGTCTAGTGGCTGGGAACAGACCAGATAGCCTGCAGAAGCTGTTGGTACTCACACGCACTGGAAGAGCGAGTGGGATGAGGAACATGAGCCAAAAAGCTGCGGGGCAGGTATCCCTGACACAACTGCACAGCAACCTCATAAATCAAACTTATCTCAGAGCTCATACAAAGCGCGCTTAGTTCACAGTTTTCAAGATAAATTATTTCAGCTGTTTAATTTGTTGGGGTTTTGGGGGGTTTTTTTGTTATTTCAAATTAATTTAGGCAAAGGTTTTTATCTGAAAAGCATGCACTGTCAAATGAGAGCAAAACTCAAAAAAAAAAACAACTCAAAAAACCCTCAAAATTAAAAAAAGGAAGAGACTGAATGTGTTCCATTTTACAAAAGTACAGTTCTAAAAATGTTTATTTCTTAATACACTGTTGCCCATAAAGTAACAAGCACAACTATGGTATTTCAAAGTTTATTGGTCTGGGTAGAGTTGGATAAAAGGCCACATGCTTCCAGTGGGGTCTCTTCAGACCAATAAATGTAATGTTGTTTTGCTCATTCAGAACAGTGAGATTTCATTTTACTATAGAAGCTTTTCTACAGAAGCTTTTACTACAGAAGCACACACACTTTTATCCGTGGGGTACTTGTTTTGTTTCCACAATGCTAATAATGTCTTCCTTCTTTCTGGGGATGTATGAAGATGATTATTACAGCTGGCTGGCACTGCCTTGGAATGCCAAAGCCTTCTCAACCCTCTTAAAAAATCTGCATTGGGTATTATTCATTTAGATTTTAATTATTAGCATTTATATCTGTTTTTACATCTTTTGCATCTCATTCAACTGTTCAAAGTGAATATTCCCATGCTGCCAGTCTGAAGAGCTTCTGTTTGAAGGCACCAGCAGCCCGGGGAATCCTCTCATACGCTGTCTGTGGCCAATCCAAAGTGCTGCCAATTGGGTTCTGCCAGCACACATTAAACTGATACCATTTTGGAGACACTTTATCTGTGATCTTAAAATAATGAGCTCAAAAAGATTCTTTCAGTGTCTTTCTAACATATTATGCTTGCTTTGGTCTCTCTGATAATTATTTTTACTTATATACTCTCTATTTCCTGTTACGTATTTACCCTTTACAGCCTGGTATTTATTTTCCAAGTGAACCACAGGCTGTTGTGATTGCTGTGGCTGGAAACTTCCTCCAGAGGTTGCTAGAGAGATAAGTGCAATTACCAGCATTAGCTGAATAACATAAAAACTGTGTTAGATGATATCTAGAACATTTTTCAAATAAATTACCCAGAATTTCCACTACTCCCTCCTCCAATGTCTTTGTAGGCAGAAAAGTAATGTAATCTGCAGCTTTAATGGGATGTAAACAAAGGTTTTGTGACTTTCTGTCTTGGTTTAAGGGTCAAAATTAAATTCCATTCTTAAAACTGACCTTTTGATATAAATGCCTATACATTTTTAAATCTTCAAGGATAATCTCTCTGTCAAGTCTTTATTTCCACTGTTCTAGCTTATGTTATCTTCTTTTGTTCTCAATTTCATCTCTGTGGACTCTGCTCACGTATTGCATGTTTGTGTTATGTGTATGGAGATCCAAGAACTATAAATTACCTACCAAATGCCTATCACCTTCATCGAAGTACTTAAGACAGATCCTGGTAATTTCTGTATTGCAGGATCAGTTGTAATGTTAAACTTAGTTTTTATTAGACACCAGAGAATCAACAGTTACGTTGTGGGAAAGGAGGAATGAACTTTTTCTAAAAATTAAGGACTTAGACAAAACTGACATTTGCACTGTATTACAAATCAAACAATTCCTTCTTCATCTGTGTTTCTCTGTCTTGTATATTTTTTGTTTTCTATTGGAGATCATATCTTGATGTACATTTTTGCTATGATTAGGTCATTTAGCTATTTTCCCCCATATGGATTGATATCTAGCCTTGGCTTACACTGTAGCCTTAATATAATTAAGTAAAAAATGTCAACTCACACAATTTCTTTTGAAAGCAGTCTGTCTTAGTTCCACAGTTTGCACAACTCCTTAGTCCCTTCTATTTGGTTTCTAATTTCCTCTAGTCCTTGAATCTTCTAGCTTGTGCTTATATCACTTTATCATCTGCAGAATATAAAGCCCTTTCTGTATGGCAGATATTTTGTTCTAGACATTCTATTTAACTTGAAAAGTTGAATAGCTTGTCTGATGCTTAACACAGGGTAAGTTTCCACATGGGTGTTATTTCAGAGGAGTTAGAGAACCATAAACATGCACACCTATATACCTGTAGTAGGTTGACCCTGGCTGGATGGCAGGTACCCACTAAAGCAACTCTCTCCCTCCCTTCTGCAACTGGACAGAGGAGAGAAGAAAAAGCAGTGAAGGACTCATGAATTCAGATAAGACCTGGGAGAGGTCATGTACTGATCACCATCATAGATAAAACAGACTCAGAGTGGGGATATTAATTTAATTTATTACTAACAAGATTAGACCAAAAAAGTGAGAAGTAAAATAGTTTTAAAAAATACTTTCCTCCCACCCCTCCTTTCTTCCAAGTTCTACCTTCTTCCCCTCAGTAGTGCAGGGAGAGGGGAATGGGGGTCATGGTCAGTTGCTGTTTCTGCCACTGCTGAGGGAGATGTGTCCTTTCCCTGCTTCCCATGGGATCTCTCCCATGAGAGACAGTCCTTCATGAACTTCTCCAGTGTGAGCCCATCCCATGGGCAACACTTTTTCACAAACTGCTGCCACATGGGTCACTTCTCCACAGGGGGCAGTTCTTCAGGCACAGGCTGCTCCAGCGTGGGTCCCCCACAGGGTCACAAGTCCTACCAGGAAACCTAGTCCAGCATGGACTCTTCTCATTGTGGGCTGCAGGTCCTTTCCAGGACCCTGCCCCAGCACAGGCCTCCCACAGGATCACAGCCTCCTTCAGACATCCACCTGCTCCAGTGTGGGCAACTCCAGGGGATCTGGGTGGATCTCTGCACCCCCGTGATCCTCCCTGGGCTGCAGGGGCACAGCTGCCTCACCATGGTCTGCACCACGGGCTGCAGGGGAACCTCAGCTCCAGTGCCTGGAGCACCTCCTGCCCCTCCTTCTACATTGACCTTGGTGTCTGCATTGCTATTCACGTGTTTTCACTCTGCTCTTCCCTGTCTGTAATTTTCATCTACTCAACAACTCTTTTTTCCCTTCTAAAATATGTTACCACAGAGGTGTTACTACCACTCTTAACTGGCTCGGTCTTGGCCAGCAGAGGGTCCGTCCTGGAGCTGGCTGGCATTGGCTCTGCAGAACACAGGGGGAAGCTTCGGGCAGCTTCTCACAGGAGCCACCCCTGTAGCTCCCCTGCTATGAAGACCTGGCCACAGAAACCCAATACAATACCAAACACCCATGTGAACTGAACTCATTCTGCCTTGCCTTACTGATTCTGTCTGCATGCTCCCCATCCCTCCTCATAATGAAATATATTCAAAAGTTTATATGATTTCATTAAAATGTCTTTGTCTTGACTGGTTGACAATTTTTGACCAGCTACAATTAGTGACTGAACTTGCAGAATAGCATATTGCCTGTGTTTTTCTACATGGCTTTTATAGCTTTTTTTTTACCTAATGGCAGAGTGTTCTGTGGGATAGAATGGTCCTCTGTGATTTCAGAAATTTTTTTGTGGGTGTTACTGCCTGCTGCAGTTGCTGTGCCTACATAATGAACTGCAAAGGCCCTGCTGTGTGGGTGCAGCATAGGTCAGCAGAATTAGATTTTCTGTTGATGAATTTCCATCAGTTTCCTGAAAATAAGCTGAACTCACTTTAAATAGTAAAGCTTTGTCAGCTGTGGGATTTAATTTTTAGGATTTTGTTCCCAAAACACACTTGTAGCAGTACTATGTTCATGCAGCCTTGCCCTTTTTATTTTAAGTATACCTATTTATGAAAACTGAACCTGGCTAGAGTAAGTATCAGCCATGGAGACTCTGGTGCATTCTTTTGTACTCACAAGGGAAACATAGAAATGCTTTTAAGATCAAAACTTAGTGTCTTTGCAGTATGTTAAAGATATCTTTGGTGTTTCCTTGTTGCTTTGAAAGCCCACAGGACTGTTGTGTGAAGACAATCCATTTACTTATTTCAAATCAAAGATACTTGAGTATCTGGCACGTGCCAATGAAAAGGTGTAGAACCCTATTCCTTTCTTGAGCCAAGTGTTATTTTTGTCTTCGAAACAGGTAGCTTTTCTGCCTTTTTATATGTTTCTGGAGATAATTTTTCAAAAGAAAGATCCTATTCAGAAGCTAATTTCATTACTTTCATTATTGCTTTTTTTCACCATATGACATTTCAATATCAATTTGAAATGTTTCGTATTGTTAAGACAAGTGACATCATGGAGTGTCTTTCAGAGGAGACAAATCAAAAATTAAGTGTAAGTACTAATTAGGAAAAAATTACTTGGAATGTTGTTTTAACAGTTTTGTGTACATGTTGTTGCTTTTCTCTGGCTAATTTCAGCGACTGCAGTGCTAAAGAGGGAACAAATACTGAAGCTTTTTTTGAAACCTTTAGCAGTCATGCTAAATTAAGTTATGTAGAAAAAAAAAACAAAACAAAACAAAAAACCACAAGAACAACAAACATGTATTGTACCATGTCATCTCTGGTACATATAGAGATGTAGATATATTAGAAAAGAAAGCATACCTCAAGTCCACCCAGCAATGAATGGAATAAATAGTACCTGCAGCAGCATATGGTACTTCCAAATTTCCACTCTGATA
The DNA here is from genome assembly GCA_035221455.1 of Xenops minutus. Taxonomy (NCBI): domain Eukaryota; kingdom Metazoa; phylum Chordata; class Aves; order Passeriformes; family Furnariidae; genus Xenops; species Xenops minutus. The sequence goes on along the minus strand of JAWWEE010000040.1, from coordinate 24,838,777 downwards.
CATTTAATTCTATTGCGGACATAGAGAGAGAGGAAGATGGGGAAAGATGAACTTACATACCACTCAGGATAGGATATGAAGAAGTTGGAGTTTAAGAAACAATTTGAGTTCAGGATACTCTAACATGAAAAAGTAAGAGATGCGGTGCAAAGCTGGTGCAAGGGTGCAAGTCAGCAACATGTAGGAAAAAAAAATCTCTAAGAGGAACTGGTTCAGAAATATCATTTACTGTGCCTAGTTAACTTACTAGTGCTTTGAAAATCTGAAACATGTGATGCACACCATCAAATAGGGGATTTCTTAAATTACAGTTGTATGCTAATTACTCACTTTAGGCAGTGGTTTGTCTGAAGCAGTAAATGATCCCAGACTTCTTGTCTTAGCAACAAAAAAAATCTTACCACTGAAATGTTGGGGACTGTTAGTCACCAGTGCAGGAACTGCCACTTTTCTAAATCTTGAACAGAAATGAATTCAATAAAATGAGACATAATGACAGATTTATAAAAGCACCATTCCTTTACATAACAGATTTTCTATTCTAATATTTCTTTACTATAATCCTTTAAAATTATGCTAAAAATTTATATTTATATTTAAGTTATAGCAAATTTATACTTAAGTGATAATAAAGAATTCATTAAAAGATTAATAGTTCTGGTTTACTAATTCACTTAACAGGTCACTTAATTATTTAGTTCATTAATTCTGTAAATGTCAGACTTACCGTGAACTCTAGTGGTTTGCATAGGTAAGGTTATAGTTCTATGAGCAATTGCCATCTAACAACTTCAAACAAGGATTTGGCATTATTTTTACATTTCAAATGAAAGAAAGTGTCTGTGTCTACACACAAACACACAGATATATATAGAGATAGGAAACCAATCTAGCTAAATGACCTATCAGAATGGCTTGGTGGAGTGGGGAATACTTTTTTCCAAAGTATCAAGAAGATACTCTCCAAATTAGACTTTTTGAATAGGACCTCCTTTAGCAACTACATTTCTCATTAAAAAAAAATTAAAATCAGTCTTTGAAGGAAATATTAAGCTTTCTAAAACCTCGTTTATTTATTTATTAAAAAATTTTACACCTTAGAATAGTGAGATAGTTCACTGCAATTATCAAAAGGATCCTAGTAGTGAGGTAGCAAATAAAATATTTAAAATTACCTAATGTGATCCCAACACTAGTACTTACATATATAGATCTATATGTATACATACACATGTATATGTGTATAAACACATCCAGAGGCACAGAAGAAATACTTGTAAGAACATTGAAAATAACTAGCTGTTATTTAATCTTTAGTAGTAGCCATCAGGGCAAGACATTGTACAAGACAGCACGATGAACCTTCCTTTAGCATAGGTGAAGTTTTCCATTCACTTGGTAAGCCTGAGTGGAGAACATCAATAGCTGGTCATTATGCACCATGTAAAATAATTTGAAGTCCTGTGATGCATACAGACTAAGTAAGGCCATCTTAAATAATTTTTATTGTGGAATGATTTCTTCCATTACAGATTCTATGCACTGTAAAATAGCATGGGGCTGTAACAGTCACAAGCCAGTGTGTACCCATGTATCTTGCTGCAGTGAATGGTTAAATGTGAAAATGAATCCTTTCTGGCAGACTAAACTCACAGCCCTCTGTATTAGTGGCATCTGCTCTGGCATGTGAATCAGCCTTGCTCTTAGTGGGTGCCTGCCAAGCCAGTACAGGTTTCTAGGGGGTAATACATAATCTGTTCAGACCCACTTCTAAAGCCCCCAGGAGTGGATCTATTAAGTACAATTAGTCTCGTAATTAAGGGCCACAGTATTAGACACTTCAAGCATTATTTCTTTTCTCTTTTTGGCAACACAGAATCAATCCTGTGAAAGCTTCCCTGCCATACAGTCTTAGACCTTCATAAACAAAGTGTGAGGATTATGGTTAAAATTATGTGAAAGCCAGCAAAGCATGAGATGCTCTTACACAAATTACACTCATTCAGATCTGTGGAGTGAATAGGTATAAAGAGAAGGAGAATAAGAGAGTAGTATATGTACACTACGGAGCTATAGAAGTGTAAAAAATGTGAATTTTAGAGAAAAGAATATTTGCATATTTTCACCTAAGGCACCTACGTGCATTGGATACTTCCTGCTGGAATAAATTGCGTCTTTTCCAGTGTCAGGAATTTTGGGACCAGCACTGTGAGTTTTTCTATGGTCATGGAGAACATTCAGTAGTTTTAGTACAAAGAAATGTAGACTGAAAGTTTTGTGGATTGATCAGCAACTGTGTGATTTCCTGAGATTGTCCATGCGTGTTTACAGACAGAGCAGTAGGGACTTGACTGTTCTCAGTGACTTTGGGGCACAAATGGGCCATAAAATTCCTACACCTTTGAAAAGTTTTATGATGTTAAAATGGGGACTTTGAAGGGAAAGAACTGAACAGGAAAAAAAAAAAGAGTCAGTGTAATGTCATGTAATGTGACTCATCATAGAGCTGGATGTGAACAGGATCCAGAGTTTATAGATATTCAACAATGTTTGGGGACAAACTGAAACGATTTTCAAAAAGTGGCAGATGTCTTATAATCTGCCCCTGCTTTACTTTCAGCTAAAAGGTCAGGTTTTTGTTTGTTTGGTGGTACACAATAGTTACTCAAATATATTATTAGCTCTAAAATGTTTTGGGGAGATGAAGATAAACCCAACCATACTGAAAAGCATTTAAAAAGGTTCAAATATGTTTGCGTATAAAATACTGTAGATAAAATAGTTTCACATTTAATTCTAGATTTCAATGTTAAATGAATACTTTTATTTTCAATTTGGGCACTTGCTCAATTAATCGTGGAAATCTGAGGGTCCAATGCAACTCTAAATCATGATATAACAAATCTGAAGATCCTGCAAAAATCAAGCACAACAGCAGATCTTAAAAATCATCAAAAAAATCAGATACAGTATGACAGTACTAGTGGCCTTGCTTGAGCTTCTGGTGCTTCAGTTCCTTTTGTGTGTTGTCCCTGTGTTATCAAGCAGGTTCTTTATGAAATTATATGAACAGTAGAGCAGTTGGTTAATAGGACTGAGTTTACTAATGTCTGATTTAAAATAAAATTAGCTGCTCAGTTCCTCAATTATCAGGGAAAAGGCAGGCAGAAGGGTGGACTGACAGCAACCTCTCCCATGCAGGTGAGAGGAAACAAGTTAGGTGGAATTATTGCCTTACACTCTAAGTCATACTGGCTGTTAATCCCCAAATGAGTTTATTGATGAGTAGAGAGCAGTTAAGAGTTTTTGATTTTCATTTACCTATATGCTTTGAATAATGACTTGAATAGTACAAAAAGAATGGCACAATATAATACCAAAACGTCTGCAGCTCAGTCTGGTTACTGTGATATCCTATTGTTAATAAGTACTAATTTTCTGACTTCATAGAACTTCTGCATGCAGAAATCCTCTAAGTTTTCATGACCCTTAGGACAAGTAAGAACAGCAGCCTTAAATCTGTAACTGTGATATATTCATTTTAAGCATGCCAAGACCAGAGGTGATACTACACATTCAAGACTAGAAATAACCCGGTTTGTGAGGCAGCCTCCCAGCTGCTTGTGGAAACTGCTGGTTTGGGTTGGAGGCTGCAGCTGAAAATGAAGTGTGGCTGGATGCAGCTTCTAAATACCAGGCCAGAAGCCCAGCTGATGTATACTGGCACAGCTTCGCTGAAGTAGCTACGGTAGCTTATGCCAGTTAGACTCTCACTCAAGAACTTTTCTGATGCACTAACTTCGTGTTGTTGGAGTTTGTCTTTATCACTCCTCTGATCTAAATAAAATAATCCTGATTTCTTACAAGTGCAACATTAGCTTTCCCAATGCAGGGACTGTTTGTATGTGTGACTTTATCAAGGGAAAAAAAAAAAAGCTGTCAAGACAAAAATGGTACATCAGGGAAGCAGAAACCTCACACAGTCACTTTCTGTTGAATCATCCAGAGATCTGCAAAAAACAGTAGTGTTTGGATTAAGTGTGCTGCAATTTGTAGGGTGTATTTTGAAATACAGTGTATTTTGAAGGTGCTGGATGTAGACATTTCATCAGTTTTCTCTTACTGAAAGACTGAAGGATTTCCTAATGACTGTTAACAGCGAATGAGCATATATTCTTCACTACCAACTGGCCTGTAGATTATTTGGGGAATATAGATTGGGTCAAAGCTTTGTCTTCTCTATTATTGTGGTCAGTTTTAGGCATTTTTGAAGAACAACTACTCAGGCTTCCTGATTATAACGGTGCTTTGAAGTGTGAGGATTTAATAATGCTTGTAAATTATTCTGTACACAAGCTTCAATGTTATAAATTAAAAACTGAGACCATTTATAGTTTTATAAATGTCCATATGCTATTTACATTTTGTTCTATATAAAAGTTTTAAATTTCTTTTACTATGAAAACTGAAAGTTGAAAAATATATTTGTTGTGGAGAAGTGGAAATACATAACATATTCAATTCTATTTGGAATGATAGAGATAGAGCACTACAAAATAATCATTGCATTAGTATTCAGCCTGTGACTATACGGACTATTGCTCAGATCAAATGACAAAAACAAATGCAAAAGTTCTATTAAAAAACATTCAAGACTGTGAAAGTCTAAGTATAAGGGACATATTCTGTAGTATCTATTCTCCATCTTTCTATGGTTTAATCAAATACCATGTTAATCACTTTGATACTGTAAGACCTTTTACTAGCTTGCTCTGATGTTTTTCTGTCAAGGGCTAACTAATAGTTTTAGCTCTCCAAAGAACAACATAACAAAGATAAGGCAAATGCCAGGAAATGTATTCATTAAATAGTCAAGAGAATGCCAAGGACAAGCTCACTGTATAATGTGTTAAGAGAACATCAATATTTGAGAAGAGAAAGATGCTGCTTTGGTATAACATATTTGTGGAAACTGGAATAAGCATGTTTTAAGCAAGGCTTCGCTTTAATTATTGTCTGAGTTTCACATAAAGTCTGCTTCATCAACTGGATAAATATTTGACTGCTGTTCAGTAAATTGCATTAGTTTACTTTAACTGTATGCTCAGCCTTATTCAGGCATCCTACATTAGGCAATGTAGTGTGTAATGCATCTCTGCAGGTGACCAGAGCTATTCTCTGTATGAGGTAAATTAAAACTCATATTTTAAAAATTAAACATTCTTGCACTTCATGATTTCAATATTTAATTATAACCTGTGTCAGGGCCTAATCTCTGACTGAGTCAGGCATGAAATTAATCAAAAACGAGGCACAAGCTTAGCAGTTCTACTGCACTGTCAAAATAATTTTTCAGCATTTCTGTGATTCTTACAGAAGTTTTATGAGAAAGATGCTGGTGAACATGTAGTTAGGGCAACAGTTAAAAGGTTAGTAACTAGCCAAAACAGTGACAATTTTTGTTAGTTTCTTTGGAAAATACTTTGCAAAACACTTCACTCTTGAGGTGTGAGTGTACTGAGGATGTTGTGACATCAGAGAGGTGATCAGGCAAGGAAAGAAATCTTTGACTCTTTCTAAATCTATTTCAGGAAAAGAAACCCTATTTTAAAAAAGCCCAGTTCTGACATACAGGATAACACATAAAATACAGGAGTAGATTATTTTGTGTCAAAACAAGTATAGTGCAGCTATAGATAGTGCACATACACTTTACTTTGCAAAGTCTTTGTGCAGAATAATTTGCTACATAACTATTTGTAATTATATTTTTTTTTGACTGATGGAAAAAGATAGTGCTGAGCAGTGAGTTTCTTTTCAACTGTGCATAATGACTTTATCTCTCCTCCCTTTAAATTCAGTGAGTTCAGTGCCAAACTTTGTGGCTGAGAAACAAAGGAAATGGTGAGTTGTTGAAAAAGGTTGAAAACAATTCTTGAAGTTTCATAAAAGTCAAGCTTTTTTACTCCAGAGTCTTGAGATTAGACTGGTTTTACACAAAAGAAAAACATAGGTTCAGTTGGTTTTGGTTTATTTTGATGGATTTGTGTATTTTTTACAGCCTCAGCACTTCCTGAAACAAATCATCCATAAAAAACAGGAAGTGCAGTTGTGACCAACAACAGTGGAAATTTTTCAAATAAGCACCTAAAGGCTTACTAAACTAATTTTGGCATAATATTATAAAGGATATAAATATGTTTGAACATACAGTGTAAACAGTAACTTTCTCACATCCTGGCACAAATCTGACTGGCTTCTGAAGGCAGTCAGGTAGCAGGACCCGCAATTATTTTATTTAGCTCAACTCTATATTCTGCTCAGACACAGGCTGCCTTTGTGGTTCTAGGCTAATCATGTGTAACCTTCTTAGTTTTAGCTGTTGTAAACCAGCTCACATTGCTAATGATTTGTCTGAGAATTAGAAGGGTGTTTGGTATATGAAAAATTTCTTATTATTGCTGAAAGAAAATTTTGGAAGGAAGTAGCTGAGCACAAACTGAACTACTGATTGGTTTATTTGGGAGAAGGAGCGATTTCACAGGCACAGATCTTGAAGTGCCATATTTTAAAAAGAAAGAAAAATTTTGAAGAGTTTATTCACATGAGTCAGCTGCCCAAGATGGCCAAGAACAAGTCTAGTCCCTGGTGATAGTTTGAGAATCACCAACTCACACACACTTTGACCTTTTATTAAGATCATTCCCTGAGTCCTGGAATCCCTAGGATCCCTAGGATCTTATTACCAAAAATACTTTGACTAGTTGCAACTAGAAACCTAGCTGGCTTCACCTAGCTAAGTCAGTGCTCTCAGGGAAAGCCTCTTGCTCCCCAGACACACGGTGTGAGACAGCTGGTGTTGGTATGCTGCTATTACTGCTTTACATGCAGATGGGATGGCTGCTTTCATTCCACAAAATAAAGTAAGCAGATGCAGACTAAATATTTCTATCCTGGATACAAAAGCCAATCCTCTTGTCCTTGCAAGCCAAATCTTGCAAGGGCTGTGATGACTGACCAGGTGGGACTTAGCAGGCCTAGCTCTGTCTGGTTGACTGGCCTTAAGTGAACCACACCACCTACGCAGGTTTAACGTACCTTCTGGTGAATCTACCATCATTTTAATGCCACGAACTCATCATTTAGAAGTAATTTAATTTTATGATAACATTTTAAAAAAACAAACGGAAATACTGCACAAAAAACAAGCTATGTGGTCTAATGCACTGGTAAAATAAATTATTACAAAGTATATTTGTTTTTAATAATGTTAGACAGCTTCCATTATGTGACATGAATATTACATACAGTTTTGAGCTGAATCTGTTAAGAAAGGTTTAGCAGACATGCTGAATATATATTTTCAGTAGACTGGAATAGAGTATAGAAATTTAGAATTATGTTTTTCACTTAAGAGCATCTTAATATACTTTTCTGATTTCCTTCAGAATTTTTTGTGTTCTTTCAGATATGGAGTTTCTCTTGTTCATTTGGTTACAGGATAAAATCTGTTTCTTTATAGTTTTCTAATGTATAATGAATGAAAATTATTTCAATCAGTTTGATGATATTATATTAGCTATTGTAACTGTTACTGTCACTCAAGGCTCCCCAGGTTTACTTTGGAGACACCTCAGCTGTTGATCAAGCAGAGTTCACATAAACTCTTCAAAATCAGCATCACACATCTCATGCATACTGCTCCCTTTTCCATGTGGGGGAAGAAAAACCTAGACCCAGGTCTCTTCAGAGAAAAGATATTTCCCCAATACGTTGAATAAAAATATCAGCTTAGAACAGACCCAACTTTTAAGTAAACTCAAATAATTTATTCTTTTTAAGATAATGAGTGTTATCATATGTCTTTAAATGTTTTAGAGTTGAATTGATATGCTAAAGTTATTGCAGTGAATGCATGGTTGCATTTGGTGAACCTTACACAATTATATTTTTTTTTAAACTTATTTTAACTTTTTTTTCCTGATTTTGAATTGTATACAGTAAACTGTATTCTGAATCATAGCTGCTTTGCTTATAAAGCAAGATTTACAGCAACAAGGATATTGTAATCCATATTATTAAGCAGTAGAAGAAGAGACCTGAAAAAGTATCCCTTCTTTCCCATGCAATTCAAAAAGCCTTTTCTTAGCAGCCTGAAGGTTATTTGGTGTAACACCCTATTTACTGGGAAACTTACATAATTTCCCAATATTTTCATTTCTAATAATGGCATAAAACAATTATAGTTTTAGGAGTTCAGTAGCCCTCACTGCTCTAGGGGTTTTCTAAATATTTTCATTATCTGATATAAAATGGCTTTCTGCTCAGTATACCATACAAATCTGACCATGAAGTTACTTACTAGGGTAAGTGAAAGGTGTTGGTCTGTGCTTTTATTGCCCTATTTATGGAGTGATTGCTAAACCCAACAGTACCTTATAATCTCATGAATAAATCATAGAATCAGTCACTGTATTTATAAAAATGTCTGATATTTCTTTCCAGTTTCCAGCATTTGAACATCTTTGGGTGACTGAATTATATAATTACTAAATGGCAAGCAAATAAAGTCATCAGGGCTGGCTTTTGTTGCTCAAAGTGACTGCAAGCAAAGGCTCCCCTGAATGAAGGAACTCTGAAAGTGTTAATTCATCTGTGATTACACATACATACATGCATCCCTATTTTCGTGCCTGTCTGACTAGGAAGAAGTTTATGTTCTTTTTTTTTGTTTGTTTTTCTAATTCAGAGCCAGCCTTGCACTGAGAGGCAAAAATGTCACATTTGAAACTGTGTCACACTGATGTGCCCTCTACCTAGCACTTGCCTTCCTGCACAGTCTTTTAGACCAGAGGAATGAAGCCCATATGCGTTAGCAGTGCAGGCAGCTTCTTAGGCAGGCTGTTGGAGCAGGAAAGCAGTACCACCATGGCGCAATGACAGCACTGCTGACTGCACCCCTGGTCCCACAGCTTGCTGGCTCTGTTGGGGTCACCAGCTCCATACTGCTCTGTGACATTGGGGGATGGGAACTAGCAGGGACAGCAGCAGAACTGCTGCATGACTGTACTGCACTAAGTTCTTGTTCATCTTGCCCCATTGAACCTGGCTCCATCTGAGGCTTGAGGGAACAACAAGATCTTCTTGCTGCCATGTAAAGGCAGAATCAGAAGCATGGCATGTGTCTGGAAATCTAATGGTGTTGCCAGGTCCTGAATGCTTTATCACGCTTCCTTCAATACTTATGGTGTTATTGTCAGCTATTTCCCATTGCATGGCTGAGTACATCAAGAAAGTGGCTAAGCCATTTTTCAGGTGCCATACAAACATATGCATTAATGTCCCCTAGACCCATGCACTTGTTCTAAGCTGTATTCTGTCACTCCTGTTGATGACTTTACTAATGTGCTCCAGACAATTGCAGCAATGAGAGACAGTGTTTCCATTTAGAACAAACTGTTAGTGCTACCTCTTCCTAGAAGACAGGCCCTGAACATTCAGTGGTCCTGGGGATCTCACTGAACCTGTACTTGCCAGTGAGTCCTCCAGGTGGTAGAAAAGGTTCTGTAAGTGGTGTCATTTGTACTTCAAATAAGCAGTGGATTCCTGGGTATGTATCATAAAGCTACGACCATGGCTTTTCCTCACAGCCATGTGAGGTTGAGGTTGGATACCTGAGGCACCAAGAGTTACCACTTATACTGTCTCTTTGATGTCAAAGTATAGGACCATTGCTCACAATTCAGCTCCTTCACACAGCTGGGTCAAAACTCTATTAACTCTCCTGTGGCTAGTGATAGCTTAGAAAGTTGATTTTGCTCATTGAAAGCAAGTGAAAAATCTCAGGACAGGGACTACATCTACAGGTTGCTTTTAGGGCAGAAGATGTGAGCTGGTTAAGCCTTTGTTATAGTTTTGTGTGGTACATATTTGGCTGTAGATAGTCCAGTACTGTAAATAGGAAAATGATAAATTAGTTTTCATTTCAGTACAGTAGAAAGTAAGTTTAGATGATTTGCCTTGAAGGAAGTGTAAACATTTCCATGCAAATCAGGTCAACCTGGGACTCCTCTGAAAAGGATAAGGAAACATGTATTTCTCTGAGTGTCAAAGATATCTAACCTAACAAAATGTAGATTCAGTGCTTCTGACAGGCACAGACTGTTCCTTGGAGATCTTGTGAACAGTTTCTCTCTGTGTCTGACTTGCCAAGAATAATTCCTTATCTCCAGCACTTGCTACATTGTTTCACTCCTCATGAAACACTTGCTCTGGTCCTATTTAGAATTGTTTTATAACTTTGGTATTATTTTATTGTACCTTCCAGGTTCCTGAAAGAAAATTTCCAGGACACATATTTTACTATATGAAAGTCTGGATAAATAGATAGATAGATAGATAGATAGATAGATAGATAGATAGATAGATAGATAGATAGATGATAGATAGATAGAGCGAGCTAAAATTAGATACACAGACAGGGAACTGAAACTTGGACTTTCATGCCATGATATTTTTGTGCACTTCTGTCATGTTTTCAGTTCTTTTCAGATATGATTTTTTGTGTTTGTAAGTGAAACAGGTAGAAATTCAGTGAAAAGTCCACATTTGCCATCTTTCCCTCCCCACACATACTCTAGTATTGTATGTGTACACTTTAATATTAAATCTAATGACTGATTATTTTTTTAAGCATTGACAGCATTCATCCTCCACCTGCTGGTATCTTTTCAGTGACATTTTCTGTGCTATAGGCATTTTAAAATAGTTCCTGATACGTGAGAGCAGAATGGACTCCAAACGTAGACAGTGTAAAATGTATGAAGAGAGAGTTACCTTCATATGTAACACTCACTTATAAAAACATCAGGAATATATAAAAGACACTTCTCAAGTAACTGTAGTAGTATATATAGGTGAATGTATAATTTTTCATGTATATGAGGTAAAAACCCTTCTGGTAGTCTCAAACCTATTCTCAGAGAAGGAGACACCCATTTTCATTTACATAATTTCAATTACTTCTTAATATTCTGTTAATATTTGGTGGACAGAACCAGTATGAGGGACAAATACATTTTTCTTTGGGTTCTTCATTATTATTGTCTGTCCTAGTTACAGTGGCCAGGACCAGCTTATCACTGTATGGGTGTAACCAAAACTTTGTATTCTACACCCTCTATGTCATTTCTGATGAACTGTTAATAATGAATGGATCTTTTGCAGCAGCTGCCCAGGGCACACCTGACACCTCAGGCTACAAGCTGGGTATTAAAGAACCCTGCGAGGCAAGGGAGTGTTTCTGTCTTCACACCAGTGACTCAGCTGTGATAACTCCCCTCCAGAGGCGCATTAGCGCCTTCACACCCAGCCTGAGGAGTCATGTCTGCGAATGGGCCATTAGGGACTGGCATATTAGGCAGTTGCAAGGACCTAGACCATCAAAGATTCTGAAAATATCTTATGACTCACACAACAAATCACCCATTGTGAAGCTCCCCGCCCTGGGGGGAGGTACTGAGCACTCCCACCCGAACCTGAGCCTATATAATTTTGGGGTTTTGGGACTTCTGGTTTCACTAGTCAGATCCAGAGGACAACCAGAACCTCAATAGGACTGCGACTGCCACTCTTGACCAGACTGCGACGATCATCCTCACCAAAAGGTTTTCCTTTCCTTTTTCTTTGTAGTCAGAAGCACCACATAGTGCTCAGCACAGGGGTTAACAAACTCCATTCTGTTCATGCCCCAGGGTTCTGGGTTATACCTCTGGGTTTTGTGGGTTAAACCCAATTTTCCTGTGTATTTATTGTATTTATTGTAATCTCTCTTGAGTCAGGTTCATTTCTCCCACCAGTTTACCTTTAAACTAGCACATTGTCTTTCATCTTTCATCCTATTGACAAAAAGAAATGGAGATTAAGAAACCAAGTATGGTTTATACTGCATTTATCTTAAAAGAAAGAACCATTGCATGCCTATATGAATCTCTGTTATTCATTTCTTCCTATGCCATGTGGGCAGCCTGTTAGTGCTTTTTGGATGATGGCCACCTATATCTGAAGTGTCAGTGGAAATATACCAAAATGAATGATCTTAGGGGCTAAACAAGTCTGTCCCCAGTTCAGATTTAAAAACATACTGTTATTTAAAGGTTATTAATGTGGGAACTCCCAGAGGCAAAGGGAGAGTATGTTTCTCATATGAGGAAAAAAACACACCCAGAAATCTGAGCTTCAGAGTCACATTCAGGACATTATTTGTATACTTAGATATAAGATTGTAATCTTTCAGGGGATTTTCTTTTCCACCATAGAAATGCAGGTCCATGATCAGGTTATCTTACCTGTAATGTGTCTGAATGTGGATGTAGAGCTATGTGATTGCATAAGGCTATTAGTACTCTCCAGAACCTCTCAACCTTTCTGATGCTGCCAGACTTTTGGAATACTGGATGAAGCAGGATGAATATTGCCCAAACAAAACTTATAGTAGGAAAATCAATAAGACCATGGAAATCCAGGCATAAGGTAGCCCTGTTAAAATTCTTGTACTTCCTTCAGAATGCTTCTGGTCAGAAATCTGGCAAGAAAAAAGCATAATCTAAGTTTAAATTTCATTTTTGCTAACCTGTATTATTTAAAAAATCAAATACCTTTCTATAGAAAGTTAGCATGTTGCCTGTACTGTAAACTCCTCCTTATTAGCCATAATTAAAAAACTGCTTTTCTCATATTTATGGCAAAACAGAATGCCAAAAGTGTAGTTATTTTCCTAATATGTCTTTTTACTCTACCCTGCTCTCAAAATTTATAATTCGCATTCATTTTAAATAGCAAAAACCAAAGAAGTATACCTTCATGTGACTTAAAGAACATTAAAACTTCCATTACCCATGATTTCTGGGGGAGATGGCAACCTGCAAAACAAAGTTACTGTGATGTGATGTGGTATGTCATTTCACATATTGGGAATGTTCAATGAATAGCTTCATAGAGAAGCACTTTTCCATCTTTTTAGCTACTTCCTCTTGTGATTAATCTTGATTAATATTTCTGTGGTGACTGCAAGAGTTGAGTTGGAAAAAAGCTTGTAAGGAAAAGCCTGTAATACATGTTTAGCTATTTTAATGCAGTGGCACTGCAACACATGTAAAGAATGAGGCTGAAAAATGTATGTTGGCATGAAACAGTGTTTTGAGTACGCAGCAGTCAATAGAATTTGCTTTATTTTAGAGTCATTTGCCAATCTCTGTGAGTAACCTGCTTGTCATATGCAAGTGCTCTCTGTGTTAGAGCAACAGAGACCCTCTGCTGCTGGACCAGGTCTGGTGGCTGCTGGGGTGGCTGCTGAAGCTGGAGCTGGTGGGTGCTGCCATCCCCCATGTGCTTGTGCATGTGACTGCAGTCACACTCTTACCACAGCAGCGGCTGCCTCCTTTGCTGAAACTTTGTGGTAGTGTTTTATGCCTTTTGGTTTTCTCTAACAAGTCAAAAGACAGGTTTACAGACTGGTCAAAACTTAAGACATGTAAAGCAGATTTAGGCAGTTTGTCAGTGGTCTCTAATTGGCTCCACTTATCAGTCAAATAGCAAACAAGAAACATGCCATAGGCAATGTTTTGCTGTTGGGTTTGGTTTTAGCTTTTTAATATATAGTGGCATGAAGCAAACTGGGAGACCTTACTGCCTACCAAACTGTGAATTACTGATCTAATGGTTATAACAGAGATTTCAGGAAGAGAATATCTGATGTTTCTTCCTACTATTTTCACTGGCTTTCTGTGTGGCCTTAACTGGATCTTTTTTCTTTTCCCTGTCTTAATTAACTCATCATCTGTACTATAAAGATATTTATTCCTACCCATCTTGGCCAAAATATAAATTACAATTTTTATGCTATGGTTTCATATGAATGTGCACTTAATAAGTGATGGATATTTCATAAAAAAAATATTTTAGTGACTTTTATTTTGGGCTATGCCCATTAGATGCTTTCTTCAAATCTAGGCAGAGTTGACTGTCTCCTCTTTCTTAACCGATTCTTCCTTATGTCTGACAATCAAAAAAAAAAAAAAGAGGATTCAATAATGATAAGGACCCCTCAATTTGTCTCTAATAGGACCATTTTTAAGATTGGAAAAGCTGTTAGTCTCATGCAATCAAACAACCTTTATATGCCATTTGGTACCAAAAGTAGCAGTTTTCTTTATGCCCAGAATGCACCCAGTATCTTTTAGTATGAGAAAGAAAGTTTTATCCTTCTCCTTCATTTTCCCTGCTTCATTTTCACTGAATGGATGGGTGGGATATGCCCCTGCTCTCACAGAATGCAATGCTATAATGTCTGAACTTTCTATTCTTTTATTTTTACAGGTGATTGAATCATTTCTTCCATTAAAGTAAAATTGGACAGTGCACTCAGGTTTTCATAACACTATGATAGAGACTGGCAAATAAACCACAGGATCCTTATTTTCCTTTTGTTATTTCAAAATGCTCAGATCATCAGAAACTCAGTTAAGAAACTTTGCAAGGGGGTTAACATTTATCAGACTGTTTCTTCAGGAAGATAAAAGTTAACACCCTTTTTTTGTTAGTTTGGTTTGGTTTGTTTTTTTGTTTGTTTGTTTTGGGGTTTGTTGATTTGGTTGGTTTGTTTTTGGTTTTGTTTGTTTGTTTGTTTTGCTGTTGGTGGCCAGTTATGAAGACATGTCTTTGGATGAAAGAAATAAGGTGAGGTACCCATCTACTTCAATCCACTTCATGCAGAAATATTTTGCACTGTGGATCCTCAGCTCAGCTGGGTGTTTGCTAGCTGTGCAAGTACCTAAGTTTCAGCCAGTTAGCAGCATGGGATGCTGATGCTCCTGGGTCTAGACTCTTAACACCTCTTTAAATATGAACAAATTTCCCTATCTTGAGTCCAAGACACAGATTCAAACTTCAGAATTGTTCCCAGAACTTACAGGAATTGGACACTGTAACAGAAAATATCTGAAAGAGACAGTGACTTGGCATGTGTCTCAATACACAGGGCAGGACTTCCGTAAGATGCTGCAATTACTGTAATTTTAAACAGGAATCTGAAGCTGAATCTTCCACATCTTGTGTCTTTAATATTCTTATCATCAGGCTTCTTGAAAAGAAGGCAGAGTTTCCTCAATATTTTCTGTTTAGGCTATTAATTGTTGTATTAAATACCTAACCAAATGTGTATTAGAAGAAAGGTTAAGGAGAGAGGAAGCAAGGACATTCTCCTAGGACATAGTAAACTTATATTCATGTACCTGTTCCAAAGAATGCTTAAATATATGAAATGCAGGTCACTTGGTAAAGAGACTAAGTTTCACCCAGTAACTGTCAGATAAACATACTGAAAATGGTAAGACTGAGCAGGAGACAAATCTATTGCTGTTGTGACGTCAGACTCTGATATTTCATCTGCTTGTTTGGTAGCTAAATTCCTTTTGATTAAACGGTGAAAAATTAATCTTTTTGTATTATCCATTTAAGATGGAAGCAGTTTCTCCCTGCCATCTGTATGAAACAAAGCTGAATGTCATCCTGGTATTGCATGGAGGGCCAGCAGGTACTGTAATCTGGTAAACTAATTTCATTTGTCTAATTTTCATTTAGTTGCAACCCCTTCTTGTGGAACCAGCACTCCCAGTGAGTAATCAGGGAAAGATGGTTTACCTTTGAGTTTTTACCAGTATGGCTTAGGCTGTATAAATGCTAGGTGTGCAGAGTATCATCTAATTGTCTAGTTTTCCCTACAGGGGTCTATCCCTCTTAGGCAAACGCTGTGCCAGCCCAGCAATGGCTTGAACCTAACCTGGGTAATAAGTGCACATGAAATTTAGTAGCTCAGCAGAACCTAAAGCTTTTGACAATCAAATGGTTAACCCTTTCACAGATCTGTTTCTTGGGAATTGAATAAATGAGGGTATTGTAATGTAAAGAACATTTGTTGGCTGAAGGCCACCATGAGGGAGATTAGTGGGGGGTATTAAAGATGAAATTATAAAGTCTCAGTGAAAGAGATTCAGTTGAATTCAATGATAAATGACAGTGAAAGGAAGAGAGGGATATTTCTGAGATGAGCTGTATTTCCCTAAAGAAAAATACTTGTGAGATCAGATTTTTAAAGAAGGAGTATTCTTTTTTTATTATTGAAAAGGTTAGATTATATCATTTCTGAGAGCTCTGTTCTACTGAATGTAATAAAAATTGGCATGAAGTGTTTTAAGTTTGTTGATAATTCCATACTATTCTGACCCACTTTATCTGAATATCTTAAAATTCAATTTCACTTGTAGAAGGTATTCTCATATTATCCTGCTATATAGGCTACAAAAGACTGGTAAATCCATAGATGTTCACGACCACTCATGCAGAAATGAAATATTTAACTACAAGGGTATCTTGTATTTCAGAAGTTATTTGCTGACACTTCATTCTCTGATCTTTGTAGTCCATACAAAATGATTTGCACATAAGAAATATAAGTAAATGCCTTACAAATTGACTTTTTGAATATTTTCTCACTACTTCTAATAGATATTATTAAGTGCTTTCTGCTCTAAAATGTTACAAATGTTGGGGGATTTTTATCATTTAAAAGCACATTGCATATATTAATCTTCTTCAATGATTCCTCAGTTTTTCTTAACAAAACAATAAGAGGATGGGGGTGTACCTTCTCATAATAAGACATATGAATGCTGACGTGTTTTTACTATTCTTATTGATTTAACTTATGTTAAAGAAAATATTAATAATAATGATTTTGTTATAGGAAAAAAATCCTTATATATTTTACCTAAGTCTAAACAGGTAGAAATCACTGACTTTTTTTTTTTTTGCTTAATTTGACTGGTTATGCATATAGAAATCTAACTAATCTTCCTTCTTTAACATTTAGAACAAATTACAGTGCACATTTTATCCAGTAAAAATGCAGCCTCATGTCATTCTAAATCACATTAAGAATCAGTTGAAGTTGGGGAGGTGGATGTTGAACTGTCAGATTTTAGAAAGAGTGGAAGAACTTGAGATCAGATTTTCAGCCTACAAATTCGGATGGAAGAATTTAATCAGCCACTTTCCATGTGCTTCACTGACTATCAGAAGTTCTGTCTGTCACATACAAATGTGGATGTGAATGTCTGATGTGTGTTTCCCAGCTCTACCTAATTGGATAACTACAGAACTGGTATTAGAATAGACAGTTAATAGTCAGTACTGTAAACTGGACAACTGCCAAACTTGGAAGAAAAGCTATATATTTTCAGTGTACCTTCTATGAAAATAAACTTGAAAAAATATTTAGCACTGAGTCAGCCTTTTCACAATGGATTTTAGGATATGGTTTCTACTATAGAAAATAGGTTTCAGTTGTTTGTTTGAAAGCATAAATCTTCAGTTTTCATGTGTATTAAATAGCCTTTATTTTTATTTTGTGCACCCTGGAGTGACAGAAGAATAGAATGACTGTTAGAAAATGTTAAGAAATGCCTACCTCATTCCAAAGAATTCCATTCTTAGTCACATGTCCTGGTAACCCATAGGGGGTCCCAAAATGTTAGTTGCCACTGTTATGGATAGGACTGTGAACAGTACAAAATTTTACCACTGTAAAACACTTTCTGAGCCTTCCTCTTGTGCTATGCAAAGGCTATTACCCCATCCAACTCTGCAAACAGACTGTCCTTTATTATGTGTGTGATAGCATTAGCATCACAGACAGTGTTTATTTTCTTACCAATCCCTACTACAGGACATGAAGAATAAAGCTTCATGATTGAGGCAGATGCTGTTCAGCAGAATTGGAGCATTGACAGAGCAGGTTAAATAGTAACATACATTTTAGACATTGTATTGTAAAATTCCTGTAACACATCTGGTCAGTGCTGTTGCTAGAAGTCATAGCCTGACTCCACCGGGCGCACTGTTTTGCCTCAGTTCAGTTACTTCCACTTAAATACAGCCTAGGCAGAATGGAAAGGCAATGAGATTTTTGAATAATTTGCTGGAGGGCTTAAAATATCTTAGTAGAACAAGACAACTACCTAAAAAAAAAGTAATTCTCCTGGGTGGCACATTCATGGCTTCATGACTAATTTGAGATGGCATAATTTTAGAGATACTCTGACGAGGACAGAGCTTCTGCATCCTAAGACTTCAACCTACTGTCATAATGTGAGGGTATCAGGACTCCTGAAAGGGCACAATACTTGTCATTTAAATTAAAAGTGCCAGGATGGTTGTCCATGTTGTTGAGTTTCTGAAATGGCGATATATCTTGGGTTTTTTCAGATGTTACCAAAACCCACACTTTCATCAGTTCTGCTATGGAGCATTTCAAAGTCACTCTGGGGAGATACACTTTAAATCAAATTGTTAAGTAAAGCAGGATATTAATTTGTTTCTGGTTCCTATTTTGGGGTAGAATTTAAACTTTTTGGTTATGAAACCCTGAACAGTTTGAAAACAAATTACTTGCGAGGATATTATTTCTTTGTGAGAAGTATTGCCAGAACTGAAGTTGGAAGGAAGTTTAAAAGTAAAGTTTATTCATTTGAGGAGGAGCTCTGATACGTGGTGTTCTCCAAAGTGGTTCTTCAACCTGATTTGCTGCCTTGGTCTGAAACAGTGCAAACAGACCCGTTTACAGGAAACACATTAAAATCAGATATTGGTTAGGTTCTGAGAAAGGCAAATTATGATGTGGAATGGCACTTTAAGGTGCGATGGAAAACTGGAAGGATTTTTTTCCCCTTTTTTATTTTTATTTATTTATTTATTTATTAAAGTACAGTATCACTTACTGACTTCCTTATATATGCTGTGGAGGAAGAACCTAGAGAATTTTTCTCCCAAGAACAAAATAAAAAAGATAAAGAAAAGTGTAAGTTAGGTGAGGTCCTCCAGTTAATTTTTCAAAAAGTTAATTTATTAAAGTATTAAGGGGAATCTAGTGCTCTTAGGTATTACATGTACAATGTCATGGCTGTTTGCTGTGATGATACAGCTCTCCCCCCCTAACTACACATTCCTCCTTGTCAAGCACACTCTTCCTGAATCTCAAACGTATTCACACTTAACTCATTGTAAAACTAAATAAACAGAGAATAAGTACTACTAGGAATTTCCTGGAAATCCAAAGTATTCCAGATTCTTAACTTTGGTATCATTTGAGAGTAAGGTGTGTCTTATTGACATATTGATACTACAGAGTGTGTCTGAGATCTTGATACTGAGGTCTTCCAAGCTGCATCTATATTTATAGCGAAAGATAATAATAATAAATTAAAAAAAAATATTAAGCAACCTTGAGAAGCTGCTTCTCTGGCAAACAAATCCTGGGTTTCTGTTGGATTATTACAGTTGTTCTTGGGGCAAAATGAGCTGAATGTATTATCTTTCTGTCTTACCAATGACCAGGACACAGCAATACCAGATGTTTGGAGTTAATAGCCAGCAATTAGTGCACATTAAAAAGTATTTAATGACACTTTAATCATGCTCAGGAGTAACCTGGATTTAGAAATAATGTCTTAGCCACCGATCACTTGCAAACAATGAATAAACCTTGAGAAAGAATGGCAGAAAAAACAAGAGAGTGGGTATAGCTTCCTGGAATTATGAACAGATTTCTAACTTGATGGAAATTCAGGTAGTGTCAAAAGTTGTGCAAAGAAAAGGTGCAGAAAGTCTATATATATAATAACCCAGAAACACAGCTATATTATATTATATTTAAGTTTAGCATGACAAGAATTGTGAAGAAATTGAGTTGAAGTTTAACAAGATATGGAGATAGTGTCTCGTTGAAATTTTTCACCTCCTGCCTCAAAAAGGTCTTTAGGAAATTTAAATAAGAAGAAAATGACACAAATATTATAGTACTTGAGTCACACCAGATTTGAAGATGACATTTTCATGTTTTCTGAAAGTGTTAGAGATCTTGAAATTATAAGTAAGAAGCTGAGTGCGGAGAAGTAAAGACAGTAGAGTAAGGGTAAGTATGTGGGACGTAAAAAATTAGGCAAAGACAGTTATTGTTAAAAAGTTCTTCTGTATACAATCTCCTTGCTCAAATAGAGAGAGCTCATCAGTCATTAAAACTGATTCCTGATTCCCAAAATTATAGCCTGTTTTCTTTATTTGTAATTTTGCCAAGCCTGAAACATCTGTTCTAAAATTTCCCATACAGACTAGATTTTTGGAAAATTTCAATCCCAAAAGATATGCTTCTTCCAGGAACAAGATTAGACTGAAAAATATGATGATTTATCCAGGGCCACAATGGAAAATTGAAAAAGATGAACTAAGCCTGCACCTTAGACATTGGAGCACAGAGGCTCAGTCACAAGTTCGCTCTTCTTTATAAATCAACATGATATGTATGTTTCATAATTTAATGTGATTTACTAAATAACTGTGCCCCTGAAGAGAAGCACTTGTCAAAGTTGGTTTGGGATTTTTTAATATTAACCTCTCCCCACATTAAACACATAGTCGTGACATTGCAAGAGCCTAACTAAGTAACTGTGGTATCTCTTGGCTGCAATATGTTTCTACTTATCAGGATGTGACAATATGGAAGCTAGAAAGGAGGGAATTGATCTTGAAGGTTTTTTTCCTTCATGTATTTCTCATTAATTAACATAAATAATACAAATGCATTTTTAGTTGTACAGGGTTGGAAAAATAGAAACTGTATTAGAACATGATGGAGCCAAAGAATTCCTACTGAGGAAGGTTTTATTTTTCTCACAAAAAAAGATAGTTACACCAAGAGATTTCAGTTCAGTTTTCAAAAGAACCATCTAGAGTTCACTCTTAATAAAATTGGAGAGGACCCCTACGCAAACCCCAAATTTAGCCTCCTCTGTTAGGAGGAAGCCCAGTTCATGAGCCCAGTTTCACACATTGGGCCCATTTCCATAAAATTCAGAGGGGTTTAATTCAACATACACTGTTTAAGACACATCTAATTCAAATAGCCTTCTGTAGAGAATCTTCAGTGCATTCATTCTTCCACAAAGAGGTTCTCCATAAAAGCTCTCTCTTTCAAGCCAGATAGCTCCTGCACATGAATAACTTTCACCATAGGAACTCACTGAGGCAGCAAACCCTGATCTTAGTATCTTTTCAGAAAAAACAGGCTCTTGGAACAATATTCTCTAAGACCCCTTCAGAAGCAATTAACTGCTTCCAGTACACCTGGAGCGTATTAAGCCTGGGAGAGGCCTTAAAGCTGCAGTTCACATTTCACTTCAGTCCGGTAAGAAATCAAATAAAAGGGGGAATTTAAGAAGTCAGGTAATACTTATTCCATATTTCTGGCAAGCAAATATTCTATAGAAGGTACTTGTTTCCTTTGGCAAGAAAAACCCTATTTCCAGCCTAGGAAGCTTCATATTGTACGAATATTTAATTTTCATTCACTTTAACTAGAGAAAATGGAGAGTAGGACATTTTAAAGGCTTTTCTCAGTTTTCAGTGATACATCCACAAAAAGATCTGCTAAGACTGCCTGTTTTCAGAAATAACTCAGATGTAACTATGGTCACCATCTTGGCACATATCAAGTTATTAAGTGATAATGATATTTGAGTATATACATTAACTCAAAACACCAAATTAATGGCAGCTGTGCCCCTCCAAATATTCTCCTTTTGGCTTTCAGTCTATTCTCAGCAAATAGATGATTTGGAGAAAAATATAAAATTATTTAGTAACCTCTGTAAAGTGCATGTACATTCTCTGCTAAAGTTTGTGTCCCCTAAACTATACCAATTCATAAAGGGTGGCCATTACCTCAATGTGAATTTCTCATTCTCTGAGAAAGTGAAAAAAAAAAACAAACAACCAAACAAAAAAAACAAACACAAAAACAAACAGAAAAGTCTTTGGAGAACTAGGAAAAGCAATTAAAAAACACCTAAAGTACTAGATTTCTTTTAAAACAAGGATAAGGTATTTGAATGGTCCTGATAGCCAAAGAGGACAAGAAATGGCAGGAGTAAGCACATATGAGTATGTGGCATTGAGCAGACAGCTTTCATATGCTGATCATACCAATGATATCCCTGTCACATGTGATCATGATCCAGGTAAAATCACAAAGACATGAATGAGATTACCCTGAAATAAACTTCTTGCTTTGGTAAAACTGCAGGCATCAGAGACGGCAAGAATCCACCTAACTGGGATCTAGCAGAAGGAGTAAAATACTGATTTCTGATATTAAAGAGTCATGACTTAGATGAAAGCACAATGCACTTCTGAATAAGTGCTGATTCAATGTGCTTGGCTTTATCAGCTAAGAGAGGCAATAGATGGCAGATCAGCCTCTTCCTGGTGCATGGATGAGAACTGACCTGCATTTCATTCTTGTTCTGTAGCTTGCCCTGCAACTGGCAAGCGTTTATACTTGTTTAAAGACTAGTAGGGTTTATCTGGTAGTTTAAAGGCTCCATATAAGGTCCACATGGTGTGAAATGGTAAACAATGCATGACTGAGGAGCCAAGGACACTAAAGAACACTAAATTGGGAGAAGCTGTTGTGAGAGACTGGATTCCTATCCCACTGGGTTATTTAATTACTGGGTCAAATCAACCAGCTCTGTGTGTGGGGAGGGTCCTGTGGCAGCCATGGCAGAGCAGACGGGAGCCATGTGCCAGGGCTGTTATTCAAAAAAAGGCCTGCCTGGTGGTCCACCATACCATGGCCCCAGGGGCCTCTGATTGTCTGCAGCACCACTCACTCTGGCCTGGAGGGTGCTGAGTGGTCAGTGAACTGGATGTCCCACCTCAGAGGGGTGGCCATGCTGGCCAGACCATATAAATACAGGCACACAGCAGCCCCATTTTGCCTTTTCTCTTGGGACCTGATATTGTTGTGTGACCTATTGGTGGTAGCTCTGCAATTTTCTTATTCTAAACTCATTCTTTATTCCTCCCCTCTTCTCTTAATCTCTTTTCTTTCTTTGATTTTTCTTTAATCTCTTGTGGGTAACTTAAAACTGATGGGTTGCTTTTTACTAAGTGTTATTTTGGTGTTTGATGGGTACTTTAGTGAAATGCCTTTTCTTGGTTCTATGTTATTCCTGTGAACCTTTTGCCAAAGTGCTTATTTTCTCACTAAATTAAAAGAATTCTCTTAGGGAAAAGTCTATATCTTTTTCTCTTTAGCAACTTCAAGGCATTAAAGAAATAAAAGGCTTTGCAAAAAGTTTGGTGGTGAATTATTTTGAAGCCTTAAATATAAGTAAAATGCCAGGGCAGCTCATGGCTTTGATCCAGGACTTTACCGCTGTCAACTCCCTCAAGGGCAGAGAGGCCCTGCAGAGTGACCTCTACTAGAGAGATGGGCAATCACCAACTGTATGAAGTTGAACAAGGCCAAGTGCTAGATTCTGCACCTGGGATGGGGCAACCTTTGTTGTGTGTTTAGACTAGGGAACAAGAGGCTGGAGAGCATCACTGAAGAAAGGGACCTGGGTGTCCTGGTCATTGACAAGTTGAATATGAGTCAGCAGTGCCCTGGCAGCCAGGAGGACCAACTGTGTCCTGGGGGGCATCAGGCAAAGCATCACTGGATGAGGGACGGGATTGTCCCTCTCTGCTCTGCACTGGGGTGGCCTCACCTTGAATATTGTGTGCAGTTTGCAGCATTACAATATAAAAAAAGTCATTGAGCTACTCGAGAACATCTAAGGGAGGGCTACGAGTATTGTGAAGGGTCTGGAGGGGAAGCCGTATGAGGAGCAGCTGAGGTCACTTGGTCTGTTCAGCCTGGAGAAGAAGAGACTGAGAGGAGACCTCATCATGGTCTTCAACATGCTCTTGAGGGGAAGCAGAGAGGTAGGTACTGATCTCTTCACTCTGGTGACCCATGACAGGACTCCAGGAAGTGGCATGAGACTGAGTCAGGGGAGGTTTAGGTTAGATATCAGGAAAAGACTTTTCATCCAGAGGGTGGTTAAGCACTGGAATAGGTTTCCCAGGTTAAGTTGTCACAGTACCAAGCCTGTCTGAGTTCAAGAAATGTCTGGACTATACTCTCAGGCACATGGTGTGATTCTTGGGGTGTCTTGTGCAAGGCCAGGATTTGGGCTCAATGATCCTGATGTGTCCCTTCCAACTCAGCATATTCTATGATTCTATGCCAAAGAGGTATATGAAATTTGAGTAGATAAACTTTCATATGGCATTCCCTAATATGTAATTCTGTCTGAAACACTGGCTGTTCAACTTTAATGTTCTTTGAACATATTTTAAGTAGACACAATATAAATTATATTCCCTCCAATCGGCACTTCTCCTGGGACTTACATGCCTTACAGCATTTTTAATAACTTACAGACATTATATAAATGTAATGGAAAACTGTCTATTGTTCTTCCACTGGTCAAGGAACATTGTGCCTTTATAAGAGTACTAGGATATTTTGTGACCCTTTCTGTCAAATAACAAGCTCCAGAAGGCTGAGGGCAGAAAGAAATATTAAGGTGACCATGGCATTGTTTTAATCTTAGGCAATCTGTCAGACTGGGCAAAGGCAAAGGGGCAGTTCACAATATGCACATATGTGTCAACTGCATGAAAATATTGACTTAGCTCAAAATGAGACCTATCTTACTGTAAACAGTAACTCTTCCAAGGATGGAAAGGGATTGCTCTGCATGATTTCAGCACTCTGAAGAGAAAACAGTCAGTTTGGGAACACTGGTGTAAGCGAGGACATGGGTCTCAACGGTAAAATTGGGAGATGACTGAGCATGACTGACAACTTGAAGAGTAGCATCAGACCTGTATTCAAATGTTTCTATTCTCATCTCTTTTTCTGGTATTTTGATAAGTAGCTGAGCACTGCTATAATGGAAGTGTCCTGGAAGTAGTGCTATGCTGACTCTTCAGCTTATGTCTTCTCAATATATATTGTGTCTCAAATTTAGAAAGAATTTTTTTCGGTCAGCAATCAAACAAAAATGCATAGCAATTTCAAAGGCTTTTTTTGTTTGTTTGTTTTTATTATATTGCGTAGATAACTTTAGAGACTTCCTGTAATCTTTCAGAAGTTCATTGCTGCAATGTAACAAGAATACAGCTGAATACTTAGAAGTAAGATTGGAAAAGAGAAGTTGTATAGGAAGAAGAATGGTATATGAATAGCACAAGAGACATAAGAAAAATTAGAAGAAAAATGTTTTAGAGGTCTGCAAATTCATTTCACTACGGCTGTGTGAAAAATGCATATTTTTGTGGGATTCTGTATTTTTGCAATTGAGACAGAAAGAGAGAACCTACATACTTGACATTTATCAGCTGTATATGTTTACACTTGTAACTTTGAAGAGAATCCCTTTTCGAAGTGTTCGACTACAGTAACTGAGAGAAAGAACTTACAGAAAAATTTTGTGTTCAACTACACCAATAATTTTACATTTCCCTTGTAAAGTTTCTTTTTTGTATTAGATTTTCTGGACTCCTCTCCCACTCCCTCAAATTAGTTTATTTCTCCTTTTTAAAGAGACTTTAACAGAAGAGAAGCACGTAGTTTAGTTTTGGTCTCTGAGAAAGTGGTTTCATTCAGTAATAAGTTATCTTCTTTTAGCTTGTGTTTTTGTACTTATGCCAGAAAGGAAAAGGATGTGGTGTTAGACTTTGAAGATTATGGCTTTCATTTTGTCTGCTTCATGTGATGCTTTGCAGCATTCATGAAAAGTAATCCACAAAATAAAATTGCTTTAGCACATATTTTGGGTACTGGTTTTATGTATTAAGAGTGTCTGGCAGACACTTTTTCAGTATCAGTGGATTTTTCACCAGTCTTAAGCTTTAATGCTTCTGGAAGATGCTCTTCAGGTAAGACTTCAGGCCCTGTTTCTGTAATTAGATCCACTTGGTTGAAATCATACCAAGACCTATTCGCTTCAAATAACTTGCAAGTGCCTAATATTTTTGGTTAGATCTTCAAAGTTATTGTTCTACTGCTGTTGTATGTATTCAAGGTGCTTTCTATAAACTACTTGGCATACGTTTCTGGCCATCCCAACTAAACCGGCCAGTGGTTAAACATCCAAAAATTTTACAAATTCATCATTTTGCCTTCTACATGCAATCATGTCGATAACCTCAAATTCTACTTACCCTATACTTCCTTGCATGAAAAAGACCTACAAAGACGTTTTTGTTCTCAGTTGCTCTAACAACTACACCATGGGGAATGCTCTCCAAAGACCTTAGAGGCCAAACAGTTCCATCCTCTGGGGTAGGATTCAAGTGTGAGTTGTGTGCGAGTGAATTCTCTATTTTACTTACACTCTCTAACTTACTGCTCTTGGCTTTTGGCTGTGGTCATCAGCATTAACATGTGATAAATATCTAAAAACTGAAGGGAGTTCGCATCTGAAAACATCAGGAAGGAAAAGAGTCAATCAGTGTCCAGCCAGGAGATGGGTGTTCCCTGTCTGGAAGTGCTGGTAGATATCCTTACTCACACTTCCTACTTTGTGTTATTTTCCTGCCTTCAGTGGATGCTGTTCTCACAAGCCTGTTTCTTCAGGAGCTTCAAAGTAGCAGGAGCCCATGTGCCTGTCACAGAGTTACAGATTCCACCAAGCAGCAGGGTAATTAGGTTAAACATTGCAACAATTTACTTTGAAGACCATTACTTGTACATAGCCTTGTTAGTTTATCTCTGAAGACTGGAGGATGGAATACGGGGATAATTATTGTGAACATTAAAAAAGACAACCCCAACAAATAACATCAGGAAAATTAGGAGGCCTCAAAATAAAGGAATTGACCTTGTAGTGTATAAATAATGGCAAACCGTGGGACAAAGGTTGTGCTTTTATTTTGAGAAATGAGACAAAGGACCTGACAATACTCACAGATAAATAGAAGCATAACATCCACAGGAGCCCCAAACGTTAAAGGTCATTCTGGAGTCATATTTTACAAGTCACAGGCTTCAAGCCTTCTTTGGTAATGTTTCAGCAAATAAAACAAAACCGGACTTCCAAGACTTCTCACTAACCGTAGAAGCTATTCATCATTCTAAATCTCTGCCGGCACTTTCAGAGCTTTTCTGTCACAGTCACTAGAGTGGCAGGAAATTCCTGTATGGAGCTTGTCTTTTCACCCAGCAGTTCCAATTACTTCGGTCCTTGACTGCCGCTTTGACAGCATCACTTCTGAGCCATCCAGCAGTGTGATAAAAATTAGGAAACAACAAAAACAACACGCAGCTTTTGAATAGGGTATTTCTTAAAAAGTGTTTGAATATGTGTCAGTTAATTACCATGCTCTGTGGTCATAAACCAGAGTGGATTTTACCATTTGTATTTCTTTCATCTGTAGTCAAGTGTTTCTTCTTCAAGAGCTGTCACAATAACTGATACAGTTTCCCCCTCTCTTCGTTGTGAGACAGAGTCAGTTTTTTTAACTGTTATTGGAATTATCCTATACTTCATAATGACAATAAATGGATTTTAAAAAATAAACAGGTATGGTCAGAATTTCCTTGATGTTTTCATTCATCACCACTCCTACATTTTAAGAATGAACAATTTCAAGTACCTGTATAAAAAAAAATTTAAAGTATTAAAAATCGGAAATAGAAAATAATCTATTTTTTTTTTCTAATTTCATTAGGAAACGCTATTACTGTTTCACCACACATGTGCCATTAATTAATGGTCTGTCTTTTGAGTATAGTTATAACCTTGCTATTTGAAACAATTCCTTGGGAACATTTTTTGCAATAATAAAATTTATTAATGTACTTGTGTCCACTGGGCTTGTAAAGACCAATTTTTAGCAGTCTGAATAAAACAATGACAGTCCTACTGAATTCTGTGAAGCCTTAAGACTGAGCTTCCCTTTGTTAAAAATCAAAATGTGTCAGAAATCTACTGACTCAGAATAAAATTGCAGGTTACAATTTCACCCTTGGGCTTAATCAAACATGTGGTGTAATATCAAAATTATTGTGTACTTTTGCTTTGAGCTTTGCTGACATTTCAATGCCATCAGCAGTAGAAATGTCGAAAAATGTGATTGTCTTTTTCTGCATTTGGATATGGTGCCACAGTTCACCTTGGCTTTAACAAGTTTCATGATATTGTCCATTTTTTAAGATGATAGAGGCCATTTTAGAGATCATATTTGTCTATAGAAAGAAATTCATATCACACTAAGGTTATTATCATGAAAAACTGCAACAGTACCTTTCACATGCTGCTATACCATTCATTTCAAAGTCCACAGTCCTTGATTATAATATTTATAAATGCAAAGATTATGTGAAGAAATATTATAAATATCTAAATAATATACTGGATACTTTCTCCCTTTCAGATATTTAATTACTACATTTTAGACCCCAAAGCACAAATATTTTTTTTTTTCTTAATCAAAGATACAAACCTGTGCAAAATCTATACATTTAGTATCATGTTGCAATATACTTTGCTTTTCAAGCACATAAAAAGCATTTAAGTGACTAGGACATGTGCAATATGCCCATGTATGTGTGTAATATTTATATTGTTTTAGTGTGTGATCACAAAAAAGAAGCAGAGGTTTGAAATCTTATTTTCTTTCTGTATTATTTATACTGTGAAAAACACTATTCTACCATATCTGGAATTAGGGTTGAGTTTACTGCTATTAATGTCTTACTTTATTCAGGCATCTCAATTTTGTGAAAAATCTTACTAGTGAATGCCATCTTTCTTGCATTTGATACATAAATAAAAAAGTAATTCTTAACAATGCCTTTTCATCAAGTATTTCACATGTACTGGAAGTTAATTTTTGCACACACTGTTGAAGTAGGTATTATTACTGTATTTTAAAAGCGCAAGAGATGAGCAGTGGCTCAAACTATATTGTTATATCCACAGATCTAGGTGTCTAACTGCATATCTGTGTTGAAAGCCCTCTCAACTCACATGCTCACGTATGCAGGCTGTGGCAGTTGCTGCTCTCCTGCATATGGCAAGCCTTGTTTGTCCCAATTGCCACTGGAACAAGAGACATAGGGGTGGCAACTCCTTACCTTGGTTGTGTCTCTAAAGACCCTTTGCCATGAAAGCATCCCCTCATCTGCCATCTAATCAGGGTGGTGCTTATACACTTTCTAATAGAAGTTTCCACCACTAAGTTACCTAGGTACCGGTTTTCACATAGGTTCAGACATGCTTGTCTCTATACTGTTGACGCAGTGGACACCTATCTGCTGCAATATCGCAACTGAAAAATGTGTTCAGGCACAGTGTTAATATAGAACTGATGTAAAATGTCCTTAAGCATTCACAGGATCTTATGCCATAATGGAGAAAAAGCACTTCTCCTGAAAGCCAGTGCTAAAACTTCAGAGCTGTGTTTTCTTCATATTTGGTTCCTGCTGCTCTTTAGGAAATCAAATTCTTTATTTTCTTTCTGTAACTATGAAGTCCATATGAAATGCTACTTATTCAGTGTCGTGTGAATATCAGTGATTACCTCCTAACATAAGAGCAATTCAAAAGATTATTACACTCTGATTAAGGCTTGTTATTATTGTTTGTTTCTAGGCTTCTGTTTTTCTGTACATGCTCAGCTGCTGCCTACAGGGAATGCTAGATAGAACATGAAACAGAAATGAGCTTTAAGTGACATTCACATTTCCTAATCTGAGCTATTTGCAATTATTTTATAATCTTACAAGAGAAGCATTAACAGCTTGAGACTACAAATGGTGCAGGTAACAGCCACAAGGATGTCATGGAGAGCCCACTGTTGCAGGTCTGTTTGGGATCCTTCAAATTGTAAACCAAATGTTAAACATGCTTCCTGACTAACTACATTCTGAACTGCTCTTTGGCAGTCCTCCTAAATATGAAATGACTCTGCAGCAGTGAGCTTCACATCCACCAAACTTCTGTGTCCAAATTCTGTCTTACCTATCAGGTGAGTAAGATTTACCACCTTGTTGGGTACTACCATACTGTAGTATCCCTTTTTTTTTTTTCTTTTTAACCTCTTTGTATAAAAGCCAGTGGCCATCTCTGTCCCATGTAAAATCAGTTTTGCCAGCATAATCCCAATTTCCTCTTTCAGTGGAACAACACTCAGTGTTTCCTGTTGTGTTTGGTTTAATAATTTGGGCTTTTCCACACAGTTTAATCTGTGGGGATCAGAGGTCACATATAGACTCTTCTAGGTTGAAGTATCATCTTGACATCTGGACTGCAGGTTGGCTGTGCTTATGAAAGACCCAACAGTTGCAGCCCCAACATGCTGTCCTTTATTTCTTTTTAATAGCCATATTTTCTGCTCCATGTGCAACCCACCACCTCAGCAAGCAGCTCTGTGCAGGGACTCTGCCTGTCACTGCCCTTCACCACCACACTGACCCAATGGCCTGAGTACACTGTGAGAAGATAATGTAGATCAGATCAGATGAATGTGTGAAAAGAAGTGAAATTCTGGAGAAGAGGTTAATGTGTTGTCATGTGAGGCAATATCCCAGTGGTTGCTGTGGGAGCAATCAATCACCTGTTCGTCTCTGGTCCAAATAATTGCAAATTGGTGCTGACAATAGTCCTCAGCTCAGCAATATACATGGGACATTGTCCCACTGTCACTGGCTGGAGCTGATGAGAAGGTCAGTTGCACTGGATTATACCACTTTTTGGCTACTGTCATTTTCTCTTTTTTGAATGATGAAGAAGAATTTTAAATCCCAGTATGCTATCCTAGTAGCATTGTACCAGATGTCCACCATTTCCTTCCTATGAGCATGCCCTGTACTAGGTATATCAAGAATTCATTTAATTTCCTCCACATTAAAATAATTATTGCAAGCAGAATGATAGCAGGCTTTAATTTTTTTAATCTTGGTTTGCAATCAACATGGGAAGCTTAGAATGACAGAGTGACCACAATTTACCTAATTTCAAAATCACTGCCAGAAAAAACAAAGACAAAAAACACATTAATTTAACAAGAGTTTGTAGAGACATGAGGTGATCATGGTATGTCAAAAATAATATAGGGAAGATAAAGCTGAAACTACGAGTATTTTTCTGTATCTGTGGAGAAACTTATCCCCATGTGTGAAGTCCTTGGAAAACAGGTTCTGACACCAATGAATCTGTTTCAACAAAAGAGTTTAGGTAACAAAGTTACAAAACTAATATTAAAAGATAAATTACCATGTAGGAAATAAACTTTACAGTAATTTTGGTATGAAGATGCCAGATTATTTACTATGTTGTGCAACCTTTTGCTTTAACCACTTTGCTACCAAAGGAATGGAATTTACCTATATGTAGTGTTATTAAAAAAAAAAAAAATAATTCAAGGAGGATCAATGAATCTACTTGTTCCTGTTTGAACTGGGAAATTACAAACAGAATAGAAGGAAAATATTAGTAGAAACAGAATAAGCATGACATATTTGAGGAGAAGTGTCGCCTTAGTAAAGCAAAGTCACATCTAAAGTCTTGCATACAGTTCACTGGAGGAGTCAGCAATGACATAGACAAGAACAATCCAGCTGCCAAAGTCATCTTGCAATGCCAAAAGGATTTTTACAATGTTACTTGTTCTCTTTAGAATGCTCCTGTAAAACAGACTATGCTGTTGCTGAGTAACAGGAAAGGTCTTTGAATGATTGAATAATTGCTGAAAATTTGGAGGCAAAAAATAACTTTATGCAGTCCATTTTTTCAGTTGAGGGAGTGTACCAAGAGACAACAGCTGAAGTGTGTGCTAGACCTGTGCTTTTAAGTATAGTAGAAAATGAAGTGGAAAGATGGGTGGAAAGTGAGATAATAACATTTGCTAGCATTACGAAGTTATTCAGGACAAGAAGGATGAGGGCCAGCTGAGAAGAATTGTGCAACATAACACTTGGTAACAAAAAACCCCAGTGAAATGAAATGTAAATAAATATTAAGTAATGTTCATGGGGAAAAATAACTTCAGTTTTAACTATGCATAAATCCTTACTTAACATACACAACCTCTCACTCAGGAATGAGATCTTATGTTATAAATAGTGGATAACTGAAGAGAAACAGTTCTATGAAAATGTCAGGTCAAAACAGAAAATATCATTACACCTCTCTGTAATTCCAAAGTGTGCCCATGTTTTGAGCACTGTATATACTTCTGGTTCACTTTTCTTTACTCCCTCCCCAATCAGGAAGATACAGAGCAGACAACAAGGATGATCAAAAGCATGAAACTGTTTCAATAGGATTTTAAATTAAACATCTTAAGACTCTTCAGCCTATGAAAAAAAAAAAAAAAAGACTAGTGAAGATGAATGTAACAGCAGTTTATAAAATCATCAGGGTTATGGAGGAGTTGAACAGGGGGTGACCATGCACTGTCTCTTCTAGTGAGAAAAAGTAGCTATCAGATTAAATTTGAATATGGCAATTTTGAAACAACAATTAAAACCCCATCTTCGTGTAATTAGGTTATTACAGGACATTTGTGGTATTAAAAGTTGGTAGAGGTTTGAAAAAGAATCAGAATAAAACTCAAAAAAGCCATGGAATAAGAACAATTACCTAGTTTGGCTAGTTCTGAACTGCAAATATGTGCAAACTGAAAGAGTAGACTCAGGAAATATAACTTCATAGCTTTCTCCACAGTTCTGCAGGGGAAGACTTGGGAGACATGGCTGATGAAAAACTCAGGATGAGCTGGCAGTGTGCACTCGCAAAGCCAATCCAATCCTGGGCTGCATCAAAAGGAGCATGGCCAGCAGATCAAAGGAGGTCATTCTCCCCCTCTACTATTCCAGATTCCACCTGGAATACTGCATACAATTCTGGTGTCCACAACATAAGAAGGACATGGAATTGTTGGAGCAAGTTCGAGCAAGTCCAGAGGAGGGCCATGAAGTTGCTAAAATGACTGGAGCGCCTTCTCTACGAAGACAGATTGATAAAGTAGGGGCTGTTCAGCCTCAGGAAGAGAAGGCTGCATGGAGATCTCATAGCAACCTTCCGGTATCTGAAGTGGACCTACAGGGAAGCCGGAGAGGGACTCTTCATCAGGAGTTGTAGTGACAGGACAAGGAGTAATGGGTACAAACTGAAAGAAGGGAAATTTAAGTCAGAAACTGGGAAGAAACGTTTTTGCTGTGAGGGTGGTTAGATACTGGAACAAGTTGCCCAGGGAAGTTGTGGATGCCCCAACCCTAGCGGTGTCCAAGGCCAAGTTGGATGAGCAACCTGGTTTAGTGGGAGGTGTCCCTGCCCATGGCAGAGGGGTTGGGACTAGGTGATCTTTGAGGTCCATATCAATGTTCTATGATTCTATGAAATATAATTGTTCTTTCATAGGCATCTTCTCCTGGCTAATGTTAAAAACAAGATAATGAGGTACTTTGAACTTGATCTTACCTGGTACAGAGATGAGGGATTATTATATTCTCTACTTGTTTTATAAATTTCATTAAATAAACATTTCTTTCTTTATATATATATCTATAAACAGAATTAATAAGTGCTTAATTCTGCTCCATGTTGTATTTGTTATATTTTTATTCTAGAAGTTTATTTAATTTATTAAGATAGGCAAAAGTACCTCAATTTTCATGCTATGGATGGAGGACAAGACATTGTTATTGTAGACAAAGGGGTTTTGAGGTATTCACTGCAATATTGCTATTAATAATTAGCTTTTTTTTGTACTAAGATCTGGCTTAAAACGTCTCCTCTTTGAGGAGGCACAGATTCCTCAGTGTTTCTTTGTTTTAAGGAGTCCATTAGCCCCACGAATTAGAATTCAATAATAAAGTGAAACACTATATATGGGCTACACCTATACAGACAAGCTGATCATCCTCTGTTTTGCTTGAGGGTCAAATTTGTCTGATTAACATATTTGCATATACATTGTTTCAACATCAGCTAAAAGTACTTTTGACAGAGAAGCCAGGGCAGGAGTGAGGTAGAAGTTTATGCAAGGCGCAACACCTGACTTTCCGTACAGACATGGAAGCAGTCTGCACAAGTGACCTCTGGCTGAGGGCCACGGGGCATTTTTCCACTGTGGGTCAGAAAGAGAAGGCTATCCCTGAGACCTTTTCCTTTCTGCCCTGATGTGTTCTGTGAGCAGTGACAGAGCAAGGAGTTCAAAGTCAACAGATACTACCAGGTAGTTTCTCCTGGACAGCTTGCTAGCAGCACCCTAATTCCACAACTGATATCTGTTTCCCAGCACATATTTCACATGGCATGCAAAGGAATTAATCTTCAGATCATTCCTATGTAGTAGGTAAATGTTCCTCTTAAATTAAAAACAAACAAACAATCAAAAAAACCCCCAAAGAAACGAAACCACCAAAACCCCCATACAAACAAACAAAAAACAACAAAAAAAAAGAAAACCAAACCCGACCAACCAAAAAAACCAACCAGCCAACTCATCAAGAGACAGGAGACAGGCAGCTACAGGAAGGCGTCTGAAATTGCCTGGCAGCTGGGCTCAGAATTCAAGAACTCTTTTCATTCCTACTGTTTTGAAGAGGACATCTTGCTCTTTGTTTGATGTAGCCTAGAAAATGAAATGAGCTATTAAAATCTGGATATATTTTCCCATTAAATCAGAAAACTTTACAAGTCCAGCATTGCACATAAAATGTAGATGGCACTTCTTATGATAAAACCATAACCAGACTTTGTTTCTTCTTCATTTTGGATAGTGTGACCTTTGATTTCTCTTTCTCTGTTTGGTTTGTGGTTTACTACACTATGTAGATGTTAAATCCACTTAAAGGTCAGCCAAAGTAAAATTATATTTTGTTGGAGGTGAGATGTAAACAAGTGTTTCATCTTGCCCTGCCATTTTTCTTAAGCCTTTTGCAGAGCTGCGTTACAACTTGCCTGTATTCATCAAAGGAGATATATTCTAGAATCCATATTGTATTGTTCATAAATATTTCAAGGTACCTGCAAACCTAGGTTAAGAGCTACCATGTCTCAGGAAGCTTAAAAAGGCAGTTACTGTACACTCATGTAGTTCCTTACAATACAACTGTGTTCAAGAGCAACTGGACACATATGGATATTTATTTACAACACTAATTTTCTGCACTGCTTCTGCATGCTAGCTTGAAACTAATCACCTAAACAAAGAAAGCAAGGAATTCTTACAAACCTTGTTGCTCTATATCTAAAATCTAAACACTAAATATAAATTATTGAATACTGTTTTATAAGAACTTAAGCATTTTTTCACTGCATTTTTACTTTAAACAGATGCTGTAGATACAGATGTACTATTTTTGCATTTACACAGGGCTGGTGTTATTAAGAATATCCACATGAGAGAAGGTTACAAAGATGATCCTTGTAAGAAGGTGAATCAGAGAGCATATATTGTAATATAGGGTACGCACTTTTTGCTGTAGCTGACTGACACGTTTAGAAAAGCTGATACTTTGATGAGAAGATCAACTGCACAATATTCTCCTAGAATCTTCTCCAGAGTCTCAATGCAAACTAACATAAGGATGCAATGGATGTGTCAAGAGAAATAAACACACCTTAAACCAGACATTCATTTTCCTCAAACTAAGCTCTGAAAGCATATGCAACAAAATACTAGGAAAAGGTAGAAATGCCAACTTTACAGCAACAGTCACATTTCAGATAAAGAAAAGCTTTTATATGAAGTTGTATCCACAGTCCCTGGCATAAAATATTAATAGTTCCAGCTATACCACTTTATAACTGAGGAGGAAGTGTTCCTAGGAGAGAATAATTTGATTAAAAAAATCCTGCTGTTCAACCAGTATTTAGTATTTGCAATTAAAAATGTGTATCCATTGGCTAATATGTAAGAACATTGGTGAAATAAGTTTGGTGATTTTATTCAGGTGTGTGATCAGAGCTTAGCGTAAAGAACACCATATAAAATTGCAAAGGACTACTGTTGAGCTCATATACTGAGGCATTCATTTATCTTATTTTTAATAACTTGATCGGCCTATGCTATTCCTATTTTTTGTGTGAGAACTCCAGTTCAATGTTCTGTTCATTTAATCTCTTTTCTTAAAATAGTCTGGGAGGAGCTGAATGGTATTGTTCTTCCCCTTGCTATATGCTGGAGGTCAGGGAATTTTGTTTTGCACAGGGCACCTTTGCTTTACTCTGCCTCACCTCCCTACAATGTCCAGGAGAGGTGGCAAGCTGCTTTTGACAACGTGAACTTTACTACACTCAATGTGAAAAGGGAGCTGGTTGTGGTCAGATGTGGGCAGCAAGTTGTCATTTAAAAAAGAGTTCCCAACTAATGGATAAAGTATTTTTAAGCATGCTGGAATGGTTCCACAGCCAAGCTGTTATAAATGAATAGGCCTTTTGTTATGAGCCTTGATCTCTTCCCTCCTTCCTCCCTTTCTCCCTCCCCCCACCTCTTTGTGAGGATGAGTCAATATCCTTCTAATTGGGTGTCCTTTCTGGACTTCTTTTCCAGGTTTTAGGCATTAAGAAAGTTCAAATCCTTAAACATGTAGCCCAGGTGCCCAGAAACCATTTTTTTTTCTTTAACAGATTTATTGCTTCAAGAGGTTATTCATTACAGAAGGCTCAACAGTATTGTTATGGAGTTTTTTGCTACACATGGAAAATGTAAAAGGAACTCAGTTGTGCTTCAGTGAAATGGCATTATCATCCCAAGAATGAACAAGCTGATTTGTTATGTCCTTAACAAGAAGCCAGTCAACTTCTAAATAGTGTTGTGGGATTGTTCTGAAATCGTGGCCCAGTATGCTTTCAGAGATAACTATTCTGCTCTCTCCATGGTAGCTCTGATTTTGTCATCACATCCTTTCTGATTGCCTGAGGAAAGCGAAAGTGGCTAAACCCAACTCCGTCAATAATACGGCAGATGAGATAAGCCAAACTTGAACGCTGATAGTCAGGCAAGACTGAAAATCTGGTAATGGAGCCTTCTAATGGTGACTCTGGACAAGGTCCTGGTGAAGATCATTGACAGGTGTGCTCACTGCTTTTGCAAATTCTTGTCTTGAGAGTTTTAACAAATATTTACTGCTTGGACTTCACTGGTACTTGCCATTCCAGGATCCCAGATGAGTATAACCTTCCTGGGAATCAAATACTGCCACTCTTATCTCATAGATAATAAAAAGGAGGCAGGCAAAGATTAAGTGTTTTGTCTGCAGATACAGGGAAAGTTTGTCATAGATTTTAGAACAGAGCTGATCCTTTCTGCATTAAAAAAAAAAAAAAAAAAAAAAAAAGATTGATGCAGAAGAAACTATGTTTAAAGAAATGCATCTGTCACTTAGAATATATATCCACTGAGGCCATGATCAGTTTGAGGTTTCAATGCTTTTTAGACAACAAAAATGGAATCCTTCATAATATTAGAGTCAAATTTTATACATTTCATTGTGAAGGACAGAATGCAATGATTGGACTGTATAAAATATTTATGTGTAGCAATGGTGTCTTGTATGAGCCAAGTCTGATGTCTAGGGTAAAAAAAAGCAGCTCTTTGCAAATTAGTATAAGATCTCATTGTGTGTGGATGTGAAGGAATTATTCCACACTTCTATTACTGAATTCTTGCACCTTTCCCTGAAATACATGGTGTTGCCTGCTCTCTGAGACAGGCTGTTCTAGGAAAATCTCTGGAGTGATTCAACATGTTAGTTCCTCAGGTCTTCCCTCTCACCACATAAGACCATATGTGTAATGGGAATTATAGAGCATCTATGAGCAAAAGAGGAATTAAATCAGTGCCTCTCTGCAATGCTGTGTTCCTCAGTCTTCCTACATCCTTCTCTCCCTTCTGGAATTATCTAGGGAGAAGAAAGTAGACATTGAAATCAGACACCTAGCAACTGTAAATAAAAATACTCATTTATTTTACTGTGTAGTAGTAGTCCATCTCCTACCCTTGTCAGGACACTGCTAAAAAGCACTATTAAATATGTTTACCAATTCAGATTTTCTTACTGTTATGTCTCTGAATCATTACTAGTAGATATGAAATGAGAATGTCAGAGAGCTGAATACAGAAAGCTGTTGGGGTACATGAGGCCTTCTATTCTTTTTATCTGTAATGGTCAGTGAATATGACAAACATGCTACGTTTCTTTTCTGACTAACAGTCAAGAAAGTTCCATCTTGCCACTGGAAGCAGTTACCTGCTTCTCGTGTAATCTGCTTGGACAGACTCTCCAAACTTGCCTGCTCAACTCTTCAGCATCTTCCTTCCACTTTTCTTCTTCATTTCCATCAAATGAAAAGAGGGTTGAATTTTATACAGATTTGGATGGTATGAGTTTAGAGGAAATGGAAAAAGGAGACTCACTACCAGTAATGTCACCAGGAATGTACAGATTGGTTTCCCCAGTTCTGGAAGTCACCAGATTACAGATTAATGTTCTTGGGTTTACTAGTTCAGCTGCAGAAGATGTTACCTCGTTTTTACATGAGTCTCAGTGATGCCTTCTTTTTTTTAAAAAAAAACCAGTTAATCAAACATGGCTATTTTGTGTTTAGCAGACTACTGTGTGGGAATTATTTGAGTCTTTTGGTATTCACTGTCTAAATAAATATGAAGTAGTATCCTTGCATTGGCCTTTTTACTTATGACTCACATTAACTGGGGAAAAAAAAAAGTCCCCCAAACTCACAACTTGAACTTCCTCTCTAAGCTCTTAGGAAAGATTTCCACCAGAACCTCCCTTCTAATTCTGTATTGTCCTCTTCCTAACGTGTCATTCCTTACTTCCTCTATGCTTTTGGAGGCATAAATGAAATAGGCTTGTTCCCATGAGACTGGAGAACTGAAACCGCTCTGGACTTGTTTCCAACATGTGCTAACAGGCTAGTTTCGCAGTTGATAACTGTTAACCTTTTACAGTAGCCATATGAAAATGAGTCATAAATCCTAACTCAAATCACGTATGTTCACACTGCAGTCTCAGCCCTCAGTTTCTATGCAGGTAACTCCCTCACACAATTATTTGTTCTCAGCCCTGCTCTTAGGCACAGTAGTAACACATTCCTTTTCAATTCTATACAAATTTTACCTATGCTTGCCCTTCATGGGACGTAAGCAGGGGCTCTCAACTGCTTTCAAACCTTCATTTACCCAGAAAAATCTGTCTTTTTAATGTTGTTTTTTAAATGTTCTTCTCTTACTGGTTGATGGGGGAAACAGTCTTGTGGCTGGAATATTCCAGCAATAAATAGCTCTTGTGATTGTCAAATGCCTTGGCTCCATTTCAGCATTTAATTACCCTCAAAAGCCATAAATTGCCTCATATACTCTCCCACTATGAACACTGTCTCTTAATCAAACTGGACTAATAAGTTGAGGAGACATTATCCACTTATATATGAATTCTGGTAGGTCATGAGAATAATGAGACAGATGTACAGAAGATGTAAAGAGCAATATAAGTTGCAAGCCCATAACTTACAGCTTATACAAACTGAAGAGAGCAGAAATACATGATACGAGCAGAGAAAGCTACCAACAGGTTCACGGTCATTTACATTCAACATGAAAATGATTACATTATTTCTGGTCCCTAATGGTGTCAAAGACAAGCTTAGACCTGTTGACAGGCGTAGGTTTCAGTACTGTCTGATACTTGGCACTGCCTATATTTTTACTTGGAAAGGTCTTTGTATCCCAACCCAGAGCTAAATGTTTGCTCCAGAAACCTTTCATGTATTGACTTTATAGAATTGTGAAAGACATTGCTCAAATGGTTTCATTATTGTAATTTCTGAAGTTTGAATTTATGTATCAATAGTCCAAATACTTGTTTTTTCCTATCCTATTCAGGTGCTGTAAGCATTGTTGCTGATAGCTGTCCACAAAAGTTTACTGTACACACCTTAGCACTGCTTATTAACTGCATCGGAAATTAAAGTTTTTAACTGGTTCAACTACATGGGCTATCACAAAGTATGACATAAACAAACCTCATCTATGCACAGCAGCATGGAGTATGTGTTTACGTTTTGAGTCATAAAGTTGCAATGAAAATATTTTATGGCAGGATCCTGTCAGTCCCAGCTCAAGAGCTTCAGATCTGTTACCCTATTATATAGGCTCTGCTAAGCTAAATATAACACTGACTTGGTTTGGTAGTGTGTGTATTCACAATTGGAAACTAAAAGTCTGGGGTTTGTTAGGGGATTGAAGGTGTAGCCTGTGGTTTGCAAAGATAAGTGAGATATCATAAACAGAACAAATGTAAATCTTCTGATTTTGCACAGAGTATAGCACAGGATAATAGCACAACTTTTCCAGTTTTAATACAGCCACATCCCCTTTAACTGATCTAGTTATATGATCAATCTCCCAAACTGCACGCAGAAAAAGCATGCAGAAATCTGATTCATTCCCAGAAGTGTTATTTTAGGAGATTGGCTATGTATTCATAAACAGGCAGAATATTTTAAAATGAAACCAAAATCCAAAGACAGAACTACTTAAGTAGAAAGAACCTAGTCATAAATTAATGAAACTAAACATTCTTTATATATTAAAAATAAGTTTTTGTATCAATTAGGGCAGCGAGAAGCATAACTCCATCCCATTGCTACCATATTACTGTCACTTCAACATGAACTTGCAATTTTCACAGGTTTCAGCATTTATCTTTGAAACTGTCACTTGTCATGCTTAATGAAACTAAGTGACCATTGTATTTTTTTTAGTACATTAGAATAATTAGAGGTTTTTAAAAACCCTCTTCAGGGTTAAAATAAATCATAAAACTTCATTAATTACTGCATGAAAAGAAGTCCAGCTTGCTGGGGTTTTTGCTAAAGTATTGTAGGTTTCCGTTACTGTTACTTTGTCTCCTTTAATAAATATTGATTAGGATTAAATACTTTATAACATATCTTTTTCCATTTGGAGTTCTAGGCATCCACCTTCACAAATGAGGATAAATGTATAATCTCATGGTCTAGTGTAGCATATCCTTTACGCATGCACATTGTGAGTGTAGTTAACTATGGGTGTCTAGACAGATACTTAGACATTAATGGATATGTATAGAAGTCTGTTGTGCATTTCTTAAACTTTCACTTTGTTTTACCAAATTCCCAAATTGTGTATTTCCTTGCAAACTGTAGAGCAAATTAATGTAGTATTTTACAGATTGCTGTATCCATGGGGCAAAATTCTGATTTGTTTGCATCAATGTGAGGTCTAAGTTACTCCATTGTTCCCAAGTTCACTCATTTATGTTGAGAACAATGAGATGAAATACCTATTGCTTTATTTTAAGGAGTTTTATACTGTTCTCATGTGAATAGCGCCTGGTTGGTGCTATTCATCAGTTCTCATTTTATAAGAGATCTCATACAGGAAGAGAACTTAATGTGTGACAAGGTGCTAGAAGGTGTGGCTATCCCAAGAGAGTGTTCTTTTTTGGTACTAAAATGAGAAATCCAACATTTTTAGTGTTTTTGTTTACCCTTGTGTTTTGTCTTTTACAACTACTTTTATAACAAGAAAATTAAATGGCTGATAAATTACGTGTTTCTGAAGACAGACTTGCATATTTTTCACATTCTCAGAAATTTTTTATTTTTTTTTTAAATTCTCAGCATACTTGATCCCATATACAACGGCAGGCAGAATGTCAGATACTGAATATAGGCCTTAAGTCTTAAGAAAATAAGACTCTGGTAATGCTATGGCATTTTGAGAGAGTGCTTCAATAACTCTTTTCTAAATTTTATATGACTCTTTTTCAGCATTACGCAGAAATGGCAATTCAAAGAACCAGGATACAGTTCTGGTGAGAAGTATTTACTGTTTTGGGCTGAGAGTGTGGGATGACCACAGGAGCGCTCAGATTCCTAGTTTCAGAACAGACGGATGCTGAGGTGGGAAAAAGTAGAGTGGGCTGGAATCCCTTCTGTCTTCATTGCAAGCAACAAATCTATGAGAGAAAATGGCAGTGGCATTTATGCCACTCCCTTGGTTTACTCCTTTATTATATTTATGGTGTAAACTGCTTAAAAATATACCTTTTATCCTAAAAAAAGATGCCAAATCTTCTCTAAGGCCACAGTTAAAGTGTGCTTGAAAGTTTAACTAGCCTCTGGAGAGCATTAGATCAGGTCAGGATTGGTTACCAGTATTACATTATCAAATCTGACTTTTAAAATGGGCCAAAAATCAGGGAACTGGTCAGAGAACCAGGACTGGAACACCAGA
This sequence comes from Xenops minutus, assembly GCA_035221455.1. Classification (NCBI taxonomy): domain Eukaryota; kingdom Metazoa; phylum Chordata; class Aves; order Passeriformes; family Furnariidae; genus Xenops; species Xenops minutus. Next base: position 24,796,513 of record JAWWEE010000040.1, on the reverse strand, counting down.
AATTCTACAGGGAAAGTGTCTATGCTGCAGTTGCTTAAATTTTACTTGATTGTAGATCATGGTTATCAGATTTTTACTTTAATTATAAGAAATCATATTAAGTATGCAAATAATTTCTTGAGAATGTAAACCACAGAAAGGTATTTCACCTTTTCTTTTGTTGATCACTGATTATCAAGATAATTTACAGTGTTGTCATTTATATCTTGAAACAATCTCTGAGAGAGAGCAGATAGTGTGTTAGAATTATTAAATAATACAGTACAAACTATCTTACTTTTATTGACAATAATAAAAGAAAGAAACCACAGCTCTGACTTCAAAATAACTGATTTTATAAGTTTACAGAAGCCTGCTTATAGCTCTTGCAATATAGACTAATGTTAAATAAAATTACACTCCAACATTATGACTTTTACAGCATTTTCATTAATATTTTAAAATGTTTGAAACAAACCACAGAAAATGGAAAATGAAGGAATTTGTACACTCTAACAGGCTTCCACTGTAAACTAAAATGTAATTTCTTTTAAAGAGAAAACACTAAAATTCCAATGATTTTATGTCCACATACATACATATGTATCTCTCACTGATATGTGACAGATATTACACATATTCATGAAGAATGAAGAATTGTGCCATCATTCAGTGGGCAGGATGGCATCCCCGTACATGTGATCCAAACGTGATCCCCACACATTTATCTCCCAGCTATAGGGGAGCAACTTTGAATCTAATTTGTGTTTTCTGATTTTATTAGTATTTTAGCTGAGGTATTATTATAGTCATGTGTAAATATTTTGTTCTTGCATGGTAGGTGGTTTACAATTGCCATTAATTGCCACAATGTATAACTGAATAGTTTTTGGAGTTAATGTCTTTGTCATGATATCAGAACTATAAAGAACCTCTCAGTATAGCTTAAAAGTATTACTGCTTTAAAGTATTTCAAAACTAATAATCAGTATGGTGACTATGCAGTCCTTGAAATGGTATTGGCAATCGCCTCTTGTGTCTTTCTAGTTATTTCAGAAACTCTACAGGTTGAGGAAGGGAACTGGGCAAAAGCCAAGTGGTCTTTAGCTTTTCTTTCTCTTCCTGGGAGAAAACCCCATCCTAGCAGTATAGTCACAGAATTAGAGCAAATCTGGACCAAAGATTTCTATCAATTTCATTTAGCAAAGTAAGAAACTGAGGCAGAAGACTATTTTTCCTTCATTCCTTGTTTTAGACAAATAAGGGTGCCTTTTTCCATCTTTACTTGCATGGATTGTCAGAAAGCTCATCTGTCAATGCAGACAAAGAGTAACTTCTTGATCAAAATGAAGTTTTGTAATCATGTTATTTTGTAATATTATTTTTTAATTTAGTTCTGTTCAATCTATAGAATTGTATGTTCATGGCTGGCAAAACCCCCATTATTTTTGGCAAATACACAAACAAACAAAATCATGATAGTTAAAAATACTTGCAGAACTGGCTAAGGTTTATTTTTATGTTAGTTTTTCCTATTACTTGATTTTACATGAACTATCCAAATGAGAACTTGGTGATAAGACCAAGTCCAGTCATTTATATGGATACCAAAATGAAAAGCTAGGAGGATATATTCAGGCAATGAAAGAAAATATTGATTATGAGATAGAACAAAGAGAGAAAAAAAAACCCTCAAGAAATATTTTACTTCAAGAAAACTACAATTCCCAGAATTATTGTGGTACTGGATGTTATTTTTAGGGTTTTTTCCAGGTGTAAAGATATGAGTGAGAAATAACTGTGCAAGATAGTACAGTTGTGAGTGAGAAGCATGAGAAAATAAATTCTGCTTCTATGTATATAGCAATGACTTTTTATCAAAGATTTGGTTGTGCATTCAGTATTAGGGACCCATAATATGCAAATGCATTCAGCTGTTAATACACATTCACAGCATACATGTTGGTGATTCCAAAGGAGCTGTTACAATATAAGCTCGGAATATGTATTAGGTATAATACACAATATGTAAGTACGAGCATTCTCTATTATGAAAATATAAGATGGAATGCACCATATTTTTAATACTCTTTCATAGTGTACTCTCTGGCAGCTCAAAAGGAGCAACTGTATTTTGTATTATGAACTCATATTAAAGATACACAAAATTTACTAAATTTTTATAGATCTTGGGATATGTTACCATGATCTCACACAGCAATATAACGCAGTCTTCTGTTTCACTGGGTTATTGATTCTATGTATAAAACATGCTTGGTTTAGTATTTTTTATTTTAAAATTTTTGGAAAGGATTGACTATATATTCTTTTCATATGGAAATATTTTTGGTTTTGTAGAATTCTAGATATGGTATTTTTCTAAACATCATTTGATATTGGCAATTAGTTTGATACTGCTGAGAAAAAGTAATGTAAATTTCATGAATACTCACAATTCTAAGGAATGTGCATGAAATACTAATGTAGAATAATGCCAGATTCAGATACTTCTCAGGTTGCAGAAGCAAAAAGAACCTTATTAAACTGACAAACATCAGAAATATTTGGCTTAAATTTTTTTTGGTCTACTATAAATACAGTCTCTAGGATTATTAAGACTTAATGTTTCAGGTAAATTCATTATGTAACTATAAATTTACTAAGTGTCTATATAGCTCAGGTTACAATATTCTGTGTTCAGCTAGCTACAGTTTTTAATCAATATTCCCTCAAAATTCTTGCCCCAATAACTCAGAAGATGCTGTTGTCCACTGCTTGCCTTTGCTGAGATAATCTTTAATGTGAAGACAAGGTCCAAATAATCTTGAGTGCATTAAAAAATCAGTAGATTTTGAAACATAAATTTTTTGCTGATTTTTAAGCTTCTTCTTAAATCCTAAATAAGCTTTTTTATTAATGAAGGAACAATATTAACTGCAAAATGAAAAGCTGAATAACTGAAGGGATATATGCAAATAAATTAACTGTTGTGATCCAGCACATTTAGTTGTAATTGAATACTGAATACTTCTTCTTATTTATAGGAATGTAATGAATTACTGGTTGACATTTTGTTGTGATGAAATGTCATTTTGCATTCCTGAATATATGATCTGTTATTTTTCATGAGATCTATTACCTGCTTTAGTGAGCTACTTGCTTGAGCTTGCTAAGGAACAGCTGAAACTACCATAAGCCATGTCGTGGTGTGTTTCACCCTAAGCAGGACAAAGCTTGTTGAGTTCAATTCACCTTCATGCAACTCCTTGGACTTCATTGGAGTTACATCAAAAATAATTAATCTCAAAGAATCTTATTTGTTTTACTTAAGAATTTATCAATTTTAATGAAATATTTGCCACCCATGCGAGGCAATATTTTACAGAAACAAAATATTTCTTATACTATTATACTTACTATAAAAAGAACAAATAAAATGGAGAAAAATACCTTTTCCTATTTTAAATTCCCATTTACACTGAGTTTACACTCACAATTTCCAGCTTAAGCCAGCAAAAAGCAGTCATTAAGCCTCTCATTTCTTTTCTCCCCGCTATGGAGTCCATCCTGTGGCAGAAAAACATCAAATCTGGACACGGATTATTTATTGTAGAAAACAGTCTTGCTCCCAGGTCAACGTAGAGCGTTACTGGAACAAGTTGCTTCTCTAAAAGAGAATGCGTTTCTTTATTCCATTTCTGGTTACGGGAGTTAAATCAGCATATCTCTAGTTTCATTTTTGACATTCAACTATTTATTTGTTTCTGTGTTTGTGCACTTTGGAAGTGGATTTTTCCTTGGCCTAGAAGGGGTTGGTCGCCCTACTAGGAGCAGCTGGTGTCTAAGGCACTGTCAATCCCACAGCACTTTATTCTTTATGAAGTACAAATCCTCATTTACAGCACAGCTGCAACCAGCTCTGCTCTGGCACCTGAGAATTCATATGGCTTTAAACAGGATGTTTTGCAGAACGGTAATAGACAAACTAGGCCGTGAACACCAAGCACCAAAAGTACTCCAGAGCAGGCAGGTTTGGTTTGGTTTTTTTGCTTGGTTTTGCTTGTTTGTTTCTTGTGTTTGTTTGTTCATTTTACTGTGCTCATGCATATACTGCATGTATTTCTAGTCTTGATCTAAATGAAAGCAAAAACAAATTTGTAAGCTTCACTTGTATAATACTGTTATTTTACAGTATAATTTGGGTTTAACTCCATGTCTTTTATTTAGCCCTTTTAACTAAAGCAGTCTTCCCATTTCAGAATTGCTGCACTATAAAACATTTAGGACACAGATCCTGCCATGATCCTATTACTAAAAAGAGTGATGAAGTTTAGAGTAATACAGATATGTTAAAAATGCATATTACAAACTTGAAAATCATGTTCTCAAAAATAGAAGAAGGCTAACAAATTCACAGGTACTAAGGTACAAGCAATCAATCACAAAAAGATTCAATAACATTCAATAACACTGCCCATTTTTCAGAACTATTTAAGTGATCCAGGGTTTTAAGATGGATGTAAAATGATTTCAGTTTCCTCTGTTCCTGCTGACAGACGGAAATCAGTGTCAGTTAAAGAGTAGCCTTGGGGAAAGAAAAGGGTAATGTTAGGATAAGGAGAAAATCTGGGTTCCTAGGCCTGCATTGATCTCTAAGTAATAGCTATTGATCAGACTTTTTATTTGAAGAGTTATGTACAAATTTTTTACAGCATTGTTGAGATGAGCATCTCTACTACCCACAACTTCCTCCAAAACAAATGAATATCCAAAAAAGTGTGAAAACTGAAGGTTTGCCTTGGAAAATCCAAGCTAGAAAAATAGCTTGAGATTTTAATAATGTGAGCAAATAGCCTTTGCAGTAGTTAATTTTGTGATGTTGTAGGTAACTTTAAATAAACAACCTTCGTCTTTCTAAAACTCTTTTGCTCAGTGACGAGTCTGTTTTGACTGGAGGTAATATCTATTGTATGGCTTGTGTAGGAGCTCAGGATAGAAAATGGTGATATACAATTTTGTCCTGAAGACATATGATTATATTCTACGTTTTGTGCACTTTTAATAGAAATGTGTTTTAAAGAAACTTTTTTACTAGAGAAAAAATTTGGAGTTTTTTTGTGGTGGTAGTATGGTTTTTTGTGAGGTTTTTGATTTTTGGGGTTTTTTTGTTGGTTTGTTTTCTGTTTTGTTTTGGTTTTGGGGGGGGAGGTGTGGATTTTTACCTGTCTACAATCTGCACTTCCTATTTACAAACCTTCTGAGTTTCTCTTCACATCCATCCCAAAATCTGCCATTACTTGCCTATAAGAACAGAATTTTATGGTCTAGCAATGGAAGATTATATTGGAATACTTACGTGCAACAGCTTATAACTCACTTGCTATAGTAAGATACAGCATATCTCATATTTGTAGTCTACTTGAAAGGCTATTGATGTCAATATCTGAACTGCTCACTTCCTGAGAATTTTCAACAACATTTTAGAATTATACATATTTTACAGGAAAGTAATACAACAATTATTTTAGATTAGCTGGGTATTTGTTAGAAGTATGTTGTACTGTCAGGAAGTGCCTGTGCCAATGAGCTTTGCCTATCTGTAGTATCTCATTGACAGTGACCACATCTGGACTCATCCTTTTAGAATCATCACAGTCTTTGGTATGTAATATATGATGTATTGAACAATATTTTTAATGTGCTATTTCAGTGAATTGTGCTTTCTGTGTATTGAATTCTCTTACCTTTTCTTAATCTAATTTTGTTTAGAATTATCCTCCACTACATCAGTTGCAATGTCTGCTGGAGACTCTGTTCATTCATCTAGTTGCTTTAAACTCTACAACTGAACCTTGTCAGCATGAGGTCATCCCATCATTTTTTAAAGAGGATAAACCAAACGTCATGAAGTTTACTATATGGGTTTCAGAGATAAGGTTTAAAAAAACCCACCAAAACACCAGTCCTGGGTGGTATCTGCTCTTCACAGGCGTTTATTATCCAATGAGATATTTTGAAAGCAGGGTGTGGCTGGCTAAATTATTGCTCCTCCCACTGCTCTCTGCTATGTTTCCAATTTAAGAGGGAAAAACACAAGCTTGTATGTTGAGAGTGAGTCATAAACTCTCTTCTGCTACTGACTCACTTGGGAGTTTGAGGTAAGTCATTCTACCTTATGTCTCAATCGTTCTGCCCTCAGGACAGCAAGGAGAGGGCTATGGAAAGTTATGCAATGTTTTCATAGATGAGAAGTGTAGATATTGAGACCAATATTATTATTATTCCACAGTACAAAAATAACAACTTTGTTTGTCCATAATGGATTCTTTTACACAGCTTCTTTCCTACAAAGAACATACTTTTTTTTTTTCTGTTTTGTCACATAAAAATTTAAAGAAGGACTATGCTGTAACAAAAAAATCTTAGGTTCCTGAAATGCTTTCAAATTATAGTATTTCTCAGAGGAACGTATACGCATACTTCATCACACTGTTCTCTTTTGCACCAACAATGACAATAATAAAGCTGTACAGTGGTGCAAAATTACTAATTTCAGATTACTTCTGAAATAAAAACTGGGGCAGAAGGGTGCGGAGTTACACACTGAACTGGTTCCTAGTCAGATATTTACATGTTGTCCTGGTTGTTTTGCAGACATGGCAGGGAAATGCAAAACTTTAAGAAGTGTACTTTTAATACGTGAGCATATTCTTTAGCATGTGTGATATCAGAATAATATCCATCAGTCATAGTCTCATATGTTGCGATGCAGTCTATAACTTGGTTGTCTTCCTACTTTTGTTTCCCCAAAAATATATCTACCTAAATATCTCACTGTAATGAGTCTTATCAGTAAAATATATTCACTAAATCATAACATAACCTGCTTGTAAATTTTAAGGAAAATACATTATAAACATGGACACACTTTGATAGGGAAAGGTGACATAAGCAAGGCAAAGCCTGTAGCTTATGGACACCAGCACAAGCATGAGCAATAACTGCAGTACCCACCCGACGGTGTGGCCAAGAGCGGAGCATGAGGCTGATGATCCCATCGGTCTGTGCCATGGGAAAGAAATGTATTTCCTGTATGGAGAAAGTCTAGGTAACACTGCTTCACAGATGACAGCTGAGGAAGCAGTTTGCACTCTAGGGTTTTACTTTTGAAAAATGCTTCTTGTATCCTTCGTGTTCCTTGAATATTCCTGTGAGCCCGCCTGTGTAGTCCCTTTCACGGCCACACCTGCATGTCACCAGCCAGGGGCAGGGGGGCGAGGGGCGGACGGGCCGGGCGGGGGCCTGGGGCGCTGCACGTGCCGCTCCCGCGCCGAGGCGCGCCTGGCTGCGGGCGCTGCGGGCGCTGCTCCAGCGGCGGCGCCGTGCGGAGCTGCAGCCCCTGCCCTGCCGCCAAACCCTGCCTTTGACGTCCTCACGGTTTCCCCCCGTTTGCCTGTTTCTGCCTGACGGGTTTCGGTCTCCCGGGGGAATTTCCATGGCGGGAGGCCCGGCGCGGGGCTGGGGGCAGCGGGGCGCCCCGGGCCCGGCCCCGCGCAGCGCAGCCCAGCGCAGCTCTGCCCGCCGGCCCGGGGCTGGCGGGCGGCAGGACCTGCACAACCACCGCCCCGAGCCGCGGCCGCCGCCAGCAGGAGCGGGATGTTTCATTGTCCGGAAATGATGGAGGAGTGACTGTGGCGGCGGGGGGACAGCGGGTGTGAGTGCCGGGCTGTGCGCGCCGCCGCCCGCCGCAAGGCCCGCGGGTGCGGGGCGAACGGCGGGGGCAGCGCGGGGAGCGACGCGAGGGCTGCGGCGGGCGGGCAGGGCGGGCAGGGCAGGGCCCCGCGGCGGAGCGGGAGGAAATGCGGAGGTAGGGCAGGGCGCGCCGCG
>JAWWEE010000040.1:24767344-24788573 GCA_035221455.1 Xenops minutus | reverse complement strand
CAGCCCCGCGGCCGCCGCCCCCCAGCCCCGCCGGTGCTCGCCGCAGGGGGCGGGGGGCGCGCCCGCCGCTGAGCTCCCGCCGCTGCCGTGCTCGCCCTGCGCAGTCCCTCGCCCCGAGCCGTGAGTTTTCTGCATAAAATACATTAACGAGCCCTTTCATTTGCTTGTTCCTTCAGGGTCGCGTGTTAGTTTTGTTGGAGAGGGGTGCAGGCTCTCTGTTACTCGGCGAGAGAGCTGGCAGATGTCCCAAGTGAGAGAACCTCTTCCTCCGGGGCCTGGAGGGCCAGAGCAAGCTCCGACTGAAAACAGCTCTTTGATCTCTCTCCCTAGAGGTAAGTTACTTTAAAGTTTCTCTGTAATTGTTGCGCCTTTTATTGGAATGATACATTTACTGATTTGTTTTGTGGGTTTTAATCATTCTTTTTTTTCCTCTCCCCCTGCCCTCCCTTCTTTGATGTATCTCTGCAGCACTTTCACTTCACCTCTTTATTGTTTTAACCAGAAATGCCCATGTAAAAAATGAAAAAAATAAAAAAAAAAGGTGCCGTGATCTCAACCCCGGTTTTCTGTACTTGAAAAACTGCAGTCGTTCAGAGGCAGATACTGCTCCTTAAAAATCATTTTCCTGTTTCTCGGCTTTGTGTTTGTGTTTAGAAGCTCTTTGCTCTTTCCTGTAAAGCTCTCCTTCCAGGTCCTGAAGTAAGTTAAGCAAGGTTGATCCAATAGCAGAAGTGTTGTTCAGGTTGGAGGTCACTTGGCTGGTTTTTGGTTAGATTACTCTGTGACACTGCAGCTCAGGTCGGTTTCTGAGAATATAACTTGTTTCATTTCAAAAGATTGTTTAAAAGTACATTCATCTTAAAGAGAAATTCTTTAAGTTATGTTGTGTTTGCATTTGCGCAAAATACCTTGATACTCTGATCACTTTCACGTAGGGAAGTTTGACAAGGTGTATTGCAGGTTAGCCTCAAAACTGGAAAGTACATTTGCCTCTCAAGTCCTGGTCTGTGAAGATGAGAATTTTTTTTTTTAATTTTTTTTTCTTTAATTTGTTTACAGCTACAACGTTGTTTTTCAGAATTCTAACAGGAGTTTCAAAAGTCTCCAAAGAGCAGATGAATAAGCTTATTCAAGAACTGTAACTTTATTCATAACTGGTTAACAGGAGCAGAGCCTGGTAACACAGTTGTGCAACTGTGGATTAAAGATGCAGTCATGTTTTTGTAACTTGGAAAATCAATAGCTGTGTGAAATCAAAGCTGAAGACTCTTTTGAGAAACCAGAAAATATCTGTAGCTAAGTAAAAAATGTTTTGGCAGGGAGATACAGCAAGTTGGCTTATACTTATCTTACTGTTGGTTGGGGTTTTTTTTGTCCTAGAGAATGACTCATAACTTCTAACAGTAAAAAATAATAATTTATTAAAAATAATAAAAAAATATTAGATATAGAAGATCAAGCATGTAGAACTGAACTGTTAGAATCATATTTTTGCCAGAGCCATCAGTACCTGGGATATGTGTTTATTTTCAGTGTGTTTTTATCTGTTATGTGATCAAGTGGCCACACTGGTTAAATTCTGTATATAGGCCATATGCCAAAGTTACTGAAGTTGTAAGTCAGCATGAAAAGTGGTCTCATACTCACAATACCACTTTAAATTGAATTTTCATTATGAATTAAAATCTTATGCAAGATTTTCAATACACACTCTTCTTCTTTTTTTTTTTTTTTTAGTGAAAAGTAAGGATCTGTCCACTGACAAGTTATGTGCAAAAAATCTGAATGACACAGTTGCAGCTGACAGCTTTGTTAGAGATCAGTAAGGTACAAACAAGTGTAATGCTTCAGGTTTGCTCACTGGCCACACCTTTCAAGGCACATGCTCAATTTTAAAGCATATGTACAGTTCATAGAAAGACAAGACTGTTTTTTTTTTTAATAAAATTCAACATTCAAATACACCATTTTTATTCTAATGAACTTAGATTTAAGGATAACTGTGGATATTTGTTGCCTTTTTCTAGCTTAAGTCTGCTGGGGAAATGGGGGTGGAAAGAGGAAGAGGTGAGTTCATAACATTTCCAGTCTATATTCCAGTATTTCTGTTGTCAGCTTTGCAGTGTGTAGTTACGGGGTAAGGTAGTTCAGATATTCCAGGGCTGAAGATCTAAGATAGTATGTCTGTGACTTTCAACAGCCCCTATCCTTTTATTCTAGCCTCAGGACACCCAAAATCACACTGACTTCTCTAGAATTTGGTGATAATTTTAAAAGCTATGATTGAAATTCATATTATTTCTGGAAATGGCTCCATATATTTACAGTGAGATACTTGAAAACTCTGTGCACCTAGAATTGAAGATTCCTTAATCAGAAAAAGATGGCTTATGTTGTATTAATGATAAATTAATAATATTAAATGCATTCTAGTAGGAAGGAATTTTTTGATTTGTAACACCATACTTTAATGTGCTTTCTATTATATTTGTTTAACTGGTATAGATACTTTATATCCTGGGAACAAACTTCTCTTCTGTAGTTCTGTGAGCTATCATAAAAAAAAAATATTCAAAGTGCTCCTTTTGTTTGCCATCTATACATTCAGATGCTGAAGATTAATTGTACTTTTCCATGAAAGGAAATGAAACTTCAATTGAATTTTGAGTATTCAAAAGTCGCTATCCTACAACCTCATTAAAAATCAGACAAAAGTAATAAACTTTAGGCAGATTGCATGTATATTCGTGAGTTGTGGATATGGTGAAAACTGTGGTTCTGAGACATACTTCAGCCTCCTGCATAGGTGTGGCATGCTCTGGCTTTCATTATTTAAATGAATTTTTGTGTGTTACTTTAAAAAACTTGCTCTCTCAGCATCTCCTCTGTCACTGTTCTTAGTTAATTCATTTTTTAATTAATTCATAAATGAGTGAGAATGGGACTTTGCCCCTCCACAATTAGTGTGCTGTGAGAGAGAGCAAATGAAATAAGTGTCTTCTTTTGTGGCAATGTCAGAACTCAACTTCAGTCTTTAAACAATTATCTGTGTCATTGGAGTCTCCTGCTCTAAGATATGCATTGTAGGATGAAAGCTTTAACCTAATTTCGGCAAACATTAATTGTTGCCACATCCTTCCAAAACTGTAGCTCTACTCATGCACCCTTGTTCAAGATCCTGGTTATGGCTTCTCTCTTCTCCTGTAGCTCATTGCCCTTGGAACCAAATTATGACGACTACTACCTGTGTGATGTAATCAGTGAATAGTGTCATGTCTATGCTCAGACCACTTTACCCTGGCTGTGATCAGGGATTTTCTCAACTGGTAGGTACAAAAATAGTGGTCCTGAGGAAGGAATTTGATAATTAAGTGACCATTAGATTCTCTGCTTTAACGAAGACATTTCGTGTATTAGAGGTTATGGTGTGATTATTGCCTGGACTGTGAGTAGGTAGACTTTTTTCATTAAATCATCTGCATTTAAATAAACCATGGAATATAAGAGAGAAATTCAATGGACATGGAACTGTATTTAGAGAATCAGGCCACATTTTAGAAAATGTAGAACTGCTATCTATAAAGTATTTGGAATGATTTTACTTTTGGTTATTGGTTACTAACTGTAACCTAAAATAATAAATGATATAATAAATGAATAATATTTAGCTTCCTCAAAATAAAAACAATAATTATAGTAACAATAAACAACTTATATTGAAATCAAGATAATTGTACTTCAACTATAAGTAACTCTTCAGATGATGGAAATCCACCAGAATTTTTTATTTTAATGGGGTGGGAGAGGAGGATGGAGAGGTCTAGTAGAAATATCAAGGGTCATGTTCTATAAGTGACTGTTCTCTCTGCTGCAAATCATCTCAATGTTGCTGAATGGAGGTACAGTTCTGATTTGGTGTCTGAAGAAACCATATTCAGCAACTCATACTTCCATTCAGAAAAAGCACAAAGTACTCCTCTTCAAGAACATGATTCAGATCTCTTGGTGTTTTCTGTACTAACCTGTTTTCATGACGAGGAGCACTAAAGGAACCTGCTGGCTAGGTGAGACTGGGAGGCAGAAGACTTAATGCCAGTAATGTTTCAATGTTCTTGAGGCAACAGTGATTATTATCACCATAATTATTCCACTTTACCAGCAGTGCCTCAGTGTTATGAGTAATAGATTTTGGTTTTTATTTTAACAGTTAACCAGTGTACTTAGATTGCTACAACTTACCAAATACTTCCTCTCTATTTGTGTTCCCACTTGCAATCTGACAAGAGTTTGAGAGAATCTGTATTAATTTGTTTCATTGCTGTGTGCCAGTACTGAGGCACTTATTGAATATTACTGCCTAAAATATCAAAAACTCTGGTAAATAGACATCTGACTCTAATTTTTCATAAAAAATATACTTCTGCTTTCAGTTTCATGTGCTTACCATTCCAGTAGAGTGATTCATGCCCACATGAGAGTGATAGACTTGCATTTCATGGAGTTGACTGTAAAGGTCTTGCATCAAATTTGAAATACCGTTTTTCCATTTCATGGGCTAATTTTACATCACAGTAATTCTTCTTAAATTCAACTTCAGGCCCTCAGAGGTTAAATTTCTCTTTTCTTTAAATATTTTTTTTCCTAATACGTTACATCCAGCAATGAGTGTGTTATCTTAGTGTTTTTATTTGGATCAGCAATGCAGTTTTGAAGTAAATCTCCTGTTTGCCTCTACTTTGGTTTGCATTGCAGAGTGATCCTAGGGAGTGACCTGGACTGGATTCCTTTCATATAAAATAATCTGAAAGATGCACTGTAGGAATGTGCCTAATATGGTCCAGCCACTAATAAGCCTCGAGTCTTTGAGATTAATTCTGAGAGCTAGTCCAAAGTCGAAAGACCCTGCAACACGTATAATATGGAATGTGTTCTTAAAGTTAACTCTTACGCTATAAAGCCCAGTTTTATTGGGCCATGTTGTTGCTAATATAGCCATAGCTATCAAGTATTGTTTAGCACTTCTGTGAAACTGGTTTTGTATGCATGTGAAGCTTTGTTGGATGAATGGCACGAATTTATAACTGACCACGTAATTAGTATGATTATTTGTGAAATGAAGTTTTTACTTATGTATTTAACCTATTTAATGCTTCTAATAATGCAGAGTACCTATTTGCATGTTGCTATTAATTTTTAAGTTATCATGACTCAAATTTGTTCTAGGCTGTCAAACTTGTAGTACATTCATAGTTGTTCCATAGCCTGCACCTGGAAAATTCTGTGTAAGAGTTTTCCAAGAAGAAGCTCAGTTAAATTGCTCTAATTTTGAGAGACTAATTTTTTCAGTGGCATTTTTGAGGAGATTGAAAGTTGCAATGAGGCATCTAAGTGAAAACCACTGAAATGAAATTAGGCCAAATAAGTTTTTTTTTTCTAGTTTTGAAACACTCAGACATCTAATTGGAGGCTTCCAACTCCATAATTTATGGTTTATAAATATTAATTTGTTTTTAAAACCAGTCCTTAATGAAATGAGATTGTTTCAGGCAAATCATGAACCGGAATAGGCATTCTCTTATTTGTTACATGAAATGCCTAGAAGTTTTAGGCATTCCATGAAGTAGATGGTAGGTGTAACTGTAATGGCTACATTGTGAAACCTGGTACTATCATGGTTCCTTTGTATTATTGTTGTTAACAGTGGAATCTTTCAGTAGGAAATAGCATCCTCAGTGGTTCCTTGCCAGTGAGGATATTAGTGCACAAAGGAAGTGTTAGAAATGTGGTATTTGTCACATGGTCTTCAATCCCTCCCAACAACAGTAGGCTTGAGACAGAGAATTGATTGTTTTATTTCCTTTTGGAAACTTTGTTTCACTTTTTTTTTCTTCATAGATCTATGTGTTTTGTGGGTTTTTTTTGTGGTTTTACTTTTTTTCCTTCTCTAATTTCTCTTTCCTTTGGAGGTTAGAAGTTCATTTGGGATGATTTTAACTTTGCACATGTATGTTTAAATCTGCATCTACTTGTTAACTCAGGCCTTCTGAGGATTCATGTTTACATCCCTAAAACTGGGTCAAGTTTAGGTGTGTAAGTAAGCTTTGCCCTGTGCTTCCATCTTTTCTCTGTGCCCAAACAATAAAACTGCTGGACTGTTAGTGACTCTGCATTTTTGGAGGTCACAATGACTCCACTATGCCAGTCCATTTTGCTTATTCCTCTCTCCTTGATGAGAATAATGCACCCAGGTTTCCAGAAGCCTTTCTCAGAAGTTGCTTTTGCTTTTCATGTTATTACGTGCAGTCCACCACATTGCTGGTGAACAGAAAATTAATGTGTCATAGCAGCAAAACCTTTTGTTGTTTTATATAGAAACTCATAAATTTTATAGGCAAATTATAAACCTGTTTCACAAGTCCAGTTTGTCATTTTACTTGTCATGTACTCTTATGGTTCACATGCCTGTAAGAGATGGCCAAGTCAGAATATAGGCTTATGTGTCATGTAACGAACAAAAAACTGCTGTCAATCACACTCTGAGGACATTTGTTTCCACGTGTATGTTACAGAGTTATTGATACATTAAGATACAATACCATGTTTGAGCACATTGAGACCCTTTTCTGAATAAAGAGAAGTCATGGGACATGAGGGCGGCTGGAGTGGGAATGTACAAATGGACAAGCACTTGGAGAAGGAAAGTTGGTTATTTGTCAAAGGCTTGAGCTCTTTGAGGTGTGTCTTGCAAATGCACATCCATCAACTATCTTTTTTGTATTTTCTACCAGTTTTGTGTATTAATCTGACCTCCACTCAATATTATAGCAAAAGATAGAACAAATGTAGCTCTGAAAAGAGAGATGCATCACTGGGATGTTCTAAGAATTTTTCAGGAATTAGTCTGATGTGTATCCGAGCAACTTTCCAAAAGCATAGAAGGCAGAATTGGAAGGAATCTGGTCAGATTTCCTTGTATAACCTTTTTGCTTAAATATGCATAAGCCTTTCTTGGGAGTTCTGACTATTTGTTAAATTTTCTTTTTGATAGGGCTGTAATAAGAGGCTTGTTGCTGACCCAGACTGCTGACATTGTTTGGTTGGTGGAGTCTTGTAGAATGTATTTGTCATGTTGCAAAGAAGTTTGTGTAACCAGAGACATGGTCTCCAAATTAAAACAGAAGCTAACAATGAATGTTGCAATAGTCTCAAAGGTGAAAACAAGTTTTAATTCTAAGAAATGCATGTGTAATTTAAAAATAAACATAACAAGATTATGGTAAAAAGAATGCATGTACTATAAAAGTGATTTATATATACTTCACCAATTCATTTAAAAAAAATAAACAACAGAAATTCCTTTTATTCACTTATTTAATGAAGCAATAATTTTGAAATGTGACTAAAATTTTAATTTTTTTTCACTAAGTGGCTTACCAGTTTTCTGTATCATGGGTATGATTTGGCTATTAACCATCTCAATTCTATACTTTGCCAGCATGTCATTCCTCTTATTTATTTAAACCTTAAACTTGCATTATTCTCTGCACAAGTAGGGTTTTTGCCTATGCTTACCTTCAGGATAAATCACAGGGTGTTCTGTATGGGTGTCACTCCTTGGGGCTATTAACTAAAAGCTCTTCAGCCCTGGCACTGCTGTTAGTTTAGGGGAAGTACGTAGTCACATAGGTTGCTGGGTTGGGGCTGAACCGTCGTAGGTAAGCAGTTTGTATTGCTTTTGTGACATGGCCTAGAGTAACTTACTGTGGTTTTAAAGAGAGATTGGATTTATACTTAAGCACTGCCAGACTCAGAACATAGTGTGTCTATTCTTTCCATTATTTGCGCTAAGAAGAGCATCTCTTTTTCTTCTTGGCTCTCAGTTTTGGAGGGTAGTCAGGTGACAGTGGAAGGGTGTACTAAAGGAAGCAGAATCTAAAATATTAAGAAGGCTTACACAAAAAAAAATAAATAAAAAATTAAGGGTAAGCTTGATTGATACTTGAAATTGTTGTAAATTTACTTGAAGATGCAATAGAAAAAAGGCCATACCTATCTATGGCGAGATTCAGTCATTAGTAGTTTTGTCAGCTGTAGGCTTTATTAAAGATGCTCTTTCACAAACATGGCACATCAAGGAAGAGTAAGGTCATTGTGTTGATTCTTCATAAACTACTGTTGTCGCTATTCTTATGCAACTAAGTAAAGTAATGGCATAAATAAGACAGACTCAGGAATGTTCTTGAGGCTGTCTTTGTGTGGGATTTGATATAGTGGGTATGTTGTAGTTCCACCTCTAGTATTAAAAAAAAAAGAAATTATGATCCCTCCTTCAGCTATTTGTTATAAAGGAATAATCAATAAATTCCTTTGTACTAAAACTGAGACATGGTACACATTTAAGGAGAAACAACTGAATCAAGACAACAGAGTCTGTCTATTTTCAGTGTTCTGATGCACTGGAAGTGATGTCTGAAAAAAAAGCTCATATAAAGACAGCTTAAGGTTTCTTTCTAAAGCCCCACTGCACTAAGTCTGGCTGGGATGGAGTTAATTTTCTTCATAGCAACCTCTGTGGTGCTGTATTTGAGATCAGTGACTCAAACAAGGTTGACAGCACACCAGTGGTTTGGCTGTTGCTGAGCAGTACTTGCACAGCATCAAGGTTTTCTCTTTTCCCACTTTTTCCTCCCCTAGTGACTGGACTGGGGATGGGCATGGGGTTGGGAGGGGACACAACTCAGACAACTGGTTCAGGTTGATGAGACAGCTATTCCATGCCATGTAATGTCATGCTCAGCAATAAATACTGAGGAAAGTAGGTTTCAGGGGAGGTGGCAGTTGTGTAGAGACTAGGTTGAGCCTGTTTGTGGGAGATGGTGAATGATTGCCTTTGCATCACGTTTTATTTTTCTTTTGCCTTTTCTTCACTTATTAAACTGCATCTTGATCCACTAGTTTCCTCCCTTGGACTCTTTCTGTTCTCTCCCCTAGTCCTGCTGTGGGCTGGGGAGGGGAGTGGCTGTGTGGTCCTTAGCTGCTGCCCAGGGTGAGCCCACCACCCCATTGAGCAGGATCTGTCAGGATGAGGTGCTCCAGTAGGCAACTCTGGAGTGCAAAGTAAGATACCAAATACATGTGTGTGTGTTTCTGTTATGAACATTCATGGAGAAGTCTTCATGTGAATTCAGAAGATCAAAGAAGACATACTCAATGTTAATTGTTGTAAACTTCCTATCAAAATTGGTTGGTGCTCAGTTGCAACATTGGTTTTTTTTAAAAAAACTTTTTAGTAATGCCTCTTTCTCCTTAGCTACTACTATGGTCTACATGGTTTTGACTGGTCATTTACCATATCCAGCTAGAATAATAAAAGTGCACAGGAAAAATACACATACAACCTACATAGTAAAAAAACAAAAAAAAAAAAAAGAGAGAGGAAAAAAACACTGAACTGAAAATAAGCAGACGGATGAAAACTAGATTCATATGAATAATGATGACAGATTGTATTCTGCACTCCTTTTCAGATTTCTTAGATAAAATTGTAATTGAGAACACTGAGGTCCCCATAATATTAACATTATTATTTCCTTAGAGCCATTCACTGCTTACTACATAAAATAATAGGGCCCTGCAAAGTTGCATCCTATACAAGAGAATTGTTTACAGTACATCTGCAATTCTGTGCTAACACTGCCAGGTGCATATTGTAATTTTGGTGTCATTACTGAAGTAAAGTACTTTAGGAGCAAAATCTCTTAAAATAGCTTATTTAAGCTTAGTGTTTTTGAAAAGCAAAGTGCTTTTAAACCAGCTCTGTCCAGAACACTGCTTATTTTTATTCAGTCTATTTCAGAGCACTTTTCAAACACTTTTGAAGCACATTTGCACCTTGTACTTAACTGCACAGGCAAGATCATCACACTTCAATACAGTTGATTTGTATTTGATAGACAGTAGGTAGAAATAATTTCTAATTGATGTGTGTCAAAGGGTTAAAAAACTTTTTGTTTTGTTTTGTTAATAGGAATAGGATGAGTATCTCAAAGAGACTAAGTCATCAGGGTAAGGGGCCAAACTCATTGAAGTCAAGTGATATCTTCCTAATCATTTCAATAACTATGCCAATCCCAATGAAATAGTTCATCTCAGGATGGACGTGAGGCAATATTGACAAGTTATTGAAGAAACAGTGGTGGGAGGGAGGGCTGAGAGAGAAGTACCATGGAGGTAGCTGGCTCAGACATATCAGAGGTGGAAATTGATAGAAGGGGAGCAGTAGTGCTTGAAGGCACATGCTACTTTACACTTAAGATGGCATATATTATTTTGAGTGATATCCAGTGCCTCAGTTTAATAGGGTGGATAACAAAGGCAGAAAGTTAGGATTTAAAATCAAACTGCTATGGGTTACATGAAGAAACTAACCTTTACTCTGTCACAGTAGCAATAAATGATTTTTCTGTATCTCAGGACTGGAACACTTGCTTTACTAGAGGATATGGTATCGTATTGTGATACCATAGCATTGTGATTAAGGATTTATAAACATGTTCTTGTTTGAAACAAATAAATAGAGCTCACACACTTTTCAACAGTTGCTCATTTAGATTTACTGTAAATATTAAATGTTGTACATATACTAAAAAAAAAATACAGGAGACTGAAAATATTTACTGTTTTAAAGATCCCTTGAGTAAGTGATATAAACTGATAATCTGTTGCTGTGACTAATGAACAAAGTAATTCCAGATTTAAAAATATTTCCTTGAATGCCAGTAGGAAAAATCTGTAGCAATAAAGAACAGAAAGATCTGTGTGTGTGAATTTGATTATTAAAACATTAATGACAGTGAAGATGAAAACTGTCACTTGCCTTGGTTTGAGGAAATCCTACTCTGCATGTGTTAACTGGCAAAATCATCAAAACAACATGATCTGTTTTATTGTGAAATAAACTTAAGAAAATAATCTTACTATGGAAATTTCCCTGCATCCTATGTGTACTTGGAGAGAAAAAATACTTTTTCTTTTCATAGGCTAAATATTGACTTTATTTAGCAATGTCTTTTAAAATGCCCCCTCTTTTTTTTTTTTTTTTCCAATGAAACCTAGATAATTTTGCTATAATAAATTTTTTTGAATTCCCATACTAGTCAGTTTTGAAGTTTCAACTATGTTTGTCTCTCATTGTATGTTTCATTGTAAATAACAGAGAACAGACTTTTGTGAAATTTTTATATGCTAGAGCTACATATATATGGGCAAAAACTAATGTTGTTTTTTTTTTTTTGCATGACAAAGCTATTCAAATTTTTATATGCAAATGTTGTGGAAGGTAACCAAATATAAAAAAACTCTCAACCATAACTGTTTTCAAAAGCTGCTCAGTATTATTTGCATGATTATATACAATATGACTAAAAGACTCTCTTAAACAGAAATTATTTTGATGTAGAGCAGAAAACAAATTGCAAATCAACTTTATTAGAAAATAATTCTAAGGAAACAAAATGAGATGCTGAGATAAGTTATATTTTATGCTCTCTTAATTTTTTCCAAAATGATTTTTGCTTACATAGAGAAAAAAATGCAGAAACTAATACCTTAAAATTTCTTCTGACTTAGAAAAAACTGACCAAGAGAATACTGTGGCAGGAGATAAAGATAGAAACCAGCCTTCCAGTAACCAAAGTATACAAGCAGAGATACAAGAGCAGTCCATCTGGGGAAATCGCACTGATGGTGACCTCATCACAAGTAAGTATTTCCAGAACAAATTGCTGCCTTTTAGGCTTACTTTTGCAGTGTAACAGAATACTGCCTGTTGACTCGGTTAAATGTGTGTCAAATGCAATTGTGGTGCAACTGTAATGGACATCTACTGAATTTATTTCCCAGATTGACTTCCGTCAGCATGCATGAGGAATGAGTACCAAGAAAGGTGTGATTTGGGTGGTGCAGTATAGTATAGACCTCTGTAGCATCTACATTTTAATGCCTTAATGTTATATTCTTCCCTTATCATTAATAGTATAATTAGTAGGCACATGAGTTTTAGTGTGCAACTGTGCTGGGTGTCTTGGCCCTTGATTTCCCAGGCTCTACATTTAAGTGGCAGAGTAGACTATGATGAAAGCTGTTGCTTCCAGATGCACTGAGTACTGCTCAGGTGTAAGTTTTTTAAGAGTTTTGAATCCTAAAGTTATTCCTTTCAAAACCAGAAGAATGCTGTAAGACAAGATTTTAGACCTATGCTATAGAACTGTGGAGTTTTTTAATTGTTTTACCTAAGTGTACGTTCCTAGAGTATGTCTTGAATGCTTTCAAACATAAAAAGGTATGCAAGATTATTCCCATTTTTCTGCCTTGAGTTGAAGATCATATGTTGTCCAAATGATTACCCACAATTGCTCCCTCCTAAGTTAAAAATATTTCTGTCAGCTGCCAGAGCTAAACTGCTCTAAAATTCTGTGAATGCTTGAACGTTAGTTGCTCAGGGGAGGGTCAGTATGAGAAACTGTTTTGTAATTATAGGGTGTATTCAGAAAGCAAATGGACTAAATGCTGAGTGGTGCTCCAGCTCTCTGAGGTCGTTGTCTGATCACACACTTCAGGGTCAGTCTGTCTTTACGATGCACAGAGACTGTATACAGTGGTATAAATTTGTATTTCTGAACTTGCTGTTGTCAAAACTGGTGATGTTTGCTGGAGTTACCTGTTTCTTTTCAGTTTGGGTTTTTGGGTGGTTTTTTTGGTGGTGTTTTTTTTTGGGGGGGGGTTTTTTGTTTGTTTTGTTTTGGGGTTTGCTTTTTTTTTTTAGTTTTTTTTTTTTCTGCATGGCTGGTGTTTTGCTCTGTTGTTTTTTAGTCTTATCTGTACATTCACTTCTCCTGAACTTTGTGTGAGCATCTGAAGTTCTTTTAAAGTCTTAGTTAATCCTTTTCTTTCTAAATAATGAATCCCAACAAATACTTATATCCCTAATGTATGGAATAGTTACGTAGATCCTTTACAAGAAACTTGAATTTAGCACGTCAGATATTTATCCGACAATTTAAAAGTAATTCTTAAAGGGTTATAAAGAGGGAGAGTTGTCCTGCACAGACTGAGAGTCTACTTAATTCCAAAAGATTATTATTTTAGACTGAACTGTCCCTGGACAAACAATTGCTTATGTAGAGTATGTGGAAAGGTGTGTGTGGCATCTTCTGCTTTTGGAATGGCCTCCTTCTCATTCCCTCTTCTTAGAAGCTTCCTTATTCTCATACCCTTGTGAATGCAGATTTATTTCATAGCAGTTAGCAACATGGCTGAACTATGGAGGAAAGGAAGGAGCACTATAGAGTGATGCTGTGCTTCCTGTAATCTGTTCACCACAAAGATGTACTGCAGTCGCCCTGCTGAGGGAATGTGGGGGAATGATATATTTTTTCAACACAGTAGAAAATGACACAGAATGTGCAAACCCCTGGTAAAGTGACTTGCTGATTATATGTAGTTGTATCTCTGTGAAAGGAGGGTTATTGCTGCTGAATTAAAAAAAGTAACAGGAAAAAGGCAAAGATAGGAAAAAATTCAGAGATGTAAGGTACTGCTGCAGTCTGCACAGCTGTGCTCCTCCTGGAGTCACTAGTAATTTTACCTTTGACTTTGTGAAAACATATTTAGGTGAAAGTCATAAGTTTCTAAAGCACTTAGTCTTAATAATTGTGTTTTAGAGGCTTTATTATGGGTCATATTTGATTAGATGCTATGATGCAAACCTCTCTGCTTCAAATTAATGATTTATTTTTAACCTTTAAGTCAAGTCTTCTAGACGGAAGAAACAAAAATGATGAAATTAAAGGAACTTCTTTCTCTTTTTTTTTTTTTTTTTTGGTAGGAGGGCTGTTAGTATGGAAGTTTGCTCTACTTTTAAAAATTGAGGAACCATGCTTCTCATTTGAACTCAATTACAAATACTTTTTGTAGTTTGCAGAAGTTTTACAACTTGATATACCTAGTAAGTAAAGTTTGAAAACTAGTACAAGTGCAGCTTGTTTATCACAAATATTGCTCACTTATTTCATGTTAAATAGTAAGTATTGTAGCTCAGAATGGTCTTGATTTGACCAGATCTATTAGCCCACCAAACTAAATTTAGCAGACTGTGGCATATTGAAAGAAACTTTATTTAAATTGTTTTATGCAGGGCATGCTTCAGTTTTCTCAGGTATTAACAACTGTTCACCACTATCCTAATGATTCAGTTTCTTTTTTTTCCCATACAGATGGTTTTCCGCCCCCACAGTTGATACATACTCCATTTGTCTTAGCATTAGTTTTTACTTTATAAATGTTTCCAGCATTTAATTTCCAAGGTTTTCCTTGTTTGCAGCTGTTTTATCCTGCTGTTATATGGAATTAGATTAATCAGTCAGTTTTACTGGCACACCAACAACGAAGTCCAGTGTTAGAGCCCCTGTAATGACTTCATTATGTATGATTTGTCATTTGCCCTTGTGAACTCAGCTTGCCAGGCAACACCAATAAACTAAAATGCTGTCCCCGTTTAAGATGTTTTACATTCACCTTGCTCCACCCTTTCAGTCCTTTTTGCAAGCTCTCTTTTTTAAACCTCTAGAGATTTCCTCTGGATTAGCCTTTCCCCCACCTCCTTTGGAGCATCCTTTCTCCCAGTGAATGAAAATGTTCGTAAGATGCTGGGTAAATGGTTAATCTTATGGAAAGCTTCAACTAAGGAATTAATTATTTTTGAAGAGAGCTTGAGAATCAAAAGGTTACTGTATCCTGATATATAAACAAGGAAGAGATATATAAGAAGGAAATAATTGTATTAACTTTCTGTATTAATTGTTAATGTACTTGCATAACCTGTTGCTGGAATACTGTGTTCAGCTGGAGAAGGATCAGGAGAGAACCACAAATATCTGAGGAATGACTGGAGTAGTTGAAAGCATGCTTATTGTGGAAAACCTCATGGAATTCAATCTGTTTAGTGTTAACTAGAGGCATAAAGAGGGGCTTTGCATATTCCTTAAGAAGCATACCACAAGAAACAGAAATTTGGTAAGATGGTTCTTCAGCTGTAGCAGACAAAGTGAGAACTAGATAATGTCTGGAAGTTCAATTAGACTAGAAATAAGGTGTACAGTTTTAAATAGAGTATTTGAGAACAGGAAGACCTGCTAAATATTCGGTGGTGTTAGGTGTGTTGAATTTGTTTTACTCGTCACAAGGTGTTCATTGCTATCCATATTCTTCTATTTTAAACCTGAATAAAAGAGAGTCTTTCCACTATTTTAAACTTGAATAAAGGAGAGTCTTTCCACAGTGGTTTCCTCAGTTGGGATGACCTCTATATTTTTCAGTGCAGAGACCTATTCCTTTCCCTTCACAGACACACATATATTTTGTATTTCAAAAAAACCTTTTCAAAAGAGCTTTAGAGTAGCTCCATCTACTATCTTCTTTTGCAATGCATTTTAAATATCTGCAAACACCTTTTGCTTATTTTTATTGTAAGACTTGGTGGCCTGTAATGGAGTGGTTCTGCTTCTGTTGTCACTCTCCCCTGGCAAGTGAGGAAGAGTGGATGTTAAAACAGCAGGAGGGTAACCTGTGGCTATAGGAATGAACCTTAGCAGTTTTTGCTGCACTGTGTTACCGTAATGCCCTGCTTTGTTCTCTGAAGAGGCTGGGGATTTTTTTTCCCCCTCTTAGAGGAAAAATACTGTAAAGGTGGATTTCAGAATATTTAGGCAGATATTTTGCAAAGGGCACTAAGTTATCATCAATCCATGCTGTTATGCAGGGAAGGGAATGTTTAGGAGGGAACAAAATGCCAGTCTTGAACACTATTTACTTGTGAGGATTTAATCTCCTTTCCAGTCCTCAAGCAGAACCTTAGCTATGTGATATTTAAGAAAACAAAAAACATCTACCGTAGATTCAAATTGTCATGAATAATTGATTAATAATAATCCAATTCTCAAGATTAAATACCTAAAATATGCCCATGTTTTAGAACATAGAAAGGTCATTGCTATCCATCATTTCCTAGCTTCAATTGCCTTTCTCTTCTGAGGAACACCCTTCTGATAAGAGTGGTTCTTCAGAGAAAGGGATGCTTCATTCAGCTCTGTGAGAATGAAACAATTTTAGATGTTCTTATGCCCACTATTTTATTTACTATAGTCTTCTTTACTGTTATGTTTTATTGAAATATAAACCTAGATATTTTTCTCCTTTGGTTTTCTACATTTTTATGTCACCATTTTTACTTTGCATGATTATTTATTTCATTTTAAGGTTTGGAGATTCCCTTCTTCCTCTGGTTGAGTGTTTTCTGTGTTTAAATTATGTTGTTTGGGACTTTTTTTCCAATGAGATGATAATCTTCTGTTGGAACTGTTCATTTTGTTTGCTATTAATCCAAATATCTTTTTTTTGCTCTTTTATGGGGCAGAGTCATCTTAAAATTACTGTGATTTCAGATGATCCTATTTATTTTGTCTATAAAATAATGCAAAGTGCTGGAGGTAACATAAATATTTGGTTTTTTCCAAGCTAGAAATTATGACAGATACAGTCTTCTTTCAGAAAAACTGTGTGAGTGCAGAAATTGTACAGGATAGATTGATGGAAATTACTATGCAGAATCTGAAAGGTGTATGCTTTTAGTTAAAGAAGTGATTTATATACAATGTTCCAAGTATACCCAGGTATAAAAAAGTGTGAACCTATGAATGAACAAAAGTTAAATCAGTTCAATACTTACGTGTAGCAAGACAGTATTGATATCTTGAACCTTATTTAAATAGGGTAAATCTTTGAGGAATCTGGCTACTAGAAGTGAGGGAGGAGGAGGTCCTCATTGAGAGCTCCTCTCCCACAGAGATTTTCTAATCCTCTCCCCAGCAGAGAACTACCTTGTGTTATTTCTGTTTCTTCCTGTGACTTGGCAGATCTCTTACTACTACTGTTTCAAAAGTCCTCAGAAAGCCTCTTCTCATGCCTATTGAGGGTCCTGCTGAGTTGCTATAGTCTTTTGATTTCATTTTCACAGAATGACAGAATATGCTGAGTTGGAAGGGACCCATAAGGATCATCGAATCCAACCCTTAGGCCTGCACAGGACCATCCCAAAGAGTCACACCATGTTTCTGAGAGTATGATCCAAATGTTTCTTGAGCTCTGTCAGGTTTGGTGCTGTGACCACTTCCCTAGAGAACCTGTTCAGTTTCCAACCACCCCCTGGTAGAGAGGGATTTTCAACTGTACCCTTATAGTTACAGTCTTCAGAGTTTAAGACAGGGTCTTTGGTAGCCTGGAGGAGTGTCAGGGATGAACTTACTGCTCTGTACAACCACCTGAAAGGAGGTTGCAGCCAGGTGAGGATTGACCTCTTCTCTCGGGCAGTTAGTGCCAGGGTGACAGGACACAGTCTCAAGCAAGGGTAGGTTTAGACTGTACATTAGGAAGAATTTCTTCACCGAAAGGGTGTTAAGACGTTCGAATGGACTGCCCGGGGAAGTGGTGGAGTCACTGTCCCTGAAGGTCTTTAAGGAAAGACTGGACGTGGCACTTGGTGCCATGGTCTAGTTGACATGGTGGTGTTTGGTCATAGGTTGGACTTGATGATCTCAGAGGTTTTTTCCAACCTAATTGATTCTGTGATTCTCTGGGATCCTGTGTTTACTGAACTCACCTGTGAAATCGGCCAAGTGTTGTTGAAATTACTAGTTCCTTACTTGTAAACAGAGCAGCCAAGATGCAGATATTTTCTGCGTAGCCAGTTCCCTTTGGCTCTAGGGTGAATGCTCTAAGGCAATGCAGTTAATGATGGACTGAGGTAGATGAAGAATTTGTATACTCTGTGGTGATTCCATGTGGGGAAATAAACTTCTTGCTGTTGTTTATTCATTTACAGAGCAGTAGTCAAATTTCAATGAGAACTTTAAACTGCTCCAGATGACCATAAGACAGATGCATGTATTCTGCCCGTAGCCAGAATTACCTGAAGCCTTTCGTTTTCTGTTTTACCTTGCTTCTGATGCTCAAAATGTTGTTTGAATTTATGGTCTGAGGCTGGGGAAGTTTGGATGGCAGTAATCATCAGTAAAAGACAAGGGTGAAATTTTTTAAGGAATATTGAGATTACTGTGTTTGCTGTGTTTAGGCCTGAAGTAAATAGTATCTTAATTTCAGAATATTTTCCTTTGTTGTATTGGTACTGTCTCGAGAATTAATGTGCTCTTATGCCTAGATGGGAAAGAATATTTATATTCTTTTCCTGATTATTTCCACATACAGGGGGAAAAGTACAATATGCTTGTACTAATTCCTTAAAGAAAAAAGAGTAATAAAACTCTTGACTGCATTCTGTGTGAAATATTTTACCACAAAACCAATGAGTCAGTGTGGTTTTAGTCTCCTGTTTTCAGTACACACAGTATTCAGTTAGCCGTATTTAGCAAAGAAAATGCAAAATTATAAAGTGTATGAAAGTATCATCATGCAAGTTGTAGTTTTATGAACTTGTCTACTGGCAAAAATGTTGAACTTAAACCATGCCAAAAATTCTCTCTCATTTTAGGTTTAATTTTGTATTTGCTGTCATGCTTATGAAAAGCTTGGAGTAAGTTTATAGAACTGAAAAGTAGTACTGTATGTTGTGTGTACATCAAAATAATTACTTTTTTTAAGAGTCAAAACAGTTTTTAATATTTTGAATTTTTTATTTAAAAAATTCACTGATAAAAAAGTGAGAAATAAAGAGGGACTCATGGTCACAGCAGAAGCCTTAGCTAAGTAATCATGGCTAAATGTTTTTCTTCTTTATATAGCTATGCAGAGGAAAGAAAGGTCTGAATACTGCCTACTTCTTCTGCATTCTCATAATACCTATAGTGCAAAAGTACCCACAAATACCTTTCCCTGACAGTATTTTTGTAAAAGACAAGGAAAAACAGGAGCCTCTGACCTATTTGTGTGTTGTTGTGGTGGTTTTCTGTTTTCCCTTAAAAAATTCTTCACTATCCAAACACAGAGGAAGCTTTTTGAAAAAACATTAAAATGTCAAACAGTTGTGGTCACTCAGGCTATTTCTAATACTGGTTTTGTTAAATCATTCTACTGATGAGGTAGGCCTCCAGACATATTTAAGAGAATGATGAATTATTTGTCACCTGAGCCTTAACTATTTTTAAATGAATGAACTGTAGCATGTGAGAAGCACGCTTTTGTATGGAGACTGTTCTTCAAATTTGTGGTTATATCTGCAAACCCGTGGCATTCTAACACAAGAACTTTTAAATTCTGAGTTTATGTCTGGACCCATGAATTTTAGAGGCTTAAATTTTATTTCTAAGCCTCCTTCCCTCAAATTCTATGCAGTATCTCAGTTATCATATTTTCATTTTGAACTATAAATATTATGACACTTGTTTAGAGAAAATTTAGCAATGCCAATGTTAATTACAGCAGAATATCAACTAAGAGACTGTTTCCTGTTGCAGAGGTTCCTCACGCTTAAGTGAGTTTTATTAATTTATAGCTCAGACTTAAGGCTGTATAATGTTTACATAAAACATTATGAAGGTTTGCTTTTGAGGCAAGTCAATTAGAGCAAACTGTTAGGCAAGCCTATAAAAAAAAGGGGCCTATGAGTCAGATCTGACCTTCAGGGCAAGTTTTTGCCACTGAGAGACAGCATAAACCTTTTGCCCATTCCGCAGCGGATCAGGGGCAATCCTGACTTCAAGTGTGGGTAGCTCTGAAATAGATCTTCAAAAATAAACCTCTTAGTCAGTTAGAAGGCATTTACCTTTCCCCATCTCCTTTCTTTATTAGAACAGGTGCATATTTTAACCATATTCTATAAGTTGCAAGTTGAAATAAAATTTGCATTTTGACAGAGAAGCAATGAAAGATTATTATGCTGACCAGAATTGTTCATAAGAGTGTAAGAGTAGTGTCAAACCAGAATAAATATTTTTTTAGTTCTGTACAATTCAGAAAATCAAGAGATCAGTGAAGCATACTCTTTTTGCTTGAATTTTAAAATGAAGGAACCTAATTTTGATGAGGACATTTGGGATCAGCCTGCCTGAAAAGGTTTGTCTTAGGGATCAAACTCAGTTTTTCACAGAGGTGATATAGAGAAATATTTGGATGGTGAAGCAGGATACATAGCTAACTTTGGGTAATGCAGATGTAGTTTTCTTATTCAAATGACACCATCTCATGTAGTATCTCCCATCTTACTTTGTAACTATGACTTTGTCAAATATTTCCCTACCTCAGTAGTTACTCTTTTTACTGTGTGATGATTTTTTAGTGATAATAGTCACTATCATGTTTATAATGTAAAATCAGTGTTGATAAATATTTTTGTACAGTAATAGATCTTTCAGTGGGACTATACACTAATTACTCTATGAAGGAACCAGCAGTGTACATTAATGTATATGAAATAGTTATAAAAATCTTATACATGCTTTGTAACAGTCTTCATTACAGCTATTCTGTAAGCTGTTCTGTTCTGGATCAAAGCTTGGAAACTTGAAATTAGTGTGAGTTTTGTTTTTACAACAAATAAGACAGTGTTTAACTTTGGAAAGATATGGAAAGGAAAAAATAACAACTTACAACACCATTTTAAAGGAGGAATTCTAGTAAAAGGTATATTTTTTTTAATCCTTTCCTCTTTTTCCATTTCTTTGACTGTTCCTTCATGTAGTTCTCTGTCCACTTGATTTTCTGATTCCCACCTGTAGCAGAATGTTATATACCTGAGTAATCTTTTCCTTACAATTTAATTGATAATCTAAATTTTAAATAAATCACTATTTGGTTTTGACTCTTTGTGCATTACAGAGCATCTGCTACTCTAGCTCTATGAGAAGAACAGCATAACAGCGAGACCTTGTTTGCTGTGCTGTGCTTCCTCCTTGAACAACAGAAAATAACCTGGCAAAAGCTTTTGTTCATTATCACATCTGCATCCACACCAAGGACTCTGCTGGGATAGCTGGAATAAGGCAAGAAGTTCAGGTCTCATTAATATTTTGTCGAATATTGGTGGGCCAGTGTCATGGGTTTAAGACTGGTTTCTGTTGAAAACGTCTGGAAGTTTCCCTCCATCATATAGAGCAGAGCCAATGAGGGCCAGCTCCGAGGAAAACTTCCGGCTTTTGAACCATTAAGTTACGCCCCTGCATGA
>JAWWEE010000040.1:24686587-24767244 GCA_035221455.1 Xenops minutus | reverse complement strand
AGTTTTTAGTTTGTTAGTGATAAATGTAAGCATTATTCTAAGTTCTGTTTTGCCTATGGTATTAATCAAAGCTCCCCTTTCGGTTATCTCTAGCCGTAAATTTTGAGCTGGGTTTTTTTTTTTTTCCCCTTTCCCTCTGGAAGGCAAGAAAAGCGGGGGGGAAAGGCCTTGAAGGAGCTTTGCTGGACATCAGGCGTTTATTCAGGGTCAAACCTCCACAGACAGGTCCTTATGGAAAAGGAGAGAAGACTTCTTTGAAGCAGAGGGAAGGTTCACATAGAATAATACACTTTGCTTGCAAAACTTAGAGATAGAAATACATTTCACAATTACTATAATGGAGTGGCACTTTGAAGTTTTGACTTATTAAAAAACCCTTCAGAATTTGGAGTAATTTTGGAAGAAAGTGAAACGTATATATTAGTCATATGGTAGAGAGTGGTGGCTATCATGGTGGAGTCAAAGTTGGAAGAGTGCTGAAGGTTTGTTCAGATTTTTAATAAAGTATTCATCATCCTCTTTCCCATATTTGTTTTAAAAAGTAAAAGTAGAAAAGATTGACCCATCCCTATCTTAATTCTGATTCCAAGCCATTTTTCTCTTTCCTGTTTGCATAATTTTCTTTAGTGTCCCCTTTCCCTCTTGTTTGTTTGTTTGTTTGCTTGAATAGTCCTTTTTTTCTGTTTCCTCACTTCTTTCTCTATTACAATGACATTTCTGTAAGCAATGACAGTAAGGTTGTGCTTCGAGGCTGACTGGAAAAAATTTTAAAGTGCTTCAGTATAAAAGCCTGTTTCAGCATCTGTGTGTTAACATCAACTTTTAAGGTGTTTCATAAGTAGCAATGAACTTTCTTATTAGAATAAATATGCTGACTACTGGAGAATTAAGTGTGAATTGAACATTTGGAAAAGATATTGTGCAATTCAGGAAAAAAACCCCAACTGTTAAATTTTGCAACACACTATGAAACTCAGCTTCTAGTCAAGTGATTATGTGAGATTTAAATTTTAATAAAATAAAAAAAATTAACCTGGTCCTAGTTTGTAGTTATGGTCAAAAAGGGGATGTTAAAGACTGAAAATGGAGAATACCTATAAAAAGGATGTATTTAAGAATAAAATATTGATGATTTTTGAGTAGTTTGGCTTCTCAGTACAGCACTGTAGAGAAACAGGGAATTTTGGCTAAACTATCATAATGCTAATTAAATATAAGGTGGTAGGGAAATGTTCCCATTGTGAGTTTTTAGTTGTATCAGCCTAAGAAAATGTTATGGCATAGCCAGTTATGCTGAAGATACGTTAAAGAAAAGGGTGCTGGAATTAATTCCAAAGGCAGAGATATGGCAGCAACGCAAATAAAATGGCAGATGTGACTCTTCAGCAGAGTGGATAAGGAAGTACTGAAAACAGTTATTCGAGTGGTTTCCCAAGGGTTTTTGTTTGGGGCCAAGAATGCAAGAAGTGAGACTGAGGTGTTTCCCAAGCAGAGAACAGCTGCACAGCACAGAGGGATGGAGGCAGCAGTTTGCCTCAGCCATCGCTAGCCTGGTCAAGTGGCTGCTGGTGCTGAAGGTGCCATGAATGCTTTTGTGGGGCTGAAAGCTTGTGTAAGCAGCAAACAGAGGTTGTTTGGCTTTGATGTAGTTGCTGTCTTCACTTTGAGGTTGCTGCTGTACTTTGGATCTCTTTGGGTAAGAGAAGCTTGCAGCCTGAGCTGTGACTTTTTAAAGCTCTTGAATTGCAAAAGGAAAAAAAAAGGAGCAAAATCCTAATGGTTTCAATTAAAATGCTGTTTCTTTTCTGTGAAATCCTTCATCTTATTGCAAGACCTTGTAACAAAATGTTTTTAAATGTATAAATGGCACTTTTCAGTATTGTGAATAATACTGACATGGCATTGCCGTATCTGCACTCCATTAAAAAAAAAAAAAAAGTTTTGATTAATGTGCAGAAAGATTTTCTATTTTTCCATAAATAAAATGAATCGTGTCTTCTAAATAAGACAAAACAAAAGGTTTTCAGAAACAAGATCCTTGTTGAATCTAGAATTCAAAGCATGGGCCTCATTCAAATTTAAATGCTACTTAGAGGTATTTTTAAACAAACAGTGAACTAAAACTTCAGTGGGTCGAATTACATAGTTTTATAAGTTGAAAGAAATATTTTTAATAGAGAGTGGAAATTATTCCATATGTAATGCTGAATGCTTTAAAACATGTTGGAATATGAATATCCCCCTTATGCATATTAGAGATAAAAAAATAGTATTTTACTGCTCTTCAGCTACTTCTGCAGAGTAAGGACTTGCAGGTGCTACTGACTATGTTAATATTGTTTAGGCTAATCTGATGCTTTCTCCTTTGCATTAGGGCATTTGTTTCTCTGAATTTTTGTGCTTGTAGCTGTTGGTCACAGATGTGATACTGTATTTTTCTAGCAGGACAGATTTGTTTGAGCAACCTATGCTTTGCTTCCTTTCAGGAAACCAAGTGCATAATTTTTACAGGAAGTTTGATCTTCACAAGGCACAGTCAGCAGTCTGACTTTTGCACTGCTTGAAGGGATGTGCCAATGAGCAGCAGGCAAAAGCTCATTTGGCTTTTTTTTCTTTTTTTTTTTTTTTTTTTAGTTACTATATTGAATTCATGTAATGGAGGTTGTGTATGAAAATTTGGCCAGGACCAGTGGGTTTTTCCAGATGAGTCAGAAAGAGGTCTTCCTAGATAATTTTGGTATAATACAGTAAATAAGCAGTTAAGTGAAAAACATTTGCCTTGGTGTTAAGCATTGGTGACAGTGATTGCATGTGAAGTGCATTCGGTTTTGAATTGAGCACACAAATCTCTTAGCTGAAAAATGATATTCAGAAATATCTCATTGCCTTTTCCTATAGCATATGGAACTACCATTTTTAAGTAAAACAAAGTTAAACTGCCTGTGGGGAAGGGAAGAGACAGTGAGCTGTGATACAGAAACACAGGCTTTAGACCATGGTTCCTTGCGGTTTTGAATCTAGAGAAAGGAAAAAGAGAATTTATGTTTTCAGGGACTCTGAGAAGATGACTTTTCAAAGTGTATTCTCAAGAATCTTATTTGTATGGCTTGCAAAAAGAACATTTTGATCAAGGGAATCCAGTTGATGTAATCTTTTTGGATTTCAGTAAAGCTGTCAGTACTGTCAATACAGGATCCTTCTGACAAAATGCATAGCATACAGCTGGATAAACACATCATGTGCTGGGTAGAGCACTTGGTTCATGGGTCAAGCACAGAGGGTAATAGTGAATGGGGCAACATGAGACTGCTGACCTGTCACTAGTGGGGTTCCACAGGGCTCCATCTTGGTCCCTGTGCTCTTCAACATCTTCATAAATGACTTGGATGCAGGACTGGAAGGGATACTAAGCAAGTTTGAAGATGACACAAAACTGGGAGGAGCTGTTGACTCCCTCAGAGGCAGGAAGGCCCTGCAGAGAAACCTCAACAAATTAGAGAGCTGGGCAATCACCAACCATATGAAGGAAGGGGAAGTGCTGGATTCTGCACCTGGGATGGGGCAACCCTGGATGTACGGACAGACTGGGGAATGAGATGCCGAAAAGCAGTGCCATAGAAAGGGACCTGGGGGTCCTGGTGGATGGCAAACTGAATATGAGTCAGCAGTGCCCTGGCAGCCAGGAGGGCCAACCATGTCCTGGAGGGCATCAGGCAAAGCATCGCCAGCCAGTCGAGGGTGGGGATTGTGCAAGTCTGCTCTGCACTGGGGTGGCCTTGAATATTGTGTGCAGTTTGGGGCACTGCAATATAAGAAAGATATGAAGCCATTAGAGAGTGTGCAAAAGAGGGCAACAAAGATGGTGAAGGGCCTTGAGGAGAAGCCTTATGTGGAACAGCTGAGATCACTTGGTCTGTTCAGCTGGAGGAGACTGAGGGGAGGCCTCATGGCAATTACAACTTCCTCATGAGCGGAAGAGGAAGCGCAGACGCTGATCTCTTCTTTGTGGTGAACAGTGACAGTGAGAGAATGGCCTGAATTTGTGTCAGGGGAGGTTTAGGTTGGATATTAGAAAAATGTTCCTCACCCAGAGAGTGGTTGGACACTGAACAGGCTCCCTAGAGAAGGTGGTCACAGCACCAAGCCTGACAGAGCTCAAGAAGCATTTGGATGATACTCTGAGGCACATGGTGTGACTCTTTGAGATGGTCCTGTGCAGGCCTAAGAGTTGGACCCAATGATCCTTATGGGCCCCTTCCAACTCAACGTATTCTGTGATTTTCGGTTAGATTGTGCCCTATCACTTCAAGGCACACCAAAGTAGTTCAAAAGAGGAAAAAGAGCTCTCATTTTTAAGTTGTCCTGATGCCAAGTGGGTGCATTATTGGTATAGAGCAGCCCAAGAGACAGCTTTGGTGACAGTAGCTCTGCCTGGATTTTCCATATGACTCAAAATCTGAGGTCCCTGGAGTGCTTTGGGATGGGGAAGCCTCATTCATCCTGCCCATGGGATGGCAGCCATGTGGATTGGTGAGGGGGGTCCTGTGCCCATCTGCTGGACCCTGCTTGCCATGAGGGAATTCCTGTAGTTGAAGGACATCCATAACAGAGACTTACCCTTCTCAGTGTGTTAATATTGTTTGTGCAGATACATGCTGCTTCTCTTTCTCCTCACACTTTGTTTTTCAAGATCAGGAAAGAGATGGACACTTTCTGCTCTGTCTACTGTTTCCACATCGTTTTTGTCTTACTGACAATCAATCACTCTATTAACTGTAGTAATGAAACCTGGGTCATGAAGAGTTATTGTTGTGGACCTAAAGTCCTCACCCTGCTTTCTGACACAGAATTTCCATTTTCCATTTGCTCCTATTGCTGAATGTGGCTCATTTTTGGCCTGGGTTCCAGGAGCCTCTCTGACCTCGAGCAGAAGGGGAGCGACTGCTTCAGTGCTAGATCACTGTATATGATGTGTTTATCTTTGTTTTTATTTCACTGCCTATCAACTAGTGATTTATCATTTAATTCTTTTATTACTTATAAAATTTGTAGCAAGTGCTCAGATCTAGTGGGATTTTACTTGTGATTTTTTTTTTTGTTTCTTCTTCCATACTCTTTTGTGCCCTCACAGACTGAAGTGGCTCAGCTCACTATGTATTTTTTCCCTTTGTCTCCTTCCCCTCCAGTGCTGTCTTTCTGGGTGGTTGCTACCTGCTCTTTTTTCTTTTGATGTTTTTGCCCTACTATTGTTTTAATAATGTAAAAACCTGAGTTTTAGACTGTTCCTCTTAGTTACTGTCCATTTTCTTCTCCTGTTCCATTTTCCTTGCAGCTGTGCTTTCTTTCTTTCTTTCTTTGGTTTTCTGCTACTTGCTATCAGGCCGATAGCAAACTTAGCATCAGCTATAGATTGCAAGAAAGAATAGCAGAGATAAGTGCAGCAATGGAATCACAAACTCAGTTACCAATGTATCTGTTACTGGTTTTGCATTGATGTTCTGTATTTTTCTGCTGCCTTTTTATATTGTTCTCTCTTTTTTTGCTGTCATATTTTTATTCCTCTTTTTGATTTCTGCATCTAGTCAGTATTGTTAATAGTAACATTGGGTATTACTTACAAGTATAGAGATTACAAGCAGGGGGTCACACTTGAGGTGGAACGCTTTTTGGGATCTTCTGAAATTCTGTTACTTATGTGAGTTGAGGACTAGAAATCAAGGGAGCAGTGAACTTTGAAGTAATTGCTTATTCCAAGCATTTGCCTTGATGTTCTTTTTAAAACCAAGTACAGCCAGTTTATATGCATTTTTTTAATGAGTTGAGCTGAGCACTGTAGTCTTGACATCTGAAAACTCAGTATGTATGGTCACCTGACCTCTGAATATTTTCTCACTCAGAAGCAAATGGTGAATAGGCTAGCCTTGAGAAGCTATTTGCCTCACCATCCCACATTCTTTCCTGCAGTGAAACAGTGCCTCGTTTGTCAGTGGTTGCTGGGGTTTTGAGGAGAGGAGCAGGAGATGCTGTAGGCAAGAGGACCTGTTTGTGCACTTGCTCAGGTTATGGTTGTTAATGACATTGAGGTTATCTCTTCTGTCTGGTACATCCTGCTGTGCCACTTATGAGGCAATACCCAGCAAGCGATATCCTGTTGTTTGTAGCTTTTCTTTGATGTTTATTATTTGATTTGGGAACAAATAACACAATGGTGAGGGGCATAACTGTTTCAAAGATTTGACTTAATGTCTTAAATTCCATGGGACACCAGAGTGTCTTTATACAATGGCATAACTATACGCTGTAGTAGGTACTAATTGCCTAACTGCTGTAATGTCATGCCAACAGCTTGGATTACCATTTTTGGGTGGGTTTTTTTCGGGGGGGAGGGGGGGGTCTTGCATCTAGTGGTTAATTAACCTTCCTTTTAAAATTAGAGATCCAGAAGCAAAACATTTTGTCCCTCAATGAGATGAGATTGTACTGGGTTTGCACCCCTTGTGTCCTGTAGCGTTTCAGGGACTGTCTTCACGGTTATGAAATTATTGATTATTTGTGTTGGAGAAATAGATCAATTTCATCACTTTAAGAAATAACAAAAAGCTAATTCTCTGATCCTTAATGTATTGATTATTTTCTTCTCAGATCCAGTTTCTACAAGCCATTGTGCATTATTAAGCAAGATTTAACAACAAAATAAAAACACCTCCAAGTAGATTAAGATGCCTTTTAATAAATTACCTATGTAGCAAACATGGGACAAAATAACTAAGCATTTCAACTTGAATTAAAGAAACCCCCTTAAATAAAAAAAGCAAAAAAAAACTCCAACAGAAAAACCCACTGGGCAACAAACTAGCTGCAGTAGTGATTAACGATTATGTTAAACACCATTAATATGCCTGAGGAGTGTTGGAATGGTGACCATGACTAAACCTGCCATTCCACATGTCTGTGCAATTATTACCACTGCCATATATAGTTGTAATGCTTTGATCCATAAGAGCAAATACACTGGAATTCTCTTCCAGTCTTAGCAGAATGTATGAGAAGTAGAATGGATAGAGAGATATTACAAGTGGAAAGCTTGCAGTAAAATTTCCCACTTTTGAGTAGATTTTTTTTTTAATAGAAACTTTGTATAGGAATTTATTCCCCAGGTTGTCTGTTACCTATAATGCCCTGGTTTGTGTTCGGCTCTTGTATGTTTTATTTGTGGTGAGTTCCTGCTCTCTATGCTACAGTAAGAACTATATTCCATTTTATGTAGATGTAGCTTAATAATTATTACGTTATGTGAATTATCTTTATTTCCAATTATATTACGATCTACCATGAATTTCCAGATCATCTGCAAAGTGATCATAGTTTATCAAAGTTTATCACAGATGCCAGTATTTGCAGTCTCAGAAAAAAAACATTATTAATAACATCAAGATATGTGTATGATAAAGAAGGAGAATTTACTGAGAAGCTAATGGGAAGCCAAAGGGTATTTTGATTCTGAGATAATTGTTACAAGATAGGTAGCTAAAAATGTTAGGGATTTACCTAGTTTAACAAAGATTAAAAATTTGCCGTTGCTGTCTTTAAAGAAAATCAGTGGGCATTTATTTGTTTTGCAAAATCCCATCAGGAAAGAGGATTTGTAAGTAAAGAAATTCACTCCATATTTTCAGTGGGAATGCTTATCAACTTTGTAAACCTCCGGCTACCAGCCCTTTTCATGCTTCCCTGGGGTAACTGGATCTTTCTGGGTATGTCAAAGACATCTTTATACAGTTCCTGCAACCCTTCAAACAGTGTGTAAGGTGCCTTCCCTTGGAAGGCACTGCAGGTGTCTCTGCACAGATTTAAGAGTACTTTTGGCACCTTCTTGTGCACTTTTGTTGCCTTTTCAACCCATAAACACACATGGACACACGCGTTTGCCATTCTTGTCCACCCTTCACCAACTAGGAGCTGATGGCATAAAATGTCTTTTCCCTTTGTCCCCTGTCAGCCTCACTTTTGTTATACCAGGTGTTCCCTAGATGTGTTCTCAGACGTATTTTAACAAAGTGTTCTCAGTGTGGGTCCTGTAAAACTCATACCAGCAATTTTACTACAGTATTTTCATTACAAAGGACATCCTGTTTCATAATAATATATTGTATTCATTTTGAAGATATCCTCATATCTTACAAGAAGCCATACTAAAAAGGTGGTTGATGCTGTTAGTTGGTACTTTGTTTTCCTTGTAAAGTCAGCATGGTATAAAAAATTCAGTGCAAAAAAATGATTTTAAAAGATAGATTGTGCCTTGATGGTACCTTGTTATTTAGTTAATGTATGCCTTCTGTGATATGGCAGCTGCAGTATATGCTATTTATGTCCCAGAAAATATTCAAAAATAATTGCTGACAAAAGCTACTTCACAGGTTGACTCAGAGGTACATCTTGTAATCTGAATGTTAATATTCTGGATAGCTAGGCAGAGAAAACTACTGATGTAGTTTGAAGATTGTGTAGAGACTAGTCAGGATTTTAGTTAGAGAAGTGGGGATGGAGAGGGATTGAGATACTTGAGTTCTCCCAGCTTCACTGAAATTTTATGCTTATTGAGTGTATAATGCATAAAATATGTAATGTTTTTGAAAAGGTAAGATTTTTTTGGTAATCAGTTGGAAATGTTGCCTTTTATATTTTGAAATCTATGTCTTTTCCAGAAGCAATTTAGAACCACCCTTAATTCTACTCTAGAATCCAGGCAGCCCCTGGTTTTACTGTGCAATTCTTGACTGTCATTTGCTTTATTTTCCCCCTTGAGCTTATGTTGGTGTTGCAAAAAAGCACTGATAAAAACCAGAAGCCTGATTCTTACCTCCATTACATACGATCTATTTCCATGTGATCCATGCAGAGTGTAGGAGCAGCTACCACTGAGATCAAACAGTTTTTCCAGCTCAAATTAATATGTAGGTCTTGGCTTACAGTGTTAATGGACCCAATAAGGACCTCTCTATTTCTGAAAAGAGCTCATTCTCTTATTGTGGTTGCAACTGTTTTAGGAGCAGAGAAGTGTTGAGAATATTGTCAAGTGAAATGATATATTGTATTTTCTGAGTATTACAGTTTTTACACACAGGAATCATGCATTTTATTCCTCCCTTGTCCACCTGCAAAAATATTGCTTTTGTGGCCTGATTTGTCATCATAAACTACTGTGTCATAGACGAAGGAAAACAACATTTTTACCTCTCTGGGTGTGTAGTCAGATAACCCAGGCTGTAAACTGGAAAGTGTTTTTTCCGTCAGACTCATTGGCCGGACTAGCAAACTCCATGGGTATCTGTATCAGCTGCCTTGGAATTGCTTTTGATGTGATTAGGCTACTAATTAGATCTCAATTCTTTTCTCCCTCCTGATGTTTTCTTTTGATTCACTTTGACTCTGAGGAGTCTGCATGCAGTGTATGTTTGTTTTTGTGTTTTGTCTAAAATCCCTAATGATAGCTGAGACTGTCCTCTTTTGGTTGAAAATTTCCCTCTGTTGACATACATTTCTCTGTTAAATGGGTGCATCAGGATTTTTCTCTTAGCTGATACTTTGCACGGTGTAAAAACAATGTATGGTCAGGGTGCATATATTTGTGCATATTCATTTAAAGTGTGCTAAGGGTTTTACAGTCCGAAAGAGAATGTCCATAGTTACTTCTAAGCTATTAAAACCATAATAAATATTTACTACTCAAATTCACCAGATGGTAACCTTACAATTAAATTGTTACATAAAGTTAGTTAAATAACAGCAGAAGTTATTGTATGAATGCCCACTTTGCAAGGAAACCTATGACAAGGAAGCTGTGAAACACGCTAATAGATTATATGCTATAGCAATATATTGCCTTTTTATTGCTTTTCCACAGGCAGCAGATTCACGTACAGTTATTACTACCTACATTATCTGCTAGTTTTCTAGCAAAAAAGATTCAGTCTATTGAATCATTAATCTAATATTTATCATTCTTATTGAAAATCCACTAGTGTTAGCGCTGTATAAAATATTGACTTAAAAATACTGGTTTTGCTAAAGATTAGAAACATATTAACCTGAAAAGCACAGTATTTCTTAGGACATTTAAAAACTAGTCATTGTGGATATTTGAAATGACAATTTTTCTATGTTGTCTGAGCAATGATTTTTTTCTTAAATCTTTAACATTCAGTAAGTGACCAGTGCCATCCTGACTTGAAGATGCTGAGTGTTCATCCAACACATATTTGAAATTTTGATGTGTATTGCATTAGTTACTGAATATCAAGAATAAAATTTTTGCTCATACATAGAGTGTAAAATGGGATCTTTTGTAGCAGCACACGGTCTGTTTAGAATGATATAACAGGCGCTGAATGTTCACATATCAAACAAAATGCCATCTTTCTGTAGAAAAGAGGTGTCAAAAAGTTTCTTTGTACCTTTAACGCATGTGATTATGTAGTACAAAATGCAGAGTTTGTAAAATTTCTTGAATATACAGGCAAAAAATGAATAATTCAAAACAACTCATAAGTTCTACATTCTATTGTATCTTTTATAACGCAGGCAGAAGATAGCATTGTGTTCCCAGTAGAGCTGAATTTGCACAAGTTACACCTCGGAAAATGCCAGATGGTCTATGGTCTACTTTTGAGAGCTGTCACATATGTAAAGATTTGAAAAAAGAAAGACAGCTGAATGAGAGCAGTGGATCATTAAAGAGAGAGTGAGAGTCCCTGGGTATCACTGTGTTTTAAGAAGCATTGTGTCGTTCTCCATATTACACCTTTTCTTTTTTTTTTTTTTTTTAAGATATACACAACCTTTAAAAAATAAGGTAAAAATATTTCTGTTTTAAACTGAGATGGTTGTGGTTTAATCTCGGAACTGTCAATTGCTTTTGTTCTTTATGCTAGAATGCGGTCATATGGTTCCTAATTGGTTTCAAGTGTGTTTTAACCATAATATTCAAGTCTCCCTAGTGCAAAATTATCAATAAAGTTAAAATAAATTTAAATTGAGATAACTAATCCATTTGGGGTTTTATTCAATTTTGATTTGACCTGCATATCACATGTGAATAGTGTAAAGCCAGTCAGCTAAAAAGTTGTATGTTAATGCTAGAAGACTCAAGTAAGAGTACTTTGGGAACAGGACTAGTTAATAAAAAATTCGAATAGAAAAAATAGAAAACTCCCAAACCCTTAGTAAAAATAATAATAAAAGCAAAACTGTAGCTGTTTAGATTTTCCAAGACTTTCCATTCACACACAGTTTGACAGAAACATACCTAATTTTGAAGATTGAATTTTGGATAATTTGTCAACTTATTGGATCATAGCAAAGACCCAAAAATACACAAAAAATTGTAGGTTGCCACACCAATTTAGCTGGCTTGGAAAAGGTCATAACTGTCAGTTTTAGAAACTGACATCAGACATAGCGAATTTTTAGAATAATCTAGAATAGCTTTTGTTTATTGAGGAAGGTTAACCCCTCCCCAGTAATTCTGCTTTATTGGTGCAACTGCACCACTCTAATGTCAGGAATCATAGGCAACGCAGAGTGAGAGAACATTACATAGAACATGAAAAACACTGTTCCTTAATTTACATTTAAGTGTGATACTGAAGATAAACTTATGGGATGCTATGGACATAAACACTGAATTTTAGAGTGTAAAATTGATTTCTGATATTGACAAATATTTTTTGGCTGTGTTTAGGTCTCCATTGACTATTTTTAAAATGGATGACTTGATTTTTTTAAAAAAATAATTTGCACATACATAGAAAGAGAATCTGCTCAGAGGGTTTCTTGTAGTATACTTTGAATGGTACCTATTCAGATAGGAGAAAACTAAAAATTTGTTTTGGGACTTTTATATAAGTCTGGAAAAGTTAACCAAATATATGCTACAAACTGAATTTCAGAGTGAAGAAAGTGCCTTGCTTATGCTTCTGTTCATAGATTTTGCAAACACTAATGCAAAATTGTAGGAGAAGCATTATCAGAAGAAGCTTTGAAGGAGAAGCATTTTAAAGATTGTCAATAGAAAAGTCTTTGGGCAACAATTAGTTGTTCAGGTATGAGATTGTGTTGTACCCCTACTCTGTTGGCTGGGAGGTTTGTGAGCAGTTACTGCTAGTAATGGAATTAAATGATCTTTGATCTTTGTCTTCCCTGTAAAATCTTTGGGGAGGCTAAAACCTAAATGTTTCCTCTGACCCTGCCTTTCTTTCCTGCAACAGAATATTATCACTTCGGTCAAGTAGGTTCAAGCACGGTTACTCTGACCTACATAGATGTGGGCAGTCAAGGCTATCTTCTGAAAATCTTAGTGGCTGTGAGTAAAATAAATCAAATGGCAAGAAAAAACCAAACCAGTTCATTTTTAAACTATTATGAAAAGTATCCCTTTTTACCTGCAAATGTGACTAGGATGTAAAGTTTAAGACTTGTATGACATTTAGTCTGGAAAAGTTTATGATAGTTGGAGGAAACAATCTGAGAATGGTGTCAGTGCCCTGGATAAAAGGGAAGCATTGAGGGTTTGTTAGGCAAATTTAGAACAGAGAGTCTTCTTAGAGCCCATGTTGGTCTGTATGACCCAGTAGTATTTGTCTGAAAATTTGGTAACTTTTACCTGAAGTGATCAGTGGAGATGTTTCTTTTTGGAGGAAGCTAATTATAATTATACCTTGTACACATTGTAATATGTATACAAATCTGTAGTATGGAATCATCTGAAAATGGATGTAAACCATCTGAAAGAAGAATGAACATCAGCACTGTTTTTCTTTACTGCTGGCACTAATTTCTCCTCAGTTGACTATACTAGAATCCTTTTTCCTTGACATTAAATTTGTAAATCATTGAAGATTGGACTGTCTGAAAACTTCTTTATGTCCAAGCATGATGCAGTAGTGTTTTGATAGGGAAGGGTGACTGGGCTGGTTTTGGATTGTGAAATCTTGTTGTGCTACTATGTGTATAGCTTAACTGGTTTTCTAAGGAAGTCTGCATTTTTTTTTCTAAATAAGAATTGTTAAATTGAAACCACTTTTGTATTACAAAGCTTTACATAAAAAAAAGAACCCTGCATCTTTTCTTTAGTTACAGACTTTAAATACGTAGGCAATCTCTTTTCCACGTTATTACATATATGCTCCTTTATGATACAGTACCTCAACCCAGAATGGTCAACTTTCACACCCACTCATTAGGATGAGTTTCTAACATGTACTCTTACAGTCTTAACTAGGTCACTGCAGATCCTTGCCTTGACAGATTCAGTATTTTTTTCTCTTAGACCATTTCAGTGTGTTGCCATTAAATCCCCAGCTGGCCCACTACAGCCCTTTCTAAAACTGTGATTCTGAGTTGAGGAATATGGAGTGTGGGACTCTGGCTCACCACAGCTGTGTGATTTTTGAATTCATGTTCCTTCTGGTTGCCTTCTCCACAAAACCAGATTTTGATTGGTGTTGTACTTCCCAGCAATCCATGACCTTTATGAATTAAACTCAAAGTGTTCTTAGTTACCTGGGTACTCCTATTCTTCTCTAATATACTGGCCTGTGGTGGCTGACTGTCAGGGGACCCCTGCCATGTCACTAAAGTTATTTTCTGAGTACTGGCATGTTGGCCAACCTGCAGCTTAACTTCTGTTACTGCGGTCTGTGTGTTCACTCCTATACCTTTGTCCCTCATTTGATTGCATTTCCCCCAGTATTCATTTGGCTCCCTTTGTTTACCTCAGTTTTGCTACTTTCTTTCCCACTCTTGATTTTTTCCTCTCTTCAAATTGCTTGCTTTATTCTCTCTGTGCAATTCACAGAGCTTTGCAAACCTCTCTTTGCAGTGCCAAATGGGGAATCTGAGCCTCATGTAGACATGAGGTGCTTTTTGAATACCTAATAATTATTTTTAATTTAGAGATATTTTTTGCTTTCTTGTTTAGGTGGGGGAAGGTTAACTTTTCAGTCTATTCTTAGATCAATAAGAGCAATGAAAGTTCCATTCCCAGTCTAGCCTAATGTGTTCAGCTATCAATTTACAATTTAAATTAACCCTTTCTTTCTTTCATTTGAAGCCCAACCTCAACGTTTGCCTCAGCCAAATACTTCAGCACTGGAAAGGGGTGAGGAAGAAAGTAGCAAAATCCAAAATGGCCATGTGGGTCTGAGTAATGGAAGTGGAATTCACAACGGGGTCAAGCACGTGCCTGCAGACAACAGAACACTTTCAGCTCCTGTTTCAGAAAAAATGCACAGAAAAATTCAGTCCACCTTGTCTGTCAACAGCAACAGCAGCAAGAAAAGTAAAATAAGCTCTGTGTTTTCTCAAAAGCCAGGTACTTCACCAGAAGGTAAGCTGATATTCTTAATTATAAAAACTCAAACTGAATCAAGACTAAAAAAGTCCCATTCTCACCAAAAATTACACAATCTACTGAAAATAATTGAAGAGCGTGACTCATGCTCCAGAAGCAAATAGAAGTCATTATGATAAAAGACAAGCTTCTTTCCAAAAGGAAAATATTAAGTATTTGAAGGAAAGGAAAGCAATTGGACAGTTCTTGCTTTCAAACATTTGGTCAACATAGTCTAATAATTCTTTAGTCTCTGTAGTTAGTATCCTGAACTGATAGAAACTACTGTCAACATTGTCACATATGCAACATAAAAAAGCATTAAAGTACTACTACTTCAAATCTTAGTAAATATTTAAATGCAGTAATGGCGGGCTCCATGAGGGTAGACTTTGCTTTTGAAATGTTCTGTTAGCAGATATCCTGTCTAGCCGTGAAGTCTGAACACTAGATAATAAAATTTCTCTGTCCTCCAGCGTTTAGAATGCCTTACGCTGTATTTGGGCTGTAAATAATGTGCATGAAAATGCTTCATAGTCCTTCTGCACTGCTTAAATAAACAAAAGTAAATAATTTCTCTTATGGTTTAGCTCTGTCTCTGTGTTCTCACTGCTTGCAATTACACTCGTGGTCTCAGTGTTCTTCAGTCTCTGCTCAATCCACTGCCTTCCTATTAGCAATAATATACTTGATGGGCTTTGCTACTGCCCATTACAAGAAGGGTGCAGGCGCTCTATAAATTTTATTCCTTTGAGGCAGGCATAGATTCAACTGGTTAAAAAAAAAGCCTCCAGAGATTGGGTACAGACACAGATTCTTAGAGAAATGGGAGATGGTACTGTTCAGTGAAATGGGGAGGATTCTCAGCCTAGATGAAAGGAAAAGGGATCAGAAGGACTGCATGTAGTGGCCTGAATGAAGCCTACTGATGTCAGTGGAGTGACTTCT
Source organism: Xenops minutus (assembly GCA_035221455.1). NCBI lineage: Eukaryota > Metazoa > Chordata > Aves > Passeriformes > Furnariidae > Xenops > Xenops minutus. The sequence continues at coordinate 24,751,907 of JAWWEE010000040.1, read as the reverse complement.
CTTGAATTCAGCTACTTCAGTCAAACTTACTCAGTGAATCCATGTAGTGATATCAAGAACAGCTTCACTCAGGCTGTTCCATGGGCTGGTCCCCCTTGCTGATGTTTATTTTCACATTTATCTTCAAGAACCTGCTGTTATTTTTCTGTTGCACTTTCAGTCCTCTAATGTTTCTTTCCAAAATCACAACTTCGTACTTTCTCTATTCCCTTTTCTATTGTGTGAAATCTAGTTCACCCTCCAGCCTGATATTTTTCTTATACGTTTTTCCTTAATGCACTTTCAGAAAACTAACAAGAGGCCTAGATCTGCTCATGTGACTATACAAAGTGCAGGCCTCTGAATTTAAGAAATTCAGCCTCTGAAAAAAAATTGCAGAGGTCTAAAGAAACTCTGTCCTTTCCCCTATACAATTAATTATGGCAAACACTTCCTTTTTATTTTTAAAATTATATTGTAGTAAACACAGTTGGTGGGATTTTTTTTGTTGTTTAATAACTGAAAAATAACTCTGTCAAACTAGTGAATGATTGAGGAGAAAATGAGTAAGATACCTTCAGATATAGCTTTAAATTCTAATGTTTGATTTTAATATCAATCACATGATTACGTTAGTTGCCTTAAACTGCCAATATACCATATTTTTATATACAGTCAGAAATGTTGTACATGTTTGATATATTGGTATGTGCATATAAGGGAATATTTATTTTTAAAAACAATTTTCTGGTTTTGAAATTTATTTTGCTTTACAGGTCTCTGGCAGACATGTTTTATATTTGTGTAAACATATCTGCAAGAACTCTGTTATTACTGTAAGTCATGTTAACCCCTTATGACTACTTCTGGAAGACTGCACTACAAAAATCTTGTGTAATTATCCAGGTTATTTGTTCAGAGGAGTTTAATTGCATGTAAACTATATATTTTTTTTTTAATAAATTCATCTTTTTTTTTTTAATAAATTCATCTAACTTTATAATGCCAGAAGAGTATACTAGTAAGCTCAGTGACTGGGGATTGCATAGACACTCTTTCAAAACGGTGTACACAATTTAATTTGAACCTAACTTCTACAGCTTCTTTGTATGATGAATCATACTTTTATGGGCAAACGGTCACTTTTCTGAGCAGTTGCCTATTCTGATTCAGTGACGTTTCTGTAGCAACTATTGAAAAGGCTTACAGTAAGCTGGAAAAGATAGGAAATTATTGGAAATTATTCACAACATTGCTTAACTACTTGGCTTTGCTTCAGCTTGTACTATGTTAACCTCATAAGCCACTCGTTACTGGTGATGAGCTGCTGGGTTTGAATTTGCTTGAAGGTGTATTTTGTGTTTGGTCATCTATATAGTATCATGATAGGACTTCTATGCAATTTCTTATGTAGTCTTATGCAGAAAGAGACAAACTGTATTTATTTTGTACTGTGAATATTGAATAATGAATCACCTGAATGAACTCACCTACTTAGTTTACTGTAGCATCCAGAAAATTTTAGTAGAAAGGTAAAGGTACAGGTAAACTTGTACACTGTCAGATATTTCAATTCACTTTAATTTTGCTATTCATTATGTAGTACCTTGAATTTTATAACTTAATTAACATATTTTTAATATTTTCTAATTAATAGATTTGTTTGGTTGTTTGGTTAGTTTTTTAAACCTGAAAATATGCATCCTATATTTTTACTTCATTTGCCTTGTCTTCCTCCCTGAGTGTTCTGCTCTATTGTCAGTCAGGAGAATAACTGGAATCAAGTAAAGGGAAGTGGCCAGAGAAAAGAAATAGATTATGTCCTCAGAAGGAAGAGAAGTGACAATTCTGGTTGTCAAGCTGACTTTAGACTATAGAGAGAATATTTTTCATCTTTTCTTATTCCTTCCCAAAAGCTGCATTCTTCTTGATTCTTCTTAAAGACAAGATATGAGCTTTTCTGGAGCAGGACAGCTATTTGTAATGCAAAGTAAGTCCAAGTCTGGAACTTTGCTCTAAGATACTGTATCTGTTGACAGAACAGGATGCCTGGAAGGGCTTGAAGCAGGATCGAGTCAAGAAATATCTGGGCTTGCCACCCATTCTGAGCAGGAGCTTATTTGGTCTCATGCTTATTTGCAATGTAGCATGCTGCTTCATATACTGCAGATTTCCGTATATATACTAGAAAACTAAAGGAAATTCAGTATTACTTTACCCTGGATAGCACATCTTCGCATGAACATCAGTACTGCTCCTATTGGTCTCCAAAGTACTAGACAGTCCTAATGCAAGCTGTGAAGCCCCCCAGTCCTCTATCCCTTCAAAATTCCCCTACTGTAGTTAAGAACTCTTTATTAATTGTTCCACCTGCAAAATCCACTTGTGGTGTGTATCACATCTTTTGAGCTTTCAGAATTGAAAATTGGAAATGCTTAAAATGTAACAGAAATGTAACAGAAACTTTGGTAGCAGTAGTATAAAAGCATTAAAAATTCGTTTTTAAATGAGTCAGTAGTATATATGACCCTGAGATTAGCTTGGTTACAGCATGGTACTAATAACACCAAGGTTGTGGGTTCAATCCTTGTACAGGTCATTCACTTAAGATTTGGACTTGATGATCTTTGTGGGTCCCTTCCAACTCAGAATATTCTGATTCTGTGATATGCAGTAGTGTCAGTATTCCAGAATATGCTGTTTAGAAACATATCCAGTGAGACTTAGAAGGTTGTGAGTGCATTCACCAGCTCTGCTTTTCCTCTGCATCTATTATTAATCCATATTGTCCCTGAAGAAATCTTACTCAGCTCCATAACTTACACTACAAAAAATCAAAGTATTTATGAAATAGTAGGAATGTCACTCTTAAAAAGCAGTTTTTAAACACTGTTTCAGTTGTAAAGACTTTTCAAAGGTACTGGATAGATTTCAGTGCATATTGGGAATAAAAAGAAATTTAACTCAAATAAATTTTAATAATATTTGAAATTATTGATGCCAGAGGTGTCACAGTTCTTCCAAAACTCTGCTTGGTAGGCCATTTGCAAAGAGAATTGTTACTGTCTTGCACTTCTTACCAGAAGTGGGGAAAAACACCTTGGAAACCTGAAAAAGCAATTGTAAATGAGTAAAAAGGAAGGCAGTGTAGCTGCTGCATTTAGAAGCATTGTTACATGTCCAGAACAACTTAAAGAAGAGAGGAGATCTAAAGGAGACAGCAGTGAGGCAGCAAAACAGTAGATCTAGATGTCAGGAAATTAAGAAAAAATTAGTAACTGATAAATACGTGTATCAGTAGTGGAAGGTAAGTAATAATGACATATGCAGATTTGGAGGAGGAAAGGGAAGAAATTGGGCGGGGGGAGGGATGGAAAAGGAATTTAATTAAGGGGGTGGAAGGGGCCAAAGTAGCTACTTATTATTTTGTAAAAACCAAACTGAGTTTTCCTACCAAAACGTAGGAAGCTTGAAGTTATGCATTTTTTGAATCAAAGTAATAATTTATAAAAAGGATGAAGAGAGGGAATACAGGTTTTAATTCAGTTTTGAAATGGAGCTCTTGCTTCAAGTTGTTGTGACCTCACAAGTTACTATGTTTGTCAGGGAAGTTCCCACAACTCCAGTGATTCGTAATAATTTGAGTATAATGTGGTATTTCACATATTGAAAAGGTTTTAAGCCTACACAATTGCTGTATTCATTTGGAAACAGTAGATGGTTAAACAGTGCTGAGCAGATCATGAGCCTGCCTCCTGGTATGTACAGTGAGATCTACTCCTTATTTCTTCCCAGGCTTTCTAAACCAGAAGGACACTAGACAGCGTCTTCTTTATAATGGTTTTTCTTTCAAGATAGGTCTTTAGGAAGTGTAATAAGGCTAGATGCAGGAGTGAAGTAGATAAAGAAAGCCCACAGCATGGGGGTGAGGTTCTGTGGAAGGACAGGCAATGCAGACTTGCTGACACATTTGACTTATCATTCATGCTTTTCCAAAAGCAAAGCCTGAAGCAACCTTCCTCAATCTTCTGGAGTGTGTATCTTGTGCTACTGAGCTTAGAGATGTGATGAACAATCTCACCCAATGCATGGGTTTTTGTTAAATCTGATGTTTAAAATTCAGCATTTCAGGGTGCATTTGAATGAGACTTCCCTCACGTCCTCCCCCTTCTTTTTAGTATAATGCAACTTCACCTCTTCTAGATGTTGAAGCCAAGCATGGGGCTGGTGGGCACTATTTAACTCATGCTGCTGACTACATTAATTTATTAGAGTATCCCAAGTTGTACTGATGGCTTAACTGAAGACAAAGCAAGTCCACTAAATAACCTTTGTGTTAAGCCGGGGTCTTAATAACCACTAGATGCATATATGTGGAAATTACTGAGTAGTAGTTGTCTTAGCACAGTAGCAGACTTCTCTTTAAAGTGTGAGGGTTTTCCTTTGGTTTATATTATTCTATATAAACAGAAAAATTGTTTTCAGTAAACTGTCCTTTTGGGCACATGATTTTCAATAGGAATGTTTTTCCTCTTGAGTGACACAAGAGCAGCAGTAAGTTTTCTTCTACATGCTGTTCAGTCATTTGATAAGTATTACTTACTGAAATTTGATAAAAGTGTGCATTATACTATGAATAGCATAACACTGCAGAAATATCTGCTGGCCATCTCTCAATCTTTCTTTTTTTTTCTTTTTTTTTTAAATTTGCATACACTCTGAAATCCATCCCATAGCATTTAGGCAGCTACTTGTTAGTATCCTGCCAATCTCTCTACTTGGGCAAAAATTTTCATTAACTTTTAGAAATTGATTCAAAGTGAATTTATGTCTGAGCAGCAATTGCTGAACAGGTTTTTGTGTTAGACAAGATTGTATCAGAACACCGTTGTGAATCAGGCAGTGGGCAAATAACATTATCATATGGTCAAATGTGTGTTTTTTAAGAAGGCATTTTGAAGAGTGCTGCGTTTTAAGCATAGTCTGCACTTTTTTTTACACAGAAGTCTTGGAAGGTAATGTATGTGTTGTTTAACAGGAGTGAGTGGAAAATGGGGGCTGTTACAGAAAAAAGGTTTTCCCACAGCATCCATTTTACAAGGTCATGGCCTAGCTAGCATGTAACTAGTCAGTGTTTGCAGTGGTGAGCAGTGACAATCAATGAAAGCTTCAGATTCTAAGGAAGTCTTAAGTATTGGAAATTAGCATATTCCTTAGTATATCTGTAGGTTTGAAATGGATCATTTTACTCCTGAGGTTATAGCTGTATTGAGAGTTTAGAATATGAGTTTTGATGAAAGTTTCCATGTGTTTTGCAGTGCACTTTGCCTGTTTAGGAAATATTTTAATTTGCTTGAACAATAGAGATAGGTTTTTTTATTTAAAATGCTGAAATATCACATATACTAGGCTTTGAAAGTGTGTTTTCCCCTGTCTAAATAAATTTTGGTCTATTATGTAGAGATAACTGTACTCCTTGCAATGTGTCAGTTTGTTTTATTGCCCTATTTTTTCCATAAGCCTTTTCCTGGGCACAGTGAGTTTTCTCAAAGGAAAGGGGATGGGTAGCAGAGGCGGCACATGAACACAGTATGTTGCAGGATCGGTAGGAGGTGTGATGGCATATGTGCCGCTGCTTGGTAGTTTTACACTTCGCCTCTCTGCAATGCACACTTTTAAGAAACTTGTGCCAGGATGGTTTCTCGTTGGCTGGCTGTGGGCTGTCTCAGCCGCTGGCACTGTGTGTTCATCCCTGCTGCTGCCAGCCCCGCACTGCTGGACTACAGGATGCCTGTAGCACCTGCTGGGGCTTCTGTTCAGGGCTCTGCGGGGTCCCAGACTAAACCCCCGCTGAAGACCTCAGCTGTCACTTTGATTGTGGGTTTGCCCTTTTTGATTCTCTCTGTGAGACAGCAGAGTGCCCGGAGATTTGTTTTGAGTTGTCTGAACTTGGTGAATATAGTTAGTAAGAAGCTGACCAAGGTCACAATCATATAAGTGAGTTTATTTACCATTGCAGACATGAAAACTTTTTATCATGTGTGACCTGCCTGCTTGGTATGGAAGCTTTTTGGGTCATTTTGTAACAGGTTGGTGTCAAATATTATAAAAGCAGGACACATCAGCCTGCATGTGAATTTCTCTGTACATTTTTTAGTTCACCTTTTGTGTTCCTTGTACAGTTTTGATCGTCAATAGTTCTCTTAAAAGTCTGGTTCTTAAGCAGAGCCACATCTTTTCATAAAAATGAAGAGGAAGTGATAAAAGTGAAATTGAAATAAAATAAATACTTCAATATTTGAAAGGAACTGGGTATGCAAAGATTTTAGAAGTAAAAAGTGGTGCGTACATGCAAATGTTTAAAGACATGGACAAACATTAAAATTGTTTTATTGATGATACTGTTTTTTTCCCGTTAGTGAGCATAGCAGTTATAACTGGGGTAAGTTATAAGTGGAGCGTTCTGGGCTTTGAATAGCAATGTGTATAAAGCTTGAAGTGATTTTAGGCTTATTTCTTGTCTGGATATTGTCAGTGGTAACATTTATAATCCAGTTAAAGCAGATGTTATATGTATTGTATACACTCTTTGGTTAAATCAGTAGAAAGTAGCTGGATGTATGTGTATCATATAAAGCAGCAAAAACTTGAATGTGTTGGTTGGGTTTCTCTTTCTCTTGGCATTGTTTAACAGTTTTGATGAAGTTCCCTAACAAATCTGTAACTTTTGGAGATGTGCCAAAAGACTAAAAGAAACAGCTTTACTTGCATCGGTTTTTAAAAATACCGTATGGGATGACCGTTTTAACTTCAAGTCTAACTTTCATCCCAGGCAAAATGAAAGACTAATTGAAGATAAACTTGAGTATCTGAAAACTCGTCTTTTTTCCCCAAATGCAAGTTGGTCTAATAAAATGTGCTATCACTGCCTACTCACCAAACCTATTGTAATTTATGTCATTTAGCATAGCTTTTGGGAACTTTGCTCATAGTCAGCAAATGTGATACTGTACTTTGATGAAATCAAATTCATTTGATAAAGGAACTAAGGTAGATGTACTTGGAATATTTATTTTTTTTCTTATCAAGTATACCTCTATATGGTGTTTTCACCCCACATCCTCACTTTTGCATAGTGCCAATCTGTATTGCAGCATTTCTCCATTAATTAGAAAAAGGTGTAATATGAGAATTGAAAAGTAATAGAAATTTGATGTAGTGTAGTGTGGAGGTCCTAAGGAAAAGCTTATCTTCACTAATGGTTGGACTACGTAATGAGACTTAAATACTTGCAAAGAGAGAGAGATCAGGTTAATGAAAACTTAAACCTCAAGAAACTTGGGAGTTAACTTATTATCAACAGTACTACATCACGAACATCAAGGCTGATGGAATTTGGTCTTCAGTAAAGACATTCTTACTTGCATTAATATATCTAATGAGAAAGAAGAATTAGAAAACCTTTAATTCTTAAAATAAACAAACAACAAACATACCTGCAAAGAAATAGATCATTTTAAGCTAGCATCAGTGAAATAACTCATAGTGCTGTATCATTTCCTCATTAGAAAAGACTAAAATACACTTGATAACACATTGTCAGAGTTTAAAATCATCAAGTTTACAAATATATATTTTATGTTTAGTTCTAGTTGGATTAAAGTGATCCACTCCTTACTAAACCGCAAAAAAAAAAAAAAAATAGTTTAAAATAGTATCCTTGGTCTTGTAAGGAGAAAAAAAAAAAAAATATTGGAGTGTCTTGTGCAAGCAGTGAAATATATTGTAGTAGTCTCCAACACGGTAATGAAAAGCCTGTGGTTATCTCTTTTGGAATGAGCTTTATATATGGCACCTTCATGGCTGCATTCCACAATCATGACACCCAGTAACAGCAATCAAAAGAAGTGGTTTTTAACTGTATAATGTTTTCCATGGAACTGACAGGCTGCTGTAGGAATATGGGTGCTAGAAAAGGATGAGTTTTGTGTGGCATGTAGGTTTGTTATTACTACAAAAACACACTGTGACTGTATTTTTATCTCATAATTGCATCTGTAGATAAGAAGATAAGAAAAAGGGATCATATATGGAAGAAATTATTCTTCCACCCATTTTATCCAACTGTATTACAGCCCCTTAGAGTCATGATTCTGAATTCAGCAGGTTAGGTAGGACTAGGTAACAGCATGCTTTGTCATGTGTTAAATAATTGCTACCTGGATAGCTATTAAAAGTCAATAACATGAAGAACATAAAAGCATGATTATGTCGGGTTTGTCCTTGAAATGTGGATCAAAGTTTATGTTCATTGTACAAATGAGTCATTGCAAGAATAAAGAGAGCAGTAAAGGGTATCTCTACTTTATGTTAATTGTTTGTGGAGGTTAAGTAAAGTTGTTATATAAAGATTTTCTGAACGGAAAATTAGTTTTACCATCTGGGGAGAAGGAAATAAAATTAAGGAGTAGGTAAAAAAGTCTTTTTAGTGTTTCAATCAGTGAAGAAGAGATGGGAAAAAAGACCCTCTACAGAGTTTCTGTAATAACACTAACAGCCAAAATTTCTTACCATATCTTGGACCATTGATAGCTTTTACCTTTGAAATACCTTCATTTGAATCAACGTAGCCTCTTATAAGTCTTGATTTGTTAGGTTTTATAGATTAGGAGGGACAAGTTCTCTTGTGGGTTCAGAAAGTGCTTTCTGAGTGTAGTCCTTTTTCTTTAATCTTTGAATTCTGTTTCTTGCCTAACAACAAATATGTATAATATGTCTGTGAATGTTTCTTCCCCTGCAATTTTACATATGCCTCTATGAAGCAAGCAGGATTTTTTGGAACATCTTATCTTCAACACCAATATACATAAAGTTTTATTATGGTGTACTAAAAAAACCCCACATCTGTAGAACAACATTTATTGTTGTATTAGCTTCTTTCAGCTGTATTTTAAAGGTGAAAAATCGTTAAACCTCAGTTCCTCAAATAGGAAGGCTTCTTGGACAGAACTCTTTGCTTCTTTTTTTCCTTCGTATTAAAAGAAAATCTGAAAGGAGATTGTACCTGAACAAATTTAACACCATCTCCATGACAACCAGCTAATTAATTGCTATCAGTCTGGCTTTGGTCCTCTTCAGTGAACTGATACTCCCCAGCTTTATTTCACATATTTTCTCCATTTTCTATGAAGGTCATTTATTTTGCAACAGTATGACTTTGTGAAAAACAGCCTTTCAATGCAATCAGCAACTTTCTTTAAAAGCAGCTTAATCTTACCTATGGTTTCCTCTCAGTTTTACCTCCTGCACAGTAGTAGAGTTTTTAAGACTAGGGGTTTTTTCCCCCCCCTTCTTGCTTTTTCTGAGATTTCAGTTTTATTTTGAGCATAAGTGTTCATTAGTACCTTATGAGTCTGAGTAGTTGTGACTTATGACGTTATAATATAGGGAGGTCCAGGCTAAGTTTTGTATGTCAGTAGTATAGTAAGTAGAAATGGACTAGGAGTTCAGGTAGCTACTTTGCTTCTTGGGACAGATTTTGAAGGTGCATTGCTGTAAGTATTCATGCTTGCTTGTGTAAAGTCATCGCTGCGCTATCCTGCCGTCAGAGTTTCCACAGCGTTAGAGTTATTTTCAATCAATCAAGATACTTGTCATAGCTACTACATAATTTTTTAACATTTGTGAATTTATTTAGAAGGCCTGAGAATAGTGTTACTGTTGCAAGTAATTGCAAGTTTTCCCATATGACAGCAGTCTTCAGCCTGTGAACTGCAAGAACGTAAAGTCTACACAATATAACATCTATAGGTGGTCAGACCAACTGCCCATGTAGCTTGATATCCTGTCATTCCTAACAGCCTCTCATAGAAGATAACAGTGATAGACTGTAGGGACAGGGAAAGAGTGAGATTGTTCAGGATATTTTCCCCAGAACACATTCCCAGTCTTCACCTGTCTGTGGCTAAGAGGTCAAGGTTTGCAAGCAGTAAAAAAGAAGAATGAAAGCCAAGTCAAGGAAAGAAGTATTTCTCCATCCTGAATATTTCTATTTTTAAATTTTCATTTTCTTTCTTTTGACTATTCACTGCCTCTTAAAAATTAAATATGTTTAGTATAAATAAATATAAACAAATATAAATTTATATATATTATGTACAATTGAGTATATTCCTCACTCCTGCAGTCTCCTTTTCACTGGCACATGTTTAGTTCCAATCTTTGTGTTTTCCTGTCATGTCTCATGCCTGTATTAATTGTTTGAAGTTATTCCATATATTTACTCTTTAGTTGCTGTATTTTTTGCAGATAGTTTGTGGGACACCTTAATTATCATATAATTCAGAAATACTTGCAAGAGGTGGATATTGATGTTCAGATGTAGTTATGAATGCTATTGAACATTAAAGTAGTACATTAAAAGAATTGCCAATATATTTGCATAGAAAAGCAATAGAAAAATCTGTGTTTTGACTGAATATTTTACATATTGTTGAAAGTAAGAAATGCGTATAACATGCTGTTATGCTGGTTTTAAGACGCACATAATACAGAAAGCAAAAACATTGTAGCAACTCCTTTATTTTTCTTCATAAATATCAAGCCAACAAAACAGATTCAGAAGGGTGAGATGCACTAGGAGAGGCTGGAAATAATTTTAGGTAGTTTCCCTCATTAGCTGTTTTTCTAATTTTTTTTTAATCACTTTGTGGAAGAAGTTACTACTGAAGATAATAGATAAGGTATGTTACATAATAAATGATTAGAGAAATTGATCTAAGCAGATGTTTAGCACTTGGGCTTTGCATGAAGTGAAGTGGTGACAAGAAACTTCACCAAAACCAGTGCTGAACTGTAGACAAGTTAGGCTGCAGAAGTGACCATGAAGACGGGAAATGTTTTTTGTGGTGTTGGAGTATTATCTAGTCTGAATCATTTTCATTTGGCTACTTATTTGACGTAGTGATATATCTGGATTTAGAATAACATATTAATGATTTCCTCTTTTTTTCCTTTCCTTTTTGTTTGTTTCTGTTTGTTTTCTTTTGTTTGTTCCTGCTGTGATACTGAAATATGACATGAAGATTGCTGTGTTCACTGTATCCTGGCTTGCTTGTTCTGTGAATTTTTCACCCTCTGTAACATTGTTCTGGGACAAGCATCCTGTGGCACCTGCACGTCGGAAGCCTGCTGCTGTTGCTGTGGGGACGAGATGGGAGATGACTGTAACTGCCCGTGTGATATGGACTGTGGCATAATGGACGTGTGTTGTGAATCTTCAGATTGCTTGGAGATCTGCATGGAATGCTGTGGGATCTGCTTCCCATCATGAAATATTTATCCCTTTTTATTTTATTCTCTGTAAAACTGGAGAGGTTTTCTTTAAATACATTTGAAGAAAGACAAGATAAGATTTCCACACAACCAACTGGTATTGCACTGCTAATTCCCTTTATATGAATATTTTTTTGAAAAGCAATTGTCAAATCTGTATTCTAACGCAGATTGTATAGTTTTATATGTGAAACTAAAGCTACATTCCAGCTTCCTTTTGGCTTTGCAAATGGAAGACTTTGTTGAAACTGAATTATAGGCCTGATATCACAGGCTGTTTGAAGGCAATATTGCCATTTGAATTGAGCAATAGCTTTTGGTCAGAGAATAGACTGCAGGGCAAAGCCTTAAGTGTTTGCCTTTACCTACTTTAATGTTTAAACACTCAGATGCCTCCATGCATAACCTGCCTTTACAGGCTTTCTGAAAAACTAAGCATCTTTATTTTTATCTTTTTGGGTTCAAATCAATTTTGTTCTATTGTTTGAAACTTAATTGAAAAGCCAGCATCAGAAATCCACTGTTGTTTTTGCTACAGTGATCATGTTAGCGATATTTTTTTTTTTTATATCTCATTGGTTTGAGGGAGAGATTCTTGGTATTTTGCATTGTCTATACTGATACTATCTAAAAAAAGCAAATGTAAGTTTTGCCATGGACTAGAAAAGTACCAGGATTTTATTGATATCTGTCAAGACAGAATAGAGAACTTATATTTTACTTCAGTACTATTAGTACCTGAAATGCTTCTTTTTAGATAGAGACTTTGGAAATCTGTGTAGGCGTGAAATATATCCTTAGAGTAACAAACTAACAGGCTAAAAAAATCTTCAGAATTTGGCTATAAGAGGGAAATTATTAGAAGTTAACTCAAGAATCTAAACCTGGGCATTAAGTGGCCCAGTCAGTGTTTGTGGCCTTAGACCCAGTGTCAGAAAACTTAGTATTTATTTATTCATTATGTGAGAAAGATCCACAGAGGATAGCAGAATTTAAACCAAATAAAAAGACCAAATTAAAACTGACTTGATCAAGGAATTCTGTCACTGAATGCAAAAAGCAGATGAAAAAAATGTTTATTTTCAGATACATTTTAAGTGTTATTTTTAAATAACTGTAAAAAAGCACACTTTTAAAATGTATTATATAATTTAAAAGGCTAGGGATTTAAAATGTTTGAAAAATATTGTTAGGATCTCTTGGGCAACCTTTTCCCTGTTATATGATTAGGGTTTTGCAAGAAATACCTCTCTTTGTAGTTGTAATTTTGCAATGAATTTGTTTCAGCACATAAAGAGGTTTATTACATTCCCAGTTTTAGGTAATCAAGGTAGCCATTTTTTTACCATCTGCTAATTTCTCCCTTCCATGTCTGTAGCTTGTGAACTTTTCTAGGTAAACCACCTACACATCTTGATCTTACATACTTAAATTTTTCTATTTACACTTCAGATTTCCCATTTATAGATTGCTGAATCTCATAAATTTAAGCCTTGTTACAAGAATCATCAATAGCCAATAGCATGTTTGTGTTGAGTGAATTGGCCATGTCTCTTTCTGCTATAGTGAATTCAGTTTATGCAAATGTGACAAGCTAAAGATCACAGGAGTGTGAAGCTAAGTCAACAAATGGTTTAATATTAACCAAAGCTTCTTGTGAACACTGACTAGTAGTGCCTACTACTGCAAGTTATCACTGAGCGTAACACAGCTGAATCCTCTACCATACTAGGGAGCTGGGAAATGTTACATTTTGCCTTGACATATGTAATACTGTGGTGTATACTGATGCAATGCAGATTCACCCTCAGAGAGTTTCCTAGTCTGTTTTTTGATAGTTACTACAAGGATTGTTTCTTATTATGTTTTTTCCCCCCATATACTGGCCCAGATTCTGATCTGTGTTGCATCAAGTGCATTTCTGTTCATGCCAGAACTTTCCATTGGTTTAGCCCCAGTTAGCACAAACATATTATGGTAATAGGCAGCAGGTTAATAAGGAATCATATAGTTAAACTGGTAAATTCCCAGAGTTCAGAATCTGGCCCATGGGGCTCAATTACGACTCCTGAAAGTCTGAACCACACCAGGAAAGGGGAAGAGGTGCCTTGGTTGAGTGGCATTGCCTGGAGCCATTTTACCTTTGTAAGGCATGATGCCTCTGGGGAGATTGGGGGCATCACAGTGAGCACTGGGACTCAACGCACCTTAGGAAAAGTCTAGACAGTGCTTTGTCCATTGTAGATCTATGGTTGACACCATGGTTGTGGGGACATGTTCTCTGGGGGTAGGCAGCACCATGAACTGTCTTTCCTCATGTCCTTCTGGTCAAAGAGAGGTGAATTATGGCTGTTTCTTGTCTGAATATGCTTTTGGGGACAGAGACGAGAACTTCCAGCCTCTTGTCCTGCCCCAATGTCCATGCCCTGCTTGAGCAGTTCCAGTTTTGTGCTTGGAAAACTGCAAACTTCTATAGCATGCTCTTATGAATACTAGATCTTACTTTTAACACAAGATGATGTGGTTTGGGAAAAAAATAGGAAAATGCCAATTTAGGGAGTTCTTTTTCTATGTAAAAGTTATCTCTACAGTTTGCCCAGCACAAACCCTTGTTTCTATTTACAGGAACTCAGAGGGGTTTTTGATTTGTCAAAATTGTGAAAACATGGAAAATGTATTTTTTATTAAGCATTCACTTCCAGTACTGTTGAAATACAAATAATAATTACAAACACTTTGTTCATGCATATATGCATATGTGTACATACTCTGTCACACACATCGACACACATTTGCAGATGTGTCTGTTCCCACTTCATTTGTGAAATACTAGGAAGCAAAAATAGTGTTATTAAACCTCATAGTGATTAGAAATATCAACGTATTACAGACAATTGAAAAAAATAAAAGTTGTATGTTTTGTTTGACATTTAAATGTAATCTGCTACTGTTTGTCATAGAGATATTAGCATTTTTGAAAATGTATCTTTGTAGCAGAGAATATTAGCATGTAGTTTAAGGAATTACTTTCTATATTTATATTCTTAAATTCTGTTTTGTAATTTTCACTATATAAACAATCTTGTAAGTACCTTGTTTAATTAAAACAAGCAGAATTAGGAGTCAAATGTGAAAATAGAGTTTAAATGAAATTAAAACGTCAGAACTTAACTGTCTGTTTTATAACAGTTCTTGTGAACTTGTACAGTGTTTCAGTATATAATTCTGCAAACTGACCCATTGGAAAAACTTGCTGTTTGTATTTTATATCGACTGGATGTGCTACTTGCAAACACTATTTTGAAATAAAGATCTTTATTTTGAAACTTTGAGATATTCTTTTTCTTGCATTGTTACTACTCTGAATAATAATTTCATATAATTTCATGTCTATTTGTGGGTTTTCTTCTGTTATAACGCTTCCTGAAGGTGTTATGTTGGTCTTTGAGTGATTTGCACAGAGGATGAGCCAGTGTACATGAGTTGTCTTACAGGTGGAGCTAAGCCAACTTAGGCACTAAAAGCTGTGCTAGCATGAACCTCCAGCAGTGAAAAAGTTCATCATTAAGAAGGCAGATTCATTCCTTGGTGAAATTGGGTTAATGAGGTGAAATTCCAGTAACAATTAAATTTGATCAAGATGAAAATTATTTTAATACATCTGCAGCAACAGTCTTCAGTTTACTAAAAATAAGCTTAACCAAGAGAGTAGTCCATTCATAGTATTGCAGAAGATGTACTATGGTCTAACATCCTATGTGGCCTAGGAAACAAAGGCTTGCACACAGTAGCGCTATTTTAAATTAAGGTGTGTTTTTAAAATCAGTTAGTTTGAACACAGATGGAGTAGACTTCCAGCTGTGATTTAACCAAAGATTTTTTTTCATGTTGACCTAAGTTGAGCGTGAACATGCTTATTTTGCTTTAAAACTGCAGAAACTATGTCTACAGTCTTTTGCACTAATTTTTCTATCTGTTTAAAATTTTTTGAGAATTCTACCATGTCTGTGTATATGTGCGCCCTGAGAGGGTCTAAAAAAATTGCTTCTCTGGGCATTACAGAGGAAAGATGATAAAACTGACAGAAATTATGTTTGAGTGTGTATCATGACGTCTTGCCATTAAGGCTGTGTGCCAAATTACTTGTTAGTAAGAAAACTAATAAAAACATAGACAAATAGCACCATTTTGGAATTATTATAGGTATTCTAGCCAGAATCCATAAAACGTAATATTCCTAGGAAAAAAATGGCTGCTGTGAAGAATCAGGAACATTCAGGAGCTTTTTGAATAATTGCTCTATTTCAGCCATAGTTCTCATGTTAAGAACTGTTTGTTGATTTTGATGAATCACTGTGTTTATAACATTCTAAATGATAAACTTTTCTGAGCTTTTCACATATTTAGTTGTTGTTTTTTTTTTAAATTATCTTAATAATTGCAATATTTGATATATGTTTTTGGAGAACAATGCCAATTGTCTTGATGTATCTCCATGGTAAAGCTCCTATTATCTGCACTCTTGTAACTTTCTGAAAGGCAGCACTGAATGATACATGTTTCTGAAATCTTACTCTTGGCTCCAAAATTAAGTTAAACATTAGAGAAACATCTCTCTAGTTTCTTTTCCCTGTTCTTCTCTCTGTATTTAAATGCATACACCATGGGTTGGGAAACTCCACAGAGTGTCGATGGTGACAATAGTAGCTCTAGACTCCTACAGGCATTAATCTTACTTTTTCCCCCACCTTCTAACCCTTCTGTCAGTTCTTAGCATTTTCAAAAAGAGCAGGGGAACCTTAACTCAATTTCAGCATCAGTAGTTTGGTAAAAATAATACTGTGCACTCACTTCCATGATGCACTTGTTGAGTGTGCTCAGTACACTTGAATGTGAAGTTGATTGCTTGTACAAAGCACTTGCTTGTGCTGTTTACCAGTGATTTTATGCTAGTGGCATAGAAGGATCACTCTTCTCTTCTTTAGAAATCTTTAATATGATGAGCTATTTCTACTGTAGCTGGAAAGAGAGAACTTGCTCTGAATTACCATTCTGCAAGAGCTTGATTAGGTGATCTTAATCTCTATATGTTTTTTAAATCACAGATTCACAGAATGGCTTGGGTTGGAAGGGACGTTTAGCATCATCTAATTCCCACCCTCCTGCTCTGGAAGGTTGCTTAGAGCTCCATCCAACCTGGCCTTGAATACTTCCAGGGATGGAACATCCACAACTTCTCTGGCAACCTGTTCCAGAGCCTCAGTACCCTCACATTAGGAAGTTCTTCCCAATATCTAATCTAAACCTTTCCTCTTTCAGCTTAAAGCCATTCCCTCTTGTCCTATAACTATGTGCCCTTGTAAATAGTCTCTCACCTTCAGTCTTGTAGGCTCCCTTCAATTAACTGGAAAGCTGCACTTAGGTTACCCCAAAGTCTTCTCTTTTCCAGGCTAAACAATTCCAATTCTCATATTAGTTCACTTTACTTAATAAAGTGCTGCATACAATCCTTTTTGCTTCTTTTATGTGTGCAATTGTTAGTACATTGCCATCCAGTAATAATAAAATGGAATGTTAGATGCAAGATTGTATACCTTTTATACTTTTAATAGTATCTTTCTAATTTTTATTCTGATTTGCATGTGCTATTTTAACTGACAAAATACTCCACCATAATTGAGGCTCTTTATATCATCTCAGTACGGTATGTAATTGGTGCCCAAGCACTACACAATTCCTCTTCAATCAGTGGTGTAGGATTCAGCAGTTTGTCTCATCTCCAAGTTGCACAGTGACCACACTGTGAATACACTGTGCTCTGACTTGCATGTGTTTCACATTACAATCCTACTTTTTTAGGCACCAAATCCATAGTGCCTTCTTTTGTTTCTTTAGCTTTATCATAAGGGGGTGTATTTGGTTTTATTTTTCTTTTAAATCCTTGTTCAAAGTGAACAGAAAGGGTCTTCATTATGGAGGTCTAGGTCAATACCAAGATACATGTTACATTATAAGTCAATTCTTCATCTTTTCTGTCTTCACTGTTATATGCAATTTCTAGTCAGACTTGTAAAATTATGTCTTTGGAACTTTGGACTTCATCTAAGTAACTGTAGCTCAACAGTGGTTTATATTTGAATATATGGAATTCAAAATGTATTAAAGATTGTCTTGCTTGCTCAAATAAAGGACCAAAAGTTCTATTGAGATGGATTCTGCAGAGTCTTGCAGACTGACAATCTTCAAAATAGTTCTGCTTGCAAGAACAAGACTAGTACATTAGTTTAAAATTAATATATTTTACAGTAACATATACATATATATGCTACTGTGCTACTTTCAGTAACTGAGGACTAATAAGAACGTAATAAGAATAAACGTACTAAAAAATACGGGTTTGCTTTCCTCCCTAGGAAATGCAACTCCATTTGTCTGTTTCTTCATGTGAGGAGGAGACACCTTGATTACATATTTAATGTAGACTCACAGCAGCGATTTAGAATCCACAATAACTTCAAGGTCATTAGAAGTAGCGTGTGAAGGATAAAGGGAAATGCTATTGACAACTGCTGTCTCTGCATCAGTAATCTGCTTTCCAACTACCAAGCTTTCATTGGGTTAAGTTTAAGGAAATTAAGGTATCCATGACTGAAATTTTATATTCAGTCTTGTTTCTTCAGAAAGAATAATTAGACATATTTACACAATTACATTTTAGTAAACTATTATGTCAGCTTAACTGTAACACATATTCTGGTTAAAGTACATTAAGCAGCAATCCAGAAGTAATTTAGCTGCTGAAGGCATTATTTTCTATCTAATTATTCACAAATTAATGAATAAAATTAAATTCCAATCACTGAAAAAAATGAAGCAATGGTGAGAATCAGAACTACAGATTAGTTAAAGCTATAAAATGCATAACAGAATTAAAGCCTTCTTTTATTCAAATTCAATGCTTAAAAAAGAACAAATCCATCATCTTGAAATTTGACTTGTAGCTTGACATTAAAAATAATATGAGTAGAATTTTCAGTGGGGTAAGCACAAAACTAGTTCAAGTAGTGTCACTCTCAATTAATGTACTCAGGTGGTGTGCCCATTAAAATTCCCACTTGTGGGTTCAGCTCTCTATGCAAATGGGGTCATTACCTGGAGAATTTAATTGGATATGACACTGGGAGTAGGAATTTTCCTTTCAAAATAAACCTTCTTGCACACATTTTCACTAGAAATTTGATTGTTACATATACTTCATATTGTTTGGCTCTATAAATATTTACCAAATTGAGAATGTCCTCACTTATTTAGTTTTTCACAGGTGATTCATAATGCATCAAAATGATTTTTAAATTGTTCCATGTATTTCATATGCAGGTCTTGTAACAAAAACCTGTGGTGAAAATGTATTTTTTGGTGTTCAAATGGTATTTTTACATGTTTCATATCCTTTTAAAGTTGATACTAATTTTTATAGCATCTGAAAGCAGAACTGTAATATTTGTTTAGTATATGTACATGTAAATGAGAAAAGGTTATTTCATACTGAACTCCTATCTCACAAATTGTTTGGAAAGGACAAAAATATACTGTGTTTCTGAGTAATGTTAACTTCCAACTTTTGCTGGCGATTGCTTTGCATAATCATTTGTATAAGGCTAGTACTAAAAAATATTAATCCCAAAATGTGTACACAAATCTTGTGGAAATGCAGAAGTGCGTGTTTGAAAGAAACTTCTAGACAACTTCCAGTTCAGCAGTCTAAGCTAAAACAGTGTCTAAAACCATGTTCTTGGAAACATCTGATGAGGGGAATTTTGGACACTAGAGATAGTTGTCACTTGTGCTACAGGAGTCTTAAAGATAGAAAGCTTTTTTCTAACATCCCATTTAATCTTATTTTCATTTCTGCAAGTAAGACTGATATACCCATGTTCTATTCCCAGTGGATGTGTAGAACAATCACCATTTTCTCGTATCACCTTTCATATATTAACCTTTCATATGGTTTATATACTCCTGCCTGCTTTTCTCTTGCCTAGTCCAAAGAAATCTAGTTCAATTTTCTTCAACTTGTCTTTTTCAGTACAACATTTATTTCAGGCATTATAAACTGTATGAGCTATGTTTCTCATTTCAAACTATCACAAGACTGAGGAAGCAATTCATGAAGGGATTTTTTTTTTTTCTGCTAATAAGAAACACAGATGCTGGATGGTATATTGAGGTAAAGAAATATATTCATGTCTGTAAACATGCATGGATCTCGGTAGCAACAAAGTTAACAGAATTTCAGTTGCACCTTAACTTCTGTAAAGGAAACAGTCCAAAGAATCAACATTATGATCTACATAAACCCTTGAAAGATTTTCATGGGGTTTGTAGAACACTTTTTAAAATTTCCAGGATGACAATCTGCAAGTACTGTTTCTGCAAATAAACTGAGAAAATTAATCTACCATGTATTTAAAGCTTATCTCCATTTGTTACTTCCATATTTTCATCCCATCTCAACTTTCAGCTTCTTGCCATTTCTTTTCAGCACTCAGTTTACTAATGCAGCATCCTCTATGTTTTCGCTAAAACTTCATTTCTATTGGTTCTCACTGCTTCTTTGATGCTTAATATGTATTTATTAATTTTAAAAAAGCTACTGAAGACTTTCTCACTAATTATACTTTAATATCTGCAGGTGATGTAGACTGAAACCAAGTAACTGATAGGTCTCAAACAGTAGTTGTCAAATGAAAACACTGTTAAAAGGGTGATTTTAGAAAGGTTCTGAGGAAATTGATACTATGCCCTCCTCTCTTCAACTTTTTAATCAATGATCTGGAAACATTTCTAGCAAAACTTTTAGATTAATCAATAGTTGATGGAACAGTAAATTAAATACATACCTTGTCACATGCTGCTTATTTAGAGCAATCTGAACCTGGTTAGGATGGATCTCTTCTGAGAAAATGTTTTTCCATGCTATGAAGGGAAAGGAAATATTTAGAATTTACTTCATAGGAAAAAATATTAATTTTAAACACTTTGGAAAGACTGGAGGGTCATGGTGAGGAAGGTACTGAACAATGGTTTACAGCTGAAATGCTGCAGCCTTTCGTGGTGACCTTTCAATATTTAAACCTGTAATGCAATGAGTGGAAGCAGGGAAGTGTGTGCTAAGGAAATCAGTTTCAGAATACTGCTTTATGTCCTTGCTGTTTTGAAAACCAGAAATAGTTCATAAGAGAACAGAAATTACTTAGAGACATAAAATCACTTTTAGAGACTTGCAGAGCTTACTCTACTCAGTTTTATCCAGCAGAAGACTTGAGATGTGACTTCATCACACTGTACTGCTGTCTTCACAGGCACAAATTACAGTGCTTGGGAGCTTTTGTTATTCTGTCAGAGAGATGAAGAAAGAGCTAAAATCTAAAGCCAAAGAAAAACTGATGGCCAAGTTCTTATCTGAATGTAGCTGTTAAGGTAGTAATGAGCTGAAGAAACTATCAAGCCCAGTATTTAATTACCCACCTCCTAATGGTCTTGGCCCACAACTGATGCTTTTTTGAAAGACATATGTACCATTAAAAGGCTGTGTATATGCATGCATACATATATATGTATATAGCATATACAGAGAAAAAAAATGTAGTCAATAAATGCTGAACTGCATAGAATTTTATTTCCTTTCATATTAGAGAGATTAGATGAGACAGTGCAGTAATACCTCATGGATTTGTTGTCTAGTGGCAGGAATAGATTATACTGAGTGAATGGTGTTCACAGAACTCTTCCTTTTGTCAAACATTAAGATAAAATAAATAGAAAAAAATGTGGTTTTCTTTTAATAAAACCCTTTTATTGGCACAATATCTATATATTCAAGGTGTATAAGGAAAATAGTGGTATTCTGTACTTTATAACAGCTGTGTTCAGAGAGATTATCTAACTAGGAAATGACGTTTTCTAATCTGTGCTCTGCAAGGAAGACACAAGAATCTGATTCACGGGTCTCCTGGGCCCACAAGGTGCATTGCTCCTTCACTGTCTTCCCACAATGTCCTACAACATCTCTGTGGCTTAGGGTTTTATTTGGTGGCATTTTTTTTTCTTCCTTTTCTTCTTTACCCTTTCTGGTGGGAGCATGAGAAGCACCAATATATGTGTCTAATCTAATAAAATAGACTTGGGTGCTTTTTTTTTTTTTTCTTTTGTTGTTGGTTGGTAGGTTGGTGTTTTTTGTTTTGTTCTTCTTGTTTTGGGTATTTGGTTTTGTTGGTTGGTTGGTTTTTGGTTTTGTGGGGGTTTTTGTTTGTTTTTTTTGCCACTGCAGGATCTCCATAACACAAATATGTATGTCCTCTCTCACAGTAGCTGTCTGGGATAATGTGGTGGTCACAGAGGATTAGATGATTCCCATACCAGCATTCAAATATGGTGAATGTAAGTTATAATTCTGGACTAATAAATCAAATAAAGATTAATTTCTATTGCAAAAATGGAAAACACATTAAATGTTAATTTCAAGGGCAAAATGAAATCGAGGTCCCTAAGAAAATACCTTAAATTGGATGAATTACCTGTAAAACAAAAATAAAAAGTGAATTTGCTTAATACTAAAAAAAGTTAATAAAATGGGCTGTAAAAGGAAGATAAGCACCACTGTTAAGATAAATAGTCCACTCACACAGGAAACAAACATGAAAGTTCATCTGTGATATAGAAGTCTATGGAAAATTTACAAGACAAAATGCATTCCCGTGTACTAAACAAAGGGCCAATGGGATTTGTGTGTTGTGAGCTGCCAGTAGGCTCATCATAACCCTTACAAATATACTCTGAAATGTTAAAAGAGCAAAAATACAGAGCTAGAAGGTCTAATTCCTCTGGGCTGGGGAAAGGAAGTGGATACTGACTCTTTTCTTTGTACGCTATCCTTCCACACGTTGCAATGCAGGAAATTATAGAGCAGGTGGAGAGGTCAGACGTGTGTAGAGACTTCACTGCATATTTCACTTCCCTGCTCCTTAGTTAGAGGTTAATATAATGCTTTGTTACATTGATTCAGTGATAGCTTTGCATTCCCCTACTCCAGGAGAAATTTAACTCACAAACTATACCATTAGGTTTATTTATTTATTTATTTCCCTTAGGCTTCCTTGGTCCTGGGTTATTCTTAAGGGATTCAAATGATAAAATGAAAATTGAGCCCTATGGAAATCATTAGTAGTTTGTTAGACTGTATTATGAGATATATGAGGATTTCTCCAATGACTGAAATGAATTTTACCCTTTTCATATTGTGGTTTCCAGAGAGAAAAGGACTTAATAACCCACTGTGTTGTATATGCTTGCATGGTGTTTAGCCATTTTTTATTCCCTACTAATAACTTTTAAATCTGTTGGTCCCGTTTAAACCGAGTGAAAACTGAGAGCAACTGAAAAAAACAACCAAACAAAAAATCCAATTAACCAACCAGCCAAAAAACACACAAAAAACCCCCACCACCCCAGAAAAAAAGCAAAAAAAAATTCCAAAACAACACACCCCCCAAAAAACCAAACAAATCAAACAAACAAAACCCCAAAAACAAACAAAAATAATCAAAGGAGAATGAGCTTATTCTTACTCCACTGAGAGGACACTTGCAGAATTTGATCAGCTCTTGTAAGCTCTTAGGGACTCCACGAAAGGAAGGCTTACTAAAAATGTTTAATTGTGGAAAAACAGATATCTGAAATTCACATTTTATTAAATAAAAGGAAATCAAGCTGAGATACTGAAATCACACACATGAAATTTACTTCTGCTACTTATGGAACAAACTCTTTTGGGTGGGTTAAGCTTGACTCTCGTAAATATGAATAGTTTAAATTACTTTCAAAATAATTCCTACTTCTTTGTCTCTGGTTTTTAATGTTTACTTTTGGAAAAGCTATGGTATCCTCCTTTAATGATTCAGGATTCCCCTCCCACCCCCACCACCCAAATGGCTTTCTCAATCCATTGTTCCAAGGTGGTCTTCAGGAATAAAACTAGAAATGACTGAGATAATAATTTAATAGTGGCTAAGAAAAAAAATCCTGAAGGACTGAAAAAGAAACTGTGTTTCTACAGTTTTTGACTCGACTGAATTTTTAAAATTTTTGATCCACATAGCATGCTGAAGCAAGTTTTTGAATTAAATATTTTCTACTTAAACAATAAATAATATACTGTATAATTGTGCTCACAGCATTAATAAAATATTATATGTGTAATCTTTACAACTAGAAGTATTGCTGTGGTTGTCGTATTTTACTGTACACATAGCTTGATTGTTACAGGGTAGACATCTGCCAGAAACATTTCAGTTTAGCATGATGAATTTACTGTAACCCTGTCAAAAATCACGTAGCTATGCCAAAGTATTGCTTTGAATATAGGTTGAAAAACAGAAATAAGTGAGTTGAGGAAGGTTTTTAAATTCTCTCAGAATCCAGTCATTACTGTTGTTATGGCCAGGTACGTAGGAATGCTGCTGCTCCCTGGGGATTCCTGGGAAGTGAATGTTATATACTTGATCAGGGTAGTGCAAAGCAAGGTCCTGTTTACTGTTGGTGCCCTGTGTAAGATATCAGAACCCCAGCAAGAATGCTGGCACACAAAGGGCAGGCAATTTGCATAAAAGTGTAAAGAGCTTTTGAGGCCTTTTTTAAAAATTAAAATGGGAAGGGCACAATTGCTTATGATATCTTCTATGCTGATTGTGTTTCAGACACTTGATTTTTTTATTAAGGAAGCACTTTATTCAGTGCTGCTTGAGTTAATATGCTGGTTAAAATTTTGTGTTTGCTTTATTTGGGCCCAGTTTGGGGCTCAAATAAACAATAGAAGAGACAATAAGATAAGTGAATGCTGACTGGAGGCTTAATGGAAATTCTCTAGGATCCTGACATTTCAAGAAAGAGTGTATCAGGAAAGGTAAGTACTCCTGCATCTTTGATAAAAGATTCTTCAGTGTTGTAAGTGGTTTAAATAAATGCAGAATATCTCACTTTTCTCTCAGGTTAGGTATTTTTGTATTTTCAGTAGAGGCCAAAGGTGTTCTAACATATTTCAAACAGAAGCTAGGATATGATCCTGGGATGTAACTCAAACACCACATTTGTATATTTTATAAAACTATTATTTATGAATGGAAATTATAAATCTGCATCTGTATAGG
Source organism: Xenops minutus (assembly GCA_035221455.1). Lineage (NCBI taxonomy): Eukaryota > Metazoa > Chordata > Aves > Passeriformes > Furnariidae > Xenops > Xenops minutus. Next base: position 24,727,389 of record JAWWEE010000040.1, on the reverse strand, counting down.
CCCACTGTCTGCCTACCTATATGAATATTACTACAGCCTTCAGACTGGAATTAAGGGGATTGTATCAATATATAGTCTTCTTTAATGGACTTTGAAAACATACACAGCAGAACAGATTGCTCACATGTAGATGCAATTCATGTAAATGTTTATTTCCTGGCATTACTGTACTAAACAACAGACATGCGCTGTTTTTCTATTATAGTTTTCTATCGTTAAACTGATTTTAAACACTGAATATAAAGGTCTGACTACAGATTAGCAAGGGGAACTTCTGTCTTTGCTGATAGGTATAAAAAAGCTTTATAGTTGAAACCAATATTAAATGGAGGAACCTGCATTTCCCTCTTCCCTTTCCTTTCTCAGAAATGTGCCTTGGAGTGCTGGGACAGATGGAGCCAGGCAGTTTGACAGGGAAAAAAACCCAAAACGAACATGAAAGTGAAACCAAAACCAAAACGTCCTTAGAGGTGATGGCCTGGAAAACTGAAACCCCTGTTCAAAAACAGCCAAAGGGAAAACTTCTTTGTTCCTTCAAAGAGCTTTGGTGAGGTATGTGGGAAAATGCCTGTCTGTGAAATTTCCTTTCAATATCAACAATCACTGTATTTATTTCTATATGATGTATTGCTATGTGACTGTAAATGTTAATATTTGTACATGCACACGAGTTCTTCTCTAACTAAATATTCTTGCTTGGACTGCTTGTGGCTCACATCCTACTCTGCCTTGCTCCTGTGAATAACCAGCCCAATGTGCTGACGGACTGACAAGTCACCCTATTCTGCTACAGCTGAATTAGGGCTAATACACATTGCGCACAGTGCTGCCTGACAAATTGAATCAGCTGCTCTAAGTGATTTTGCCTGTTTCAGAGTACTGGGAAACTCAAAGGGCATCAAGTCAAATTACACATTGATCGCTGTTTGCCCTGTAGCTTTTGCACACAGAAGGAATCACATACAACACTTAGAAGATTAGTGGAAGAGACTGCATCAGGGGAATATCACATGTAAGCATGCACAAGTTGGACTTCTCTGGTTGGTAGTAACATTGCAAGTCTAGCCATCCAGGAAAGAGCAAAATTTATGTTAATGTGTGCTTCCCAGTTGACACAGACATAGACATCATCATCTGTTCTGTAGAGCTTCTAATTCCCAACTTCGCCACACAGTAATTCGTGTTTGGTTTAGGGTTATTTTTCCTTCTTAAAATAAACAAAATGTCAGAATATCACAAATTAGAGTTATGTCTAGATTTTATAATTTTTAAATGTAGAATTACAAATCCATATGTATTCATGTTTATGAACTGCTTTATGTTAGAATATCTTTAACAAGAGATCACTGATCTGCCACTGTATGATTTGCAATTATCCAGAGTTTGCGTGACAGGCCGGTAGTGCGATACTTGAGAACACAACTGTTATTTTCAGTCTTTGCTTTGGAACAACAGAGGCTAAATGCTTCCTTGAAAAGCAGTAGCAAAAATAAAAGAAAAAGTCAAGAAAGCAAATATTCTTATATGAAAGGAGGTTGTAGCCAAGTGGGGGTTGGTCTCTTCTCCCAGGCAATTAGCAATAGGACAAGAGGACACAGTCTTACCCTGTCTCAGGGGAGTTTTGGGTTAGACATTAGAAAGAAATTCTTCACCGAAAGTTGATTTGATACTGGAATGGGCTGCCCAGAGAGGTGGTAGAGTCATCATCCCTGGAGGTGTTCAAGGAAACACTTGACGTGGCACTTAGTGCCATGGTCCAGTTGACATGGAGGTGCTCAGTCATAGGTTGCACGTGATGATCTCAAAGGCCTTTTTCAACCTAACTGATTCTGTGATGTTGTGAACTATTTTTTCCAAAAGCTGACATTTAAAAGACAAAGCAGGATACTATACAACTTAAAATGATATAGCAGGCACCAACACAAAGGCTTATCTTTATTTTATTAGCGGTGCTTGCACTAGCTGAGGCATCCTTCTTCTCCTTGTTGTGCTGACAAGCAAATTTTGCACCAACTCATAAAATCAGAATCAGAGAATCATAGAATCATTGAGTGTGGAAGAGACCTTCAAGGTTATCCAGTCCAACTATCCACCTAACGCTACCACTAAACCATATCACCCAACCTCAGATTCAGATGTCTCTTGTACACAATCAATTCACAACATGTTTCTCGGAGGAGAGTCATAAATACTACTAAAATAATTTAAATAAGCCTCTGTGTACTGGATCTCAGTTTATTGATTTGTAATTTATGCAGAATACAATAAAGTTCAGCATGGATCTATGTGTTTCAGCTTTTCTGAATGGTCTTCTAAGTCATTTGGTCATCTAAATGATCATGAAAGCTTCTAATTTCTGTCAGTGCTATGTGAATTTCTTATTTGTTGCAGTTTTCTTACAGTTAGTAATTAAAAGCACTAATACAATTTCTTTAAAATTCCATATCTCTTTCTAAGAAATGAGTCACTTCGTTTCTGTTCTTGGTGTTCTCTCTTACAGTCATAAACTTGGTAAACATTTTAAAAAAAATGTTCTATCACTACTTCTATGAACTGATGTTGCCAGTCAATGAGTGGTGACAGGAAATGAAACTGAGGGATTGGTATTGTTGTGTGTGTACAGACTTTAGGGTTGTTTCCTGTTACATTCTATGTTTTGGACACATCCTTTAATTCTTTCACCTAGTGCTTACTACTCAGTCATGATCAATATTCTAGGAAGAATGCTGCTCAGAACTCTTCCTACCTCCACTTCTGTTTGTTTGCTTAGGCTGAAAGCTTTTTTGTTTGGTTTGTTGGTTCAGTGAGTTCATTGCACAGAAGGAAACAAAACTTTCATTTTTAGTAGCTTTCTTTACCAGATATGAAGGTGTTTTGGATTCAAGGACTGATAGCCTTTTGATCTGACTTAAAAATCTTCTGTATCTCTTGCATAAGGTCAAATGTCTCAATAAAACCTTCAATAGAAGTGACTTGTTGGCTTGTACTTTTATCATGTCCCTTCTGCAATTTCCCCCCCAGCTTTCTTATTTCATAAATGACAATTATGGTATTTGAGTTTTCTGGGAATTTCTACACTGTGATGCATGTTGTGAACAGTGCTTTTTTTTTTTCTAGTTCTGCTTCTGGGCTCCCTCTGATCTTTTTAATGTACAGTGCAGTGCTGTCTTCCCTAGGCAGTTCTCTTATCATTTTCTTAACTGTTCTTCTCATACAGTGGTAGCTTGTGGAGCTATGTAAAGGAGTCATTCACAATAGCAGCTAAACTGCAAAAAAAACCCCAAACCATTTCTAAGGATTCAACAGAAGTGAAGAACTACGAACATTTGTCTTTTTTAAGCTCAAGATGAGGAAATGCGAAGGTCCCACAAGCCTCCAAAAAGCCCTCCACCTTGACCTGTCAAGCCAACAAAAGTTTTACCCATTATAAATTCAGCATTCTTATGTAAGCTTAGGACTGTATTAAGGTCATAATGAGTAAACAAAAAGACTTGGACCAAAGCCAAGCATTTGTTGATAAACATATATTTTAAAAACTTGAACACCACCTATTTCTTCTCCCTTCCTGCAAGCACCAGTAAGTCACCATCCTTCTTACAAAGCTAACATACAACAGGAGTCAGGTGCTATTTTCCTTGGAACAAAAGATATTTAATTTTTTAATAAATGTCCAATTGTGGTGATTTTAATATGTTTTTCAGTTACTGGTACAATATGAGTTGCTGAATTTGGTCCTCTGGATTCAAATTTTTGAAGTTTGCTCCCTGACTCAAATCACAGTCATGGGTGCTGGAGCTCCTATGGGCCAGACAACCTGCTTCCTTGTGGGCCTTGCAGCATGCATCCTGCCAGCTGGCACTGAGGGGAAACCTACTGGTTATTTTCTCCCCATTCTGGCTTCCCTGGTGCATGGTAAATATTTACTTTTTATCTTTCTTTGATTTCTTGTTGTAGCTACTTTGGGCTTGAGCCAGTGCTCACTAGCAAAGCAAGAAAGAGGTATTCAAAGGGATTATCAAATCGATAATATTTCATCTTGAAAAGTAACCAGTGCTCATCCTGAAGTATTTGAATCATATGCTTGAGGCCACAAAAGACCTTGCAAAAGCAGCTTATAGTCCTACATCTCTGTGTAGTTCTGTCCCCATAAGCTTGATCATAAAGTAATTGTTCGATTTGTTTTCTACTTACTACCAAGTGTTTCTTACTTACCAGGAAATTATTAGACCCTTAAATTGAACCTGGAGCTTTTTTTTTCCTCATTTTTTTTCCCTATGGTGTTGTGTTTATATATTAAACTGTCTTAATTTGGCAGAACAAAACTGACTGATACTTAAAGAAGCACTTTTAACCTGCTGCCTGGCATTTTATTATGCCTCGAAATGGAGATTTACATTATATAATTTCCAGAAGAGGCAACCAAACTAAGTATCTATCAAAAACTTGAAAATAGGCAACAGTCCCAATTGTCCTTTTATTCTACTGGTGATTTTAACAGAATATTGATCTCTTTTGAAATCAGAGACCTTATAATGCATGTGTGTTTTCCCACAGATGGTTCAACAGTGGTTTGGGCTTTGCTTTTTCCACTGTAACTTTTCTCTGTTTATGTATCTTTATCTGAAATGTATTGATTTATTTATTTTTCTTTCCCATTTATTGCGCTGTGAAGTGTTTGGGCCTTTTTCGTGGCCGTTCATGGCAGTCTCTTGTCTATTTCCTGCCATTATTCTTTTCATCACACCATGGCCAGGCAGCAGGTCTCTCAGGGAGGAGTTTACTGGAACTTGGTACTTTTCCAGTCAAAGGACAAAACTGTTCCTCCTGCAATCTGTATTTCAACAATGAGTAAAGTAAAGTTTTGTGGTCAACATTAAAACACATGGTTTTCTGCATCTGGAGTCTTAGTATAGCACTTAGTATAGGCTTCCCGTAGCCAGTGCTGCAAGTGGCAGCTTTTAAACACTGTGGTATTGCAGTCCATGGGTTTGCAGTTATGAATCTCTCCTTTTGGTTAAATTTGAATTTACATCTTTCACTGTAAAACTACCAAAATGGAAAGCATTTTTTCAGCATCTTGCTTTTGGAAATGCTACTGGCAAATCAGTGGAGCCCAGTCCTACTATTTCATATGTAATGAAGGCAGAAAACCACTTGACTTTAATTAGCAGTACTGCTCTCCCTTTAACTAGAGCTCTGTCCTGGGATATCTTCCTTTCTGAAATTAGCAGAGTCCTCTAACAGTGGAGTTGTATAGCATGTAAAAATTATACTGATCTTGTTGTTTTAACAGCTGCATGTGTTGGTGTTCACTTCCTATGTTGATCTTGCAGAAGGTCCTGTAATCTTAAAACCTCATCTGAAAATGTTATGAGCCTGTCACTTTTTTTTTTCTCTTGACTCACATTTCAAAGAGATTTGCTTCTTTTTATCATCCCGCCTGCCTTCCCATTACAATTTTACATTATGATATTGAAGCAGTCTTTGATCGTTTTGTAGTTTGTGTGGGTCCTTGTGTAATATGTTCACTTGCTTGTCTAGTAGCATGTTCACTTGGTTGTCTAGAAGGCTGCATGTCAGTGCCACAACCTGCAAAAGCATAATCTCATCTGCCGTGGTTTTCTGAATAGCTGGTGTATTTTGTGTGATGTGCTATATAAATTGTCTGAGTGTTTGGCTGACCATCTTTTGATAATTAATATATTATTCACCGGGGATTTTTAGAAATAAATTTAGTCCACATTTCCCTACTTTTTCCGAATAATAAGAGATGGCTATGCACAGAGTACTGTCATTAAATCTTTCCATTTTCTTCCCATCTCCTACACTGACATGATTTTACCACAATGATAGAAAAAAATGGAGTTCGTTATGCTACTGATAGCGTATGATAGTGAAAATTACTTCACTATTGTCAACAATGTTCAGTCTCTTCAAGCACTTGTGTTAAGTTTCAGAATCCCCGTACAGGGACTGTTCTCACAGAGATCTTTTGAAACAGAAAGAGTGCTTGTTATATTGGTAGAGGTCAATTACATTTAAGTGATAACTTTGACTGAAATGAAGAAGGTTAGTGAGTGAGGAAGAAGTGTGACTGTGAATGATAGAATATGTTTCACTGTGTCTGTGGGCAAATACCACAGACTGTATCCCCATTGCTTCCATTAGACTGAGTTTTGGAGGTTGTTGACTTGTAAAGTTTATTACTGATAACACAGAGTGATGATTTTGGGACACATTTTTTATCAGAATATGTGTGAAGTGAATTTATATGTATTTTCATTTGTATTCAGAAGGAATTTAAGAGTAATATAAATAAGACAATACTGCAAGCTTCCAGAAAAATGTTTTGTTTTATTTTATTTTATTTTATTTTATTTTATTTTATTTTATTTTATTTTATTTTATTTTATTTTATTTTATCTATTAGATCTTGGGGGGGTTAGGGGAGAGTTTTTTGATAGGGTTATTTGAAGGGCGTATTTGTTTTTTGGGTGTTTTCTGTTTGTTTGTTTTATGGTATTGGCTTGCAGAAGAAAGGTTAGGATTTCTGGTTGCTTTGTAATACTTGGGACTAGTGATGGAAAACAGGGAATAGCCAGCAAAGTTCCTGTAGGGAGAGAAAGGGGAAGGAAAGGGGCCTTAAACTTTCATTTTGGCTGCATTCTGCAAAGCTTGAAAGCCTCAGGGAAACTTCCAAGTGTTATGGTAGGTAGGCTACAAAGTACTGATCCAGTCGGAAGATAACCAAAGCACAGCTGAGGGTGGGGAGTCTTGAAACTGATTAAAAGTAATCACAGCCCTGTGGCCCGAGGCAGGCAGAAAACAGAACCATTAATGCTATCCGGGAATCCATATAATGTCCTACATAGCAATTGCCAGTAAAAGGAAGAATAAATTTCTGTAGCACTTCTTCTTGAAGCCAGGGAATTTCTTATTTCTGCCAGTATGGTGAATGAGAGAATAATCCTGAAGTGTCTCAAGTGTCAGCCCTGATGCTGGTGGGGAGGTGAGGGTTCTGTCGCTCAGAGTGAGCATTCCATATCCAAGGGGTGCCTTGACTTTTTGTGTTTCTTAATTTACAATCCAATTTATATCCATCTTAATTCATAATCCAATACGAGCTATACTGAGAGATACCAACATCCGATTTTGCACTCGATGTATTGTAATATAAAGAATAACAGTGGGAGGAAATTGCTGAAAAATAATTGCAATAAGATATTTCAATAATGGCTTACACAGAACCTGCTGGGAATACCCATATACTGTTGATTTCAATAAGAATATTTACTGTAATAAACACAGTAGAGCTCTATTTTTAGTTTGATATAAAGAACTGGGGGAAAAAAAAAAGATGAATTACATTACTCATTTCTATCTCTTGAATTATCTTAACCCTATGTGGTTGCTCTTAAAATTAACCAATTTATTATTTTCTAAAGAGCAGCTGGGGAACTGTTTAATGTACAAAACTGAAAGCAATGTAATTACAAACAGAGGGGCAGAAGTAATATTGTATAGTCACAGTTCAGAAATGGAGCCTTGAATATCTTAATATATGCCTACATAAATGATTACTATTAGTTTGCTTCAGCATTTATCTCAATGGGATGTTTTGGCATAGTGCGTTTATTCTACCTGTTGGTAAACCTATAAACCACTTCATTCACGTTTCTTCTGTGATTTTTTCCTTTTAGTAGGTACCATTTTTCATGCTTGCATAACAGTAAGTTCCTTGTTTTCATGAACACATAAAAATAGACCAAATCACAGAGGAAACTAAGAGCGCTTGGAGTAGAATTTAGGAAATGTAATTATTAAAAAAGAAATATGACATTTTAGTAATTTTTTTTATGTAAGCATTTTAATGTCTATGTATGCATTTTAAATTATATAACTGAGTTAGTCCTTGTGAAATAGGTTTCAGCATTGAAAGGTGTACATGTGTACCCTCTGAATAAGTCTATGACTTTTGTGCTTGGTACACAAAGTAATTATGTGCGTGCTGGGTAATGATACAACCATTGCTGCTGGGTCTAATTAACCTACAGAAATGCTGTATACAGTATTAGCCCATGTATTTTTAAGGGTTAAAGTTACAGAGAATTATATTTTTTTACCATAGGTGACCACTGCCTTTAAAAATACTGGTTATAGTTTTAGAAATCAGGGTATATTCACACTTCTTAGCAGAAATAATTCTGTACAAGTGTCGTAAATTGTTACTCTTTTGCATTATTTAGGGTAGCTCAGATAGAGTGCTTTGAACTAGAGGATTTTTTCTCACTTTATTAAAAATACTGGATTTTCCTTATTTTTTCCGTGTCATACATTTTATAGTGCTTCCTTATTAATGCCTTTGTTTTAAAAATGGGGCAGAGAGACTCCTGATCTCAGCAAATATCTTAGTGAGTATACTTTTGCTTTGGGGCAAGCACAACTTAATATTCATAAATCTTGAAATGCAGAGGCAAAACGTGAGGAGAATCAACGTATATTCTCAAGCATTAGGTATTGGGGCTAAATATCTGATGTGAACAACTTATCAGAGGATTGGCAACATTATTAAAGTATCATGTAAGAACCAAGCTATTTCTAAGTTTCAAAAAACTATGGAAAGCTCCCTAGTACTAGTTGACATTTCAATAAAATATAGCTAAGAAGAAAAGACCTCATATAAAGAGATGTCCACAGACTAACATAAAACAAAACAATAAAGTAGAAACCAGTGCAATAAAGTAAAAATAGTTACTTGTAATGATGCTTGAGATCTGAAAATCTATTAAAGCTGTTCTTTAAATTGTCAAGCAAATAGTTCATATTATAAAAGACAAACAAATCACATGTTGTCTGTGTAGTTTAAAAAATGTTTATTTTTGATTCATGAAAAAGTCTCAATTAGGTGCCCATATTATGCACTACTTTCTCCATAGTCATGTTAACATTAAAAGTCATTGTCTCAATTTGTACTATCGATAGAAAATTTGAAGGCAGGTATAACAGAAAACAGTCCATAACAAGTATCCATCCCTCTAACTGAATCTCAGAGTTGCGCTAAAGTTGACCCAAGAGAAAAGCAGGCTTTATTACATATTGATGACTAGGAAGTAAAGATTGTGACAGATCAATGGCAAAAGCCAGTTCCCATGTCAACATACCTTTGGAAAAAGCATTCTGCAAGCAGTTCTCTCTCTTTGATACTAAGGGGAGTCTGTATTCAGCGTTACAGAATCAAGGAATCACAGAAAACGCCAAGTTGGAAGGGACCCACAAGGATCATTGGGTCCAGCTCCTGGCCCTGCACAGGACCATCCCCAGGAGTACCTGAGAGTAATTTGTATATAATATGGGCACAAGATGGTATGGAGATGGTGGGGGACACCAAAGTCTGGTCTAGGGTTGTGAATAGAACACTTGATTATGGAGTTGCCTCAGCTGATTCAGAGCCAGTGGGATTCTGGTTGGAAAAGTTCTGTGATTACACTTAAGTGACTTTGGGAACGTGAGCTATTTTTCAGTGCATGATGTGTGTCCCCTTCTATGTTTGATTCAGAGAAAATATGTATTCCTTCCAAGTCATTTATGAGGCACCTGTCCTGCAAGCCTATTTGAAGGCACAGAATCCTCCTTCTTTAGTGCAGTTCATGCCTGGGAACTTCCATATTTAATGACCTATGTCAACTAGGCATTTTTTCATTGCCATTTTAAAGAGTTCTATTGAAAATGAACAGGAAGGAACAGAATCCATCTTTCTCAGCTGTGATGGTTTTGCAGGGCTAGCATAAAAAGCATTAAAAGTTTTTCTTGCTGTAGCGAAGTCAGCAGATCCCACTCAGAATGCTCAAAAGGACTGGTTCAGTGAAATAAAACCATGCTCAGAAATGGTAGCACTTTAGGATAGATGAGAAAAAAAAAAAACACTTGAGAAGTGCAGGACTATTCCATTTTACCTGTGTCTCATTCATGTTAGCTAGTGTAGTTTGTCAAATTCCTATTCCTTTGGTGATCACTAGTGACATTTTCTAGAACATACAGCTTTAATTTCTTTTCTTTGTGTAGATGTTTCCTTTTTAAAAATTACTTGTACTTTATAGAATAATATTAGAGTATGTCAATACCAAATGATAAACTGTAATTACACTAGTGAAAGCTGTAAACCTCTGAAAACAGATTAGTGAATCATGACACTGAAAGGTGTATAGAAAGCCATTTCACAACTTTGGTAAAAGTCTCTTGGTATTTATTTCATAACAGGGAATGCAAAACATACGACGTTTATGTCCTCATAGGACAGCTAATGGTACTAGAACTATGACTTTGCAGCACTCTAGGAGTGTGGCCATCCCAATAACATTGAAATTACAATATTATTGTCGTCATCATCATCATCATCATTACTATTCCTTTTTAGAAACTACAGCTATCTGTAAGCACAATTTTGCAAGATCTTTCAATGTCGACTTTTGAGCTGTGAAGATTTTTTTTTCTTTTTTTTTTTTTAATTTATTTTGAGTGACAGAGATTTAAAATTATCTTTGATTTCCCATACGTGGTTTTATAGGTTATTTAAATTTTTGGGGTGTGCTAGTGTGGTCTGGTCTAACAGGAAAATTCAGAGCTTAATTTGTGAAAATATGTTTTCAGTAATTCCCTGGCATTTCAGGATCAGTAAGGTGGTATGGGCAAACTTATGAAAAACATTAATCTTATTCTCATCAAAAAAATCTTTTGCCCTTAAATCCCCAGGGTGAATGTATGTTACTTATTGTATAGAGAAGTGTAGAAGACTTTCACAACAGGGTTAGGCAGACAAGTCCTGTAACAAGGAAAGGTTTTGGCCTGGGGAGTTCCGGAGAACATGAGGACCTGTCAGTCAACACCGGACTGCCACCTGATGCTTGCAGGGGTAGGAGCTATCTGCCTGGCCTCTTCCTAGCCCTCACCTTCCAATTGAAGTAAACAGGAGATCTCACCCATTTCCTTAATTGTTCATAACTTTAGAACTGCATGATCCAAATTAATAAATTCCTTAGCAATTTAATAATGTAAAATGACAAACTTAACTGTCCCTTAAAAAAAAATCACTTTCATAAAACATATAATTTTGTATTTATAGGAAGAAAAAAAAATATTCTGACTGTGGCAACACTCTAAAAGTTTATTTAGTTAACGGTTTCTGGACAATCCTTTTGAAGAAATGCATGTGGGCATGATTTAACTTGACATGAGTTGTCTCAGATTGCTAATACAAAAAGAATGGCCTAATACACTGAATCCTGTAAATATTCAAGATGCTTCTTTGAGTCTGTCAGAATCCCATGGGTTGGATGGATACATCAAATCTTACTCTTTTCGTACAATTTGGGATTCATGTTTTCTAGCTTCAGCCATTACAGTGAGGCAGCTGGGCTCCCTCTATGGCCTGCGGAAGCCCAGAGGGCAATGCGTCTTGTGTGAAATTCTTCTCCTAAGACAGAAGAAAGATGGAGTCAACTCTAGATATGGCCTTTTCGCCCATTGACTGTAGTCCTAGAAGTCAGATTAGAAATGCAAAGTTAATGAGAGGAAATTAATTTACACTGTCTTATTTGGAAAATTCTACTTTTTGATACAAAGAGCATACTTCAGCTATGAGCCATGCCTGGCTGATGCTACTTATTAATTTTCAATAGATTTCCCTCCATGCTGTGAAATAATCATTTAATAAAGCTTTCAGGGGCAGTGTGAACCTTAGTAATATAGCTTTAATAGATCTGTTGCCTGGGAACTTAAATCAAGGCTTATGTCCGATGCCAGTATTAAGATAAAGACTCCCATAGGCAGCCGTGTCCCTTGTGTAGGTCTTAGACAATATGAAACAGTTTTGGTCATATTTCTCTTTATGGGAATGTTTACAGTAGTGCTCAGTGAAGACCTGTGATGGAAAAAAAACTCCAACATCCCAATTTAGAAGATATGTAAAAAATACCAAATTATAATATTTCCACTGATGAAATCCATTCCATACAATCTGGCTGCAAACCTTAAAAGGAATTATTGAAGCATACTGCATGACTTCCAATATATTCTATTTCTACTCCTCCTGTTGCTTAATAATTTTGAAAATTTTGTACATTTATGTGGTATGTTTTAATACAGGAAATACTGCAGTGCTTTTGTAAGTTATGACTTTTTTACAGTTTTTAGCCAGGAAACCAGATCTTGCTATCAAAAAGGGTTGGAGACAGATCACTCTGTTGGAGCTTTAGAGAATACGGCATGAAAACTGCTGTAGCACCATACCGGGTGTTGATACAATGTTTTTTCTACTCTCTGCTTACCCAGTGCTAAGAGTTTTGTTGGAGAGAACCTTTACATCACTTCTCCACTTAGAGACAAGAAAAGTAGTTGAGTCTTCGGGCTTCATGAACACCAGCAGTCCCTTTGTGATGAGATTTTGTTCAGGGTCTGCAAATAGAGTAGAAAGATGCATATGAGAATTATATGTTTTCCAGCATTTTTGCAGTGGAAAGGGGCAGCCAAAATATTAATCACAAATTCTTGATGAAATATGTTCCCTCATAATGAATCTTTGAATCAGTGACTGGGTTGGGTCCACCTCTGCTTGAAATAATACTTTGTATTAAAGGTGGTAACCCTCTGTAAAGTCTTTATGTAATGTGTAATTTTTAATTATGTTCTGTGTAACATAAATAGTAAAAATTCCATGAACACCTTTAAGTTGGTTAAATTCTGATTGGATGCAACTTCATTCCTTTTATGTGTAAGCAACATACATATGGAAGCAGAAAAGCTTTAAAAAAAATTACTATTGTTATTTTTAGTAGTATGTTTAAAAATACTTGGACAGAACATTTCCTAGTCATACATATCTGTAATAACATTAGATTTGAACATGTAAACAAGTGAAAGTTCAGCACTGTGTCTAGAATGCCCAGCCTGAGACTAATATGTAATTAACATGATTACTGTTTTATTGTTCTTATACCAAAACAAATTCAATACCAGTGGTTAGAAAAGTGTAAAACTTGAAAGCAGTTTCCAACAGGACAAATTTAAGTTTTGATGCTATCTTAGAAGATTGCACAATTAGAGAATTAGAAGTGTAGGACTGTCTCATAGTTGACAGCTCATCAATTAGCAAATGCTTTAATGACACTTTGATCAACAAGAAATAAATTTTAAAAATCCCTATGACCTTACTGGTCTTTCTTGGGGGGGAAAAAAAAAAAAAAAAACACAACAAAAACCAACTAATCACAATCCTTGATTTCCCTTTTGGCAGCCTCTGCAAGTGAGCTGGAAAGTGTCTGTTAAAAAGGAATAGTTCAACTGAAACAAATTCCTTGTGCTTTTGTCTCCAAGTGAACTGCACTGTGAAAGGACATGAAATGTGAATGCACTGCCTGAGAGGTTTACAGTAAATGATAAGGTGCAGTCTGAGGGTAACTGTTAACATCTCTGCTGTACAGCAAATACTAAGAATGGTAAAAGGTTGTTTTTCAAGAAACAAGAAGTAAAACAGAGCTTTAGTGTTTTTAAAGGTTCTCTGTGGGTATCTAAATTTTTCATGTGAGTTGTCTATGTTGTCCTTTTAAGAGCTGTTATTAGGGCTGCATGAAGAAAACTCCTAGTTATTCAGGTATATGAAGTTCTATGCAGCAAAATATGTGAGAAGAGATGAAAATGCCCTTATATTCATTAGTGATGATATTAGTATATTCTGATTTTAAAAATGATGCTTCAACTGAGCAGGAGAAATTTTCTTCTAACAGTTATGCTGATTTGAGTTTGTTTATGGATCAAACTTTCAGAAAAAAAAAATTAAGTAGTCAAATTTTTATGAAATATTGTGTGTTTACATTTGTGCATGTGGTTTTTCCACATGGGGGCCTGGATAGAGGGTTACTCCAAAGTTTATGGAAGTTAATTGGAAAGTAATCCACATTTCTTTCAGTGGGCATTAGGTCAGGCCTTACGTGCAGTTATAGGTGATTGCCAACTGGAACTTGGACATACAAGCATTGAGGTAACTAGTATTTCATGTGCCTTTACATATCTAGGCTCCTGGACTGGACTCCTGAAAAATATTAAAAATCTGACTTTCTTGATATCTTCATGTTGTGGTAGGCAAAAAATCCACCAAAAGCGCTATGCTGTGTATCCTAGTTAATCACCCAAATGCTGACCCTTCCTTTGGGATAGAGGATGCACTGAATGATCTCTCCAGATCATCACAGTTGTTCTCTATTATTTTAATTGTATAGGTGTAAGAATAGCTGATCAGTGGTGTTGAAAGGATTTAAGATATGTGCGATGACTTACGCTTTTTAAGTTTGATTCATTCATCTCTTTTTTACATATTTTGTTGGTAAAATGTCCTTAAATTTTTTCATTAAAGTAGCTGTTTAAAGAAAAAATTTAAAGTTCAAAAGTGGATTTTTACAGCAAGTTTTTATGCATTAAGTGTAATGTACTATAAAATACAATTATAGATGAAGGCCTTCTACTAGGAGAAAGTGAGGGTCACAGTGTAGACTGTTGTAATTTACATGGGACTCAGTCCTCTGACTTTGAAGAAGTCCATGTAAATTTAAAATATTATACTTGATATGTGAATGCAGGCCAGAGACTGGCATTTCTTGAAACCATTAATTAAAAAATATGAGTATGGTTAATTAGAACTACAGAAATGTATCAAAAAGTACATACACAATTTTATTATTTACTTCATTGAGCTAAACATGGAAATTAAACTAAAAAGCCTATTCAGAACAAGAATGTTTTGTTTCCTTTTACATTAGTGTAGCTTTGATTGCTGAAATTTTGTGGGAGCTACAGGGAAGTACAGAGAAGAGATGGAACTGAAAATTTCTGTTTCACCACTCTTCAGACAGTGCTGTGAAAGTCCCCTGAAAGAGATCTGAGAAAAAGCATCAAGGCCTGGACAAAAAGAGCTCAGAAGAGATAGGAAAAGTAACTTAATCCAAGGGAAGACTCTTCCACTAGAAGAGTGCGTGACTGAAGACGAAAGCCAGGACTGATGGCACCTAATGTAGATCTTTATCTGAATGAGTTACCCCAGCAATTCTTGGAGTCCATAGAGAGAAACAGGCACTTTTGGGTGCAATTCATTTGACCTGTTTGAGAGGAATTGTGGCTCAGAGGTGACTGCTGCTCCCACTATGAAGATGTCATAAAGACACACGAAGAGAGTCTTGGGTCAGAGGAGTGTGAGAAGTTCTATTTCACTATTTAGTTTTGTTTTCAATGACCAGCTGAGACTGTGACCTAAACTCATTTCTTTATTCATGGAAGAGGTCTGGGTTTTGTATTAAAAAAGGATGTAAGAATCATGTGTCAGAAAGCTGGAATGCTGCTACTCCAGTGCTTTTAATACAGAGATTAGAAGTGTGGTAGGTCGTCTTCCCTGTCTCTCTGCTAATGAATGGAGAGCTGGATTGCCTAAGTACATTACATTTTCTGGGGATTTTCTTTAGTAGTATTAGCTAAGAAAGGCTACTATTGTATGTATGTCTTGATCATGCAACACTCCTGCAGCAGAAGAGACTAGGAGTACAGCTCTTGGCAGACAATATGACAGGGTTTCCATATGAAAATATTTCCACTTCTTACATTTTATTTCCTATTTGAAATTTTCTGTGGGATAAATTTTCTGACTGATTCTGACTGCAAATATATTTCAATTAAGTTACAATATTCTAGCTTGTACCCCAATCCCAATGGGAAAAATGGTATGAGTTGTCCAAAATAACCATGCTGGATGAAACCAGGCCTCATTAGGACATTAAAAAATGCTAAATTCAGCCAACATAAATTATTTTGCTTTAAACATTGATTGTTTTGTACAACTTTTTTGTTCAATAAAAGCAATTCATATAAATAAAACTGAATATACTTACTCAAAACTCATTTGATGGCAAAAGCAAAGCATTGTTTAGATGATTTCATTTTCTGCTTGACAGACAAAGTTTTGGCTTTTCATTGAGCAACCAGGATATTTTAATGAAAGTTGTTCTTTCCAGGGTTGAGAAACATTTCCCACTTGCATGTAAATTTCTATTTGCTAAATGAGATAACAGCCATGCTATCTTATGTGTGAAGCAGTTTTATTCTTTTCTAACCCACTGCAGATTCCACTACGGTAAAAGTAAGTAGTTTATTACATTAAGTTAATCTAGATTAATCAGACCATTTTACAGTTAAAGCTGTAGAGCACATTACCTGTCTTAATTACACCTCCCACTTAGCACAGAATTTTAACAAATTTGCAGTTACTAGTTCTCTCAGGAAGTCTGGTCTCCCCAACTTACCAACTTGGAAGAAACAGCAGGATGTGAAGGTTGCACACATTCATGACTTCAGGTGATACTTCTGGTTTGTGTTGCCTTGTTGCTACTGACTGCTTTCCTCCACAATCTTCTTGGCCCGTCAGGCCATGTTTCACCATAAACATGTTACAGGCTGCACATCTTTGTAAGCCCTGTGCTGTTCAAGTTAGCACAAATACTGCACTTTCAGTTCAGCAGTGAAGTGCCTATTGCACTGCAGCACTGAACAAGTGGCCAATGATAAACCCACAAACTGCATTGTTCTGAAGGAGGAAGGAAAAAGGCAGATCTGTAGTAAAAGAATGAAGGACACACTGGAAATATACAAAAGACATACTCCAAGAAATATAAGACCAATGAGAAGGTAACTGTGGATTTCAGTTTCTTATGGTTATGGCTCAGGAAGATATCACAAGACAAATACGATGTAGTACATGATTTATTGTGATAAACATGTATTTTAATACAGAAAAGTATAAAAGTAAAAATGTGTATAATTGCCTGACTTTGGTTTAGTTTTTGTTTTGTTTTGTGGTGTGTTTTTTTTTTTTTTCCTTTGGATGACTGCAGTATTTCTCTTTCTCTTTAAAGTGACTTTTAATCACTAATTCATATGTATTTTAAACAGAACTGAAGTACATATCAAATCTAGTTTCACATGAAATCTAAAAATCTTATGCAGTATTTTGACCATGAGAGTAGGGTTTGTGAGAATTTTCTATTGTCAAAGTGTGCAAGCAAACACAATTGTTCTAAAAAGCCCTTGAATAAAAATGCTATAGATAGTGCTTTAAATTTTTAAATAGTTTTGGGTGTTTTTTCTGTGATAGATCTATTCTTTTTGATGTTAGTGATAACATATATTGTATTGATCTGCCTCCCCAGTGACCTACTGAAGTTTGGTGGTATATCTATTAAAATGTTACTTAAGTTCATCCACCTTGTTTTTTTCTGCACTAAGTTACCCTTTCACAAATTATCCCATGTTGAGAGGCAGCAGAAAAAAAAGCCCCACTGTGTCTGTGAGCAGCATTTTTCACTGATCTTGAAAAAGCAATTAAGAAATGTTACATTTATTGTTCCAAAACCAATGTTTACCTGCTAGGATATTTTTGGTTATTTTCCCCTCTCAACTCATAGTATTTTTCAAATTTTGCTTATTGCTTTTCAAGTAATTCTATGCTTGCTTGTACTAGATATTTTGTAATTTCCAGTGAATGCTAGATTATACATGAGATTGAGACAAATCACTGGAAAAAAGAGATAAAAAATGAGAATCTCTGCAACATCATTCACATTTTCACGCTATGTCATCTATTTATTAAGATATTCTCATGAGAAAAATACACCTATGAAATTACATTATTCTTTTAAAAGTTAAAGTATTACAAACCAGTATTTACTGAAACCAATTAAATAGTTTGGGATAAATTTGTATAATCATCAATGAAAAAGGATATGCAATCCTTTAATGCATATTTATTGTATACTTAATTGTGCTGCAGTAGGTCATAAACCTCCAAATCTCTTTTGAAAAAAATGTTCTAAAATACATACAAATTGTTTCATTTTTGCACTGTTTACTCTGAATACACAACCACTTACTCTCACTATGTGATATTCAGATAGATTTTTGTGCACTGTACTCAGATTTATACAAGGTGAACATATTTGTTATATTGCAAAAGAAAAATCCCATTGCAAGTAAATCAAGACGGGAAATATGGTAAGATTCATTGCATGAAGAAATTAATTTCCACTGTAATTTAGGAATGAACATTTACATTTTGAATTATATTTATGTAGGTGTGAATAGCTGTTCTATAAAATCCTTTTGTACTGATGTATTGCAGTAGAAAATACTATAAAGCTTTAGTTACAGACTGTGTATAGTCGATATTTCTTAGAAATTATGCTTATTAAAAAACCCCCAAACATAAAATGCATACATAAGAACCTTTAGTATTGTGAGCATTGTAATAACTAAATTCTGGAAATTCAAAGTCTAAAACAGTTCTATAACTCATCCTATTCAAACCTAATACAGCACAATGCAATTTTTACAGTGCCCTTTGTGCTAGTATCCTGGAGCATTTTAAAATGAATAAAGTTAAAATTAGCAATGTAGCACTCAATTTCCTAAAGGAGTTATTTTAGAAAAACTAAGTAAAATCAATGCCTTAAATGTTTGGATTTAAAACACTGCCAATTGAAGCTTTTTTTATTTCAAGTAGCAAAGTGTTCCAAATCTCCTGAACAAAATGTCTGAAGGCTCTATAGGTTTAGGATATCAAAAAAAGTATTTAAGAATTATGAAGGCATCATCTATTAATCTCTGAGTGCACACTGTCCATAGGCATGGAATGTAAATGTAATGGATAGGCAGAGCTATGCAGCAGTCTCTGCATGAAGCAGTAAGCTAGTAGTTTATTTGCATTTCTATCATACATTTCACCTGAAGACCTCAAACCAGTCCCTCTGTTAATTCCAACAGAACAGTATAAAACACTTTAAAAATACAACAGTGAAGGTTGGTGCTATGCTGAAAAAAAAGAGTTCTGTATGAACAGTAGGTGAGGTGCAACCCTCTAAGGGTCAATTGCACATCAGGTGCTGTCACTTGTGTAATGGGCCTTGCAAGTGATTTTATTGAACCATAGTTCTGAAGATGCAGGTCCTGTATTTACATATGGGACCATTATTTCTAAGAAATGGTTTTGTAGAAAGTTGGCACTTGCAGTTGTAGCAACAAGCAGTATAATGGCTGTGTTCTCTCCTCTCTCTTGTAGAAGGCACATAAATGTATACCAGAACACCAAGATGAAAAGAAAGGAAATCAGTGACAAGCATGCAGAACTCTTTCTATTTCTGCTAACCAGCCTTATTATATCAAAGAAAGAAATAAACTTGTTTTCAAACTCTGAATAACATTGGAGAGTCATCTTTCAAATTACAGAAAAATAGTTATAATTAATTTTGATAGTGTTTCGGGATACATGGAGCAGGAATGCAATAGTCTTATATACACGAGAGAAATATGAGCAGCTCTTGGTGCTCAGGATGAAGAATATGGTCATGAGTGAGTCTTGGAAGCAGAGCTGTGGGTATTCTTCACCTTGATTGACTGCTGATTGGCAGGAAAGTGAAGATCTGGAGTGAGTGTCTATAAGCACAATTCATTCGCTCACCTATGTTGTAAGACAACATGGGAGCAAGATGCAGTGTGTGTAATCACCCACAACTTTTATTTGTAGCCATATTCTTCCTTATTTTTATATTCCCTTTTGAGTTTTCTTTCTCTTGTCTTCCCTATTACTACAATTCACCCTATAACAAACCACTAACTTCCTTCCTTGACTAGCTATTTCTGATTTCCATTGTGCCCCAGTAAGCAAATCAGTTGCTAGTAGGGCAGCCAGATCTGCTTTGAGCAGAAAGTCAAACCAGATGACTTCTGGACCTCCCTTCCTACCCACATGGTTTTGTCATTCTGTAATTAATACTGTTGGGTCACTTTTTTCTTTATATGATTTCTGCTTTAATTTAGAGTTATAATTAAGGCTAAGGTACTGTTTAGTTATCATTTAAAAGTGTGGCTATAATTTTCCTCCATTTCTTTCAATAATCTGTTTCTGAGCTCAGTGGGTAAATGAATGCTGTTCATGTAAATGAATGAAAGCTTGCAGTTTTATGAGAGTATACACATCTTTCTCTCTCCGGTGATACCTACACTGATTTTGTCCATGATAATACGAAGAACTGCCAAAAAGACATTTGTGCTGGCTCTGCATCCAGCTGTGGCTTAGAAGGAGGCAGCTATTTTGAACAGTACTGTTTCCTGAAACCACTGAGACTAGGCTTGGCTGGGCAATCTTTATGTCCTGTAAAACTTTTTTTATGTTTTGAAGTATCTTTTATGCTCTGACAAAGACAGCCTACTGACATAACAGGACAGATTTCGTGTGGCAGGAAACAATTTAGGCACTGATTACACAAATAATCTGCATTGTGAATGTGATCTTAAATACATATTTCTGCTTTCATGAAAAACTGTTCTTAATTGTTGGGTGATGAAAGACCACCAAAATTTTGGCAGTCTGAAAAGGTAGATATGAAACCATTTGCTGATGGATCTTTGCCAGGGAGGTGGCAGGAGGGTGTGAGAGGGAAAAGGAGTGAGACTAAGGCATTCCAGGTGTGGAGAAAGAAGTTGTCTTTGCATTGGAAAGAAATGGATTGTCAGAACATTTCATGTGTCAGCAAAAATGACAAAATACGTTGGTATTGAGAAAGTTACAGATCAGAAATTACAATCTCCAGGTGTTTAGTGTAACAGCAGGCTGCAGATGAACTCTTGGGCTGTTGAAGTTCATAGCAGAGTTGCCACTTGCTGCTGTGTGACTCAGGATTTCCATACATTTCTGAGGTACAAAAAGGTGTTTGAAATTTGATTTCTTTTGTCATATTCTTAATGACCAGAAAATAACCCAAGGAAACATCTAGCAGAAAATCAGCTGCCTTTATGGCAAGAAGAGGATTTTAAAGAGAGACCCTTATTAGATGCACAGCCAGAAAGAAGCACAAGGAAAGTGCAACACCCTTCTTCCCTACCTTGCTTATGCAGCTGGGCTCTACAGGAAGGTGGCCTGGAGGAGGAAGGAGCAAGTATAGTCTCTGTTACAAATGGAGTCTCTAATGAGACTTGTTCTATCTTGTTCTATATTTCCAGACTTCTCTCTCCAAGGGTATTTTGGTACTGTGCTTTTATTTTAAGTTTCTGTATTAGGTTAAAGTAACACAAAAGTTAGCTTATAAGTTTCTGCTACATCTAGCAGAAACAAATATATTAGCTTAACAAGAGAGTAAACATGGGCACTTTAAAACATTCATTTCAACTAGGGATTCCAAATCTCGTTTTAACTTTTTAGATGTTTTCCTGCTCTTTCTATCCACAGTGCAACATCTTTCAAATGCAAACCCTCTGTCACCTCTTCCATATCATTAGTGTTTAAGATGATTTTGCGTGTCAGGTTGTGTGTGCTTTGGCTCACAAGAAGAGGCTACTTACACTTCTCCACATAGGCAATGGTGCAGACTACAAATAGGAAAAATGGATTGAGAGATGTTATGAACATTTTCAGGCAAGTGGGCTTTCAAAACTGATGCATTTGCTGACAGGAATAATTTTCTGACATTGTCATAAGGTCTTTTCTTTCTGATTCTTGAGTTTTCTTTATTGATTGTTGCTCTTTTGCATAGTTCATTCTTTTCTGAACCATTCATAAAACAGCCATAATGTTTTCATGTTATGGTTGGCCACCTGTGCTCTCATCCTTGGAAGGTATGCACATACTCCATTCCCTTGGCCAGAATGTCCTGGTAATGCAGTCTGAAAATAAAGCTTCTAGTTAAGAGAAAACCTCAATCATTGTCTGTGTTGACTTTGGTGAGATTTAAGACATACTTAATATTTAAGTGAAGGCTTTATATTTTCCAGAGTGGAGAGGTCAAGTAAAAATTGAAGAAAACAATTTCAAATTCTGAATACCATAAACAATTAAACAATTGTTTTCCAAGAAACAAAGACTGGATAATTAGTTCTTTGACGAGTTTTTGTGTGCTTATGAGGAAGGAAGAGATTGAAAAACAATGGTAGAAAACTATGAGGTACTTGACAGATGCTTTTTAAGTGATAATAATTTCTACAGTAAGTGTAAAATCATATATTGCTCAGGGACGTTTACTGAACTATCACTTATTCATTTGGCTATAGGCAAACACAGATCAATGGCAACTGACTGAAAAGGAGTAGGGGTAATATTTTTTTTCTCACCAGTTCTTCTAAAATAAGTCTCTTTAAATTTGTGACACAGTCGGTCATGTGCATCATATTATGGCAGGTTACATCACATGATTTTATGTAGCCTGCTGGTAACGTCACTTTGCATTATACATTTAAAGAAATATCACTTCTTTTCACATAGGGTAGAAGACAGTAATCAACTGACAAGTATTCTCCTGCTACCCATGAGAAGAAGCCAAGTATCAGATCTAATACTTTCCACCACCACCAAATAATTTTCTGTAAAGGCTTGCGCATGACAAAATGCCAGCAGATAGTGGGTATTTCACAGATAGTGATTCTCTTATTGTTTAACTGTGATGTCTGCATCTTATCACTCTGTGCAAATTATTTAGCAACTGCCATATTATTTATAGGTATGAATTGCACATTAGTCTCATAAATAATTCAATTTTTGCTGTGAATTAACATTCTGCTACAGATAATTTTTTTTCTTTTCTTTTTTTTTTTTTTTTGGAAATCATATCAATTGCTATGGGCACATTGTGATTTTTTTAGCCAGTGGATTTTGAAACACCAGTGTCAGTGAAAAGAAAAAGAAGGTGTTTTCTTTTTCTTGAAGTTAACACACACTTGGCCAAATCTTTCAGGCTGTGAAAAGTCCTGCCATGGTCTTTAATAAGAATTATGTTCATGGATTTACAGGAAGAGAAAAACCATTGGATTTCATCCTAACAGTATGGCAGCCTTTCATGATGTGACACCAATTTGTAAACAAAAAAATAACTTAAATGAATAATGATCCATTTTTATAACTGAAACAAAAAAAGAATAACATTCTTTTTCTTTCCCCAGTAAGACGTAAGAATGTCATTGTGGACTTAACAGAAAGACAGTCGCAAGTTTGTTTGCTAGTAGACTCCTAGGGAGCTGAACACAAAAATCCAATAAATAATTAGCTCTCCTGTGACAGGCTTCTGAATTACTGTGATACATTAATTGGACAAAATTAGCATGAATTAAGGCAAATAAGTATAACATGTAATTTATTACTTACTAAGCACGGTACTGCAGTGGAAGCCTCAGATTTCCCTTAAGATTGCTTTAACAGCTATAATGCATTCCTTAATTTACTCTGTGGAAAATCAATTTTTTCAGAGTTCATTAAGCACCAATATGTTACAATGCAAGTCCCTAGAGCATAGAACTACAATACGTTATGCAAATTCATACCAGTGTGTTACCAATATGTAAATAGCAATAATACTATTGTCAGCTTTCTATTGATAGACATACTGAAAAGGATGATGCTTAAAACTTCTTCAACTCTTTTGACTTGTTTCTGATATTAATCACTATTCCTTTTAAATGCCATTTCTTAGGAGAGCTATCATTTTAAAAAATCTTTTTCACTTATGGTTCATTAATGAGAGTGTTCTGAAGTCTCTGTTTGCAAAGAAGGGGCACATAAAGCTTTTAAACATGCTCATAAGCATCAGGCTTTCCTTAATGAGAACTCAATATTTCCAGTCAATGTATAAATGCACAATGCTGATGGATAGTTATGGATATACCATACAATAAATGAAAGAGAAGGCATTCCAAAACTACAAACTCTATAAAGAAATAATTTTTAAAGCCTTTTTCTTCCTATTTTTTAGCACAAAAAATGAAAATGAGATCAGACATAGCAATTCCAACTCTTTTGGTTTAACCTAGCAGGTAGCTAAACACCACATTGATACTTCTTTCCCCTACCTCTACTGAGCACAATGCCATATGATCTGAAATATCCCCTTGGACAGTTTGGGTCATCTGTCCCAGTTGTGTCCCTTCTGAGCTTATTGTGCCCCAAAACCTCCTCACTGGTGGGGTGGTGCGAGAAACTAAGAAGTCCTTGACTCAGTGTAAATACTACTTAGCAACAACTAAAACATCAGTGTGTTATCAAAATTTTTTTCATCCTAAATCTAAATACAACTCTGTACCAGCAACTAGAAAGTAAATTAAATATACCCCAGCTGAAACTAGAGCACCAGACAGTCAAATGTGAGCCACAGGAACTGGCATTAAGAAAATGAAGTCCCAGACTGTTCGATATTCACCTAATCATATGACAGACTCCAAAGCTATCATAGTAACTGCCTCCGGAGCTCTTTGGGGAGACAGATGTCACCAGTGGAAGGATGATTTCCATGTCTTGGCACTCTGCAATTGTCAGACTGAGGGAGAGAAAAGGAGAGGAGGATTCTGCTACTGAGGAAGCATCCTTTGTGGAAGGAGGAGCCACGTGTCACTCCTGTCATTCTCCCTTTTATCAGATTTGTTTTGAATAAAATCATTTCTGACTAAATCTCACTCTGAGGAGCAAGGAATGGCTTTGTCCTAAACTACACATGCCTGTATTTAAATCCATAATTTGACCTGGATATGTAACAGTCAGGGCCAGGTCAGAAGAGCTGACTTGAAGGGTTTGGAGCTGTGAGGGCAGGGTGGGCTTTTTTGAGTATGTAAAACTGACCAATTAAGTTATCATGAGACTGGTAGAAAAGCAGATGATGGTGGTCATGATCTTTTCAGCCTTGCAGAAATCAGCAAATGATAAATGTATTTGACTTCTAACTATTTCAGAATTTAGCCCACAGAACAGCATTTGTTTGAAGATATGTTGTTGTGTAGGCCTAATGAAACATAAAAGATTTAATTTTTTAGGGCATCCTTGTTTATGAAAACAACTAAGTCCATGTAGGTGAGGTTTGTATGTAAATTTTGTTTACTACCAGGTTTGAATTTTTTCTTACTATAAATGCAGGTAACACTACTGTACAAGAGATATTGTGTAGTAAATGTCCCCTAATGCACATAGATAAAATATATTCAGGACTTTACTCAGTCCAACATTTCATAGACTGCAATTATGGGACCCCATGCCTGGCAAACATAATCAGAATGATCACAGAATCACAGAATATGCTGAGTTGGAAAGGACCCAGAAGGATCATCAAGTCCAGCTCCTGGCCGTGCACAGGGCCATCCCCAAAAGTCACACCATGTGTCCAGGAGTATCATCCAAACACTTCTTGAACTCCATCATGCTTCATGCTGTGACCACTTTCCTGGGAAGCCTGTTCCAGTGCCCAACCACCCTCTGGGTGAAGAACCTCTTTCTAATATCCAACCTAAACCACCCCTGACACAACTTCAGGCCATTCCCTTGGGCCCAGTCTCTGCTTCTTGAATACCTCGAGTTCATATTCAGAGAAAAAGCTACATAATTTTCTCTAGGAGATTTCTTTTAGTTTAGTGTGAGAATAGCTGTTTTTGGCAAAAAGGGTTTACAGGACCGATATACAACCAAAGAAAATGCTCCACAAAATCATGGTACTTATAGCAGGTTACTAGGAACAAAAGAATTTCCCTGCCTCCCTCCAAACAGCATTATGAGCTCTGTTTTTAAACCTTTCGAAGGGCACTGAGACCCCCTTGGTCTGTCATACGTGTTGAGGACAGAGGCAAAGAAGACATTAAATACCTCTCATCTCTCTTCCTGTTTGTGAGGTGATCATCCTTATTCTGTAATAGGCCAATAGTATTTCTAAACTGCCTATTGCCATTAGTATATTCGAAAAAACTTTTTTTGTATTGTCCCCCACGGCCAGCTTCAACTCCAGTTGAGCTTGGCTCAAACTCCAGTTGAGTTTCGCCCTGCAGCAGCAAGGAGCATCTCTGAATTTTTCCCATGTCACTTAACCTTGCTTCTGCTGGGCATACACCTTCCTTTTTTGTGTTATTTCCAAGAGAAGATCCCTGTTCAGCCAAATGAGCCTTCTGCCTCACCTGCTTGACTTCTGACATGTGGGAATTGCCTGCTCCTGTGCCCTTAGGAGGTGATGTTTGAAAAGTGACCATCACTGATGGACCCAGCACCTGCAAAAACATTTACCCAGGGGGCCTTACGTACTTAATCCCTGAGCAGCCTGAATTCTGCTCTCCTCATGTCCAGAGTTGAAGCTTTGCTAGCAATTTTCCTCCTGTCAACAGAGATTTTTAAACTCAATGGCTTTGTGGTCAGTGTGGCCAGGACAGTCACCAATCTCTACTTTGCTCATGAGATCAACTTTGTTGACAAGCATCAGATCAATGAAGGAATTTTTCCAAGCTGACTGCCTTAGGACCCATTCCATAAAGTTGTTGTCATGCCCATCCATTGAAGAGCAGTACTGTATTCTTCAGAAGACAGATAAAGCAAAACCAATACATCCTAAAAGTTTTATGTACTCTGGAACCATTTTAAAAATAAATATATATTTGAACCTGAGCTTATAGTAAAGATGAACTCAATCTGCAAATTGAGCTTTGCTTCAGACTTAGATCTCAATGCTTGATATCCCCAACTATTCAGCATATTGCAGTGCCAATACTTGATGATGTAGTTGCGTGCTAGTGGAGAATGGATCCCTCTGGAAGTGAATCAGATGCTCGCAGACTGACTCTCTAAGGACAGCAGGGATACAGAGTAATCTGAAAATATTTACTTTTTGTTTATGTTAATGACAACTTTAAATAAGGAGCAGGGAGCAATGTCTGGCTCCATCTACACAGGGATTGCATACAACAGACACTTTGAATCTGTGCTAAAATCCCTGTGATAATTCACAATAGTATCATACATGTTCTGGTAAAAAATACTTTTCAAATAGCTTTATGTACCAAAGCAAGTGGACATTTTTAAAATCAGATTAGCAGATTTGTGTTTTTTATGGACCATTAAATATCATGCTTTAAACTAGTCCCTCAGAGACCGTTAAAGAATCTGGAGTGGGTATGAAAGGTGAAAAAGCTGTGGAAATTCTATTATCCTTATTGCCCATGTAAACTGAGTTGCAGAGAACATATGCAGAGAAATTTTGTGGTCTATATATGCCACATGTGCATATCAATTTCACTATATTTTCAACTGAGATTGCGTACAATATTGTAAGAGAATTTACAATGAAGCCTGATGAAGTAAAATCTGTTGTTAAAAAAGAATACAAGGAAGATAGTTTATTTTCTAATATGAAAAAACATGCAGGGTCTTTTTTTTTTTTTTTTTTTTTTTTTTTTTTAAAAAAGAACCTGCTAAATGCACAGGACACATGTGTTTACAGATAGTTTGAGAAAGAGCAGCAGCTGCAGCATTTGCTGGCTCCGAGTCAGACCAAGTTATAGTGACAGAAGTGTGAGAGTTTAAACCTCGGAGGGCTTCTCTTGCCTTGCTGGTGTACTTCACTCGTTTCAAGTCTCCCAGAGGCCTGCCCTGACTCACTGCCATGTGCTGAGGAGCGGAGCGGTAATGTTTGTGACATCTTCTGATTGGGTTTGGAAGTTCATTGTTTAAACACATTGCATAGGGGCAGCAGTGGCTCAAAAATAGTGTATGTCAAGGATTATTACTGCTGTACTGACTATGAATCTGTGCAGAGTCTTCCACATTTTACTTACAATGCCACAATTAATGCTGGAAATATTTCTGTCAAAACCAGCTCTCAGTTATTGCAGCATTTTTCTATTCTGTTCATTCTTAACTACCTCCACATTTTTGGCTAGAGTTGAGAGTGAAGGCATTTTTGCTGCCATCCCATTGTTTATCAATTGAAAATAATAATTAAAAAATGTGTCAATAGCATACTGAAATTTTATCTAATTTTATACAATTTAAAACCTTTTAATTACCAAATACTATGAGATTATCATGCAATCAAATTAATTTTTCAGAAGAATTTGTTCCAAACTCTGGGCATTAACATATCAGGTGTAGGTTTCTATCATCACTTATAACTCAATATGGGGAGAAAATGTCAATTTGACTAACTTTCTAATCATATATGTTTCTTTCTGTCATCTTTCATCTTGCAGAATATCAAAAGCTACAAGAATGGAAATTAACTTTTTATCTTTATTCACTGCATGCTTCATAAATAAACTTTTAAGAACGTTACAAATGGCTAGGGAGTGGACTCTGCCTGTCTATCCACAGGTGGACCTATCTCCACCTATCCACAGACTTCAAAGTTAGACTCTCAGTTCTGTATCATCTTTTGACTTCAAGATTTTTACCCTTTTGACTGCACAGTGGCCCATGCATCGAGTCTGGAGCTGGAGTCTGAAGGCAGAGCCACAACAGAGCTTTTGCAAGGGGCCAAAGTTCAGACACAGCCCTGATTCTGGCCAACTCTAGCCATTCTTGTGTTTTTGATCTCTCTTCAAAGTAGTTTCACTCTATTGATTGTAGAACATGTTGCATGTTGGTGCCAGGATAACACATTCTGGATCTCCTGATTGGGGTCAGTTTTGCACAAAAAGTGCTACTTTTTGTAGCACTTTAGGTGGTGTAGTATTGCAATTAAGTCATTTTCATCTAGATTAGTCCAGCTCTGATTGGTTACATAGCAGGTGTGTCAAGAAAATATCAAAATACCAAAATAGTTCTTTTTTTGTATAATACTAATTTGTCACTTCTCTTGTTGAACTCAGGTATTTAATAACTGGCTACAGTAATAAGAAATTTGACAGAACTGTGCCAGGAATTTATTCAGTGTATGGCTTCATGAGGAAATCAAAAGAGGAGTATGGGGTGAAGCACCCCTAATGGCTCTAGAAGGTCTGATTCTTTTTGCTCCCTGTTGGAATTACAGGTCATTATTTTCCTGCTTTCTTTTAGCATTGAGAGAATAGTGACACATACTTGATTTTATCCTTTAATTTTCAGTCCTATTCTCTCCAAATGTAACAATTCCCTTCTGATCTTTGTTGTTACTAGGATTGCTATAATATGTCTGCCCATATGTATGCCTAATGGTCCCTTACTTAACCTGCATCTCTAAAAATGGCTTACTAATATATGTTTGTGTAAAGAGATAAATGTCACCTGAATTCTTCTCAACAAAGTCAAAACCAGTGAGAGATAAGGCAAACAATTCAAATGCTACTGAACAGTGGGGGAAGTTGGCTACCCACAGGTATGGCAGGGTAATTATCTATCTGTCCACAATCTGTCCACAGCTGGAAATAGAGTTAATTTTATTTACTCTTCCAAAGAAAAATTGAAACCCCAAGAACAGAAGATACTCATAAACCTCTCGAAATAATTAAAGTTAAGGCCCTGCTTCAGGGTTCTCTGTCTTTATTATGCAGTATACTGTTCTGCATCTAACTCATTATGTCAAGTCCATTTACATTTGCAAGAGGCATCAGCCAGGTCTCTGAAACCTGCCTTTTTCTTTAAGAACTCCACCTAAAGATATTTTGATAAAGTTAAATAGGTGGAATAAAAAAATTATAGAAATCTTGTATTGGTAGTTGTGTTTAGGAAAGTGTTTCCCTGGTACTTTTGGGGAGAAAATAATTTTTTTTTGAGTCTGAGACTGTTCAGGTGCCTCATTGTAAATGTCAAGCGCCATTTGACACATTCTAAGGTAATCTATTTCACTTCAAGGTTAGGAGTCTTATCCCAGAAGAAGATATATTGTCCCAGATATTCTAATGCATTGGTAGTGTTTAGAGTACTGAAGTTGCTTTTAATGTTTAGTTTCAGTTATTTGTGTTCTCTGCCTTTGCACACTGAAAAGATGCATTAGATGAGTTAAGCAAAGTGAAAGGATGTGCCTTATATTACTTTGTTGCTCTAATATGTGTGTTGCCATGCTGTGATACTCACTAAGCTCCCTTTGACTCCACCTGCTTCTTTTCATATTTCCTTCAGGCCTATGTAATTCTGCTTCCATTAAGATATTGTCATTAACATATATTTGGCCGTTTTTCCTGTTCTGTTGATGAATTCAATCTTCATACCACACTTTACCACTGTACTTTGGTCTTGGCAAAGCGCTACCATCTCCGCAATTGCAATGAGATACCTACAAGAAATCTCTGTGAGGAGAGGCTAAAAGTTGTTTCTGTACAAGGCTAACACTTAAACTTTGTGTAGTTAAACCTCTGTAGTTAAACCTTGGTACTGTTTTGATTTGTAGATGATTTTTAAGTTTAAGGAAAAAACAAGGGGCAAAGCATTACATAATCATAAACAAATGTATATTAAATCTGTAAAATAGACACCTGTGTTTCATCCTTGTTAAACTTTTAATCCTTGCCAGGAATGTTTTGTTTCTGAATAAACTTCGTTGTGTCACTTGTTCTTTCCTTTGGCCAATCTCATTTTGGCATCCATCTCCATTGGTAACCAATATTCCCCTTTGCCTGCTTGCCCTTCTTGGAGCCTGATAGACAGATGGTGGCAAGCTCTAAGGAAGTAGAGACAATGTTACTTGATCAACATTATCAATCCATTTACTTTCAGATCTTGTTCCCCTTGTTTCTAATCATTGCCTTTGAGTCTTTATTTCTTGGTGACTATTTGTGCTTATTTTCCTTCTCTGGGATTGTAAACACTTTTTAGCAAGGATTTTCAGTTTTTGAGCTCCATACTCCTTTTCTCCCTTTTAGGTACAACTCTAATGTAGAAAATATCACTGAGGCTGCCAACAAGGTTTGTAAGTTCTGAATGTCAGTTACTTTCATTCCTTTTTTTTTTTTTTTTAATGGAGCATTTCTGTTCCAAATAGACTATCCTTACAGAAGTAACTTTAACGCGTCATACAGCACAAATCCTCTTCTTTGCCTTCTCTGCATGGTCTCCAATATCAAACGCTTCCTTTTTTGTATTTTTGTCCCCAAAAGGTCTTTAAGAAGGAGACCTCTCTGGATCCCACATGAATTTCCTTTTTCAACACCCAGGGTTGTTTAATAACCTGGTCAAGTCTTTCTTTTGTGACTGTTGTTTATTTGCTCCCACATATTCTATATATTGATGGGAACCTCAATATAATTCAGGCTGTGCAGCATCTGATTGTAACAGATTGGTTTTCACTCCCAGAAAGCAGCACATCAAAGCAGACACAGATCAATAATACTTTCTGCTTCCTATCTGTGCATGGTGTTGCAGGTTTCTGTTCAACAGCCATAAGAAATGCCTACAAAAATCCAGACAGTGATCACTAAGTAGCAAATACAGAATCAAACAACTGGCACAGTACCTGGCATAAGAAGTATCACTTGAAGTGCAAGTTGTTGGTTCTTTGCAAAAGAAACTTGAAGTGTGTATCATTAAGAGCCTTTTTTCCCCCTTCACTTGGGCTCCTTCACACAGTGCTATTCGCCCTTTTTATACCATGGCTCTGATAGTGAATGCTTCCAGTCCCAGCTAGTCATCACAGGATGCAAACATTAAATGAAAACTTTTTCCATTAAATTTTATGTTGGTTGATCAGCCAGAAGTGGGAAATATTTAGGTGAATGTGAGTAGTGGGTATCTGGATGGCAATTAGTGTCAACTTCCAATACCCTGAGGCAGGGACTCAAATATTTCACCTGTGGAGGAGGGGGTCAGGGCTTTTTCATCCATTCTTTTCTTTTCCTTTTAATTCCCTAACTCCCGTAATCTGGCAAAGTATTATGCAGCACAGACCGGGAAGGTGGGCTGCAGTAAATGCTGCTTTATGGATCAAGCAGTAGGAAGTGCTATACTCTTCCCCCCAGAGACTGAAAGCTTTACATCAATCAGCATACTGACAATGACTGCTTTTGAACTTACCTGTAGTAGAGCAGTGTGGAAAATCATTATCCAGCATTCAATTTTTTTAAAGAACACACATAATTTGAACACTGAAGCACCATACGGCCATTTTGTCTGACTCTGAGCACCTTTTTGATTGATCACCTCTCTCTGTGCCACAAGGAGGAGACAGGATATATTCTTTGCCTTTTGTGCATGGTGTCCAAATAATCTCACATACTATAAAGAAGTGTCAGAAAATTTGTGCCATCAGCATTTCTGTAAATTTAAATATAACATGAGATGTTCCAATTCTCATTAAGCATGAAACAGTGAAGTTGGGTACTCTGAACCACACAAATTCAAGGGGTGACAAATACAAAATATAGTGCTGTGGTATAAATTCAGATCTTAATCTTGTTTTGCTGTGAATGATGTGATGGGATATGGTCTTGGGTACATATATGGAATCTAGTGCTTATTAATTAGGAACTTTCATAACAGATATTTAGTTGCATATCCAAGAATGTGCTCTGTCTATGCCTGAACTCATTTCATTGCAGGATGAAGACTGTCATAAATAGGATCAATACGATAGAGAGCTCTGTTTAGCTTCAGTTTCTTCATGTGAAATAATGCTGCATGGACTGAAAGCAATGGCAAGAATCCAAAGGCAATTACACACTTTTCTGATTAGGGAAAATCCAACTTCAATCTTCATAGCAAGTAGGCAGCTTCATCTTTTTTGAAAAACAGATTATTTCACATCTACTTTTTTAAATAGATTCTCTCTTGCTAGTTACTGAATCTGTATTCGAGATAATGGGAGTGCTGGCTGTAGTCACTCTTGGTCCTCATGCAGACCAAGGTAAAAAAGGCTCTTAATTTCCTATGTTCTTTTCAGTGATAGTAATTGTATTTCCTCTTCTATTTATTTTTTTTTAAAGCATCTGTTGACATGGTTCTGTATTGCTGAATTTCTCTGTATTTCCTTACTTAATTCAATGATCAGGTCCTGTGAAGTTTGACTCTTCATCAGTGGACTTAAATGTAAAGGGAGAAGAAGTGCTAATGCTAAGATTTAGAAAATAAAAGAGAACATGTAAGCTTCCTTCCTTTATTAATTTCATTTGTGGTCGGAGTTAATCTTTTTTTCAAACAATTTCACTCTAATAGTCCAGGACTCTGCCTTCCTCTCAGTATTTTGTGCATCTCTGGTCTAAAGCTGTACTTTAAACAAGCCATTATTTCTGAGACAAATCTTCTAGTGTCAAGTCTTCTAGTGACAAATCTTCCAGTGGTCTGCATTGTTCTTTGAACTTCACCTAGGCAACTGTTCAGATCAAACTGCAAAGCCTACCTCATTACTGATACTTGTTCCACTCATGCCTTAATTATTTCTTGGTTCCACTAGAAATAGGAAGGCTGAGGGAAAAAACTGAAAAGGAAGGGAAGAAAGGTTGAAATATTTCAGGGCAGTGAGTTATGAACCATTTGTATCTTAGAAGGTACTTTCTGTACATTTTAAGTTTTTGCATTGCATTTCAATTCTACAGAAGCAAGTGACAGAACAAAAGCTTCATAGGCTAAGATTTCCCCAGCTCAGAAGAGGCTCCTGAAGGAACCAGTTCCACACAGTCCTGTAAACACCCTTAAAGGTCTACTACTCAGTGACACTCCTTTTGACTGAGGACACATTAAAATTACTATTAAGCAGTTATCTGTCAGCAGTGTTTTGTGTTTCAGCCAGAAGACATCTGGCTGAATGACAATAGACTTTGTCTATTTGAGGTCTTCTTCTATTGTCTTCTTTGAAGTCAGTGGCAGCATGTCTGCTTAAGGATTACACGATTTTGCATTCCCAAAATTTGTGAGCATTACTGAGTTTTAACTGTCTTTATCACATTAGATCAAAACTTTGATCAAAAGTAAAGTGCCAAAAAATACCAGACGTGCAAGACATATGATACAAGACTCTTGGTTGACATGTAAAAATTAGATCTTACCTCTTTCTGTTCTCACATTAATGCTTTTTATTTCAGAGCTGAATATGTGCACAGATGACATCAGTATGTATGCTATTCTGTTTTAACCTCACAGAATAATTACAATGGTTTTATTTAGTGCTTTTCATTTTGTACTCAGCAATGCTGAGAATCTAAAATAACAGAAATTAGTTAACAAGTGCCTTTCTGTAAAATGTTAGACACAGCTCTTCCCACTTCATTTTGCTGGGAAGAATATCAGCTTTTTACAAGGCATGTGTGTTCTGTGTGTGTGTTGCTCTGTGGCTTAACATTGTTTGGCTTCATTTGAATGTGTGAGCACTGAAGCTGTAGGAAACAGAAGAAAGACTATTCTGCCCTCAACCTTCTTTCTTTTTAGTCTACGTAGCAGGACATCTAATTGTTTCTTGAATGACCTCCAAGGCCTTTGTGGAATGAGATTGTTGCCTGCAGTGTACAGAAGAACATCCACACTCCAATGTAACTTAATTATAGGATGCATGTAATAATTTGGAGACAGTCAATGAATTTGACTCTCATGCAAGTCATCTCGAAACTCTGAGAAATAGATCCACATGTTCATTTACTGTAAAATACTCAGATTAATTATTTCACCTGATATTTGTACTTGTAAACAGCCAGCTGAAGCTGAGGATGACAGAGAATGAGCCACAGATGACAGTCATTATGTATTGTCTAATACGATACCGAAGGTGTTTTGATACTACATGAGTGGAAGCTGTGAAAAACAGTTAGAATTAAAGTCCATTTTATGCTTGCCAGTAATTGTGTTCCTTTTTTCCATGATACATTTAACAGATTTATTGAAAGATGCTTTTGGTCAAGTGGCAACATACGCTCTACAGTATTTCTCTGTTGCTGTTCCCTAAGCTGTAGTTTGGTGGGCTAGAAGAGATGTGTTGGTGTCTTTGCAACAGTTGCATTTCATTTCAGAAGTATGTATTCTCTCACTTCTTAGTTTGTGTAAAAAGTATGATTCTCTCAATATTTTTATGACCTATTAGTAATGTAACCTGTTTGACTAGAAGCAGTCAGGAATGTGTTACTGCTTTCAATAGATGCAATCTTGCTTTAGTGTAAAATGACTGTGTTGTGGAGTAGTGTGGGGTCTGCTGAAGAGCCCTTTTGCTTCTGAGTATTTGTAGTGCTTGAAATTACTGAAGGCTGGGCTGATTGTTAGTTTTTAACAATTGTTTTATTTGTAGATTATGTAAGAGTTGTACATGGTTTATATATTTAGTCTGCAAAGAATATTAAATTTAAGTATCTCTTTAGTACCTCTTTAAATGCAATTTGATTACTTTTTGAAACTCAAAGTAGTATTTAATAACTTAGTTTTCTTTTAGAGAGTTCTTACCAAAGAAACAGGAGTTGTTACAGCTACATGGATAATTAACTTGAAGCTTGTCTGTCTCTTGGGGGACATCAGATATGTAAATGAGGAATTTAAGTCTGAACAGGACATGCCGGGGAATTGCTAAAAGTTTTATTGCACTAAAGCATTGGTATTTAAGCCATAAATGTTATAATATACTGTTATAAACCACTGCATTTTAAAAAGCAAATATGTGCATGGTTTTTTTAAATCTGCTATATAAAATCCTAAAACTGTAGATTTAATTTGTTTAGAAGATCCAGTGAAATTTTGAAACCTTCAGTAAAAAAGCATGTATTGTTATGGGAAAAAATATCAATATAATAATACTTTCATTATCAAAATTTTAAAGAAATAAATATAGATAAATATATACAACAAGTAATGATCCTACTCCCCTATTCCAGAACTGAAGCTGGTTGTACTTTAGTCTATCACATAATGGGTCATGCCATACTGGGAGATATTCCTGGTGTGGAAACTTTCCACTGCTGAGAACAAAATTAATCAGAAAATTTGTTTGATGGCCTTTCAAAAGTTGCTTATTTATAACCAAACCAATCCAACATTCATCCAACAAAAGCGTAAGGAACTTCACTGTTTAAGCTTTTGCAAAAAACACACATTTCCATAGAATCTGTTACTGTTAATATTAACTGTTTCATCAGAGGCTAAGCAGTAAGTGGATATAAAGAGCACCTGGCCTTCCACCTCTTGAGAGGTGGCCTCTTTTTTTTTGGACTAAAGACACAGGTGGTATGAAGAACACATATGAGTGTTATTACTAGAGTATGCTTTCGATAAATAAGAAGCATCCACTTTGAATGACTTGAGTGTACTGTCTCTTGTACATGCTATTCATAAACCCCACATATTCCAGATCTTAGGTGGGTTATTGCATACTACCAATACATTGTTTTCTTTTTGGTGACCTGGTTGATCTATGTGTCTGCAACACAAGTCCATAATTCAAGCATACAAACAGTATTATTTCTTTATCAGGACTATTTGTGTGTTTAAGGAGATGTGCTGAAATACTTATTTGAACTAAGCCCAGTGCAGGAGGGAAGCAAATGTTCTAGTAGTGAAGTCGTCACTCCTATCTACTGATTCCCCATGACTGTTTAAACTGGCAGTGGATGAAAAGTTCAAAACTATATGAAATAGAAAAAAAACCTTCCCAGTTTTCATGTATTCTATTTGCTTTCATCTCATCCTGTTTTCCTATCAACTTTTAGCTTCATTCAGATCAAAGTGACCACGTCTGTTTTATGCAGACATCACGACATTGTAATTCAGCCTACTTCTTCTCCAAATGCAGGCATAAATTTTCTTAAATTTGGCTTAATGTACTACTTTTCACATTTTTACCAAGCGTTATCTATTTTTTGTTCTTGTTTGTTATTATTTATTTCAACTCATGGAGTTCAATAAGTTTATAAGATATGTCAATGTCATGTACCAGAGACCTGTTAATGCTAGGAAATCTGCAAGTTCAACTGCATTCAAATTCACAGGGGAGAAAGAAAATGATAACTTGTTTGACTGCTCTTGTTTAGGCTAAGATTCCGATCAGATTTGCAAGTGTCACTTTCTGACTCGCTCTCTAACACTTTTATTCTAGAATTTTTTCTGGAAACATTAGGTCCATTTATGAAAATTACACTCAGTAAGTTTGGGAACCCTTGAACTGAAACATGCAACAGTAGATTATATATTGTTTTCAAAATTGGTGAATTCCAGGCATGCTCTCTGTAAAATGAAAATAATTTTTTTTACATTGAGTGTGAATTTTGCCAGTGGAATACATGAAAGTAAAACTAAACATAATTTAGTATAGGGTTGAAATGCAAGATGCAAGGGTCATAATATATATAATTCATTTAATCTTGTATTCAATTAACTTATACCAGCTTTCTCCAAACATGAAAAAGATTGTAACAAGTAAAATAGAAATGAGTTAAACCAACTGACTTATTTTTTATGCATCTTGTTTGTAAAGGTGTCAATGAAAAATATTAATAAAGTAAAATGTTCAAATAGTACTAATAATATTAATAATAAACTAAGAAAAATCAAGTAATCAAGTTCACAGCAATATATCACTTTTATGCTTACTGGTATTTTGTAAAATGTATTTACAATATTTAACTCTAAATATATTTTTTAAATTTGGTTCTAAAGCTTTTTTTTTTTTTTTTTGTGAGAACACACTAACTTTGATTTAATTTTTTCTGACACTGTGCCCACTGCACAGTAGAAAAAAAAGTGTAATTGTAGTTTTGTCCTTTACAGCACAGGACAAATAAATGTCAAAATCAAATGGTGGTGTCCCCCAAGGGAAAACATACTTCAGTTATGAAATATTCTTCATCAGTTCCCATTGCTATTCCTATGAACACCCAGGTGAAGCTGCCTCAGGACCTAATCAGATGCTGCTCATTTGCATATAATAAAAAATTATATGCAATGAGGTTTTAGCCCATTCTGAGGAAAAGTGCATCTTTATAATGTTCTGGTTGAAAAACT
Organism: Xenops minutus; assembly: GCA_035221455.1. NCBI lineage: Eukaryota > Metazoa > Chordata > Aves > Passeriformes > Furnariidae > Xenops > Xenops minutus. Next base: position 24,689,708 of record JAWWEE010000040.1, on the reverse strand, counting down.
GGTGCAGCTCTGTGTCTGAATGAATGGTTTGAATGGGATAGACCATGGGTGGGAATGAACATCTGCTTATGTTGTTGGTGTCTTGTCAGCTTACCACTATATTTAGTAAATCTGTTTAGAGGTGGCATGGTGGTATTTCTTGATATAAATCAAAATATAATATATATTGAAAAGACAGTGATATTGATAAATTGTCAAGCTGCCTCAGGAATAATAATAATAATAATCAAATATACAAAAAATCATGAAGGTTTCTTGAAGATGAGACAGTTTTAGGGTAAAGACTCTCCTTGAGCTTTATTAGCAATCTTAATTACATTATTACTCAGAGCAAGTGAAACTCTTCACTGTTGGTTTATAAATAAGTTGTGCTCCTTTGTGATATAAAATCCTGAATAGCTTGAAGTTTTGAATTGTCCTAAAATACTTTTAGGGATAACATCAGACTAGTGACCTGTCACTAGTGGGGTTCTGCAGAGCTCCATCTTAGGCCCTGTGCTCTTCAACATCTTCATAAGTAACTTGGACACAGGACTGGAAGGGATACTGAGCAAGTTTGCAGATGACACAAAACCGGGAGGAGCTGTTGACTCCCTCAAAGGCAGGGAGGCCCTGCAGAGAGACCTTGAAAAATTAGAGGACTGGGCAATCACCAACCATAGAAAGGTCAACAAGGGAAGTTCCAGATTCTGCATCTGGGATGGGGCAACCCTGGGTGTTCATACAGAGACGGAGGAATGAGATGCCGGAAAGCAGTGTCATGGAAAGGGACCTGGGGGTCCTGGTGGATGGCAAGTTGAATGTGAGTCAGCAGTGCCCTGGCAGCCAGGAGAGCGAATCGTGTCCTGGGGGGCATCAGGCAAAGCATCGCCAACTGGGCGAGGGAGGGGATTGTCCCACTCTGCTCTGCTCTGGGGTGGCTTCACCTCGAATATTTGTGTGCAGTTTGAGGCACTGCAACATAGGAAAGATAATAAGCTATTAGAGATTGTGCAAAGGAGGGCAATGAAGATAGTGAAGGGCCTTGAGGGGAACCTGTATGAGTAGCAGCTGAGTTTTCTAACCAACTTTAATTCTAAAATTAAGTCATTCTCAAAAATGCATCTGTCTGTATTTTTCGCCTTTGAGAATTTTGTGTCTGAATGGTTTGAGTAGACAGAGTCTGAGTAAATATACAGGAGAAGAGGTTAATTTCCTGAAAAACCACAAGTTCCATGCAGAGAAGCTTCTGGGAAGGATGGAATGGGAACATGTTGCACTGAGATCATAGAATCATTGAATTAACCAGGTTGGAAAAGACCTCCAAGATCATCAAGTCCAACCTTTAATCCAAATATCATGCTTACTAGACCATGGCTCTAAGTCTCACCAGGTGACATCCAGTCTCACCTTAAAAACCTCCAGGGATGATGAATTAACCACCTCCCTGGGCAGCCTATTGCAATTCCTGATTGTCCTCCACATAAAAGATTTCTTCCTAAAATCTAACCTAAACCTCTCCTGGCACAGCTTAAGACTGTGCCCTCTTGTCCTACTGCTGGTCACCTGGGAGAAGAGACCAATCCTCGCCTCCCTACAACCTCCTTTCAGGTAGTTGTAGAGAGCAATAAGGTCTCCTCTGAACCTCCTCCAGGCTGAAAAATCCCAGCTCCCTCAGCCTCTCCTCATAGGATTTGTTCTCCGGTTCCTTCACCAGCCTTGTTACCCTTCTCTGTACCCCCTCCAGCACCTCAATGTCCTTCCTGAACTGAAGGGTCCAGAACTGAAGACAATACTCAAGGTATGGCCTCACCAGCGCTGAGTATAGGGGAAGGATCACTTCCCTGGTCCTGCTGGCCACACTACTCCTGATGCCAGGATGCCGTTGGCCTTCTTGGCCACCTGGGCACAATGCTGGCTCATGTTCAAATGAAGAACCAAGACTAATCTTTCAGCTCCTTTGGGAATCTAATTGTATTATCTCACCCTTTCTTGTCCTACTGCTCTATTAGTAGCCCATGTGTTTGGTGGAGCAGATCATATGCCTCTACCCAGGAGGCTGCTGAGGAACTCTTCTGAGAGGCAGCTAAACCCAACAGTCCAACTCCTACATACCTGTCAAACATTTTGCATTGCGTTTATACACCTCCTCCTTTTTCTTTAGCCCTCTGCTCCCAAATTGTATCTTTCTGTAATACAGATACAGAACCATGTGGGGACTTGGATCTAATAATGTTTTACCATGACTTTTCCTACCTCTCAGGGACTACTTTTAGCACTAATTGAACAGGAAGCCTCATCTCCCTCCCTTGCCGTACTAGCTCCCACTGTACTGACCTGCTGCCAGGATGGTGCATCCAACAGCCAAGAAAAAAGACAGAGAGAAAGTTATGAGAAGAAACGAGGTGGAAGAAGGTCCAGCAATCCTAGTTCTCTGCTCCCAGGTGGCTCCTGTTGCCCTTATCATAGGTGTAGTGAGGTGTCAGCAGATGACAGTACAGGAAAAGAATGAAAGAGGCAGGGCTAAAAATGTGGTATGTTAAGTGAAAGAAGAGGGTATACACAGAACAAGCATGTGTCTTGGTGTTTCAGGGATGCACAGCTATGCCAAGTTACAGCAAGGCAGTAGACATCTACATCCAGTTGCACCCTCTAATTTTGCCCCAGGAAGATCTTCCCTTAGGCACCCTTCTTACGGTTCTTCCATTAGTTTCATAGCCAGAGAAGAGCAGATGGAAAGAATGGCTGGTAGCAGCATATCAGGAAAGCACCTGCAACAACTCCTCCTTTTCATTCACCCTTTGGTACAGATATGCACAGTACTGCACAACCAAATCGAGGACACACCTACTTTGGTGTTTAATCAAGTTCAAGAGCAAATGTCCTGATAACCCTCTTTTAAAGAGCTTTCATCCATGTGGAGTTTTGACCCTGAAGAAACTCCTGATGTCCAGCAAAACTCCTTCAAGGCCTTTTCCCCTCCCCTTTTTGCCTTCCAGAGGGAAGGGAAAAGAAAACAGCTCAGAATTTATGGCTAGAGATAACCAAAAGAGGAGCTTTGATTGATACCACGGGCAAAGCAGAACTTAGAATAATGCTTAAATTTATTACTAACAAACTAAAAACTAAAAATAAGAAATAG
>JAWWEE010000040.1:24672043-24686487 GCA_035221455.1 Xenops minutus | reverse complement strand
CTTTTTTGGGGTTTTTTGGGTGTTTTGTTTTTTTGGCTTTTTTTTTTTTTTTTTTTTTTTTTTAAAGATATTGATCTTCCTTAGGGAAGGAGTTCTGGGGTAATAGTGACACAAACAAGGAAGTCTAAGGTCATTTTATTTATCTGTGCAGCTCACCTTGGACTAGACAATATGCTACTTTGGAAACCTAATCAGTCTGGGGATTTTTCACTGGTGAATTTACTCAGTCACCTAGAATAAGCATCCCTAGTGGTGATGTTGAGTCAGTAAAGTGTTACATTCATTATTGAGAATTCCTGAGGAAATCTGAAAAAACTGTTTAAAGGCAAACGGCAGTTTAAAGAACATCAGTGACTCTTCATACTGCTTCTCAGAGTAGGAGCTGCTGCAGTGAAAATATTGCCTAGATGAAGCATACCTGGATTTAAGTGAGGGAATTTTTTTCCTCTAAAAGCCAAACAAGTTACATGCAAACTATGAAATCTTTAGCTTATGACACAACACACAGACTTGGGAAGGGAACTGTATTTTAAAATATGCATATGATTGATTCTGCAACCATCTTATGATTGAAACCCCAAGTTTTCACAAAGAAATGAAGGGTATCTGAAGTAGGAGTTAATATTTTAGCAAATGAATGATGGGCAAAGGCTTTTTTTACTCCTGTGCCTGACATCCTCTCCTATTCCCACCCTAAAAGGGAAGCACCCTCTGCTGGCTCCTATGGCATATGATTTTTATGCCTTTACCCTGTGGTACGTACAAGGTGTTGGTTCAATTGTTCTGACTGCATTTCTGATCTGCAGGGTTCAGTTTGCTACTTTGATTAGTATCCGTACCAGCTAATGGCATAGAAGTTCCTTCTCTTCCTTACACTTCAAGGTAATTGCTGTTAAGCCAGGATAAAAGACTTGAATTACCTTTAAACTAGTCTTGGTGTTTCATGTGAGCAATATAGAGCAGCTTAGACTCGCATTCCTTTCTGAAGGGTTTTTGTTGATTTGTAAAACATGTTACCTTGAGCAGAAGTACAATAAGACATTTGGAAACTTCTCTAAGCATTAAGGTACAACAAATGAGTAAGCAAAAGCACGCTTTCAACAGATCATGGCTGAGTAGGCTATTTCACTGTTTTTGGAGAGTGATCAAGTTACTTTTTTACATTATATTGTTCATGTTCACTTGCTTTTATGTCTAACTGAAAGGACAGCATGACTACTCATTTCTACCAGGTTCTGCTATCAGCAGAACCTTTTCATATTTTCTCTTTGTGTAATAAATAAAAACCACCAACAACAAAACCAAATTCAAACCAAACAACAACAAAACCAAACCCAAAACCAACCCAAACCAACAAGCAATAAAAAAGAATTAAAAAACCCGAAAGAATTAAAAAAAACAAAAACAAAAAACACACACAAAAAAAATCTCCAAAAACCCAATCAAGTGATTTTCATATGTATTCCATATGAACTGCTGCAGCAGATTTCACTAGTAATATCAAAGAAGATCAACAGAATATGTCAGAAAGTATCATAGAAACAAGTATATTTCAGTCTAAAATATAAAATGGACGGGACAGGATAATACAAAGGCTGTTCTATTCCTTTCAAGTTGCTTTTTTTTGCCAGCAATGACCTTCTCTTGGCTTAGCCCTCTCAAATAGAGCTGAATTATATAACACCGCATGGTGGTATACATTTTCAAATTGCGTCCTAAATGAGGAATAAAAGGGCTTGATCCAGGATGGCATTGGAGCACATGCCTGAGAACCGAATGTATTCATATGTGCTGTGATGGATTGAGCTCTTGAGCATTAGGATTTCTTCAACCCAGTTTCCAAAGAGATTTCATCTGTTTGACACAGCTTTGAATATTATAAAGTACATTTTTAAATAATGGTAGCAGGGCTTTTTGAGTTCCTCCTATCATTGAGAGAATCTGTCAAACAGATTTACTGTTGCAGAAAGGGAACCTAAGCTTGGCTTTGCTTTTTTTTTAGAGATTAATTTGGAGTACAAAGTGAAAGCGAGAGCTCCTCCAGGCTGTCAGCTCTATGGCAGCCCAAGAAGTATGGCTCTGTCAGGGTCTGAGCTACGGGGCCAGCTGGGGCAAACCACAGTGTCCTTCCCCACAGCCTTGGCTTCCCATGATTGAAATCACTGTCAGGAGGGAGAGGAAACCATCTGCATTTCATCCTGAAATGTGGTCAGAGTTCTCTGCTGTACCACAGAGCTTGAATCTATTGGCGTATATTCCTTTCTTCCCCTCACTTGGAGTGCTTAGTGCCTAAATTCTACTTAGACCACCAAAAGATGTTGTGTCAATACAGTGTTAAGTGAAGAGTGAGCTATAATGTTCAATGTCAATTGAAATATTACTTTAATAATGAGAAATAGATTCATTTCTAAAGTATCATCTCTCTTAATATAAATTATCCCTAGACAAAAATTGGAACACAAGCTGTGAATGTGAGGGAAAGCTCAGAAAGTTTATGTTACAAGACAAAAAAACTTTGTAATTCACAATTCTAGTTAATATGTGAATATAACTTGATCTGAAAAGGTAGAATATATACATTAATATGATATCTGATAATAAAGAGTTGGCATAAACCTTCCAAAATTCAATTTACTGCAGAGAAGTCACCAGTCTGACATGAAGCCTGGTGGAAAAAATATTACAGAATTTTAATTTTTATTAAGCTTTTTGTTAAATGCATGGTTTCAAGACAAGTTTTACTATTTTGACATTTATTAGAATTTTTGAAATCACTATCCTTTGATTGCATGATGAATTTTCATCCCTAAAATCTTATAAGTAATGCAGTTTATTTATATGAAGATAAGCATAAGTCAAGGAACAGAGGGAAGAGAGATGCTTTTAAGATGAGACAATGAGTAACATAGAGATAAAAGGACAGCAGAGAAGAGGTTCTTCCCTCAAATGTGACAGAAATTGCTTGGAGTGCAGATGCATGTAAAACTTACATCTGTTTGTTTACTGAAGAACACTTAAATCTCTTTTCTTGCTCCTGCAATCCACTTCACCTTACAAGATCCTCTTCTACAACTCCAGGGGTTTGTGTTAAACCTCAGTTTGCAGCATCTGAATGTTGAAGAGTTACTATTTATAATTACATCTGGCAGCCTGGCACTTCTCTGAGGTGGGCTGACAGAACTGACCAGCTTGCCTAACTGGGGAAATTTCAACAAAAATCCCAGCACGCTGATTTTTGTGTGTCAGTAAACATTAGCTGCTATTTTAGTTTCTGTTGCAATTAAGACCTATTTTATTCATCTAGACCACTCTGTAGGAATAGGTTTGGGTCATTTGAGAATGAAGTGTAAATATATTAAATCTGGGAGTTACAAAACACCTGTGTTGAGGGTAATCTTTTTTTCTGTATATTTCTCTTGACTCATGGCAGTAGCTGGATAAATGGACCTATTTAGGGCATATTTGAGAATGGAGGTTTAGGGAGACATTGGTTGTTTGACTGCATTTGTCTTGAAGTGGGTTCTTATTCCCATGACATCTTCCTAACGAACCACAGTAGAGCACTCAGAGAACCCTAAAGTTCTTTAAGTAGAAATATTTCTGTATCTTTTATATAGCCGTGAATTGTGCTTCTCTTCCTTAAGTGGTGCAGACATGAGAAAAATCAAAAAGGAAGTCATGTTGAGTGAATGAATGTTGGAGTAGTCATATGGATGGTATTGCTTGCAGCAACTCTTTTCTTTCTGCAAAACTGTCAAGCCCAAGGGAGGGAGGATTCATAGAATCATAGAATTCCTTAGGTTGGAAAAGACATTTAAGATCTTCGAGTCCAACTGTTAACCTAGCACTGCCAAGTCCACCACCAAACCATGCCTCTTTCTTTCAAACTTTCAACCTAATTTTAGGAGATAATGCTTAAATGCTAAGAAGCTTGTTAGGGCTTCAATCTATATTCCTTGGAACTCACATCCACTCTACAGTGTTGTAACTATTCCTTTTAGACATAAAGACTCCTTTTCTAAAGGCTTCATAATAGGAGAACTTTGTATATTTTAAATGCGTCTGCATTTAACTATCTTCAATTATATTCTTATTTGTAAAGGATATTTTTTTGCTGAACAGGAGATACTGAAAGTGTATTTAAATAGAGTGCAGTTAACCTTCCAAACAGAAATGTTTCCGTTATAAAATACTACATTTAAAAAAGCTTTGTCCATAGGCAAAAGTGGAATTTGAAATCCCTGAAAGAGATGAAAACTTGAAAGAATATTTTGCACAAAAATAGGTAAGTTCAGAGAATTAAAATGAAGCAAAGCTACAGGGGTGCACACATATTACTAATTTCATGTTCACCGCATGGTGCTTTGGGACATCTCATTTTTGCACAGCAAATATGGGCCACAATAACGAGTATGTGTGAGGACTGACAGAGCCTGGGGCAATGCTACCTGATGGTGCTCAGTCTGGGACTCTGCTCTGTGGAGCCAGGCAAGAGCAGGACTTATTGCCCACTGTGTTGTGCCTTACACCCCAGCTCTGGTGTCCAGAGCTTTGCAGTACTTCTACAAACAATCATTATTCTCCTGACACTGTTGGTGAAGATGAGGCAGGGAGTTTAGCAGTACACTGAGGTTCGAACCGTATATCATTATAAGAGCAAGAAATAAAACTCCTAAGTCCCAATTTCCATTCTTCTATTCATCCCACTAGATTTTGCTGTCTTACAGCACCACATAAAGGGAAAACTAACTAATGTCTATTTTTCCTGCAGTTGTGCTACCTAAAAGTAACTAAGATCATTGTTCTATAAATTAGATTCTTTAAAGTGTAACTATAGACGGAACAAGTAAGAATCACAAAATACTTGTAATTTTTTTTATTTATGTATGCCACTGATGAAATAGTAATTTGTTGCAGAAATACTGAATTACTAAATTCTTCATTTTACTGTAATATTGATTTTTTTTGTGCAGTCTACCTTGCAATTCACACGATCTCTGTTTTATCTTGTCACTGGTGTGGAGTATTGTGCTTATGTTGAAACTTAAACAGTAAATGCCACTGTAGTTTGCTTTGCCTGTTGCACAAAGGAAATAAACATCCTTTTGTTATCTTTGTTACTCTACCTTGAAAGTGTAGTGGAACAGAACTGCAAAGGGGCTGGTTTCTTGGATTCTTGTTTTGATGAGCATGCTTACAGCTGGACTATGTGGTTCTAGTATCTTTACAGTAAAAACCTGTATTACTGTTTATTTGCACTAAAATCCTAACCTAGTGTAATATTAAGCCTTTGACAGTCCTCAGCTAAGAAGGAAGTGGGCTTCTGTCTTAATGTGTGAGTTTTTAAAAGACAAATCACTGCATCTATCCTAAATACTGCGGTGACCAAGTGGAACCCAAAAATAGTTCATACACTCTGATACCAAAGGAAAGGATTTCAATATTTCATTTTATCATTGTATTACTTCATTTCATTTAATTTTACTTTATTTTAACATTACTATTCTTACAGAGAGCTCGCATGTCCTGCAGATATCATGATTCCATAACATTAAACCCAGGGTATGGCCTTTTTCTAGCTCAAAGAAGCAAAGATTTCAGTTCACCAGTGTGGGTTTGAGGACATTTTATTCTCTAGCTTCACCTTCTGATGCCAAAGAATGTCCCAATGCCCTGTGCAAATTTGACAAGCAGAAGCCACCAGAAAGAGTGAAATTGCATTCAAAAGAGTCTAAAATCTTCATAGGAGGACCTTGTTAACACTACTTCTACATCTTAAGATCTGAAATCATGTGTTTTGATGGAATATAAACTTATGGAAATCACTTGGAGAGACGTAAGTGTGTAGCCTTACTTAAAAAGAGGAGCAGTGCTTTGCAAAATCCCTCAAGAGAGCCTGAGCTTCTTCATAGTAATGAAGAAATGTCAGTGGAAGTTGATGGTGCGTGTGTGCATGTGTATGCATGTTGCAGGGAAGGGGAAAAAGGAAGGAGGCAGCCTCCAGAATTTTTACATTTCAAATGTCTTTTGGAAATCACTTGTGTACTCTAACACATGGTCCCAAACTCTTTCTGTGCTATTAAAAACGGTCTGCATACAAATCAGTCTGCTGTAAAAAATTGCTTTGACAATAGCAGTTTTAAGTGGTTGGTGGCTTCAAGTATGCAGGATCTCCCTTGGCTCTTGATCCAGTGAAAAAGGGAGGTTGTTTATCTGTTATACATGCATTCATGTGATGATAAAATAGAGTGTATTCTTCTCTTTTTTTTTTTTTCTCCTCTGGTTTAGCCTCCACGTCTTAGATTTTTTGAGGAAGATAAAAATATTGTTCAGTATTCATTAGAAACTGTGTAATGTCTCCTCCAAAAACTGGAGAAGTTAAGTGAAGCATTTGAGAAACTTGAGTAGGCTTTGAACCTCACCCATATTCCCTTCCTCAGCTTACTTACCAGTACATTTCTCTCCAAAAATATAACCGTGTACATCACACTATACAGATATTTTTTCTTTCTATGAGCCCTATTCAGGTCCTTAATACAAGCTGGTCAGCCAAGGGCAAAGACTGCTACGCGTCTCAGCTATGGCCATAAATAGGAGCGCTGTACCTGGACTCAGACCCCTAGGTTTGTCTGTCTTTTGATAATAACCAGAACTGTGTTCTCAAATTTATTGCCCCTTTAGAAACACAATTATAAAAATTTTTAGTATCTGGTGACCAAGCTTCTACAGTTTTTATACAGTAAGCTGTGTTTTCTACAGAGTAACTAAACCACTTTGGAGAGACAAATACTTGCTTATAAAGTTTTGGAGTTGTTTGTTTGTTTTTTTGTTTTTTTTTTTTTAAATGAATTATTGAGCAAGAAATATGCACTAAACTGAGAAACTTATTTCTTTTAATATGAAAAGAATCTGTGACAATAACTGTAAGAAATTCTAATTTAATTTTGAGGAGTGAATGCACTTCAACCCCAGAACATTGGATTGATTTTGCAGAGCTTTATTCTGATTTTTCTTGTTGTTCCACAGAGTGCTGTTTGCCTCACGGTGTGAAGCATGCTACCATACCATGTTGTTACCAGGCACTGAGCAGTTACTTGCATCAGACAGCTGCCGAGAGTCACATATGAGTGATGCTGGCTAACACTGCAGCATAATGTGGCCGCTTCCCTGCTCTCCCTCCCTTACAATTCTCTAGGTGCCTGTTCTCCAAAAGAAAGTTGAATGTATCATTAGAGCTTTTGTTGTTGTTGCTTTGGCTTTTACAAAGTTAACTGAAACATACGGAGCTGAGTGCCTGTACTACTTTATGACCCTTAAATCCCTGGTATTGCCTTTTTGTGCTGCCTATTTCAGACCAAAAAAAAAAATTGAATAGTATTTGCACCAGGGACTTTAATGCATCATTTTGTCCCTCTTTATTACACCATGCCAGCCAAGCATGTCAAGTGTTATAATAGTAGAGTTGGTAAAAAGGGGAGCTATAAAGTTGAAAGTAGGACTACATTAGTAGCTGTTGTGAAAGAGTTTTAGGAAGATGGAGTGAATGACCATTTTAATTTATTAATCTTGTGCTGTGATTGCTCACATAGCTTCTGGTATACTGAAATTACTAATTTAATGGAAGAAATGGTCTCTTTCCTTCTGCAATTTATTAGCACTCGTCCTCCTATTTTCTCATTTAGAGATGGCTTAACTTAAGGCAACATGAAAAGATTGCTGGATGTGGAAAGAACTTTGTAGTGCTTTGCAGCGCAATTGTTCAGACTTCAAAGCAACCCTTAGAAAAACTGTAAATAAGGACTAAGGCATAAAAATATACCAGCACCTGGGAATATTCAGCACACTGCACACCAGAACAGAATCCAAGCCCTGGCAAAGAGCCAGATGCTGGGGATAAATATGGAAGGGCTTAATACATGCTGAAGAACCGATCCACTTGGAAGCAAACTAGGTGGGTGTACTTATCTCCTTGTCACATACTATAACAATTTTGCTACTTTGAATATAAAATAGGTCTTGTCATCATGTAACAGACCACAATCTAGTGCTCAGAGTGCATGGAGATAAAACTGTGACTTTATAGGTAGTGCTCACACACATCCAGAAAGAATTTTTCTTGTGCTTGAAATTTTTAATGGGTAGTTGGATAGGGACATTCAGATCTATGAATGAAGTTTAGAGTAGTTTCAGTACAGAAAGATAATGTTTTGAAGGCTGGGAGAGGTAATTAGGTGAACACTAATAAGTCTGAGTCATAAAACAACAAAAGTTCTGGAGGAGTAATTTGTAGAAGTTGCCATAGTTATATTACAAAACATGAAGTTTCTGTTTATATATGGGCAAATTAGCTGTTTCTTGCTAACCATAACAATAGTGAATTTTACAGATTGACTTAAAATGGTTTACAGACATTAAATCTTATGTGAAAAATTGGCAGATAAGATGCTCGTATTTGAACTCAAAGCTAGTGTCTCATGTCAGAAAACAGACCATATGTATATTTCAGAATCTGAAGCAAGGAGAAAATCTGGAGATTTTCGGCATCACAGCTAAGCAGTAAAACTTTGAGGTATAAAAGCTTTCTCAGTCAAAAGGATCTGTAGAAAGTAATTATTAAGTACAAAATGAAATGTTATATTTCTGTTAGGCTTGCTCAATATCCCAGTTTCTCTTTCTCTTCAATATATATTTCTCTATTGTTGCAGGTTTCATTGGGGAAAAACCAGCTTCAAATTTATCCCTTAGCTAAAACCTATAAAATGTTTGACAAAATATTAGATATCTTGAAAACTGTGTTAAATATAAACTCTCTTGTTGCTGGTGTATATTCTCTATGCAGTGCACGTGCAAATGCTGTTCAGATATAACAAGAAGATAGCATTACTCAAATATGCATCTTTTAGATCTCAGAGCCTTTCGAAGAGCTGCACAGTCAATGCCTATGTGTACATGAAGACCTCTGCAGATTTTTCCTTGGAACTGTGGTTTTTGCCTCTTAAACAGCCCCTGTCACCCCCTCTACTTTTTTTCTTTTCTTTCTCCTCTCTTCCTCCATTTGTACATACCCATTGCACTGTTACAATGTTTGGTCTGTGTATGAAATTATTGATAATTGTGCAAATATGATGTTCAATAAAATCCTTTTACTTCTGCAAACTCTGCTAGTAACAGAGACTGTTGGCTAATAAGAAAGCACCAGTGGTATTTGTATAGGATTGCTATCATACAAAATCTTTCACAAGAGAAGGATGCAACTCATTTATTTCAGACAGATCTCTTTGAATCACACGGATTTTTGCTTGTTAACCCTTTCTGTCATGAGAGCTGTTCAGTAAAAGTCAAGAGATGACCTTCCAATATGTGCTACTGTGACAGGCTAATCATTTCCTGTGTGGAATGACAGCTTCCTTCTGGGTGATCAGCAGGTAGATTAATACCAGTTGAACAATGCATTAAAAATGGCATAGATCTTGCAATTAATTCATTTGTAGGATCTAACATGCAGCTCTTGAAAATCAGGCAGCCCACTTTAGCCAGTACATTGGGCATAACAGCAGGTTTTGAGGAGAGCAGGTACTATATCAGAATGTAGTCGTGTGCCATGAACATGATTTTTTGTCTCTAATGCAGTTGTTTGTGTACAGCATGTGTCGTAAACTTTGTTTTTCTAAACTTGCTCCAGAATGCAAGACTGTGGTTGCTTTTTAATATTTGCTGCAAATCTCTGCCTCTTGACTCCAGGATAGGGATGAATATTATAGGGTTTTTTAATAATTATTATTTACTGTATTCATAATATTCTAAATATCTCCCAGTATGTAATTTTTGGAGCATAAATACTGTGTAGCAACATCACCTCATTATGAACTAAGGCAAAAGAAGACAAAAATAGTAATAGGAATGATACTGGCTGTTCTTAATTTTATTTATCTTCTGACAAAATATTTAGCACAAAATGAAACACATAATTTAGGCTGTTTTCACTTAACAGTTTAAGTTTAAGTGAGGGGCCAAATGCTAAACAATATTCAAATATTTTGCTCTGACTTATTTCAAAAAATTGATTCCAAAGTTGACCATATTTATACCTTAATAAGGACTTCAAAATAAAAATAATTAACATAAATATGAAAGATATGTGTTCCTCAGTGCAGCATAAATTAGAGTTCAAAATACTCATATACATGCACATACATAGCCTGCCTGTTTGTTTATGTTTGTTTGGTTTTGCTTTGAGAGGACCCAAATTACATTTTTTTTGAATTTTCAGACATAAAAACAGTTTGCTATTTTTAGGATTCTACTTATAAGGGAAATTCATGCTTTAATTTGTGTTACTAGGGCTAAGAAGCCAGAACACCCAGCTAAAATATTTAGCGCTTTATCTCTTTATGTGTTATTATGTATGATAGTTTAATAATGGTAGAAAACAAATTGGTTTCTTGATGTAAAGATCGAAGACAGAAAAGACAAGGACAAGTCAGGTTGCCCTAACCTGCCAATCTATAGTACTTGTTATTAACCACAGAAGACTGTCTCAGATAGTACAAAGTACTTAACTTTCTCTGACTTTCTTAAAGAGCAGTAAGAGAGCCAAAAATGTGCTGGTAAGGACTACTAGGTATTTTTTTGAGAATGCGTCATTTCATATAAACCATCAAAATATCTTCTCCTTGCTACCTTTGGTTGGTTGAATAATTCAGACCACAGATCTCATTGCCAATTCACTTAACCCCCTCACACTGCTTGTGTATTTTTTACTATGCTTTATTGCAAAGCTCTCACGAATAATGCAGTTGCATATGACATTTAGTAATTTAATTGCATTAAAATCGCCAATATGCTGAGATATTTGGAGTTAGTGTCCTCTCTACCTTCTCAGAAAATAATATAAATAAGCTTGCAGGTCCTTGCCAGCAGTAGAAAAATTATGCTTTTCCTGGAACAACCTATGCTCTTAAGAGGGTTTTGTGCTGCTCAACACATCTGTGTTGGCCCAAGTTAGTTTCCAAAAGGACGCACAGTTTGGCAAAAAAATAATTTTTTACTCAGTGAAACTTCCTTCAGCATTATAGGCGCAGGCAAATTCATAATATATTCCAGTCTTCTGGTGAAATAACAGATGTGCAGCAGACTCTTTCAAATGTGGAGCAATTAGAGATATGAATGGGCTTACAGTTTCTGCCCACATAGCTTCTACTATAAAGACATTCCCATATTTGATTTCCCTTCAAAGGACATTAAGGGACTTGGGAACATTCCTCGGTTCATTCCCCAGATGTGTCAAGCTTTCACCTTACCTTTAGACATACCCTTACAATCTTATATACTATACAGATGGCATTATCAGTGTGGCAATGTAAAATTCCCACTCTTAAATTAAACCATCTTGACCAGTCACAGTTCACTGGTTGCTCCCCATGAGAAAGTAAAGGGAAACTGCACTTCTAATTCTGGCAACATAGCACAAATATTTCAAAAATGAAGAGACGCACACACCCATAGGACTGGCGAGGTGCTACCTTTGTGTTCCCAGGCAGTAAAAAGCGGGGTGGGTTGTAAGTGGGGCAAAGATTTCTTGGTGAACAATAAATTCACTGAGCAATGCAATTTAGGGGGTTATTTCGCTATCCATGGACATCAGTGGTGCTGGATGAATTCAGGCTAGGCTCAGAAGTGGGAAAAAAGAGAGATGCAGCTGTGGGAGCCTTGGGTTCAATTCCTTACTCTGCCTAAGGATATCTGAAATCACGGCTCCCATGTCCCAGGAGAACACCTTAGCTTCTAGTCAAGCTTAAAGAGTCACTCACATTCTCTTGCTCAATTAATATTTAAATACATTATGGCAAGTGCCACTGCTCCCACAGGAGGGATTTCAGGAGCTCCACACTTGAACACCTAATAGTGTGGTGGTTAAGCTTGTCTCCTGAGTGGCACAAGACCCTGGTCCAAACCCACTCTGTCTGATTCAGGGAGATGCTGGGACCAAGAACTCTCTGGGGAAAGTTGTTCCAGTTTGCCTGGTGTACCTAAATATTCATGGAGCAAAGCAGGGAAAAAAGGGCTTTCTAGCATTGCAGACAAGAAGCATTGCAGAAACAATTGCTGGGTTCCAGCCTTTGCCGTAGTGAATACAAAGTGGAACAGTGCCTGGGGGCCCGCTTGGCCCTGTCCACTTGACTTCCCCCAGAGCTTTGCTAGTGCATGCTGGTCAGTACAGTCTCATGGCAGGTGAGGGTGTGGGATTGTATCTCTCAGTCGGAAGAGAGGTCTCACAAAGCTTGGGTGAATTTCCCACCAGCAGGGCTATTAATTAAAGTAGCTGTTCTCTGAACAGTTGTGAATTTGTCCCTTTCTTTGCTTTGACTTTTGTGGATGTGCCCAAACTACTGGGTTTTGAATGGAAAGTTTTGTATTGTTGAAATGAGCTTGTTCTCTTTTCCCTTTTCTTTCAAAGAGTATTCTTGCATATTGTTTTGAGCTGAACAATTTATTTTTTGTTTAGTTCTTGGATAGTGATAACATGCAAAATACCTGTTTGCATGCATGCAGTGAGTAAAAGCCTTTTAAATAGTTGATTCTTGTGTGAGCATTGACTTTATGGCAGTACTCACCATAGGATTGAAATTTATGCCTGTGTGGTAATACAAAGCAAACTGAAATGGGAGAGTCTGCCGATATAAAGGTCTGTATGTTGTCGACAGGTGTGTTAATGAAGGGAAAGACACTTCAGCTGTTCCTCTTCTTCTTCACTGTCTCATCCTCCAAGAAACGTCATGTCAGAAGCAGCAGAGATGTGGCACAGACAGAGAGCAAATGAGTGACTTACCTTTCATTTCATTTTGTAGACAACAATGTTGTAGTTCCAAATAGGAAGGCCAGACCTGAGGTTAGAAAGAGGTATTTTATAATAAACTCTCTTTGCTGTTCATCAAAATCCTCAAACAAGGTTCCCTTCTTCTTGTTTGTCATGTTGTGTAATTATTTATTTTGAAGCCCAAGTTTTGTTTATAGCATAGTTTATGTAAATTGGTACACAAAATCTAACAAAAACCCAAAAGTTCGTGCTTTCTATAAAACTGAAATCCAGCGATACAATCGTACTTTTGTTATAACATGTTCTGTAAGACCACACTCAGAATATCATACCCTCAGTAAAGGTGATAGATCTGTGCCAGAATCATATAATTTATGAATCATATGTATAATCTGTAAACTGTTACTCAGGTCATGCTATGCCATTGATTTTTAAACAGAATGTCCATTGAAATCAGTGTGCTGCTGTGCTTAAAAATATGGGTGAAATATAAGCAATGCTAAGTGAGTGTTTTGCACTGTATAACATCCCTCATTTTCTGCGGTAAGATATACCCTTAAATCCTCTCTTTGTTTGAATTTGGAAGGCCATGAAGTAAAGTCCTCATTTTCTCTCCTCAATTTTTAGTTCATTCAGTGTAGTAGGAATAAATAGGTTTGTGCAGCATCTGAAAGTAGAACGCTTTTCATATTCTTTTGCCATTTACTGTACCTATACACTTATTGCACATTCACAGTTGCATGACAGTTCCTACCAACATAATGAGACCCTTGGTTGGACTGAGACATTATTAGAGATCTCTCTGAACTGGTCAGACAGCGTACTATTATAAAATAATAGAAAAGTATGCCATTTTTAACATGGTCAGTAAATAAAAGACAGTGCTCTCTGGATGCCTGCTGATGTGAAAGACCAGAAATATTTCAGTCCATTGTGATTTATAATCGTCAAATATGTATGAATAATACAGATAAGATGAACTCCCTAAGCAGTTCAAGTGCTTTCAAACACACCGATTCTCACCTGATGACCTTTAGTTTAAAGGTGAACTGCAAAGGATTTGCTAAAAAAATTAGACTTGTGCCTTCTTTTGCTTCATTCTAGTGTATAAAACAAATGTAATGGCTTGTATTTTAGATGGCTCTACTATCTCTTTTTTTTTTTTTTTCCTCCAGACTAGAGAGATAAAAAGTATAATTTAAGGTCTACTTTAGATTCTAGGAAACTCTTTTGGAGCTCATACTGGTGTTTATCAACTCAGAATTATAAGTGGATTTTTTTTTTTTGTTAAAAATATTGAAATAATACTTGAAATGAAATGTTAAAATGAACAAAACCCAAGATTAACAAATAAGTAGCTGAAATTTGGTCTGTTCATGCGCCATTAATTGTGAATTATCTCTGAATAATCACAGGTTAGAGACGCAGACCTGGGGGGGGAAAAGGGACGGATCACTCCACACGCAACGCGGGATAATGCGAAATGGCCGTTTATTTAACAGAGTAAAAGGGTTTTATAGGGGCTAGCCAGAAGGAGCTAGAAACTAGGCGGGGTTCGGGGAGGAGATTAACAGGTCTGTGCCAATAACGGGAAAAGAGGGATGGGCTACAAACGAATAAGGAGAGG
>JAWWEE010000040.1:24644195-24668003 GCA_035221455.1 Xenops minutus | reverse complement strand
TAGCCACCAGCGTGCTTGTAGCAAGCGTGGGTAGAGCCCTTGTAAATCTTCGTTCGCGAAGCCTAGCCATGATGAATATTGTCCCTGGTAATTACTTGCTATTTTTTTCAGATAAAAAATGGTTTCAACAGATTCTTTTGTCTTGAGTGGAGATCAAAACCTCAGAACATTGTAAGAGGAGTATTGTGCAGTTTCTTATAGAATCTGAGTGGTTTTATATGTATTTTATTTTCTTATTTTTGTTTGACCTTGACTGGTTGGCACAATGGCTTGGCTTTTTCTAGTTAGAAAAAGTCTGGCTGTGTCAAGGTGCTTTTGGATGGTGGATTGTGTTGTCAGCTCCTCTCAGTTCGATTTGATGGCTATCGGAGTGCTCTAAAATGTACTGGTACAGATTGCCTGACAGCACTCCTCAATAAACTTTGGAAGGTTTCCTCTAAAAGGATCTTGTTCCTTGGGTTCACTAATTTTGGCTAGTTCTGTTTTGCTTTTTATTTCAGTCTGGGCATGGACAGATTTTCTGTGGAAACCACCTCTGTCAATTAAATAATTGCCATAGATCCACACTAACTCTAAATTTCGTTTGACTTTAGAGCAAAATCATGAAAGTTATACAATTTCAAAAAGCCTTTTTTACATTTAATAAAAAGACAGTCTTATTTGGCTTTTCTATCTCCTTAGTCTTAATACAAGAAACTTTAGGAGGACAGGAAAAGTAGCTTTTCTCTAAAGATTTCTACTTCATCTTTAAATTATGAAAGGGATGGAATCTGTGGTTTGTAATTTCTTTCTTCTCTGTTACTGTTGTAGGGCAATTCTTGGTCCTTAGGCTTTTCCAGCTGTGAAGCACCAATCCACAAAATGTTTATGAATACTACAAATATTTCATTCTTAACAGGATGGAATACATGTTTGGAAACAGGCTTAGATATAATTACCTTCATGACCCATGCACTTTTCTTCATGTTTCAACCATCAGCTGAAACATCATGTTGATGTTTCTTCCTTGGTGTTATAAATTCACATTATAGCCACAAAGATACTCAGTTAAACGAAAGGCATGGAAGCATCCTTAGCTGGAATGTGGAGGCAGCATTCCCAGAGTTTATGGTGACTCCTGTAATATCTATTTATCAAAGTCCTCAGTGTTTCTAGACTATATCAGTGATGAGGTTTGAGCCCATACTGGTGTGTTTTGTACCCAAAGAGCTCTGAAGCTTGAGCAAAGGTTCTGTTTCTGGAAAACCTAGTAGGGTATCAAATTGGTGCTTCACTGTCAAGATGGACTTGGATTTTCCAGGGACAGCTGGCACAAGCAGAACAGCATGGAAAGATTCAAACCTGTGGAAGAATGCTCTGAAAACCGAAGGGGTCTTTGGTATTTATTTGATAATTAGAGTCATAAGAAAAGCTTGCTGCAGTCTGGTTTTAATTGCCTTTAGTCTTCAGGAAAACAGCTAGAGATATGTATATGTATTTATATATATATAAAAAATAGAACATACATAATGCATACTATATGTGCTCCCACACACATGTAGACTTCTATCTAAATACGCACACATGAATACAAATTTTAGAGATGCTTGGCAGTAATTAGCTTTGTAACTCTGAGGTTTGTTTTCCTACTAATGTGCAATGATACAATCAAACTTTAGAATAAATTAGAGACAAAATCTTTCTGTTGTCTAACATTTGACCCAATGTTTCTGTAACCTGCTGTTTATTAAGACATATGGTACAATTAGAAGCTCTGAACACTTACAAGGATCTGTTGCCTGGGGGAGTATGTACACAGCATCTCCATTAAGCAATTTAAGTATTGTTAGTATCAGTTTTAGCTTCCATTTTTTCACTTTCATTTCCTGTTCTGAGTACATACTGTGCATCCCTCTGCGTATTACATGATAGCGGATAAAGAAAAATCGCCATTAGAAGAATAGTTTATTTGAAACTGCATTTTGTCACCAGTGGTTTCCCTTCCCCGATTGTATAACTGCATTCCTTCTGGCCATGGACAAAGGTCAGATGTTCAGAGTAATTTTATTAGATCTATCAACAGCCTTTGATACTTCACAAATGAGAGATTGCTGACCCACCCGCTGTTGGCTCTTTGTGCTTTCTCTTGTGGATAGTTTAGTTTAATGTGTTGCTTACTTCTTCTGTGTATTGTGGACTCAGATGTTAGGATGACTGGATGTATAAAGCTCATTAAAGGCAAAATATTTTTATCTGGGCAGCACACTATTCCTGTGTACAGAAACTTGTCTCTGTGGTGTAAAGTATGGGGAAATCAGGGTAATACAATGTAAAACTAATGGTAAAAAAGCCCCTTTGATTTTTTTTTTCTTTGATAACAGAATGTCGCTTTTGAGTTCCTCTGTCAGGAAAGCCAAATATACAGGTGACTTCTGTAGCAACTTCACAGATGGTAAACTGTAATACCAGTACTCCAATCTAGTTGTCTTATGGTGGTATTAGGTGTCATGGTTAGCCTTTTCCTTGTTTCCATAAGAGATTTTTGCAGAGGTTTTAGAGCAGCTGTTATCCTGCTTTTTAATTCTATTTGTAGATAGTTTTGCTTTTGCTGTGGTTTGCTAATCGAGCAGTTCATAACTGTCAATGGTTAGAGAAATTTCTTTGCTTTATGGCCCAATTGTGCAACAATGATTTCTCTCCATCTGCTGTATTTCTCATTTCTAATTAAATTTGAGCACAGGCTCACATACATCCTGAAATGCCTCATATTGAACACAATTCATGTTAAGAGTAGGATATTAAATTAATGTTGACAGATCTGAAGGAGCCACAACTACAAAGGCAAGACATTTATTGTGTTTTAAGTAAACCGACATAGTCTGCAACCCATATTATGTCTCAGCTGCCTTACTTCCCCATTTGCTACTCTATGTTGCTCAGAACAATTGTTCTTCAAAAAACATTTTATAGTTCCAGCTTTGGTGCCTAATATATGTATATTAAGGGCGTATTTTGGTCTAAGAGGCATTCAGTGGAAGATTCTCATTTGTTTATGTATTTGATTCTACAACAAGACAGTCTATTCCAAAGCTTTGTAATCTGGGATTTGGTGTGTGCTAAGATTTTGGATATACAAGAAGTATTTCAGGTGTTACACAGTTATCACTGTGGCAGACTTGATTCCCTGCCAGCCATCATGCCTGGATTTATTTTACATGGAAAACAAGATTTGAGGAGGGGACAGATGGAAAAGAAGGTAAGTTCACCTGCTGGTGAATCATTGCAAAATGTTGTCAGGAAAAAGCTAGAACAAATGCATGACACCTGGAAGTCCCTCTGAGCCCTGCAACATGGGAAAGTGCTAGAGTCCTTAAGGGGACTTAATGTCCCTTATCCACGTATGAAACACATAAAAAAATACTCTGAACCTGCCTATATATACATGTAAGCACCTAGTACAATGTAATTACACTCTCCATTTGTAAGACATTAAGCCCTCACTAAATAAAAAGTATTTAAAACAAGAAACACATTAATATTGAAAGTGATAAAGGGGGCATTTAATTTAGGTACCAAAAATTTAAATAGTCGGGAGTGAGTTAAAGGTCTGTTCTACTAGGGTTTTAACCTTGAGGTTATGGAACAACTGCAGAGATTGGAAAGTGTTAGGCACATTGGCTTCCTTGGATCTGTATACTAATGAAATGGAAAAACAATACTAGGGGATAACTATCTTTTTTTTTCTTTTAAATTCATGTCAAGCCACTTAACGGAATAAAAAACACTGGAGGCCCTATAACACTAAAATCATCAGTCTGCTAAAATTGGCAAGTACATCTCAGCATCTGCTGACTGAACTGACACACCCAAGGCATTCAATTATCTCAACAGCCACACGCCCTGTTGTGTTTTGGTTTGCACTTAATGTAGTCACTTGGTGACATTTAAATGAGGGCTAATTATAAACATTTTGCATACAAAACTGTTCCAAAATCTAATTCCTATGCATATTCATGTTGAATCTGGTTTACATACAGAGTCATCACTGGAGTCATTGTGATTCAAAACTATGGCACAGTTATTGTACTGATTAGGCATCCATTAGACACACATCCATTAGACAGTAGTTCTTGATCCTCCATAATTTTTTTTTCTTCTACATTCTATTTATTTTCCAGCATGTTACTTGATTAAACTTGCACAAAAAAAAAAATAAATTGTGAATTTTTTACAATAGGAATTTGTTTAATTTATATTCCCCTCTATATAATATAGATTTTAACTGTTCCTTCTTTCTGCTTTTCAAATCAATAAAAAAGTCAGCTATTAAAGTTTAAAAAAGTAGAATGCTGTGGTGTTTTTTATAAATGAGAGCATATCAGTTTCAAATTGTTTTTATCTTTGAGCAAAATCCCTGCATATTGAATGAAAACCAATTTTTTTTGTGCAACAGAATTCTTTGCAATTGATGCCAAAAAATAAATCAGCCAAATTATTATCTTTTGGCTAAAAACTTCTATAAATCATGGGGCCCAGATGCATAGTTTAATAACACGATGCTGCAACTTTAACAAGGACTACCTTTGTCTTTAAGTCCACATGATAGTGAAAGCTTAATATGAAAAACTTTTGTCTAGCACAAGTGATTTGAAGATGTTTTGCTTCATGCATGTGAACTCAGCAGGTGATTCTTGCCTATCTTTGATGTCAAACAGCACAAAACTTCAGTGAGTAGTAGCTTCAGAAATGCAATAGACATAGCTGAGTCTTCATATGAAGCTCATGCTTGAACTACATCAGAAGAACTGACATCTATTATGGTGAGCAAAGACAAGTGTTTGAAAAGAGATTCAAACAGAAGTGTCAGAATTTACAGTGCATAGTTTTATATAAGTTGATTTTAACCAAGCATATCTCTATGAACTCTGCAGGATAGAAAAGAAATTTCAAAAGGCAGAGAAATTGTTGTCATCTAAGGGCATGGAATGTTTTAATAGCTTAAGGAAGAACATTTCTGAAAGGTTATATGGTGATCCATTTACTTTGACTGAGTAATAAGGCTCATCATTGTCACGGTGAAGTTTTTAACCCTTAGAACAATGGAAATGTTCCAAATGCAGTGCTAGAATTAAAAAGCTGAGTGTAATTGGCTGTTGCAAAAAAGGCTTTCAGAGATTTTTAGTCTCTCGAAATGCATATTTCACATTAAGAAATATTAATAAATAAAATGCACTTTTTCAATTGCCATGTGTCTGATCTAGAGTTTCTTGCTTCAGTCTAGACTAAGACATACCTTAGGATAATGACTTGCATCTATGTATTACCGCTTTTAAGGGGAGGACACTTACACAAAAGTTCCATTAAACACCATTAAATTTATTTACTATTTTTCTTCCATTTATTAATTTTCTTTCCTTGTCTGAATAGAGGCATCCCCACATGCATTACATGGCACAGGAAAAAAACCCCTTTGTAGAACTGTAGTTTGTTTGAAACTGTGTATTGCAGGCCTCCTTACAACAGTGCTCTGAAACTATCCCCAAGGAGTAACTAACCAAACTAATCTTTCTTCTGGAAATGCTGCTTCTTTCATTAAAAACTGGAGGGGAAGGTGTGGGGGAAGAAATATGGAAGAGAAATAAGTAGAACTCCATGGCTATTGTTTTAAGGTTTTCTTAATTTGTGAGACAAAAGTGAAGAGTTGTTTCATTAAGCTCTAAAGTTTTATGACCAATGTTTTATGAACTTGCCTACTTTTGACATGGCATGTGAAATCTCTAGTTTTCAGGGGGGAAAAAAAGACCAGCTGAAATGAACTTTGTCTTAACTTTCAACTATCAGTCTTTACCAGCTAATTTGTTTAAGGCTTTGAACTGTCCTGTATTCAGATGCTGAACTCTTCATTGCATGAAAAAGCTAATTATTTAATTATAGTATAAATAAGCTAGTCTGTGCTACATTCCTTTAAAAATTCCAAGAAATCTTAATCAAGGGGTTGGACAGCCATAGTATATATGGAAATAATATTGTCTCCTTTACTTGGAAAGTCATTTAAAGGTACCTCACATTGTATTGAGAGAGAGTTGGATTTTCTGCCTGGCAAACACAGTTTATGATAAAGAGTGATATAAGTGGCCATTCTTTACTATAATGTATATTATCATTGTTGTCTTGTCTTTTTGCTTCAATCTATATGTAACATAAGGAACAATAAAAAATTGTGAAACTCTTGCATACCTGAAGACTCTTCTTTTTTATCTGGCATGCAAAATTATGCAGTAATTAAAGTGACTTTTTTTAGAATAAACTATTAAACATAAATTTGGATCAAAATATAAATCTGTACTGGAATATTATGTTTCACATATGTTGCTAAACAATCCTCACAAAGTTTTATTAATTATTTTAGCACATTGAAGACTGTGCAATAAGGACTTTTGAAATGGTTTGGGTCTGTTGCGAGATGTCATTATATTTTTTTGCAAGACTCCTCCTAGGTATAGCTAGCATTGACCTGAGACAAAAAGGCATACAGCAACTTCAAACCATAGAAAGATTTTTAGACAGTCAGCCTAACCCCAGAACAGGTTTTTTGATTAGGGGCTCAAGATAAAACCCATCACAGAATTTCCTCTCTCTCTGTCTTTCAGGAAAACACAAACAAAAAAAATAACTCTAAATGACTCCTTGGGGATATTTTACAAAATGACACCAGGAAAGAAAAAAATTACACAGATGTCAAACACAGCTCATGTGCCATGTGCAGTTTTAGTTCTGGCTTAAGGCATGCAGCCTTGAGGAGTAATACATTGTTTCTAAGCTTAAGTAGTAATAAGAGTGTCTTTAGGACAAGAAAGCTTTCCGTTTCTTTTTAGAAAAGCACAGAGAGGAAATTGTCATCACATCATTGCTTTCTCTTTGTGCTCAAGTAGCACAATTTCTTTTTTTTCAAATGCTCTCTTCCTAAGAAAAGTAAAGCTGGCTGATTTGAATTTATATCAGTTTAAAAATATTGGTTGGAAATTCTCTTATGGGACTAACTTGACAAAACTACTGGAAGAAGATTATCACCTTTCTGGACAGCTTCTAAATAAGTACAGGAAGACCTGAGATCTGACCACTCCTTCCCAAGGTGGAAGATGTTTTCTGATCCCTTGGGAGCATTCCTAACCACCATCCTATAAGATACTTTTGGAAAGCCTGTTCTTCACCTTTCTTGTCACAAATATCTCATCTTATATGGAAGAGTTATATGATTCATTTAGATAATGTATACATATCCATAAATAGTGTGCTAAGAGGGATTGTTCTGGCACTTGTTGGGTGCCCTTTCCTTTGCCTTTGTGCATCTGAAATTGAAACCAAATACAATGTATTTGTGTAATTTTTTTCCCTTATAAATCAGAACAAGACAGTACAACAATTAACTGTGATGTATTTGATAGCCATACTGACTCACTTAATGAGAGGCACTTCATTTCTAACAGCAATTATTTGAGGACTTTCTAGGCTACCTAAAATTCAATATATGATGGATAATCACCAAGTCTATCCTTATGGACA
Organism: Xenops minutus; assembly: GCA_035221455.1. Classification (NCBI taxonomy): domain Eukaryota; kingdom Metazoa; phylum Chordata; class Aves; order Passeriformes; family Furnariidae; genus Xenops; species Xenops minutus. Next base: position 24,660,461 of record JAWWEE010000040.1, on the reverse strand, counting down.
TCATGTCTGTTCTTTCTCCAATTGGCCTCTTGCTATAAAAGTCCTCAGGGAAAAGGTTCCCCCTCTTGGACTGTACTGCTTTTCTGGAGTTTTCTAGAATTATCTGACCTACATATTGCTGTCTTGTAGATTCTTGGACGGCCAAACCTCTTCCAAGGGGAGGACACTGCATTTCTGTTTAGAAGGTACATAACTAGACAGTGCACCATTATCTGAATCCAGGTCAGTGTCCTGTATTCAACAAACAAAGATATTCAAAAACCTTCTATTACAGGAATGTCACAGGTAAATAAGTTGTATCCTAAAATGAAGTGTTCATAGTTCACTATTAGGCCTATTCATTTTCAGTAGATCACATCTTCAAGTTTTATGAAAACAGTAACATGCTTTAAATGTCTGTTAATATACGTCTAATTATAATGGAAGGCCTATAAAAATCCTTCCAACAGCCACGTGAATAGCAAAACAATTATGCTTGGTATAATTACAGTGACTACTAAGTGAAATAATAATGAAGTGAATCTTAGAAACAAAATTGAAAACAAGGATGTTCATCTTAATCTACACTGGGTCAAATAATGAAAAAAAATTCTGAGTAAATTTTCATAAAATTAATGGACAATTTTGCTTTAAAATGATAATAAAAGCTGGGCCACAATACTTTCAAATTTTTTTGAGAACACTTTAAACTGGAAACCCATGGAAACTTTTATTTCCAGAGGGAAGGAAGTTAAACAGTCAGCACATGGTGATGAATGTAAGAGATAGTCATGTTTTATCTACCTGCATATCCAACAACAGTTCTCTCCAAGTTCGCATCTAGAGTAGAGAAACATTTAAAATACATGATAGAAGACACTGCATGGAGCATTAAACAAATTTACTTATAAGTGAAAAAGTTATTACTAACAAAATTTTAAAAGGAAAAGCACAAATGAATTTATGAATAAACAAAGGAAGTTAGTGTGGATTTATTATTGTTTTGTTGTTTTTTGTTTGGTTTTGGTTGGTTGGGCTTTTTGTTCTGGTTTGTGTTTTTTTAGATAGTATTCAGTACTCTAACTTTAGAGGTCCTTAATACAGTTATCTGTATATCTGAGAATAGTTTATATTCCCTCTGTAGTCAGTGTAAATAAATCCTACTAATATAATACTGAAGAATACAACTAATCTTCTCTCAAGGCAGGTATGTAATATAGGTCAAATGAATCACTATCTAGAATATCCATTTCCCTTCATGGGCACACAAGGATTCCAGTTGCTTAACTCAAGTGAAGAACTCTCACAGCAAGTGAGATGAATCTCACTCTTTGTGCAACAAAATTTGCATGACTAATATATGTCATGCTTTTGGCACAGTCTTGTTAATTCTGACCTAAGAAGAATTTCTAGGAGAGCAGTGAGTCCTTCTGGACCCTGGCTGAGATTTGAATAGGAGGACCATGGCAAAGGAACCTACTTGCTGGAGGAAGACTCATCCATATGAGGAAATGTCCTTGTGGAGAGAATTACTATGAGCCTTCTGAAGGCAGGAGGCACCGGGTTCAATGACTTTCCTAAAACCAAATAATTTGAAACAACCATACACGAAATATAATGGAAGAGATGCAGTTTTACTCTACACATTTCAGCTTGTTTTGATGTGTTTTCTGCTAGATTTAAATTTTGTCTGAACAAGGATTATTTGCATAGCAATAACTACTGAAACATTGGGATGTTAAATATGATGTCATTATATACTCCAAAATTCCAAGGCAGGAAAGTAACTTTTAAGAATAGCCATTTAAAAGCTAGGCATCTAGTTTGCTAGGATTTAATGTCAACAGGCAGATTCCCTACCACAAAAGAGATATTTATGTAGGTGCAATGACTTGCTTTCCAAACGTGCCCATCTCTCACCTAACATAACTTCTGTCGGAGTTTCAAATCAACACCTAATACAGTATTAGATTAATAATTTCTAGCTGCATTTAAATGAGAGAAATGGATCTTTCAAGAAACTTAATGAAAACTAAGGTTACAAAGGAAAATTTTCACAGGTATAGTCTTCAGAGCCTTCTCCCACTGATTCTCAATGTTTCAATCATGATAGTTCCCATAAGGCTTATTTTGGATTGGGATATGAAGTACTTCACTAATTCTGTATTTATTGTCCTTTTAATTGTTATTAAGAATTACTAGTTATTATTAATAACATTACTGTTAACTATACCTTTGTAATTCTTTACTACTGAGAACAAAAATTAATAATAATAAAGTAAGACTATCATTACTGTCAGTTTTAAAGCAAATGCATGTGTTCAAGACACTGGTCATTTTTTAAAGGATCTGTACTTATTTTGAATGATCAGATATATGGTCAGTAAAAGAAGTCACTTTTTCTGAAAAAAAGACTGCTAACCTAAGCAGTGAACCAAATAGCAGATTCAAAAAATGAGCTTGGTTATATTTTTATCCACATTATTGAGTTTTTATCTTTGCAGCAATTTGGGGGACTGGGTTAATTATCAAATCAGAAAATTTATTTAGATATAATAAATATAAGAAAAATAAAATGAGAAGCTGCTTTACCTGCACAAATGCCAATTCGCACACTCTAGTAAGGGTTTTTGGTTTTATTGATATTGAAATAACTTTATACTTTTATGAATACCATGTCTGCAACATTCATTAATGAAAAACAATGCATGTTTGGTAATGAGTGTTAATATTTATCCAAACTCGATATGCTTTCTTTTCAGTAGTTACAAAACATTACATCAGAATTTATAAATTATCTTTTATTGTAATAGAAGTTATTCCACAGCTGAAATTGTCCATATCAAATGTTTAACCAAAGACAATTTTTACCAGTAAGTTTTAAACAGCTGAAAATTGAAGTTTACAATGGAAGTTTCACTACCTACTTAGCAAAAGAAATATGAACAACCGACTATAATTTAACATGTAGAATGAACCTTCATGTGTCTGTGGCAAGTACAGACTTTGCTGCCTCAAGGGTTTGGCATTTTTAGATAAAAAAGAATCAATGTCATTATACATAGTCTCTCTAGAGCATCATAATTATTCTGCATGCATACAATATTTATTTAAAACTTAAAATTAAACTTCAAGAGGTGGTCATTTGAAAGCTGGCAGTCAGTGAACAGATCCTGTCTTCATAAAAAAGAGAATATTTCTTCTAAAAGTTAAGAAGTAGATCAAAACGGTCTTTCCAGTAACTGACACTTTAGTCATACAGATGCTTTTTATGTGTCAGATTTATTAATAAAGAAGGTCCATGGGAATGAACAGAAGAAAATCTTGAGGATGTGACTGTCAGTTTTTGATATGTCAGGTATAATTTTGTAACTGTGATTTTTGGATAGCAGTACACACACATCTCTGTACTGATGTTTGTGTACTTCTTTGTACTTTTCATTTGTGATGACTGAGAAAGAAGATAAGGCGGAGATGTTTTGATACAGGATTGAGACTTGAAACTGCAGTCCTTCAATTTGAACAGCATTCCTTTTTCATCTTTCTTTTCATGTTACCTTTTTAACTTTTGCCACTGATGTAAAGAAAAAAAGAAAATTTGAAAAGATGCCAGGTGTTGGTTCTTATCTAGGTGAAAGATCACAGAAACTAAGAATAAAGTATAGTTTTATTTTGTCATCATAACAGAATTATGAGACAGGTCAAATCATTGTCAACAACAACTATTTGTCCTCGTAAATCCAACATAGAATAATTTAAACTGTGATACCCATTCCTATTGCTCACAGAAAATATGCACATTATTATAATTAACTGAAAGCGGAATATGTTACTCCTGCTATTCTGCAAATAATAGCATCTTCTTTAGTTAGTTTTTGTGTACAGTTGAGGTATTTTTAACTTATCCAAGTGCGTGCAACAAAGAACTGCAAAAGAATATCACAGTGCACCAGCTGAAGAAAAGGAATTGAATGAAGAAACGGTCTTTCTTTTCTTTATGTTACTCACTTTATAGAGCAAGTTAGAAAAAAAGCAAAAGTGAAAGTCCTTATTTTCAACAAATTTAGAAGTTTATTTTGATTAGAAAAGGGCTTATAAACAATCCTGCTACTCATGGATATGATAATATGAGAATACTGTTTCGGTATCTAACAGCACTACTCAGGCTTCTGAATCGAGGCATCTGCTTAAGGGTTTTATTGTTTCAACTCATAAACAGAGGCAAGAGCCAGCACTGTAGGAAGTCTAGTGACCTGAAACGTGTTCCTTGATCTGTAAGCAAGAACAGCATGAGGACAAGGAAAGATCCTCCCATTACCCAAAGGATTGCTATAATTAACGTTTGAATGCAGTGAAACTGTTCTTTGTGGTGCATCAAAACTGTGACTTCTGTTCATATTCTTTATTTTTTAATTCTTAATTTTCTCATGCACCTTGCACAGAAGTTATCCTTTGTTTAGCTTATCAGAATTTCTTTTTGAAATGGGATAAATATATTTTATAGTTGATGTTTTTTCCAGTTTTGTTGGTTCTTAGGACTCTTCCTTAACTCTTAAACTGTTGACAGTTCTCCATGTGGTGCTGCTTCAAACACACCTAGTTTTGTAAACATCAGTCAGAGCCCAGCTGCCCTGTCTACTTAAGAAAAGTCAAAGTTCATTCATTCACTTGTTCCTTCCTTCCTTTCTTGTGAGGTACAGCAGTCTATTAATTCACTTCAGTCTCCTAACATACAAGTATTCTGTTCCTTTCATCTGGCTCTATCAGTCAAACAAAGATAAACAAACAGGTTGTCTTGGAAACTTCCTAAAATTGTACCAGGCTACTGTCCTGTCTCCTCAGAATCATCTGTTTTTATAGGACCTGAATGCGCAAAATACTGAGAATTAAGCTTGGATGCAGAAGACAATTTTTTTTATGCACAAAAAATTGAGGGGATGCTTGCAGTCTGATCAGTCGAAGTGATTAAGGGAAGCATCATGAGCTCCCCACACAGCCTACTGAACTGATATAATGGATATTAAATCATGGGATTGAGCAGCACTTAAAAATTTTCAACACTTATCATTTAAAGCCACTCAGACTTTGCATGTGTGCAGGCTTTTCCCAAGCTCATTCTTCCCTTCTGCCCTCCAGACTTACAGGGAGAGCTCACCATGCACCAGGGAAATCTTCAGTCTGCTGCTCTTTTCCATGCCTCCCCAAACAATGCATGGCAAATCGAAGCTGCTCTGCACTCTGTGCTCTTCCTCTGACAAGAGCTCTTATTTATTCTTGAATGCCTGCTTCCAATTTTTAGGAGCCCAGACAACTTTTCCAGTTTAGCCCTGACTCCATTTCAAGATTATTTCGTCTCTGGCGGTGGTGTAGATGAGTGAGAAAGTAAGTGTCCAATTTGAGCCGTCACATGCAAAATGAGTTTCTTTGGCTCCATGGGAAGCAAAGTCCCATCAGTTTTTGGCTCTCTGCTTGCTCCCTCTTCCTTCAGCTACGTAAAAATTTTCCTGGCTGTCCATCCCATCCTCACTTGGGCTTACCACCCTGCCAAGGGCAGAAGCTTGAGGCTATACGCATACTCATTCTTCTGTTTGGTGTGGGGGCATACAGGCATCTGCTGGAAGAAGCTGGGCCTTCAGTACCCTCCTTTAATTAAACTCACTTAAAGTAATTACTGCCTTCTCCTGCTCTTCTGTTGTACCAAAGGGTGATTACAGGGACTGCACAATGCATCTCCCAAGAGCACCTGCTTGCATTAAGAAATGTTTAGAGGATAAGAAATCAGTATAGCTGAAGAAGAAAGAAAACTCTTCAGGGACCCAGCTTGGGCTGGCTCTTAGGGTACGGTAGGTGCTAACTTGAATTTTACCTCTCGGAACATTTTCCATATGAATAAACATAACTGAAAATTAGCAAAATGAAGCAAACCCTAAGTTAAAGAACAGCAAAGATATCTTGGAACAATTTTCAAAGTGTTTTAGGTGTTTCAGGAAGCATTAATTTCTTACTTGGAAGGAATTCTGACCTAGTACTTGAAAAAAACCAGAACTTCTTGCTCTAATTGAAGCATTGTCTTTAGAATATGTGGGCCTGTGTGATGGAGGAGTGTATGTGTGTGTAACAGAAGCCTTCCTGGCAATTGCCTTGCTGACATCCCTGCCAGTCAGCAGCTGCACATACCAGCCAGTCCTCTTTTGTGCCAATCTGGTGGTGAGTGGTGCAGAAACATTTTAATTAATGTTGAACTTCTTAAAGTTGAAGTGAAAACAATTACAGCTCAATTTTACTTTGCCTCCTCACTTTCATCACTTATATTCTTTCTTCCTCCTCCCTCTCCATTAGAGGGCTTCATTTCACAGACTGTGAATTATAATCTAATTATTATATTTTAAAGAGGCAGACAAGGCATTGTTTCTTCATCTTTCAGTTGAAAAGCTCTGAAATAACAAAGGGAAAGGTCTTTCCTTCTGGAGTTCCAGGAGCATAGAGTCACTCCCACCTCAGACATCTCATTCTTCCCCGTCTGTGACTTTTTTTTCTTTCTTTTTTATACAGAAGGGATCACATCTTTCCCTTAACAACTGTTTGCACACCAGACTCAGAGAAAGTTCACAGAAAACATCACATGTACGTTGGATATGTAAGTGAAGTGATCTGTAGCACAGCTAATTAGACCTAAATTCTTGATTTACTATTTATAAAACAAAATTGATTATTACTTCATCAACAACATTTAAAGCATCATTAAGAGAGGTCTGCTCCAGCAGCCTCAGGTTAAATTTTTTAACAAGCACTTTAGTTGCTAATCTGTGTTATTGCCAACATATGTAAACTTCCTAATGCTAATTGCATTCAGCTGTGAATCAAACAATGTCTAATTCTCTTCAGGATTAATTATGCACATGTGCTGCCTGCATTCCTAAACATGGTTCTCATAAATAATAAGAGATATATCTAGGCAGATGGGATTTTTCCAACTAAATGATCTGTTTATCATGAATAAAACAATTGACATATACTAGACTTCTGATGCAAAGTCACCACAACATTCACATGTTTTTTAATTATAAATAATTGCTGCGACTGTTGTTTGTGTGAACATTTTTCGTACAGCCAAACACTAAGAAGCATGTCCTTCAGTAAGCACTGTTACCTTTGTGTGTACCCTTTTTCCTTCTTTTTCACCTTTTCTGATTTGAAAGTGCATAACAGAGTGGCTTACATCATATATTTGATGAATAAACTACCAATTTCCACTAAATGCACAAGTTTTGTGAGACCTGGGGAAATCTGGTTTTAATACAGTGCAGGAAAAATTGCTAAAGTGTTATTAACTCTGCTTGTTTCAGAAAGAAGCAATGAGTTTCTGGCATCGAGAGTCAACCTTTGCAGTATCTTCCTTTAGAATTTCTCTTTTATTAGTCTGAAAGGGCTGATAATTAACTGAACTAGTGAAATTAACTTGAAAAAACCCTTCCAATGCTGAGTACATGGCAGGTAGAAATAACTATTTTAAAATTACATTTGACAGCAACAGAATTTGCCCCTTAAAAAGGGGAGACAAAGGTTTTCTATCCTTTTCTATTCCTGTTAATGAAGATGTTTTTGTTAGACTTTAAACTCCAGCCTCAGCAAGCAACTCCATAGCCTTTCTCTTCTCATATGACACAGATGTCTTGGTTTCCACTGAAAAAGACTTACATGGAAAATACATCAGAATAGCAAAAACTTGATACTAGTAGACATTTGTAAAATTATACTCTTCAATCGTATATTATTGCACCCGTTATTTTCAGTCTTTCTGTGGAATGTTTTACTTTACCCTGACTGTCTAGGTCGATTTGAATTCTAGATTTAGTCAATATCACTTTTTAAAATTCCTTTCTTCACCCCCTAACCCCCGAAAAAAAAATAAAATTGAAATAGCATGGTATTTAAGAAAGGTAATAGGCTAATAGCCTAAGTGTCTGAAATCTTTAAGCTTCAGAATAGGTGGGATACACTTAAACCCTGGCAATATGCCCTTAAACTTATTTTCCAGGTGCCGGTTGTTGATGTGAGAAAGTGGTTGAGCACCTGTGCCTCATTTGGTTCCTCATTTCTCAGCTGAGTCGAGTAAGAGATGTTATCAATTGGTATAATGGTTTTTATAATAAGACCATCTGTCCACTAGTCACTATACCAAGATCATCAGCTAATTTCATAGGGCCATCAAAAACTCAGTTGGTTATCAGTGATGACCTTTGCTGAATTTCAGCTGGTGACAGAGAGATGAAAAGCTATGCTTTCTATTATTTGCCAGTGAGTCTTCCTGCCCTTGGCTTGGTTTTGGCAAGATAAAACTTGATAAAGCTATGACTTATCTGTGTTAAAGCAAAATTCTAATGTGACAAAAAACTTCATAATCTGGAAAACACATTTTGAATAGCTGGAACACCTTAATTACAAAAGGGGACATTTTCTGGTCTTTGAAATCAGATAATTTGTGATAACAGCATGTAGCTGAAAGAATAAAAACAATTGAAGAGTCGAGAGAACTGAAGCATCCAACTGGTTCTCAGCAGTAGAAATAGCAAAAAATATGTTCAACAGCGTAATGTGCTGTTCTAGAATGTGAGAGACAAGAGCATGTCGGTAGGGCTCTACCATTGTGTGAGAATACACTTTCCAGGGTAGTTAATTCATGTTTGTTTGTGTTTTTGTACAAAGCCTAGGAGCTGTGCTCATTAAAGGCATTTGAAAACAGCTCAGATATTCATTTACGAAAGAAGAATGCCTTTCGAGAGTTGAAAGAAGTCTAAAGCTTGTGTTTAAATATGATTTGAACTTTCAAGTAAAGGTGGATTTCATTTTCATTTCTGAAATTAAAAAAAATAATTCAATCACTTTGTCATTAAAGAAACCAGACAGTACATCTGAAAGGTCTTGGACATTTGAAGACATTTGAGTTGTTAGAACTACTCATCACTGGGCTGCTTCACAAGTTGTTGTCCCAGGCAGACAGGCTAGTGTCTTATTTTGGGTGTGGAAAATTGACCCTAGACAGCACGAGTGACATCCTTTCACTGAGAAAAAGTGATATACAGAGAAGAGATAAAGTTTTGTATAGGGGAAAGTACCACCTTGTTTGTCAGTCAACAGTAGGACATACTTACCTTTTCCTCTCAATTCTATCATAAATATCTAAATTAAAAATAACTGTTATAAAAAAAATGTAGTTCCTGACAAGCAATTCTGTAACTACCTGAAAGGAGATTGTAGTCAGGTGGGGGTCAGTCTCTTCACCCAGGCAACCAGCAATAGGACAAGAGGACAGAGTCATAAGCTGTGCCAGGGGAGGTTTAGGTTAGACATTAGGAAGAAGTTTTTACAGAAAGAGGCTGTTGGATGTGATGGGCTCCAGTAAGGTTGTGGAGTCACCGTCCCTGGAGGTGTTTTGGAAAAGACTGGATGTGGCACTCAGTTGCCATGGTCTAGTTGACAAGATAGTGTTTGGTCATAGGTTGGACTCGATAACCTCAGAGGTCTTTTCCAACCTAGTTGATTGTGTGATTCTGTGAAATAAAAACAAAATCAACAAAATAGTCCACTGCTAGTTTTACTTGCCCACAAAATGAAATAATTTGGTTGAGACTGTTCATCTGTAACTTAGGGTACAATTGTTTATGGATTTTAAAAAAAGGATTGTTGCCATCATGATTGTTGACATCTTGAAATGCAGTTTCATCATTTAGGATGAAACTAAACTGGAATACATTCTCCAAAAGCAGACTAAAATTACAGTTGCTTAACCTGTGGGCTATACAAGAACAAGTCTAAATTAACTTCCCATTGGAATATTTATAATAGAGAAGCTAGATCTTGTACAACAGCTGCTTTTCAAAGGCTGAACTTCTCTGAACATCTATGTGTAAGAGGCAGAAAAGCAGTTTACTGACATTGTAATTCTGCCCTGTGAACATAAATGTAGGTGTCTTAAAGATAATTCAAGAAGTCCTTTTGTAAATAGGTAGCATCAAAAGCAAAATAGACCTTGGCACATTTTTATTGTTTTGAAAGAAGCAGTAGAAGATGATTTCATTGTTAATTTAGCACAGAAACATAAAATTGCCACATGAGCACAAATGAAGGAGAAAAGTACCTTATAAAAATTAAACTCAAAAAGTCATACTCTTAGACTATGTCAGTGCAGCTGAACAAAACAGGACAAGGGAGACAGTGCAGGCTCTAGATGGCTGGGCTTGGACCCTGTTTGATCCCCCGGGGTTATTACGTCACACTCACTGTGGCTGGCTGGATAAGGCTTGGCCACCCCCTGGGCAGTGTTGGTGGAAAGGCACCAGAATGGGCTCTGTCCATCTTCCATAGTCCTCCACTTCTGCTGCAGCTGACTTTTGTGTCCTCCAAACACTCCTACATGCCTTTGTGCTGCACTCCATTGTATGAAGATGTATGGGCTGCAACAAACTGCACAAGTTTCAGATCACACAACCTTAAAAACGCAGAAGGTGTATCAACCATATTTTAGGACCGTAAAAGCAATACATGAAACCCAGTGGAGACACAGGCTGTTTTCACCTTTACTGTGATCCAGTTAGTATTTCACCCAGGGCTTCCTTCAATCCAAATGTTTTCTGTATTAAAGAGTGCAGACCAGTATATAAACCCAAGATAAGAAAAAGAGAAAATTTCATTTTGTGCACTTTATGTAGTAAGTCTCCCAGAAAGGTATTTTCACATCTAGTGTCCCCATTTCACTGTTATTGTTGGCAGTTATGAATATCTTATTGTCTGATGAGGTTTTTATTTCCTCACCAATGATTAAAAGACATGATGTTTAAAGAGAAATCTCTATACTGAGTGGGAGGGACTTGAATTAAAGCGAAATGTTTTCTGAACAAATGAGGAAGGAAGAACATCTGTTTCTGCGTTTCGTTTTGCCTCCTCACATTACAAAACACATTTTGAAGGACTTAGTAGAGTGCTGAAAGCTGGAGAATTTTTACCAAGATGTTTTGTTTGTGCAGTGATGGTGTTTCTTTACTATGTGCACAAGATAAAACATCATAATATACCTCCTGGTTAAAACTTTGACCTTTAGTAATTTTGTCAATGACAAAAATATTTTAGTTTTCTTGCTGGCAAAGCAATCGAAAGTGCTTTGCACATGGGTTTACTCCTCACTTTAAAATCAGTACCAGATTCTTTGGCTTTTTTGGCATAAAATCAGACTATCATTGTGGACCATTTCCATAGATTCTTCTTAAGTTACTACAAATTCTTTTCGATCAGATAAAAGAAATAATGGAAAGGTGTTGTAAGCTAATTTCCTATGTTCTACTCATTATTAAATCACCATTTTCACTTAGGATTAATTTTCTAATGCTCCCACATGCAAGAGATTTACTGTCATACATAAGGCAAGAGCTCAAGCACTTTTTTTTTCCCACAGCTTTATGTTTTGCCAGCAGGCTATAGTAAGTTATATTTTGTGGGTATAGCTTCTGACACCAAGCTCAAAACTGGGGATTTTTAAGGGTAGAATATCCTAGCAGAAGCTCCTAACAGAACTTGAGTCTAACAGTGCTTCCATGCTTTATTCATTTAAATACCAAACAAAACCCTGTTTTAGAATGTGATTTTTGCAAGAGATCAGTAGCTTTCAAGAAGTATAACATTACTGCCATCCCTCACATTCTGGTCTGCTCTGCAGACATGCTGAAGCACACTGCATTTGCAAGTCCTCAATGACATTCTCTGAACTGCTTCTGTGAAACTGTTTGCATGATACACGTAGACTAATTAGGTCATCACTATGGATATTAACATACTTGAGTGTTTGACGAGGGCAATCTCATGGCCTCTTTGGGTGCTAATGATAAAAAGCAAGTTAGAAAGGATAGAAAGCTTGATTGGTTCTTTCTGTTTATTTGGTTGGTTGGTTGGTTTTTGGGTGTTTTTGGTGCAGTTGAGCTGTTTCCAACAGTTAATTTTCCATTTACTGCAACTGAAGGTTGTAGTGGTGTTTTTGGGTTTTTTTCCTGAGTAGTTTCCTGATCAGCCAAAGAAAAGGAACCATATGTTATTTTGAGAGTAGATAGAGGATGAATGATGAATGGATTACTATGGCTGTATTTTCACTTACAAGGATAGAGAAGGTGTCTCTGTACTACCTTATCCTTTATTTCACTGCAGTTTCATTTAATAATCTGTTGGGTTTTCCATTAAAAATACTATATTAGTACACAAATGATTTATTTTGAGTTTCATAATTTAACATCATCTCTGTTTACCGCAAGACAATAAATATTAAGATTTTTCTGTTGGGTACTACAGCAAAGCAGGTTTTTTTAAGGAGTGTAGTAAATGTCTTCTTTTTTTGAGATTATGAAGGGTTTCAGTCACCTGGTTACTACCTCTAAGAAGATGCCACTAGTAGAGTCACCCTAGGAACAAAACTAAAGTGCATCTGGAACAATCAGTATGGTGTTTGCTCCTCATCAGAAGCTGGTTGTTAATGGAAAAGCTGATGCTCCAGCTGGCAGTTTGAATTGATAGAATAACACGTGTGAACTTCCTAGAGAGGACTTTGTCTGGGATTAAGTATTTGCTAAGCTCAGGGAACATGGTATGCTTTGTTTGCTCAGAGAGCTTCTGTTACTGCTGCTAAGTGATAGAGAAATACTAGGTAGAAAAAAGACTACAGAGAGATTTGGGTGCATAAAGACAGAACACTCATGGAGAACACAAGAAGAAAGTCATGAGGCTATTTAAAAAAAAAAACAAACCTACTAAAGGGTTTCAGGAGAAGGTCAATTGCTGAATGGCAGTAGCCACATATTTGCAGACAGATAGCCAAATACTGATGTTTGTCCCTATGGTCAGTATCCATTAAGTGCATTGCTCCATTCATTAATCTGTATTATTTTTATATTTCTACTATATGAACATTTAATAGTCATACTCACTGAATCATATCACAATTTATAGCACAGATAAAGTTATGCGGCAAATTCTACCCTTACTTCAATGGTTGACAGCTTAATTACTATAAATAGAACATGGGTGGACAGGGCTGCTAAACAGGGCTGGAAAGGAAATGGAAGTGCAAGCTGGAGCCTGTCATTAAGAAGGATCAATGTCAGGAGCGTGAAGGAGTCTTAATGCTAGGGTCTAGAGAGAAAATACCTTACACGGAAGTCAGGAGGGAAGCCCAGAAGACAAAGCATCTGTATATTCCAAGCATAAGAGGCAAGGCAGAAACCTAACCCAGGTTCAGACAAAGGTTAGGGTGCCAGGGATTTTAAGTTTGAGGGAGGGGACAGGAAAAGGAACATGAAGTGCAGGCTAGGTGGGGACAGATATCTGGGCAAGTAAAATGGAAAATGTACCAAGAACTAGAGACCAGAGTGCAGCTGGCAAAAACAAAAGTTAGGAATCACGGATCAGAATAAGACTGAGGGGCAACAAGCAAGATACTAGGAGTATTTCTTATAGCCCTCTGAGTCCATGCAGAGGCATGATTTTGGTCAGGATTCAAATAGACATGGTGCCTCTGAGGTAGCCATCTTGATCCCCCTTTATAACCAGCAGGGAAAAATATGTGCCTGAAGGGTGCAATTCATCTCTTCCTAAAGCAGATGTTTAAAGTAAGACTGATGAATTGCACCCTAGAAGTATCTATTTCTCTCCATTAATTATGAAGGGAGGCTATAGTAACTAGCTGAGATATATGCTTTTGTTATAAATGTTGGATGTCTAATGTTGGATGTCTAATGTTGGATGAGATGAGACCTACAGCCTCAGGTGTCCTAGTCGTTCCACTGCACCGCAGCTCTGCCCTATTCAGTTAAGGCCCTGATCCATCAAGCAATTAAATATGTACGTAGGTTTTTGAGAATGAATGTGATTAAATGTTCTAGGGGGTTCCAGGCAGATGAGTAAATGCTTCAATGTAGAAAATGTGGATCTTGAATTAACTACTTAGTTTGTCTTCCAGGACTCTGCCACTGGGTTTGTAAAAATCTCTTGTCTCCTCTGTACTTTAAGCTGCATCCTGTCCCTAATGAAACATACCAACCCTGCTATCCATACACTTGTGTGCAAGCACACACTTGGTTTTCTCACAGCAGTTCAGAAAAATCCAATCACCCACATGTTTGGAAAAGTAGTCACCAGAGGGCTGGAAGGGTACTGACATGAAATTAATCCTGAATATTCAGGTGAATATTCAACTGTATTTTATGATTTCTCCCTAGTTATATTAGAAAGCAGGAGGTGAAGTAGTTTAATCAATGTTTTAGACTGTAGACTGCACAAGGTCTATGATTGATGGGATGCAGCTCATAAGGGGAGCTCCTTATCAGCTAGAGCAGCTGTCACCTAGGAGGAAGGAATACACAAATGGAACTGAAAATATGATATTAAAATATATCAGTTGTAGAATACTACACTTATAATTAATCAGATTTTTGTAGTGCATTGATGTCATCCACTTTGAATTTAGCAAGGAATTTGATATGGTCTCCCCACTTTGCATCACAACTGTATGTTCCAGTGTTGATGGATAAATTATTAGATGAGGGAAAAGTCATCTCACTTGTTAAAGTGTAGAGGTTCACCATCCATGCTCTACCTTGGGTGACTGGTCACAAGTGAAACTTCTAAGGGATCTGTCCCAAGACTAGTTGTATTTAATATTTTATCAATGACTTGGAGGAGAAGACAGAAGACACCCTTATTGAATTTGCATATGAGAACTTCCAGGAATGTCATGGTTATTTATGAGGGCAGGGCTGATGTTCAAATGGGCCAGGCAAACTATACAAATGTCCTGACAGGAACCTCAGAGACAAATTCAAAGTCCTGGACCTGTGACAGACTAACCCTTTGCATCAGTGGAGGCTGGGCACTGACTGACTGGCTTGGTAGCAACTCTTATGGAAGGCCCCTGAGAGTCCTGGTGGACAGTAAACTAGACATGAGCCGCACCTGGTTGTGATGAGGAATAACCATGTACTTGGCTGTAAAGGTAGGATTGTAGCCACTAAACCAAGGGAAGGACTCAGTCACCTTAGCTTGGTTCTCTTTACACTGTTTCTGGAGTACTGCATCCAGCTGTGGGCCCCAACTGTAGCAAATTCAGCAAAAAGCCACCATGCTGGTGGGTGCCTGGAGTACTTGTTCTGTGAGAGGAGGCTAAGGGAGCTGAGCTTGTTCAGCTTGTTCAAGGGAGGTAGTTCAGGGGGACTTTGGGGACTACTGAGAGTACAGAACCAGGGTCTTTACTGAAGGGTGCAGTGAGAGAATGGGCAACAGTGCCCATAAATTGAAGCATGAGAGTTCTGGTGAGTTCTCCTGATAGGGAGAATACTTTTGTTATGAGCATAATTAAGCACTGGTGCAATATAGTCAGAGAGTTTACAGTATCTATGTCCTTAGAGACTTTTAAGAGTGGACAAAGTCCTGACCAATTTAGTCTTAATTCTGAATTAACCCTGTTCTGAGCAGGGAGAAGAAAGACCTCTTGGTAATCCCTTCCAACATAAGTGATGCTGCAAGAAGTGAGGGTGACCTTATCTGTGCTGACTATGAACGTGGGCATAAGGAAATTATTATGTAATAAAAAGGAACTAGTTGTAATACTGTGTTGGGGATAGGCTGTAGCCTTTAACTGGATTATAGAGGTGAATTCTGGTATGTCTGGGTTGCAGAAACAGTCTGCACAAGCGTAAAATGGCTTAAAATGCAAGATGAGGAGAAAATAGCAGATCTCTCCTCGAAGAGTGTTCCCTGCTATTTTTTCCAGGTTTGATATTTCAGGGTCACAGGTGAGACTGTCATTGCTTATTTTAATATTGATAGTGTTACTTCAGATTATGTTATACATGATATATTGGGGCATATTTTACTGTGAATGGCTGATTTGGGTTCGCTCCCCACTTTCCCGGTCCCTTCCCGGGCCATGTGTTCGGCCCGCATGGCCCCCAGACGTTCCACAGACACATGCGCACACACACCAAGGGCAGGAAAGCAAAGAAGGAGTTTTATTCACCTGGCCAGGTCTTTTATAGGCTTCACAGCCAATAGGATTCAAGGGGAAGGGTTAACAATAGATCAGTCAGGGAAGGGTTTACCTGGCCTGGCTAAGGCTTGCATACTAATGAGGAAGGTAAGGGGTTTCCCTCCAGGGATCTGGGGAAGATACAGAACTAGTTTACAATACAGTAACAAAACCTCAGGTTTAAAAGGCACTTTGGTTGACTTCTTCATCTTCACCAGAGACCCATC